>JAJGRX010001250.1:1200000-1825384 GCA_025461125.1 Carex kokanica | reverse complement strand
CCAAGAAATCTTATCCCGAGCATGAGTAAAGGCTGTGACACTAATGAGTCGTAAAATTTCAGTTCATTCAGCAGCAAGCACCCCTGATAGTGTTCGTCTAAATTGTATCACCTCACCTTGGGAGTTAAAACCTCATGTACAGAAATATGCGGTTGTAAACACAAAGAATATAATTGAGGGTAGGCAATTGCTAAAGTACATTGGTCAACCCATATATCATTCCAAAAAGACACTTGGCTTTCTAAACCTATCTGATACCATACACTCATTTGTCCAATATATTCTAGTTGTTGTATATCTTTCCACCAAGATGACCATTTCAAAATATTAGGGCCAGTATAATATTTGTATAGCACTACGGTTTTCCAAAGACTAGAGTAGGAATTATCCCTTAATTTCCACCACCATTTTAGTAAAGAAATATGTTCATGAGGTTAAGATCTAATACACCTAGTCCCCCATGTTGTTTTGGTTGACAAGCTAGTTCCCAATTGGCTAAATGATAACGTCTTTTAATAGGACTAGCCCCCTGCCATAGAAAAACTCTCCTTAATTTGTCAATTTGGAGAATTATAGTTTTAGGTATTCTATATAAAGACAAGGTATACAGAGGCACGGCAATCAAAACTGAATTTAACAATGTAAGTCTCCCTCCCAAGGATATCATTTTACCCTTCCAATGTTGTAATTTTTTAGTCACTTTATCTAACATGAAACCCCAATCATAAGTAGATAATTTGGAATATAAAAGTGGAATGCCTAAATATTTAAGAGGAAACTTTCCTACAAAGCAATGAAAGAGAGCAGCCAATTCACTAGCATTATCTATATTAATAGGGATGAGTTCAGTTTTTTTGTAGATTAACCTTGATTCCTGACACAGCTTCAAAAGTAACTGCACCCTCTAAAACTCTTTTAGAATTATGATTTATAATTCAGGTTTAATTTAGAATTAAAATTAAATATGTTTTTTGAATTATAATTAATAATTAGAATTACAAGTAAGAGTATCAGAAATTTACATTGAAAATTATAAGTTAAAATATTATTTTTTATTTAGTACCCGATTAGTTAATGGGTTTAAACCCGATTAGCTATTTAAATTCGCTATTTTTTTTTGCCCCTCCACGGAAATTTTGAATCCAACCCTGCAAACAGGAGAGAGAAAGCTCCTCAAATCTTTACAAATCCTCATTTTGTCTTCTGTTTCAAGATTCTCTTCATGATTTCATCACTACATAAGATCACCAGTGTTTAATAAGCTAGGCAGCAGACATACATTACAAGGATGGGACAAAAGAGAGAAGAACGGACCTTTGAAAACGTAAGGGCAAAAGAGTCAATTAATTTTCTACTTAATAGTATTTATTATTTATATTGATTAAATTTAAAATTGAGGACATTTATAAAAAAAAGTTGATTTTGGATGGGGAAATATCAAATTTCAATATTATGATAGAGAAATATCTAAATAACAAACTTTCGATGGGTTTATATAAATTTCTCTTTTGGTAATTGTTATAATTGAGGAAATAAATCTGCAAGGAATGCTATTTCAAATCTAATTGCTCTAAAGGGAGTTAGTCCTTATGCATTTTAAAAACGTTGTTATATATAGTTTACTTCTGTTACTAATAAAATGGGTTGAAAATGTCATTTGAAGTCAATTCGATAGATTTTAGAGTCGCGCTCACGAAAGGGCTTGGTGAGCTTAGGAGCACCCTAGTTCTACTCGTTTTTCAATATATTTTTTTAATTATGTTGGGTAATTGGTACATTCTAAAATTAAGCTCTTCCAATTTATTATTTGCTGACACACAATGTATATTTTTATCTTTTTTTATTTTAATTTTTGTATATATTATTGTGCGGATGCAATATATTAATCTGTACAAATTAAGCTGACTGATTGTAATATAAGTTTGTGTGGATGCAGTATACAAAGGACAGTTTGATCTTTAACATGTCAATAATATATATTTTATTCAATTTAAGCTTTCAGCCTTAATATTTCAATTGCCAAATATGTACTCTTTAGTAAAGCTTAAATTCTTAAGCCACAATACCTTAATCTTCATTGTCAATAGGTGTACAGTATGATTAAGCCATTGTTACAATGGATTTTTAATCCTCTTGATATTATTGTTGATATTCATTATTTACGAAAATCTACTTGCAATTAGATGTACAGTTGATAATTAAATTGGAATTTATTTTCACTTTGCTGTAATTTAAATAAGTTGATCCAGTCAAAATGTCAAAACCCTCAAAATCAACTCCGCTAGCGACGCTACCTTGTCGTAATTCGTAAAACCTTGGCCGCCTGTTGTGCCAAAAAAGAAATAAAAAGAGAAACGATCGATCGATCATCGCCTTTGCCTCTGACAATCGGATTCTTATCACCACCTCTTCTTAGACGCCACGACTCAACAACCATGTCTTCTCATCTTTCTTCTCAATTAAAGAGAGCAATCTACTCCTCTTTCTTCTCTCCTCCCCAATGTCATTACCACCATCTCCTCCGCTTTCCTCTTTCAACCAAAACCCAGCCTCAGGAGTTGCCTTTTATTGCCGACTATCTCATCTCCTCCTTCGGCTTCTCTCTCGATCGAGCGCTCAAGGCTGCGGCAGACAAACAACTTACGGCGATCAAGTCCCCGGCACGGCCTGATGCAGTGGTAAAGTTCCTAATTGATACTGGCTTATCCCATTCTCAGATCAAATCTGTTGTTTCACTCCGGCCAGCTCTTCTGGGATCCAATGCGGATAAGACCCTGAGACCAAAGGTGCGTGAAATGATGGAAAAGGGGATACATGGAGAAGTACTGGTTCAATTGATCCGATACAACCCTGTTGTACTTCAATTGAAAGACACCCCTGCGCGCCTACTGTTTTGGAGAGATTTTGTCGGGAACAACGACAAGACTTTGTTGAAGATTATTTCGAGGAATCTTTTCCTATTCTCATTGCACATTGACAAGCATATTCTTCCCAAATTAAATTTACTGAAAGAATATGGATTGTCGAATGAAGATATGGTTTCATTGTTAGGGGGGAGAAGATGGGGGAGAAGCTGCTTTGGCCGTGACCTCAATTCTTTAAGGCAGATACTCGACCTAATTGAGGAGTTGGGGATTCCGAGGGGATCCAGGATGTTTCTATGGGGGTTAGATGCTATTGCTAATATGAGCATAGGTAAAATTAAAAGCAATGCAGAGTTCTTCAAGAACACATATGGCTGGTCACAGGAAGAGGTTTGTGCTGCCTTCCGGAAGTACCCTACAATACTCAGATTATCAGAGGAGAAAGTGAGGTCGACTATGAACTTTCTTATGAGTAAAGCTGGTTTTGAGGCAAGGAGCATAGCTTTACGACCGCGGATACTCGGGTGTAGCTTACAAAAGGTATTGATCCTGAGGTATACTATACTGAGTACACTGCAAAACAAGGGACTGATGAAAAAGTGCAGTTTTTTCAGTGCTTGTTTGGCTTCTGAAAGGCGCTTCCGCGAGATCTATGTCGTACCATATGAGAAGGATGTGCCTGGGCTTGGCGAAGCTTATGCTGCTGCTTATGGTGGAAAAGTGCCAGTCTGACCATTGTTCTTCTGGGAAAGAAAATATGTGTATCAGTTTGGAGCTGTAAATTTGGTAACAGCTGATACTAACTAGCTAGGCTTCTATTATTTTATAATTTTTTTTTTGTTCAATTATTTTTTTTCCTAGTCATTAGAAGCTTGTAGTTCTTAACTGGTACCTCTTTGGTTCCAGTATCATTTCAGTTGGATATTGGGTATTCTCAATTCCATTCTTCTAATTTATTTGCTGTATCTTTCTCTTTTTCATTTTATTTGCAGATGTCACTTTTTCATAAAGGGACATTTGCTGTTTCCCAACCTCCTTTTGTTTTTTGACACCTTGGGCTCCAGATCTGATATGGGTAATATTTTATTTGGCAGCTGTGCATATATTAGCACTGAATAAGAATCATTATTAAAATAAATCCAATTGATATTACCTATGGGTTCTATACTGGTAAAATATATTGTACCTTGAGTGAGGCTATGGTAATATGCATAGTGCAGATTGGAGAAGTGCCTAGCGAGCATGCAATTTACATCGGCACACCCGAGAAGGGAACCTTGAGCAGGCTATGATTAATCAACCGGCACGATCGGCAAGCGCCTAGCGAACATCAACGTGGAGAACATTGAGGAGAACCGCAGCAACCTACGTGAGCTTCTCTTCTTGACACCTGGTGCTCTTGAGTGCATAAGTGGTGTCATCCTCTATGAGGACACTTAAGGATGGGAAACTTTCCATTGATGTGCTCAATGAGAACCGCGTTTTGCCGGGAATTAAGGTTGACATGGGCACCATTGTGATTGCCGGTACCGGTGGCGAAACCACCACTCAGGTATTTAAATTGTCTTCTCTTTATTGTTTATGGTTTTTTGTGAGTTTGGATTAACAAATGCTTGAATTGGTTTGTTGTAGGCTGTACACAGCCAACTTTAAATAAAATTTGCACTGAAACTACAACCTTTCTTTTGATCATGATTTACTGCCAAGTAGCTTGCCAACAAAAAAAAAAAATTAAGGCCAAGTGGCTTATCAGAATATCAATTTTATATTTTCATGAGTGAGGCTACGGTAATTTGCAAAGTGCAGATTGGTCTGTGCTATGAATTTATATCTTCATTTTCAGATTCAAATAATAGATCCAAACTGCTCAATATGATCTTCATGTGAAAATGTATTTGGAGACCAAATTTCACATTTAAAAAAAAATTACTATTTTTTTTAGATAGTAAAAACTACTTGATCTAAAAATTTGGACCATCTGAAAGTAGTTATTTTCTACCCACCAGTAAAAATAGTAAAAAATTCTAAAAAAATATAAAATTTGATTTCTTTGTACATTTTCATATGGAAATCATGTTGAATGGTTCAGATCGACTTTTTACATTTAAAAAATGGATATATGGGTACATAGTACGGACCGATCCGCACTTTACAAAGTACCATATCCTCACTCATTTCATTATTTGTTGCAAAAGTGAACAATGAAAGGCCATTAAGAATTCCTAGGCTGGTAAGAGTGGTACATAATTTGACAATGATTATATTGTTCTACTTGCAGGGCCGTGATGACCTGACCAAATGCTGCCAGAAGTACTATGCGGCTGGTGCCCGCTTCGCCAAGTGGCGTGCTGTCCTCAAGATCGGCCCGAACGAGCCATCTCAGCTTTCCATTGACCTAAACGCACACGGCCTCGCTCGCTATGCCATCATCTGCCAAGAGAACGGCCTAGTCCCGATTGTCGAGCCTGAGATCCTGGTCGATGGGTCCCACGACATCGACCGCTGTGCTTACGTCACCGAGGTTGTTTTGGCTGCATGCTACAAGGCTCTCAATGACCATCATGTCCTTCTAGAAGGAACTCTTTTGAAACCCAACATGGTCACACCCGGCTCTGGCGCCCCTAAGGTGACCCACGAGGTGATCGCTGAGTACACTGTCAGAGCACTGCTCAGGACAGTCCCACCGGCTGTACCGGCTGTGGTTTTCCTCTCTGGTGGCCAGAGCGAGGAGGAAGCAACTTTGAATTTGAATGCAATGAACAAGTTGCTGGGAAAGAAGCCGTGGAGTCTCTCGTTCTCATTTGGCCGTGCGCTTCAGCAGAGCACGCTCAAGGCATGGGCCGGTAAGGAGGAGAATGTGGAGAAGGCACGTGCCACCTTCCTTGCCCGGTGCAAGGCCAACTCTGCAGCAACCCTCGGGACTTACGCCGGTGATGCTGCCGGTGGCCAAGGCGTGTTGGAGAGCCTCCACATCAAGGATTACAAGTATTGATCGGCATTTGAAATTTTGATGAATTTTAATGTGTTTTTTTTTAAGTAAAGAGTTGTAATTTTCTTTTTCTCCGTCAAAGATGTCATTTTTTGTGTTTGATTTTTTTCTTTAATGTTGTTTTTAATAAGAGAAATGTGAAATGACTTGTGATATTTTCTACTATAATTGGTCATCTCGTTAGTCTTTAATTGTTTTTTTTAAGTAGAAAACTAGAAATCATAATTTATACCTGGCAAGCTGAGATTCTTTTGAGAATATTAAACTTTAATAAATAGGTGGAGATCTACTATCGTATTTACTGCTGTTCAAAATCAGAACAACTGATTAGAAATATGGAACAGTCGGACAGTAACAAGCTTGAAATAAACAGGACTCGGGCTCTTTTTGCGGTTTGATTTGTTTAGTAGACTGTTTCTATTATCGAACCAATAAAAACCGAATTAATTAGCTGTTAACTGTTTAGTAGACTGTTTCTGTTTTGTGAAAAAAAAAGCGGTAACTCGTTTTAAAGAAAACCCGTTTTTAGACATGTTCACTTTTTGTAATAATTTTGGTGCATTAAATGAGAGAGAAAATAAAGAAGATAAATAACTGACTCTAGTCCTTGATTCTTAGATGGCAGCTTCTGGGAGAAGCCATAAGGTGATTTTGAAATCGCCATGGGGATGGCAGCCTCCCCCCCTCCCCACACCCTTCTTTCTTTCAACCGAGCAGGCGTTTCTGCCTGGTGGATCTGGTCACTGCTCTCAGGGTTTCCGTCTAATAGATCTGGCCACCGCTCGTTGTTTCGTCTTCATTCGAGCAGGAGCTTTCGTCTAGCGGATTTGGCCATAGTTTTCGATGCTTCCGCTTTCTGGATCTGGTCCCAGCTCTTCGCTTCGTCTTTCTGGTGGTTTTTATTCTTCATGACAAGCAGTTCGCTTTTTCCTTCTTTTCTTCCGAGCTCTTCTTTTTCTCTTTGGCAATGGAATAATGGGTGGACTGAGTTGTACATATAGATACTTTATATGTTGTTGTCTGTGTTGGCTGTTTGTTGGCGTTTGTTATGTGCTATATTTCTTCTCCTTCTCTTTTCTCTTTTTCTTTTTATGGCTTTCACACTGGCGGCTCTTCATTGGGATCTCTGAGTGGTGACTGTCCCGGTCCGGTTGATTCATTTTCCGGACTGGTTTGATTCAGTGCCTCTCTTGGAACTTTGGAGTGGTGACTGTCCTGATCCGGTTGATTCAATTTCCGGTCCGGTTTGATTTCAATGCCCTCTCTGATGTAGTTTGCCAAAAGAAATGTAACAACTATGTGGAAACAATCACTAGGCTCCTATCATTTCCATCAAGCAAGGATGACCAACTTGGTTTCAACAGGATACACATACTCCTTGTGCATTTTTAGTTTGTTTACAGTTGTATGCTTTCTCAGACATTCGTTGTCTAATCTTATGTAACAGCTAGTTTGTAACTCTTTTAATTCAATAAAATTGTCTACGGGATTTTAACCAAAAAAAAAAAAGATGGCATCACATGTGAAATCAGTGTTGTAAATAACAATATGCAGTTGTTGGACGGACAGGGTACAGCCAAACGATTAATCAGGAATAATTAGAAATAATCGATCATAATCGGAAACAATCGGCCGATTAGTCGAAAAATTTCGTGACGGTTTGGTCATCGCCAACAACTAATCAACCGATTAATTAGCTTAAACAGGCGTTTTTTACAACACTGTGTTGTAAATAACGGTATGCAGTTGTTGGACGGACAATGTACCACAAAGCGATTAATCGAAAATAATTAGAAATAATTGATCATAATCATAAATATTTCTAATATTTCTGATTAATTAGCTTAAACATACGTTTTTTACAACACTACGCAGAAAAAGGTATACCGTTAGAATTTGTTTTTTTCTTACAAAATTTGTACATACCCTAAAATGTTTTAGATATACGTGTAAATTCGATCATATATGACATTGGTTAACTTGTATTTAAGAATTTTTACAAATATTATATAAAAAACATGATTATTTCATAAGAATCTTTATACCTCGCGTATATATAAATATTAAATATTTAAATAAACTAGTAATCAGATGGGATGATCCGACGGTCTAATCAGGAAATCAAATTTTACCGGACCGGTCCGATTCCGATAACATTAGTTTATCCAGTCCAAAGCGTCAAAACCCTCAAAATCAAACTACGCTCCTCTCTACCGACTCCCACCTGTCGGAAAAACCCTCAAAATCAAACTGCGCCGCCTGTTGTACTTAGCCGAGGGTGGATTGCATTGTCGTCTTTGCCGAGGGTGGCAACCGGATTCTTCTCACCTCCGCTTCGTAGTAGTTAAGAGTCTCTTTCTGATCGGACTACTACTTTCACAATTAAACCATGTGTTCTCATCTTCTTTTAAAGAGAGCAATCTACTCCTTCTTTTCTCCTCAATGCCATTACCACCATCTCCTCCGCTTTTCTCTTTCAACCAAAACCCAGCCTCAGGAGTTGCCTTTTATGGCCCACTATCTCATCTCCTCCTTCGGCTTCTCTCTCGATCGAGCGCTCAAGGCTGCGGCAGACAAACATCTTACGTCGATTAAGTCGCCGGCACGGCCTGATGCAGTGGTAAAGTTCCTAACTGACACTGGCTTATCCCACACTCAGATCAAATCTGTTCTTTCCCTCCGACCAGCTCTTCTGGGGTACAATGTGGATAAGACCCTGAGACCAAAGGTGCGTGAATTGATCGAAATGGGGATCCCTGGAGAAGTACTGGTTCAAGTGATCCGATATAACCCGACTGTACTTCAATTGAAAGACAATCTTCCGCGCCTACTGTTTTGGAGAGATTTTGTCGAGAACAATGACAAGGCTTGGTTGAAGATTATTTCGAGGAATTTTTTTCCTAGTGTCATTGCACATTGACAACCATATTCTTCCGAGATTAAATTTACTGAAAGAATATGGATTGTCGAATGGAGATATGGTTTCATTGTTAGGTAGAAGAAGCTGCTTTGGCCGTAACCTCAATTCTTTAAGGCAGATACTCGATCTAATTGAGGAGCTGGGGATTCCAAGGGGATCCAGGATGTTTCTATGGGGGCTAGATGCTATTGCTAATTTTAGCATAGGTAAAATTAAAAGCAATGCAGAGTTCTTCAAGAACACATATGGCTGGTCGCAGGAAGAGGTGTGTGCTGCCTTCCGGAAGTTCCCTCCGGTACTCAAATATTCAGAGGAGAAAGTGAGTTCGAGTATGAACTTTCTTATCGGTAAAGCTGGGTTTGAGGCAAGGAGCATAGCTTTTCGACCGCGGATACTCGGGTGTAGCTTACAAAATGTATTGATCCCGAGGTATACTGTACTGAGTACACTGCAAAGCAAGGGACTGATGAAAAAGTGCAGTTTTTTAAGTGCTTGTTTGGCATCTGAAAGGCGCTTCCGCGAGATCTATGTCGTGCCGTATGAGAAGGATGTGCCTGGGCTCAGCAAAGCTTATGCTGCTGCTTATGGTGGAAAAGTGCCGGTCTGACTATTGTTCTTCTGGGGAAGATATTATGTGTATCATTTTGCAGCTGTAAATTTGGTAACAGCTGATACTAACTATATCTAGGGTTCTATTATTTTATAATTTTTGTTTTTGTTCAATTATCTTTTAAATTTTGATTCTACAAATCATTTGTGATCTTCTATTCTCTGTATTGTGAAACTGCAGCAGCTTTTGCCCAAAAAGGGGCTCAAAATGAAGCACACCAAACATGTTGTCAGTCAAAATCTTACCTCCATAATACTGTTCTAAAAGTCTTAATTAATTATCAGACGTTCAATTTGCTTCAGATATGCTAATCATATGTTAAATCTAGGCAAAACCAAACGTCACAAAATAAGTAATTTTTGCCTCTTTTGATAGCTCCAACTCATTAATACTTTGCGTATGTCACCGCGACCAATTAGTTGGGATTGGAGGGTTCATTCTGAGATTATGCAAATTTGGGTTCTTTTGGATACCTACCCGGGTTTTAAATGTGTTCATGTATCCCATATTCCCCCCTTAATTTTTCATTGCTATCCCCGAGTTATTTTGTACTTTGGATGTATTTTTTCTTATGTTCCTTTTCCCTTTTTTTTTTTTTACCATCTGTAACATAGGCCCTGGATCTTTGTTTTATTTTGGGTTTTTTTATTTATTAATTGTTAATTTCTTACTAGTCTAGGAATGCGGTTTTTCAGGTTTTTATAGTTTGTAATATATAGATGACAAGGAGGGTCTTGTGCAAAATTGACACTGACAGGGGTTTTGTGCAAAATTGACACTGACAAGGGTTTTTTTTTGCAAAACAGACAATGGGGGGGTTTTATGCAAAATTGCTACTTGGAGGGCTTCAATGTCATTATGGGGGTGGATTATGCTTTGCAGTTTTTGGGTACCTCATGCTGTTGCTGGTTTTCTTTGCTTTGCTTTTGATGGTGTGACTTGTAATATACATAACAATAAGGGGGTTATGTGGAAATGTATGTCTGGGAGGAGGATATGCATCTCTGAGGTTGTGTTTCTTATTTCAATTCTCACTGGCATCATGGCTGTTTTCTTGGGTTTCTCCCTGGTATGAGATACTGGTACGAGAATAGGCACGGTACAGGAAGCAGGCTACTATACTCTTCTCATACTGGCCATGCTCTGCTACAGAGTATGTTTGATTACAAAATAAGAATCGTTAGAATAGTCAAATCAAGAATAGCTGTCGTTTGTCTTGTTTGAATAGCCAAATCTCAAAATTCTTAAGAATAGTCTATTCTAATAAAACAAAAAATTTGAATTCTCTATTTTAGCTATTTTAATCCAACTAAACACTAAATAAGCTATTTCAAATAGCCTAATTTAAAAAATAACTTATTCTCAATCTAACCAAACATATCCACATAGTTCAGAGATGTGGTGTTACATTGCAATGTGTTACACTTACAGAGGGCCTACCTACATATGTTATTATCAGGCCACTTTCTTTCTGAGCTTTTAGATTAGCTATGTACCGTGCACAATGCGTTTCGATATAGGAAAGATAAAAAAAAAAAAAAAATCAACAATGGAGTACGTTTTGTAAAATTTCAGAAAAAAAAGAAAAACGTTGTGGTTTATAATGTTTAGTTAATCTGATCGCTAATAATCGTTAAAAAAAATATATTGTAATTGAACATTATGGTTCAAAATGTCCAGCTACAGTGTTTTTTTTTTTCCTTCAGTTCTAACTACTGCTGTTGGAAGATTGCTTTTGACGAAAATACATTGTAGTTGGACGTTATAAATTATAACGTCCAACTACAGTGTTTTTTTTAAACGATCATTATCGATCAAATTAATTAGACGTTATGGTTTATAACGTCCAACTACAGTGTTCCGGACGTTATAAATATTTCAAAATTTCATAAAACATTACCCCATTATCAATATTTTTTTATATTCATAAGAAAATCCGCAATGCGTTGCAATTCTGTCTTTAATCTATCCTTGTACTATGATACAATGTTTAATGCAAAGTTTACCTGCGTGGTTTCATGCCAAGAAAAAAAAACCACAACCTACCGACAATTTTAATAAGACCAAACGTATAAGGTAAATGATACGCCCAAAGTTAGAAAACCATGTGCATAAATACTGAAATATTGGAATATGAAACTAAAAATTTTGCAGCTACAGTGGTCTAAGCAATACAAATATTGTGAAGGTGACTGCTGATTGGTGATGGATTCTACTCATTTTTTAAGACATGCAACTTTTGTTGAACAGGCAGGGGGCAGACCCACATAGCATCTGGCGGGGAGGGTAACTACACCTCCTTAAAACCCTTTTCGAATTCTGATTATAATTCAGGTTTAATTTAGAATTAAAATTAAAATAATTTTTTTAAATTATAACTGGTAATTAGAATTATAAGTAAGAGCATCAGAAATTATAAATCACATTGAAAATTATAAGTTAAAACATTATTTTTTATTTAGTACCGGTTAGTTAATGGTTTGAACCAAATTAGCTGTTTAAATTTGCTATTTCTTTTGTCCCTCCACCAAAATTCTGAATCCGACCCTATGAAAAAGAGAGAGGAAGCTCCTCAAATCTTTACAAATCCTCATTTTGTCTTCTGTTTCAAATATTCTTTTCATGATTTCATCACTACATAAGATCACCAAAGTGTTTAATAAGGCAGCATACATACATTACAAGGATAGGACAAAAGAGAGAAGAACGGACCTTTGAAAACGTAAGGGCAAACATGTTAATTAATTTTCTACTTAATAGTATTTTATATTTTATATTGATTAAATTTAAAATTGAGGACATTTATAAAAAAAAAGTTGATTTTGGATGGGGAATATCAAATTTCAATATTATGAAAGAGAAATATCTAAATTTCTCTTTTGGTAAATGGGATAACTCGGGAAATAAATCTGCTGCGATTTCAAAGAATCGCAGGAAGCCTACTATTCCAATTCTAACAGTTAGATTTAGAATAGCAGGCTCCCTGCAATTCTTTATTTTCTGTAATTGGTACAACAGGCGGCGCAGGCTTTTAGGACGGAGTGGGAGTCGCTAGAGGACCGTCGTTTGCTCTAAAGGGAGTTAGTCCTTGTGCATTTTAAAAACGTTGTTATATATAGTTTACTTCTGTTACTAATAAAATGGGCTGACAGTTTTTCAATATTTTTTTTATTATGTTGGGTAACTGGTACATTCTCAAATTAGAGATAGGAGTAGGTCCGATGGGCATCGGACCTACATTTAGGTTCAATTAGCTCTAGGACCGTACGGTTAGCATCAAGATCTATGCGCATGAAAATTAATACAGATTTGCACGTATTTTGATACAGAGCACACGAATCTTGATGCAGATCAAATGGTCATCACACCCATCGAACCAAGGTAGGTCCGATGGGCATCGGACCTACTCCGATTCCCTCAAATTAAGCTCTTCCAATTTATTATTTGCTGACACACAATGTATATTTTATCTTATTTTAATTTTAATTTTTGTATATATTATTGTGCGGATCCAATATATTAATCTGTACAAATTAAGTTGACTGATTGTAATATAAGTTTGTGCGGATGCAGTATACAAAGGACAGTTTGATCTTTAACATGTCATTAATATATATTTAATTCAATTTAAGCTTTCCGCCTTAATCTTTCAATTGCCAAATATGTACTCTTTAGTAAAGCTTAAATTCTTAAGCCACAATACCTTAATTTTCATTGTCAATAGGTGTACAGTATGATTAAGCCATTGTTACAATGGATTTTTAATCCTCTTGATATTATTGTTGATATTCATTGTTTACGAAAATCTACTTGCAATTAGATGTACAGTTGATAATTAAATTGGATTTTATTTTCACTTTGCTGTAATTTAAATAAGTTGATCCAGTCAAAATGTCAAAACCCTCAAAATCAACTCGCTAGCGACGCCACCTTGTCGAAATTCGTAAAACCTTGGCCGCCTGTTGTGCCAAAAAAGAAATAAAAAGAGAAACGATCGATCGATCATCGCCTTTGCCTCTGACAATCGGATTCTTATCACCTCTGCTTCTTAGACGCCACGACTCAACAACCATGTGTTCCAATCTTCTTAAGAAAGCAATCTACTCCTCTTTCTTCTCTCCTCCCCAATGCCATTACCACCATCTCCTCCGCTTTCCTCTTTCAAACCCAGCCTCAGGAGTTGCCTTTTATTGCCGACTATCTCATCTCCTCCTTCGGCTTCTCTCTCGATCGAGCGCTCAAGGCTGCGGTAGACAAACAACTTACGGCGATCAAGTCCCCGGCACGGCCTGATGCAGTGGTAAAGTTCCTAATTGATACTGGCTTATCCCATTCTCAGATCAAATCTGTTGTTTCACTCCGGCCAGCTCTTCTGGGATCCAATGCGGATAAGACCCTGAGACCAAAGGTGCGTGAAATGATGGAAAAGGGGATCCCTGGAGAAGTACTGGTTCAATTGATCCGATACAACCCTGTTGTACTTCAATTGAAAGACACCCCTGCACGCCTACTGTTTTGGAGAGATTTTGTCGGGAACAACGACAAGACTTTGTTGAAGATTATTTCGAGGAATCTTTTCCTATTCTCATTGCACATTGACAAGCATATTCTTCCCAAATTAAATTTACTGAAAGAATATGGATTGTCGAATGAAGATATGGTTTCATTGTTAGGGGGGAGAAGCTGCTTTGGCCGTGACCTCAATTCTTTAAGGCAGATACTCGACCTAATTGAGGAGTTGGGGATTCCGAGGGGATCCAGGATGTTTCTATGGGGGTTAGATGCTATTGCTAATATGAGCATAGGTAAAATTAAAAGTAATGCAGAGTTCTTCAAGAACACATATGGCTGGTCAAAGGAAGAGGTTTGTGCTGCCTTCCGGAAGTACCCTACAGTACTCAGATTATCAGAGGAGAAAGTGAGGTCGACTATGAACTTTCTTATGAGTAAAGCTGGTTTTGAGGCAAGGAGCATAGCTTTACGACCGCGGATACTCGGGTGTAGCTTACAAAAGGTATTGATCCTGAGGTATACTATACTGAGTACACTGCAAAACAAGGGACTGATGAAAAAGTGCAGTTTTTTCAGTGCTTGTTTGGCTTCTGAAAGGCGCTTCTGCGAGATCTATGTCGTACCATATGAGAAGGATGTGCCTGGGCTTGGCGAAGCTTATGCTGTTGCTTATGGTGGAAAAGTGCCGGTCTGACCATTGTTCTTCTGGGAAAGAAATTATGTGTATCAGTTTGGAGCTGTAAATTTGGTAACAGCTGATACTAACTAGCTAGGCTTCTATTATTTTATAATTTTTTTTTTGTTCAATTATTTTTTTCTAGTCATTAGAAGCTTGTATTTCTTAACTGGTACCTCTTTGGTGCCAGTTTCATTTCTGTTGGATATTGGGTATTCTCAATTCCATTTTTCTAATTTATTTGTTTTATCTTTCTCTTTTTCATTTTATTTGCAAATGTCACTTTTTAATAAAGGGTCATTTGCTGTTTTCTAACATCTGTTTTTTTTTTAACAAATTGGGCTCCAGATCTGATATGGGTGATATTTTATTTGCCAGCTGTGCATATATTAGCACAGAATAATAATCATTATTAACATAAAATCTAATTGATATTGCTTATGGGTCCTATACTGGTAAAATATATTGTACCTTGAGTGAGGCTATGGTAATATGCATAGTGCAGAAGTGCCTAGCGAGCATGCAATTTACATCGGCACACCCAAGAAGGGAATCTTGAGCAGGCTATGATTAATCAACCGGCACGATCGGCAAGCGCCTAGCGAACATCAACGCGGAGAACATTGAGGAGAACCGCAGCAACCTACGTGAGCTTCTCTTCTTGACACCTGGTGCTCTTGAGTGCATAAGTAGTGTCATCCTCTATGAGGACACTAAGGATGGGAAACTTTCCGTTGATGTGCTCAATGAGAACCGCGTTTTGCCGGGAATTAAGGTTGACATGGGCACCATTATGATCGCCAGTACCGGTGGCGAAACCACCACTCAGGTATTTAAATTATCTTCTCTTTATTGTTTATGGTTTTTTGTGAGTATGGATTAACAAATGCTTGAATTGGTTTGTTGTAGGCTGTACACAGCCAACTTTAAATAAAATTTGCACTGAAACTACAACCTTTCTTTTGATCTTGATTTATTGCCAAGTAGCTTGCCAAAAAAAAAAAAATTAAGGCCAAGTGGTTTATCAGAATATCAATTTTATATTTTCATGAATGAGGCTACAGTAATTTGCAAATTGCGGATTAGTCAGTGCTATGAATTTATATCTTCATTTTCAGATTCAAATAATAGATCCAAACTGCTCAACATGATCTTCATATGAAAATGTATTTGGAGACCAAATTTCACATTTTAAAAAACAATTACTATTTTTTTTAGATAGTAAAAGCAACTTGATCTAAAAATTTGGACCATTCGAAAGTAGTGATTTTCTACCCACCAGTAAAAATAGTAAAAAATTCTAAAAAAATATAAAATTTGATTTCTTAGTACATTTTCATATGGAAATCATGTTGAATGGTTCAGATCGACTTTTTACATTTAAAAAATAGATATATGGGTACATAGTACGGACCAATCCGCACTTTACAAAGTACCATATCCTCACTCATTTCATTATTTTTTGCAAAAGTGAACAATGAAAGGCCATTAAGAATTCCTGGGCTGGTAAGAGTGGTACATCATTTGACAATAATTATAGTGTTCTACTTGCAGGGCCGTGATGACCTGACCAAGTGCTGCCAGAAGTACTATGCGGCTGGTGCCCACTTCGCCAAGTGGCGTGCTGTCCTCAAGATCGGCCTGAACGAGCCATCTCAGCTTTCCATTGACCTAAACGCACACGGCCTCGCTTGCTATGCCATCATCTGCCAAGAGAACACCCTAGTCCCGATTGTCGAGCCTTTGATCCTGGTCGATGGGTCCCACGACATCGACCGCTGTGCTTACGTCACCGAGGTTGTTTTGGCTGCATGCTACACGGCTCTCAATGACCATCATGTCCTTCTAGAAGGAACTCTTTTGAAACCCAACATGGTCACACCCGGCTCTGACGCCCCTATGGTGGCCCACGAGGTGATCACTGAGTACACTGTCAGAGCACTGCTCAGGACAGTCCCACCGGCTGTACCGGCTGTGGTTTTCCTCTCTGGTGGCCAGAGCGAGGAGGAAGCAACTTTGAATTTGAATGCAATGAACAAGTTGCTGGGAAAGAAGCCGTGGAGTCTCTCATTCTCATTTGGCCATGCGCTTCAGCAGAGCACGCTCAAGGCATGGGCCGGTAAGGAGGAGAATGTGGAGAAGGCACGTGCCACCTTCCTTGCCCGGTGCAAGGCCAACTCTGCAGCAACCCTCAGGACTTATGCCGGTGATGCTGCCGGTGGCGAAGGCGTGTTGGAGAGCCTCCACGTCAAGGATTACAAGTATTGATCGCCATTTGAAATTTTGATGAATTTTAATGTGTTTTTTTTTTAAGTAAAGAGTTGTAATTTTCTTTTTCTCCGTCAAAGATGTCATTTTTTTGTGTTTGATTTTTTTCTTTAATGTTGTTTTTAATAAGAGAAATGTGAAATGACTTGTGATATTTTCTACTATAATTGGTCATCCCGTTAGTCTTCAATTGTTTTTTTTTAAGTAGAAACCTAGAAATCATAATTTATACCTGGCAAGCTGGGTAAAGATCTACTATCGTATTTACTGCTGTTCAAAGTCGAGTACAAGCAAACATATTTTATGCAACAAAATCAGAACAACTGATTAGAAATATGGAACAGTCGGACAGTAACAAGCTTGAAATAAACAGGACTCGGGCTCTTTTTGCGGTTTGATTTGTTTAGTAGACTGTTTCTATTATCGAACCAATAAAAACCGAATTAATTAGCTGTTAACTGTTTAGTAAACTGTTTCTGTTTTGTGAAAAGAAAGCGGTAACTCGTTTTAAAGAAAACCCGTTTTTAGACATGTTCACTTTTTGTAATAATTTTGGTGCATTAAATGAGAGAGAAAATTAAGAAGATAAATAACTGACTCTAGTCCTTGATTCTTAGATGGCAGCTTATGTGAGAAGCCATGAAATTCGTTTTTTTTTTTCTTTTTTTCTGAGCTCTTACTTTTGTCTTTGGCAATGGAATAGTGGGTGGACTGAGTTGTACATATAGATACTTTATATGTTGTTGTTTGTGTTGGCTGTTTGTTGGCATTTGTTATGTGCTATATTTCTTCTCCTTTTTTTTTTCTCTTCTTTTTCTGGCTTTCACACTGGTGGCTCTTCATTGGGATCTCTGAGTAGTGATTGTCCCGGTCCGGTTGATTCATTTTTCGGACTGGTTTGATTCAGTGCCTCTCTTGGAACTTTGGAGTGGTGTCTGTCTTGATTTAGTTGATTCAGTTTCCAGTTTGGTTTGATTCAGTGCCTTCTCTGATGTAGTTTGCTAAAAGAAATATAACAACTATACGCACTGAGGAAACAATCACTAGGTTTCTATCATTTCCATCAAGCAAGGATGACTAACTTCGGTTCAACATGATACACATACTCCTAGTGCATTTTTAGTTTGTTATTAGTTGTATGTTTTCTCAGACACTCGTGGTATAATCTTATGTAACACGTAGTTTGTAACTCTTTTAATTCAATAAAATTACCTACGGGCTTTTAACCAGAAAAAAAAGATGGCAGCACATGTGAAATCAGTGTTGTAAATAACGGTATGCAGTTGTTGAACGGACAGGGTACCACCAACCAAGCGATTAAATCGGGAATAATTAAAAATAATCGATTATAGTTAGAAATATTTGTAATATTTCCAATTAATTAGTTTAAACATACGTTTTTTACAACACTATCCGAAAAAAAGTATACCGTTAGAATTTGTTTTTTTCTTACAAAATTTATACATACCCTAAAATGTTTTAGATATACGTGTAAATTCGATCATATATGACATTGGTTAACTTGTATGTAAGAATTTTTACAAATATTATATAAAAAACATGATTATTTCATAAGAATCTTTATACCTCGCGTATATATAAATATTAAATATTTAAATAAACTAGTAATCAGATCGGATGATCCGACGGTCTAATCAGGAAATCAAATTTTACCGGACCGGTCCGATTCCGATAACATTAGTTTATCCAGTCCAAAGCGTCAAAACCCTCAAAATCAAACTACGCTCCTCTCTACCGACTCCCACCTGTCGGAAAAACCCTCAAAATCAAACTGCGCCGCCTGTTGTACTTAGCCGAGGGTGGATTGCATTGTCGCCTTTGCCGAGGGTGGCAACCGGATTCTTCTCACCTCCGCTTCGTAGTAGTTAAGAGTCTCTTTCTGATCGGACTACTACTTTCACAATTAAACCATGTGTTCTCATCTTCTTTTAAAGAGAGCAATCTACTCCTCCTTTTCTCCTCAATGCCATTACCACCATCTCCTCCGCTTTTCTCTTTCAACCAAAACCCAGCCTCAGGAGTTGCCTTTTATGGCCCACTATCTCATCTCCTCCTTCGGCTTCTCTCTCGATCGAGCGCTCAAGGCTGCGGCAGACAAACATCTTACGTCGATTAAGTCACCGGCACGGCCTGATGCAGTGGTAAAGTTCCTAACTGACACTGGCTTATCCCACACTCAGATCAAATCTGTTCTTTCACTCCAGCCAGCTCTTCTGGGATCCAATGCGGATAAGACCCTGAGACCGAAGGTGCGTGAATTGATGGAAAAGGGGATCCCTGGAGAAGTACTGGTTCAATTGATCCGATACAACCCGGTTGCACTTCAATTGAAAGACACTCTTGCCCGCCTACTGTTTTGGAGAGATTTTGTGGGGAACAACGACAAGGCTTTGTTGAAGATTATTCCAAGAAATCCTGTCCTATTCGTATGGTGCATTGACAAGAATATTCTTCCAAAAATAAATTTACTGAAAGAATATGGATTGTCGAATGGAGATATGGTTTCATTGTTAGAGCGAAGAAGCTGCTTGGGCCGTAACCTCGATTCTATAAGGCAGATGCTCGATCTACTTGAGGAGTTCGGGATTCCGAGGACATCCAGGATGTTTCTGTATGGGTTAAAAGTGATCGGTAATTACACCAAAGGTAAAATTGAAAGCAATGCAGAGTTCTTCATGAACACATATGGCTGGTCACAAGAAGACGTGTATGCTGCCTTCCGGAAATACCCTCAAATACTTGTGTTTTCAGAGGAGAAAGTGAAGTTGAGTATGAAATTTCTTATGAGTAAAGCTGGTTTTGAGGCAAGGAGCATAGCTTTACGACCGCGGATACTCGGGTGTAGCTTACAAAAGGTATTGATCCCGAGGTATACTGTACTGTGTACACTGGAAAGCAAGGGACCAAAGAAAAAGTTCAGTTTTTACAGTGCTTGTTTGGCTTCTGAAAGGCGCTTCTGCGAGATCTATGTCGTGCCGTATGAGAAGCATGTGCCTGGGCTTGGCGAAGCTTATGCTGCTGCTTACGGTGGAAAAGTGCCGGTCTGACTATTGTTCTTCTGGGGAAGAAATTATGTGTATCAGTTTGCAGTTGTAAATTTGGTAACAGCTGATACTAACTAGCTAGGCTTCTATTATTTTGTAATTTTAGTTTTTGTTGAATTATTATTTCTAGTCATTAGAAGCTTGTGTTTCTTAACTGGTACCTCTTTGGTTCCAGTATCATTTTAGTTGGATATTGGGTATTTTCAATTCCATTCTTCAATTTATTTGCTGTATATTTCTTTTTTTGATTTTATTTGCAAATGTCACTTTTTAATAAAGGGACATTTGCTGTTTTTTAACCTTGTTTTTTTTTTTGACAACTTGGGCTCCAGATCTGATATGGTTAATATTTTATTTGGCAGCTGTGCATATATTAGCACAGAATAAGAATCATTATTAAAATAAAATCTAATTGATATTACCAATGGGTCCTATACTGGTAAAATATATTGTACCTTGAGTGAGGCTATGGTAATGTGCATAGTGCAGATTGGAGAAGCGCCTAGTGAGCATGCAACTTACATCGGCACACCTGGGAACGGAGTCTTAGTGGCCGATGAATCAACCGGCACGATCGGCAAGCGCCTAGCAAACATTGAGGAGAACCGCCGCAACCTACATGAGCTTCTCTTGTTGACACCTGGTGCTCTTGAGTGCATCAGTGGTGTCATCCTCTATGAGGAGACTAAGGATGGGAAACTTTTCGTTGATGTGCTCAATGAGAACCGCATTTTGGTGGGAATTAAGGTTGACATGGGCACCATTTGCGATCGCTGGCACTGATGGCGAGACCACCACTCTGGTATTTAAGTTATATTTTTTTTTTGTTTACTGTTTGTTGTGAGTTTGGATTAAAAAAATGCTTGAATTGGTTTGTTGTAAGCTATGAAGCCAATTCTAAATAAAATTTACACTGAAATTACAAGATTTCTTTTGATCATGATTTAAGGCTAAGTGGTGTATCAGAATATTAATTTCATATTTTCATTAGAGTGAGACTATGGTATTATTTATAGCGCATATTGGTCCGTACCATGGATTGATATCTCTATTTTGAAAGTTCAAACAAAGATATGAACCGTTCAACATGATCTCCATATGAAATGTACTTGTAGATCAAATTGTTTATTTTTTAGATATTTTTTTACTATTTTTTAGATAGGTAGAAAATCAATTGATTTAGAAATTCTAGAACATTCAAATAGTGATTTTCTACCTATTTAAAATAATAGTAAAAGAATTTAAAAAATATAAAATTTAATATATTTTTATATGGAATTCATATTGAACTGTTCAGATCGACTATTTAGACTTTAATAATTAAAATATTGATCCACCATAGTACGGACAAATCTGTGCTATGCATAGTACAGTAGCTTCACTCTGATGAAAAATATGAAATTGATTTTCTGATAATTCCTAGGCTGGTATGAGTGGTACCCAATTGAACAAATTTTATATTGTTCTATTGCAGGGACATGATCATGATTTAATTGTTTTTTTTATTATTTTGTAAGTAGAAATCGTAATTTGTACCTGGCAAGCTGAGATTTTTTTCATATTGGGTATATCCTATATAACTGTTGTATAACTGGTATATCCTAAAAATTAAGCTCCTCCAATTTATTATTTGTTGACACAGAATGCATAATTTATCTTATTTTGGTTTTAATTTTTCTATTTATTATTATGTGGATGCAATATATTAATTTGAAAAAATTAAGTTAACTGATTGTAATATAAGTTTGTAGAGATGCAATATACAGAGGGCAGTTTGATCTTTAACATATCATCTCATACAACAATATATATTTTATTCAATTTAAGCTTTCAGTCTTAATCTTTCATATGCCAAACAGGTACTTTAATGTAATTGCAATAATGAGGATGGGAAGTAACAATCGAATTGATAATTAGTGTTCTACATACTTGATTGTAAGTTTAAATTTTATAAACTCAGAATCTGACTTTTTCCTTTTTCTTTTATTTTCTTTTATAGTTTGAACTTTTACAATAATAACAGGTTTTATTTCAGATATTCTCATTGCAACTTTTCTTTTTGAACTTAAAATTTTACTATTTTTCCCAAGAACAATTCTCTTTGACATCCACTTTGATGTTTTTTTTGTCCAATTTCTGAATTTTGTCCATTGGAAGCACAGTTTCTGACGCAGACTCTTTGATATCCACTTTGCACTTTTTTATGTAAATGGGAAGCACAATTTATAATTCATGACCTTAGATGCATTGGTTAAACAAACAAGCAAATATATCATTGGTTATGGGTAAACAAACCAAGCAAGTATTACCGTACCAGTTTCAACTTAATTTTGGTCCAAGAGAGAGGAGGGTATTTAAGTCTTTACATACTACAATGTGAGAGAAGAGAATATTAAGTCTTAAAATCATGCTATCTTACGGAATAAGTGCTCCAAAGAATTAAAAATTTTAATCCTCCCCCTCCCCCTCTTATGGAGGGTTGCCGAAAAGAAAGGAAATACAACTTTCCAGCAATGAACCATAAAAGTAGACATGTGAAACATATGCACTATTTAGATTATGCAAAGTATACTATTACTATACCACAAAGGTGTTCTTTTTTTGTACTGGTAATTGATATGAAATGCTCAAGCAAGAATTCTTCAATCCAAAATCAATCAGCTTTGACTACAAACCAGTTTGAAATGACCAACAACAATAGATTCTCACATATCAGAATTTGACAAAAGGCACAAACCCAATTGTTTTCTGAAAGAAAAAAAAAAAAAAAAACAAGGCACGAACCCAATGGGGAATCACCAATTAACTTTGGCAGTTCATGTTAAATTCATACCAGTACGTACCAGTGTCAAAACAGACCCAAATAGGGTTAAGTATATACTAGTATCAAGGTAGGAGCTTTCAAAGTGAAAATCAAGCAAGGGAAAATGCAAAGGTACTTGAACATGTCAGATCACAGCAAATAAGCCACTCATTGGCAAATTATAGGGAGTAATATATGGGCTGGTACAGAATGGAAAGAATAACTTGGAGCAAAAGCATCATATAATTAAGTTCCCATTTCAAAAGAATAACTTGGAAATAGCTAATAAAAAACATTTAATGCTATTGCTCAAATGCTCAAAGAAACTAAGGTCTGTTTCTAAAGACCAGCACTTTTCCACCAAAAGCAGCAGCATCAGCTTCATAAGCTTCACCGAGCCCAGGCACATGCTTCTCATATGGCACAACATAGACCTCACGGAAGCGCCTTTTCTTCAGTCCCTTGCTTTGCAGTGTACTCAGTACATTATACCTCGGGATCAGTACCTTTTCTAAGCTACACCCGAATATCTGCGATCGCAAAGCTATGCTCCTTGCCTCAATCCCAGCTTTACTCATAAGAAAGTTCATGCTCGACTTCACATTCTCCTCTGATAATGTGAGTACCACAGGGAACTTCCGGAAGGCAACACACACCTCTTCCTGTGACCAGCCATATGTGTTCTTGAAGAACTCTGCATTGCTTTTAATTTTACCTTTGCCCAAATTATTAATAACTTCTATCCCCCGTAGAAATCTCCAGGTTCTCTTCATTAACCCCAGCTCCTCAGTTAGATCGAGTATCTGCCTTAAAGAATCGAGGTCACAGCTAAAGCAGCTTGTCCCCACTATCAATGAAACCATATGTCCATTTGACAATCCATATTCTTACAGTAAATTTATTCTCTGGAGAACAGGAAATGATTCCTTGAAATAATCTTCAACAAAGCCTTGTCGTTGTTCCCGACAAAATCTCTCCAAAACAGTAGGCGTGCAAGAGTGTCTTGCAAAATTGAAGTACAACCCGGCTGTATTGGATCATTTGAACCAGTACTTCTCCAGAGAACCCCTTTTCCATCATTTCACGCACCTTTGGTCTCAGGATCTTATCCGCATCGTATCCCAGAAGAGCTGATCGGAGTAAAACAACAGATTTGATCTGAGTATGGGATAAGCCAGTGTCAGTTAGAAACTTTACCACTGCTTCAGGCTGTGCCGGGGACTTGATCGCCGTAAGATGACTGTCTGCCGAGGCCTTGAGAGCTCGATGGAGAGAGAAGCCGAAGGAGGAGATAAGATAGTCGGCAATAAAAGGCAACTCCTGGGGATGGGTTTGGGTTGAAAGAGGAGAGCGTAGGAGATGGTGGTAATGGCATTGGGGAGGAGAGAATAAAGAGGAGTAGATTGCTCTCTTTAATGGATGGGAAAACCATGGTTTCCCTTTTTCTTTCTTTTTTTGGTACAACAGGCGGAGAGAAGAAAGAGAAGTAGATTGCGGTATCTTTCTCTTTCGTTGCTTAATGGGCTCGGCTGAACCCATTGGTGGGCCGGTCAGAGGCCCAAATAGGAGTATCTCTTGGGCATATGAAAGTTAGGACTGAAAACTTTAATAGAATAATATATATATATATTGTTGTATCAGATGACATGATAAAGACTAAACTGCCCTTTGTATATTGCTTTAAATATGTTTACTGGTACATGACTTTGAACAGCAGTAAATACCATTATAGATCTCCACCTATTTGGTAAAGTTTATAGTCTCAAAAGAATCTTAGTTTGCCAGATATAAATATGATTTCTACTTAAAAAATAAAATAAATAAACAATTAAAGACTAATGAGATGACCAATTATAGTAGAAAATATCACAAGTCATTTCACATTTCTCTTATTAAAAACAACTTTAAAAAAACAAAATCAAACACACACAAAATGACATCTTTGATGGAGAAAAAGAAAATTACAACTCTTTACTTAAAAAAAACACATTAAAATTCATCAAAATTTCAAATGCCGATCAATACTTGTAATCCTTGACGTGGAGGCTCTCAGACACACCTTCGCCACCGGCAGCATCACCGGTGTAAGTCCCGAGGGTTGCTGCAGAGTTGGCCTTGCACCGTGCAAGGAAGGCGGCACGTGCCTTCTCCACATTCTCCTCCTTACCGGCCCACGCCTTGAGCGTGCTCTGCTGAAGCGCACGACCGAATGAGAACGAGAGACTCCACGGCTTCTTTCCCTGCAACTTGTTCATTGCATTCAAATTCAAAGTTGCTTCCTCCTCGCTCTGGCCACCAGAGAGGAAAACCACAGCCGGTACTGCCGGTGGGACTGTCCTGAGTAGCGCTCTGACAGTGTACTCAGCAATCACCTCGTGGGCCACCTTAGGGGCGTCAGAGCCTGGGGTGACCATGTTGGGTTTCAAAAGAGTTCCTTCAAGAAGGACATGGTGGTCATTGAGGGCCTTGTAGCATGCAGCGAGCACAACCTCAGTGACGTAAGCACAGCGGTCAATGTCGTGGGACCCGTCGACCAGGATCTCAGGCTCGACGATCGGGACTAAGCCGTTCTCTTGGCAGATGATGGCGTAGCGAGCAAGGCCATGGGCGTTTAGGTCAATGGAAAGCTGAGATGGCTCGTTCGGGCTGATCTTGAGGACAGCACGCCACTTGGCGAAACGGGCACCCGCCGCGTAGTACTTCGCGCAGCGCTTGGCCAGGTCATCATGGCCCTGTAAGTAGAACAATATAATCATTGTCCAATTAGGTAAACCCTCATAACAGCCTAGGAAATATTGATGGTTTTTCTTTGGTTCAATTTTTGCAAAAAACGAATGAAAATATGAAATTGATGTTTTTCTTCTGCTGTCTGCTGAGTCTTGAATCATGATCAAAACAAAGGCTGTCGTTTCAATGCCTACAACTAGGGATTTCATTGGATTCGGTTGAAATTGAAATTTACTTCGGTTTTCGGTTGCCAAATTTAATTCGATTGGTTTAGTTAGATTTTTAAAAACCGAATAAAAGTTTATCCGAACCGACGGTTTTGAACACCCTAGCTACAAGAAACCGGACGCGTATAAATTAGTTTAGTACCGCACAGTGGGACCCACTACTTTACGGCTTCAGATTAACTTCAAAACGGTGCCTATTAGAGATAGCGCAAGGGCCGGTATTATTTGTGCTTTGAGATTTGTGCAAAGTTAAAAGAACAGTCTGATATATAGAGGATATAAATTTCAACAAACCAGCCCCAAGTACAATCCAAACCCACAACAAACTATAAACAATAAAGAGAAGATATAATTTAAATACCTGAGTGGTGGTCTCGCCATCGGTACCGGCGATTGCAATGGTGCCCATGTCGACCTTAATTCCCGGCAAGACGTTGTTCTCCTTCATCACATCAACGAAAAGTTTCCCATCCTTGGTTTTCTGGTAAAGGGTCTCCTCATAGAGGATGATGCCACTGATGCACTCGAGGGCACCAGGTGTCAAGAAGAGAAGCTCACGCAAGGTGCGGCGGTTCTCCTCGATGTTCTCCACGTTGATGCTCGCTAGGCGCTTGCCGATTGTGCCGGTCGACTCGTCGGCTGCCAGGATTCCCTTCCCGGGTGTGCCGATGTAGGTTGCATTCTTCTTCAATTCCTCTGTAGTTGGAACCAAGATGAGGTGAATCAATGTAGTAACTAATGTCTATTTTGAGATGAGTAATTGAAATAGAAGAAATCAATCCATGATACAGTCTATTTTTTACCAGTATAGGACACATAGGTAACAACAATTGGATTATTTTTATTGAAAATAGAAAAAATCAATCCATGATACAGTATATTTTTTTACCAGTATAGGACACATAGGTAATAACAATTGGATTATTTTTATTAAATAGAAAAAATCAATCCATGATACAGTATATTTTTTTACCAGTATAGAACACATAGGTAATATCAATTGGATTTTATTTGAATAATGATTTTGATTCTATGCTGATTTTATTATGCATATACACAGCTATCAAAGCCGCCCAAGTTGTTTAAAAAAAAAAAAAGATTATAGCAAATGTCCCTTTACCAAAAAAAGTCAACAAAAATGCATAACAGCTGAAAAAGCTGACATGATAATTAATAAAATAATTTTGTGATAAATTATGGCAGTAATTCAACTGCTGACAAATCAATAAACAATTACAATTAGAAAAAGAAAAAGAGGAATATGACAAAAAAAATCAGAATAAATATCTGCTCTATAATGTCATAATTTGAAAATTAAATATGAAAACAGTATTATTAGGTAACTAATAGTAGGTGAAACTCTATATGTAGCCAAAATAAGGATCAAAAGTGGAATTAAAGGGAGAATAATTTCCTAAAGATTCGGTACAAAAAAATTCCAAACTTAGAATTTAATTATGAGCCCAAATGTTTGCCACTGGTATGATAACAAATTAACAGATATAAACTGGAGAATTTCAAAATTTTGACATGATGATGATGATAATTGAAAATTTTCAAACAACATACTAACAAAGTTTGATATTTCTGTTTCTGGATTATCCTTCTAAATGCTAAAAATTAACAAAATAGAATAATTTACAAGACTAAGAGAACAAAAGAAATGAAAAATAATAATATAAAAATGGGGTGTTTAAACTGTACCAGCATATTTGCCACAGTAAGCAGACATTTTGATGGAGAAAGGTTTTTGAAGTCTAAAGAGAGAGAATGAATGAAAATTGAGAGCTTGGAGAAGAAGAAATGAAATGAGAGAGAGAGATGAATGAATAAAGGGTTTTAGGGGTGTATATAAATAGTTGGAAACATTTCATGAGGTGGGTCCCATGGAGGAAACGTGCTGGTTCTTCTTTTCTCATTAAAAATTGTTAATCATTCTAGCAAATGAGAAATTGTGCTTTCCTTGCTTAAAATAATTCATGATAATTTTTAATTACAATAAAAATTTCAATTATTGTATATAAGTTTTACAAATTGGTATTGTAAGAGCATTTATATTGGAGATAGGAGTAGGTCCGATGGGCATCGGACCTACATTTAGGTTCAATTAGCTCTATGACCGTACGATTAGCATCAAGATCTATGTGCACGGAAATTGATACAGACTTGCACGAATTTTGATACAGAGCAAACGAATCTTGATGCAAATCGAAAGGTCGTCACACCCATCGAACCAAGGTAGGTCTGATGGGCATCGGACCTACTCTGATTCCTTTACATTGGTATATGTAGCATTTTTCAAATATTTGAGATACAGAATTTTATAATTGGTGAATTTTCTTAAAAATTAATCACTTGCTAATTTTACACTTTCTATTCTGAGCCATGCTGTTTATTTTTACATTGAACTCCCCATTAAATCTTAAGCAACCCACAAATTATTTATATATAATATTCAATTTCCTATATAATTTATACTTCCTCAAATGTTCCTCGAATGTTTCTCTTATTGTGTTTTTTTTTTATTAACCAATAAGAGTTATGTCAAAATATATCTTAAAATTTACGCAATGATCCGCTACACAGATTGTTACAAACCATCAGACTTAACGTACTTATGTGGCATTTGGATTCATGCATTACTTTTTTCTTTTATTAATTTATATCTAAGCGTTTTTTATGTCAAGATTATAATCCATGGTAACCAAAGTACATCTTCTAAAATACCGAAATATTTTTAGTTACCACAGCATAAAATCAATATTAAATGATTACCACCCGGTCCGAACTGATTCCAATCCTACCACCCACGCGGATCCAGTTCGCGCATCAAAATAGATTGGTGTGCGGACTGGGTTGGCGCACCAACTGGTGCGCAGACTATGTTAGAGCACCAACTGTTTCGAAATTTTTACTGCTCTTCAGTGCGTTTTACTCCGTTTGAGCACCAATTTTGGTGCGCCAACCCAGTCCGCGCACCACCCCAATTTGGTGCACGAACCGGGTCCGTGTGAGTGGTGGAATTGAAAATAGCTTGGGCCGGGTGGTAATCATTTAATTTCTATTTTTTACTATGGTAACTAAAAAAAATTCGGAAAATTCTAAAATATTGATGCCTCTTTCAACAAAAAATAATAAAAAAGGTTAGACTGATATTATTTTTTTTGCTAATATCGTTACTATCATTCTTAAAATTCAACTAAATAGCGTTATTGTTCAATTTAATGACTTTAATCATCATTTTATATTCATAGGATCTGACCAAGCGTTGAATTAAAAATAATAATTAACAAATGAATAAGAAACTAATAAATTAAATAGAGAAAGAATCTTCCGATTTTTTATCGATAACATAAAAAAAAAATCTAAAATCAAAACATAACATCATATTCTTAAAATATTTTATTAATATAACACCTTCAAATATTTTAATTGTTTAGACAAATTTACCCTTCATTAATTATTTCCTTTTGAAATTAAATCTTTCACTTATATTAAAGTCTATCAATATTTCCTTCTCTATTTTTTTTTGTAAAAATAAAAAAATGTAGATGTATTACCATATATATGGTCTTTTAGCAAAAGTAAAACGATTAAACAATTTAAATTTTATTCTCTTTTTCTCCACGAAAGCAATTGTACATAAACACAAAGCATACACTGAATATTATATATGTTTGCTCAAAATTCCCACTAAATCTTTGTCCAAAAGCAAGAAAATATTGTTTTGAAAATTTATGCACATTATGCACAGTTTTACTGTTTACAACCGTGTATAAATGTGCTCCATTCATAAACAGATTTTAATATCTATATAACTATATTTATGTTCTTTCCACATTGAACATAAATGTGTTTAATGTGCATAAAATTCAAAGAAACACTTAAAAGTGATACATATTCTTTGGGAATGTAGAAACTTTTGTATAACTTATCTTATTATTATCTTTATTATACATGTTTTTATCATTCCAAAAAAATATATTATTTTATGGACACCTTTTATTTTATAGATTTAATTCTTTTATTTTACAGATGATTTTCTTTATGAAGTGAAGTATGAAGCAAATGATACAGTTAAATAAATTTAAAAATATATATCTTATTTATAGTTTAGATAGGTTGTGATAAATTTGGTACAATTTAAAAAAAAATGATCTTTATCATCAAAGTATTTAAAAAATTTACGGTTTGATTTTATCAAATTTTGATAGGTTGAATATTGTTAATTTAATTATTGAAAACCTCTATAATTATTAACATTACAGCCTAAAAATAATTGATTTTTTCTTCAACATTTTTAATGTATATGAATTATTGATTAAAGAAAAGATTTTGAAATGGAGAAACTAAAAAACAGAGAAGAAAATAATATTAGACACAGGGTCGGAGATAGACTTTTGAGTAATGAAATAAAAAATATACAAGGAAAAAAAATTCAATAACATAAATTTGTTTTAACAAATTAAATATTAATAATTTTAATATTTACATACTTCAAGTAGAAAAGCTTCAATAATTCAAGTTCTACACATTGTACAATAGTCATTTTTTTTTATTCGAATCAATAAAGCGTGACGCAACTTGTTTGACTTTGGATTGATTGTAGAATACGCCGACATTTTTAAAAATACCCTAAGTTAATTACAGATTAATAAAATGCTCATGACTGTTCTGAAATTTTAAATATGTCCAAACCGGCCATTTAATAGCCGGTCCCGCAATTTTTTTTATTAAAGAGGGGAACCGGCCATTTAATGGCCGGTCACCCATTTATTTATTTTTTATTTTTTTAGACAAATAGATAAAATGCTGAAATCTGAGACTAAAAAATCGAATTATTTTTTTAAATATTTGTTAGATTAGTTTTTTGATAGCATATTTATACTAAAATACGCTAAATTACTTGAAATTATGTTAATTTATGCTGATTGACACTAAATTACTTTAAATTTATGTTAAATTTTTTTAAGAGACAAATAGCTAAAATGCTGAAATATAACACTAAAAAATTAAATTTATTTTTAAATATTTGCTATATTACATTTTATATATATAATTAGCATATTTATACTAAAACACGCTAAATTACTTGAAATTATGTTAATTTATGCTGAATTACACTAAATTACTCTAAATTACAATAATTATGTAGAATTATGGTAGAATACACTAAATTACGCTAAATTACGTATAAATAGGGATGATATCTTCACTGAGAAAGCGAAAAACGACGGCGAAACTTCAAACGGCCATAAAACGGCGCTCGAGTGTCCGATTTCAGCAAATGACCACTTTTCGGAAAGCTTGTGAAAATGCGCATGCGTCTGAACTTGCTTTGCTAGTTTTCAAATTCAGAATCGCCAAAAAACAAAGGGAAGAGCCTCAAAACTTCAGTTGAAGTTTCCGATTAAGATTTTCATTTCTATTCTCCAATCTACGTAGCTCAGTAAATTAGTTATGTAATGAACTTTTAGAATACCAATTTTTATTATTTTTGGAATTTTTTTTACTATTTTTTATGATTTATGAAAGATGCCACAAAATAGGCCCCATTCATACGTAATTTAGCGTAATTTACCGTATTTTAGCATAATTCTACATAATTATTGTAATTTCAACATAAATTAACATAATTTCAAGTAAATTACCGTATTTTAGCATAATTCTAGTGTAAATTAGCATAAATTAACATAATTTCAAGTAATTTAGTGTATTTTAGTATATGCTATTAAAAAAATAATCTAACAAATTTTTTTTTTAAAAATTCAATTTTTTAGTGTTATATTTCAGTATTTTAGCTATTTGTCTTTATAAAAAAAAAAAAATTCCACAGGACCGGCCATTTAATGGCCGGTCGGGATTTTTAATCGGAACCGGCCATTTAATGGCCGGTTTGGGCATATTTAAAATTTCGGAACAGTCGTGGGCATTTTTATTAATCTGTAATTAACTTAGGGTATTTTTAAAAATGTCGGTATAATACGCATGTTATTATTTTTAATTATTAATTTTTTAATAATGATAACTATTTTATAAATGTTTCGTTGTTTTGTTGATATGTTTCGTCTTTTCATGTCAATATATTCGATATTTTTTAAATAAAAGCCGAATCTTTATTTCTTTTAAGGAAATAAACTTGACCTTTGTATAAATACATTCTATGTTTTATATTTTTTTTCTAGAATTTTTGAACACCATGTACTATTTTGTCGATTTTTTATTACTAGGAAAAAAAATATCGACAACAGGAAATATTTTTGTAAAAATTCAGAATTTAAGAAGAACGTTATGATTTATAACGTCCTATAAAAAAAAATTCTCGCCAAATTCCTACTTTACCACCATACTCGTAAAAAGAATGCTACAGTATGGACGTTATGGACTGTATCTATTTTTTTTTGGAATTCATTTCATATATGTTAAAAAAAAATCCAACATTATGAGTATTATATATATTGTTTATAAAAAATATTTACCATACTATAAAGTTTGAACAATTTGTAATTAATAAATTTTTCGTGCATAATGAAATAATTTTCAACCTTAACCATATTTGATTATTAGACTATGTATATGACGAATAGCTAATTTATAAATTTACATTTTAATTTCAATGTCATTTGAATATATTTGAAAGCCAAACATTCTAATTGGAATAATTTCGATCTCATTTTAATTTCAATTTTGATTTTAGAATTCAAATGAAAATGATTTTTTTTTAACATATATGAAAATAAAACGCAAAATAAATTGCTACAATATGAACGTTATGTTCCATAATGTCCATACTGTAGCATTTTTTTTTGCAGAGATGGAGTAAAGTAGGAATTTGACAGGACGTTATAGAACGTTATAAACCATTACGTTCTTCTTAGATTCCAAATTTTCATTGAACGTTCTCTGTTGTCGATTTTTTTTATTTTCTTATTTATAAAATATCAGACTATTTTGAACAAAGGAATCTCAACCTACATCATCGTCTCTTTCTCTGCTCCGTTTTCTCTCTTATTTTTGAATTTTTTCAGTCATATTTTCTTATAAATATCCAAATACTGCATGATGCATGCTATAAAAAAATTTATAAAAAAAATAAAGGTCAAAAATATTATTTTCTTTTGAAATTGTGGTCAGGAATTTAGATTGGAGGATTCTAAGGAAGTCAATAATTCGTCTAACAGAGTCCGGATCTTCTGTGGCTGATACTGAGTGATACTGAAGCAACATAATAAATAAATGCTGTTATTGATAGCATTTGCATTGTACCTAGAGATTTTTCATATGTAATAATGTCATAATTTTTTTTTTTAGAATGCTACAGATGATTCAAGTTTCTTCGGCCAAAAGAGATTATTTTGTTTTTGTTACAAAAGATCTCTACTCAGTTTTTAAAAGAGAATTCAAGTCTTCAATGGAGACTTAAATAAATGTCCAATAAATGTTTGGTTGACTTAAATATGGTTGGTAGAGACTTAAACAAATTACATAAAATCTCCAATAAATGTTTGGCTTTCATATAATTCAAATATAATATGAAATAATATCCCTAGAAAAATGTTGTTCTTTGAATCTAGCAAAACAACGGACCAAACCGCAGATTTCGAAAAAAATATCCAAAATTTTTTATTAATATTTTTATTAATAAATCAAATTATATAGTATTCCATCTATTTTCAAAGAAATATATAAAATATTTATAATATTACAATACAAAAATAAATCAAATTTATTTTCCGGTTCTAAAATTCGGAAACTGGGAAATAAATTTCCGGTTTTACGACCTAAAACCGGAAAATAAATCTGCGGTTTGGACAGTTTTCGAAATCTTATTAAGCAGGGTGTAGATTTTGAAATTTAATATTTTTTTTGGAATATTAATAAAAATTTCGGTAACATTTCATAGCATTTAATTAACATAGCCAACCACATTTTAGCATTTAATTAACATGCCAAACCATCAAATCCCTTCTAATATAATATACCTACACCAACCCACCTTTGGCATAGCACAACTATTTCTTTTGACCTAGAGAAGCTTCATATCATTATTGGATATTGTTTGGCCTCCAATTATATGTGTATCTTAATAAAATTGAAAGAAACAAATTATCATTTATGGTTTGCATTTAAATTAATCAGATGAAGAAAATTGAAGACAATATGATTGGACAAGATTGAAGTTTAGTAATTCAATAATTGTGTTGATTGAAGAATCATGAATTAGTACAGAAAATGCTACTAACCACGGTAAAAAAATGGGCTTCTATACGGTTTTCGAACTGTGTTTATGAAAGTCATGTACCATAGGATCGCTAAATTTTACACGATTTTCAAACCATGTATAAAAACACTAATCGTATACGGTTTTTTTTATTAAAAACCGTGTATAATCCATATTTTTTTTCATTGATTTTTTCGCCAAAAGTTATCATACACGGTTTTAAAGTAAAACCGTGTATAAAAAACACACATCCTACACAGTTTTTTTAATAAAAAAATCGTGTATGACTCAAGAATTTTAAAAAAATCACATAAATTCCCAGATCTGAATTCAAATCAAACTCTAAATCTGAATTCAAATTAAATTCTAGATCTAAAACCAAAAACACTAAACTAAATTTCAAATATGAACACTACAACACTACATTTACCAATATATAAACAACAATTACAATTACATCACATATTATTAATTACATGAATAACATTCTAACTAAAAAAATTGAAAATATAACCCAAAAAAACTTAGATCTGAGACTTCATATATTTACATGAACAAAAAAAATCGAAAATTAGAAATAAAAACTTAATCGGAAACTTTAACTCAAGTTTTGAGGCTTTCCCCTTTGTTTGCAATTCTGAATTTTGGAAAACGGCATAGCCATCAAAATCGATATCTTTTCATCTCAAGCTTTCCGAAAAATGGTCATTTGCTAAAATCGAACACTTGAACTTCGAGATACGCCTATTTGAAGGTTCTTCGTCAGAAATCGTCTTTTCGGTTAAGATATCGCCTCTTTTGCTTTATCCCTTGCCCTAGCCTCACATGTTTAGATTTACTTCTTTCAGAGAAAATACATGTACAGCTTACAGGGAAAAGATGCTTTAAAAATAACTTTGAAAAATAGAGAGAGATGCATTATAACATGAAGACACATATAAATAACGTGGAAAAGTTTGTATTTCTTTCATCACACAAGGACTATACAATACAACTGTGTAAATTGTTGGAGCATCTCATATAATTCTGTCCAAAAATGCGTTTCAGAACTTCCGAAAATGTCCTCGTATTTACAAAATTAAACTCTTATTCTGTATCAATAATTTTGATGGGTGTTTTATTAATTGTTAGTTTTGTCAAACAATTTTGTTATAAACATATATAACCTATTTAATAAAGTATAACTTGGATGCTCTTAGGCTTACTAAGTTTTTTTTATGAACTTAATTTCAAAACTTATCGGAATGACTTCAAATAATAAATTCAAACAATTGAAATCGATTTACTTTACGAGTGACGCATTGACATATCAAATCTATACATTTTTAACTTAATTTATAAAGAAGTTGAGCAGTAAAATAATAATGTAAATAATGCATTAAAATTATTTTTAAATATTTTTTTACTGATTGACTTTATTCTAAATTAAGTCAAAAATTTATAAATTTGATATGTAAATGAAACACTCGTGAAGTAAATAGATTATTTTGTCAATTTAAATTCGTCATTTGAAATAAATATTTTACTATTGAAGATTAACAAACAAAACACACAAAATGGATCATATCCTAGGTACACCAAGCAAAAACAAAAATGAAAATTTAACAAATTGTACCCTCTCACTTTTTTCTATTTCCTTTCCTGATACTTTCTGTATTTTATTATTTTCTCAACGGTTCTTTAGCCAATTCTCTCTTTCTAATTCATTCTAAATAGGACTTAGAATTTGTACAATAATGTATGATCAATCAATGAAATTGCTTATCTTTCAATTTATTCTCAAATTATAACAGGTACAATAAGACATTTGTTTAATGTTCCAACTTAGAGGAATGATTGAAAAAAAAAAAATCAAATATCTCAAAACCACAATAAAATTCCTCAAAATTCCAAATGCCGATCAATACTTGTAATCCTTGACGTGGAGGCTCTCCGACACGCCTTCGCCACCGGCAGCATCACCGGCGTAAGTCCCGAGGGTTGCTGCAGAGTTGGCCTTGCACCGTGCAAGGAAGGCGGCACGTGCCTTCTCCACATTCTCCTCCTTACCGGACCATGCCTTGAGCGTGCTCTGCTGAAGCGCACGACCGAATGAGAACGAGAGACTCCACGGCTTCTTTCCCTGCAACTTGTTCATTGCATTCAAATTCAAAGTTGCTTCCTCCTCGCTTTGACCGCCAGAGAGGAAAACCACAGCCGGTACTGCCGGTGGGACTGTCCTGAGTAGCGCTCTGACAGTGTACTCAGCAATAACCTCGTGGGCCACCTTAGGGGCGTCAGAGCCGGGGGTGACCATGTTGGGTTTCAAAAGAGTTCCTTCAAGAAGGACATGGTGGTCATTGAGGGCCTTGTAGCATGCAGCCAAAACAACCTCGGTGACGTAAGCACAACGGTCGATGTCGTGGGACCCGTCGACCAGGATCTCAGGCTCGACAATCGGGACTAGGCCATTCTCTTGGCAGATGATGGCATAGCGAGCGAGGCCATGGGCATTCAGGTCAATGGAAAGCTGAGATGGCTCGTTCGAGCTGATCTTGAGGACAGCACGCCACTTGGCGAAACGGGCACCCGCCGCGTAGTACTTCGCGCAGCGCTTGGCCAGGTCATCATGGCCCTGCAAGTAGAAATTTATTGGATTCAGTGTTTAATTTTATTTAGAATTGGCTTTGTACAACCTACAACTAGGGGTATTCATTGGATTCGGTTCAAATCAAAATTTACTATGGTTTTTTTTTTTTCCTTTGTTAATCAGTTGACAAATTTAATTCGGTTGGTTTAGTTCGATTTTTAAAAACCGAATAAAAGTTTAACAAAACCAACTATTTTGAACACCCCTATCTCAACAAATTGGATGCATATCCTCTGTAGTACTTCACGGTGGGGCTCACTACTTTACGGCTTCAAATTAACTCAAAAACAGTGCTTTTTCAGGATAGCGCGAAGGCCAGTATTATTTGTGCTTTGAGATTCGTGCAAAGTTAAAAGAACGGTCTGAATCATCTTACTCTACACAACAGTGTCTGTGTAGTAATACAGAGGATACAAATTTCAACAAACCAGCCCCAGGCACAATCCAAACCCACAACAAACCATAAACAATAAAGAGAAGATATAATTTAAATACCTGAGTGGTGGTCTCGCCATCGGTACCGGCGATCGCAATGGTGCCCATGTCGACCTTAATTCCTGGCAAGACATTGTTCTCCTTCATCACATCAACGAAAAGTTTCCCATCCTTGGTTTTCTGGTAAAGGGTTTCCTCATAGAGGATGATGCCACTGATGCAGTCGAGGGCGCCAGGTGTCAAGAAGAGAAGCTCACGCAAGTTGCGGCGGTTCTCCTCGATGTTCTCCACGTTGATGCTCGCTAGGCGCTTGCCGATTGTGCCGGTCGACTCATCGGCTGCCAGGATTCCCTTCCCGGGTGTGCCGATGTAGGTTGCATTCTTCTTCAATTCCTCTGTAGTTGGAACCAAGATGAGGTGAAGCAATGTAGTAATTAATGTCTATTTTGAGATGAAGTAATTGAAATAGAAGAAATCAATCCATGATACAGTATATATTTTACCAGTAAAGGACACATAGGTAATATCAATTGGATTAATTTTATTGAAAATAGAAGAAATCAATCCATGATACAGTATATTATTTACCAGTATAGGACACAGGTAATATCAATTGGATTAATTTTATTGAAAATAGAATAAATCAATCCATGATACAGTATATTTTTTACCAGTATAGGACACATAGGTAATATCAATTGGATTATTTTTATTGAAAATAGAAGAAATCAATCCATGATACAGTATATTTTTTTACCAGTATAGGACACATAGGTAATATCAATTGGATTATTTTTATTGAAAATAGAAGAAATCAATCCATGATACAGTATATTTTTTTACCAGTATAGGACACATGGGTAATATCAATTGGATTATTTTTATTGAAAATAGAAGAAATCAATCCATGATACAGTATATTTTTTACCAGTATAGGACACATAGGTAATATCAATTGGATTATTTTTATTGAAAATAGAAGAAATCAATCCATGATACAGTATATTTTTTACCAGTATAGGTAGGACACATAGGTAATATCAATTGGATTATTTTTATTGAAAATAGAAGAAATCAATCCTTGATACAGTATATTTTTTACCAGTATAGGACACATAGGTAATATCAATTGGATTATTTTAATAATGACTTTGATTCTATGCTAATAGACAGCCCAAGTTGTTAATAAAAAAAAATAATTTGAAAGCAGCAAATGTCCCTTTACAAAAAAAAAAGTCAACAAAAATGCATAACAGCTGAAAAAGCTGACATGATAATTAAAATAATAGTTTTGTGATAAATTATGGCAATAATTCCAACAGCTGACAAATCAATCAACCAGACTACAATTAGGAAACAGCAATATGACAACAACAAAAAGGAAAAAAATATTTGCTCCATATGTCATGCTTTGAAAATTAAATACTACAACAGTATAATTAGGTAATTAATAGTAGGTTAAATTCTGTATAAAGCCAACACAAGGATCAAAAGTGGAATATCTGGTTTAATTTTTTTTATTAAAGGGAGAATCTTTTCCTAAAGATTCGGTACAAAAAAAATTCCAAAATTTAGAATTTAATAATGAGCCCAAAAGACAGGAGAAAAAAGAGAAATAAATTCCAAAAACCCAATAGATCCTATATTAAATTTTTGCCACTGGTATGATAACAAATTAACAGATATAAACTTGAAAAATTCAAAATTTTGACATGATGATGACAAAATCTACACAAAAACAACTACTACTTATAGAGATTTTTGTTAAGAAAATTTGTTAAATATCTCCCAACTACACCATTCCCTACTGATTAGTAGAACACAAAGAGATGATTTTACACTTGGTATCTAATACAAAAATTAGAAACAATATTTTCTAGATTATTATTCTAAATGCTAAAAAAACACAAAATAGAATAATTTACAAGACCAACTCCATGTTTGGTTGTGGCCTAAAAGGTGGAATTAAGGGGTTTAGTGCTCGGTATTCCACCAAACAAGTATTAATTGAGCTAGATTAAGATGGCATAAGCCGATTTTTAGGCCGGCCTAAATTAAATCACTTCACATGGTGGTTTAATTTTATTGCACGTCATGACCTACCTCGAATGATTATAATAATATATTATTAGTATATAATTAGTATAATATTTTTAATAATTATTAGTAGTATATAATTATATAATTAATTCTTATATTATTAATGTATTAAATAATTATTATAATAATATTATATAATTAGTATTTTTTTTATTAATAATTATTATTAATATATAATTATATAATTAATATGTTATTGTTAATATATTAAATAACTATTATAATAATATTATAATATACTATAGTTACTAGTAATATATTAATATTATATAATTAGTATCTTATTATTAATATATTAATATTATACAATTAGTATCTTATTATTAGTAATTATTATTAATATATAATTATATGATTAATATTTTATATTGATAATATATTAAATTATAATTATAATAATATTATAATATATTATAGTTATTATTAATATATTAATATTATATAATTGGTATATTATTATTATTAATAATTAACTAAGTTAGGCTTCCAAAACTTTAGTCCTCCACCAACTCTAACAAAACAAGAAATACCTTAAGCATGATCTAACTTCAGATCTCAACCAAACATAAATAATTTAGACCAATCTAAGTTGAAATAATCAATTTAGACCTCCTTAGCTTTAGTCCCCAACCAAACACCATAAGAGAACAAAAGAAATGAAAAATAATATAAAAATGGGGTTACCAGCATATTTGCCACAGTAAGCAGACATTTTGATGGAGAAAGGTTTTTGAAGTCTAAAGAGAGAGAATGAATGAAAATTGAGAGCTTGGAGAAGAAGAAATGAAATGAGAGAGATGAATAAAAAGAGGGTTTTTAGGGGTATATATAAATAGTTTGGACTTTGGAAACATTTCATTGGTGGGTCCCATGGAGGAAACGTGGTGATTCTTCTTTTCTCATTAAATTTTGTTAATCATTTGCTGACAATTTGTGCTTCTCTTTCCATAAATAATTATGTTATTTTTTTATTACAATAATAATTTTTGAAAATTTTGTTAATAATTTTTAATGTATGAGATATGTGAGAATTTCATTATTAGTAAATTTTCTTTAAAATTAATCACTGACAAAATTATAGATTTTCATTCGCTGATTTTTAATTGATAATTCTATATTAAACTTTCAATTAAAATTTCTAATTTTAACGTGACAATTTGTAATTAATTTTTAATTAATTTTAGGAAATTTCGTCTCAGACCCGCTAAAATGATTCTCTTAAGCCACGCCGTCTATTTTTATGATTATGATTTATGAATCATAAAATTTAAATTTATACAAAATTTACACTTGTCAGAATAATAATACATAATCCGCTCAAGTGATTCTCTCATTGTGTTTTTTCATTAACTGATAAAAAGTTATGTCAAAAAATATTTTAAAATCTATGCAATGACCCGCTACACAGATCATTGCATTTTTAATGATGCAAACCATCAGATTTCACATGATTATGTGTGACATATATAAAAGGCATTTGGAATGTATTTAATGCATTACCTTCTTTTCTTTAATTAATTTGTATCTAAAATCATTCTCTTAATGGAACTGAATCCTCTGCCCACAAGGGAGCAGGAAAATCCTGCCCATAATTGAGTATAGCCAATCTCTAATTGACACATGAAATCCACCTTTTAACTCACTGATAAGGATCTTTTAATTTACTTAATTGATTACTAGTATCGTACCCGTGCGTTGCAACGGGACATATTATAAAATTTAACATAGAGAAACAAATAATGAATAATAATAAAAGAAACAATAACAAATGACCGTTTTAATACAACAATATTCTTTGCATGTCAATGCATACACAATTTTTGTGTTATAATTCTATTAAATTAAACGTGAAAAGCTGCTAGAAAATAAATCAATAATATGCATTTTTTGTTCTCTTCCAAAAATGAATAAGAGGTAAGATATGTTATCTGTCTAAATTGGAAATTAATTTTTTTATGCACCAATTAAAGCTGGAGAGAGATATGGTAATAAATATTTAATGCTAATTCCATTTGCTCAATTCTTGGTATTACTTGTAACATATCGTGTGGCAGTACGTGTGGTGAGTATGTTTTTAACTAAATTTAGACTTCTACACATAAAACATATGTATTTAATCAAAAGAAGACAGATTATGTGATTAAAGGGCTGAGATTAAATTCGAAATTTCATATTTCAATCTTAGCCGTTGGCGGATCGGACACCCAACGTGCTTAATAATGGAATGAAGATGAAGGACATTATTTCCTCTTTCCTCTATCTTTTCACCTTCTATTTCAGATTTAATTAAAAAAATAAATAAGCTACATTCCCTTCTCTAACCTCTCAACTGCGAGAAAAGAAAATTTCAAAGCTTAAGCAATTTCTTGCCATGAGAATATCTTGATTCATGATAATTTCTTGAATTGAATCAAGTAGCAAAATATTTTAGCATTTCTATGATATTATACCTTAGATAATAGTTGAATATGAAATTGACATAGTGACATTGGAAATGAAAAAACTTGTTCTCTACGCACACCTCCAAACCTATGGAGATGTAAACAGGCCTATTGCAAAACATATAGCAATTAAATGTGTCTTTCCTGACTACAAAAACCTCACACAACTTGAGTATTATAAAGTCAGACCATCTATATAATCAATTACAAACTATAAACGCTTTTGTATGCTTGTCAATTTTAATTTTATTAAATATACAAATTCTGACAATTTGTTGGGTATAGAGAAGGAAAAATATAAATGATTTTTTTAAAGAAGAATAAGGGTCAAAAGTTACTGATGGCTCAATACATTTGTGTCCATATTAAATTGCAAAATGAAATAGTAACAGAAGAAAAAAACAACAGAATTAAAGAAGGTTATAAAAAGAAAAAAAAAGGTGAAAAACCAGAAAGATGAAATTAGAACCGAACTCAAGGGAGAGGCCTGATTTGCATAAGTTAAGATCTAATTAAGGTAACTCCATTGTGTGTACACCTTTTGACTCCTTGTATCTACACCACTTAATTTGATTAAAGGAAAGTTTTTTTTTTTTTAATTAAGTCTGAAGTAGAAGGTGAAGAGACTGACGCATGAAAGAGGAAAGAATGCCATTAATAATCAATTAATTAAATAAAAATATTCTCATCAATGAGTTGAAAGGTAAATGTCCACGTGTCAGTTAGAGATTGGTTAAACTTAATTATGGGCAGGATTTTCTTGCCCCCTTGTGGGCAGATGATCTGGTTCCTCTCTTAATAGCTAAGCACTTTTGATTGCACAGAAAAAAAAAAAACCGTTTTAAAATGTGATTAAAAAAAAAAAATTCTATGTACCCTTGAAAACTTCTTCAATTTCTTATTACCCTCATACTCTTAATTATATCTAATATATCTCTCAGTTCTAGATTTATTTTCTTATTTACCTTTTTAGTTAATAACCCACAATTAAATATTTTTATAATTTATTTTTCCCTATCATACCCTTATCATTTCTCTCTGATTAAATTCTGCAAGGGACAAAAGGCATTTTTTTAATTACATATAGCAAATCCACACCTCATGTTAATGCCCTTTAGAAATCATGTGTACAATCCTCCTAGTCACAAGATTTGTGAATTATTCGTTTCTTAGTAATGACGAACCGAAAACCGAATTATTTGGTTGACCGAACTTTGACCGAATTATTTCCGAATAATTCGTGAATTTTACGAATTTTTCTCATAACAATTTTTTTTTGGTTTTTTTTTTTTTGCTTCCTCGTAGGATTGAAATCTTTGGTCCGAATAATTCCGAATTATTTCCGAATCACGAATTTTTGACCTCGTCGAACCGAACCCAAATAATTCATTTGTCACTATGCGTACAATAGGCTCATCTCAAATTCCTTGCATTGCATAAGTATTACATAGAGAACTTAATTTTGAAAATCAATCTCTAACACTGACCATTGCATTGCCTTCTTTCTATAAGAGTGTTATTGGGTGTAACAGCAAGCTAATGCCTATCTTTTTAATAATACATGGGTATCATCCCGGCATCTCTCAATTTTTATCGAGATACGCGAATGAAATTTTTTGAATGATTGGAATCAGAAAAGCAAGATCCTGCTTTTCTCTAAAAAAAGCAGCAGAGTCGGATTCGTTCAGAGGTGCTTTCTCTCGTCGTACTCTTACAATGCATCATATATATAAAAATTCTATGATAGTCTTATTTTTCATCTTATGTCTCCACCCCTTATTCTCTCCTATGAGTGTGTATCCTCTGAGATATCTCATATTTTGCGTGACCGACGTGTCCGGTGCCTATTCGGGAATAACACACGGGCCAGTACTATTTGAGCTTTGAGATTCGTGTAGACTGTAGAACATATATCTCAGAGAATGCGAATTCCTCTCCTATTGTCTCTCTATTTTTCTCTCTTCGTCTTCGCTGCGTCCATGCATCTCTGCCTCCTGCAGTATTTAAATCACAGAAAAATAGCAAGGGTAAGATGGGAAAAAATAAATTAGAAAAACATTTAATTGTGGTTTATTAACTCAAAGGGTAAATAGGAAATTAAAGAAGTTTTTAAGGGTACATACAAAATTAATCCGATTAAAAACCGATTAAAAAAGTTCTTGAATTGAATAATTGGAGGAACAGTATCCAACAATGAAGCTTTTCTAGGTCAAAATTCAAAGTTCAAGAAAACAAAGAAATAGTTGTGCTATGCCAAAGGTGGTTTGGTGTACCGTACCCGGTATTATTAGCACACTACTACAAAAAAGCTAATTCTACACTGCACATTGTACACGGTTTTTCTAATTTTATATAAAAACCGTGTGTCAAATATGAAATTGTGAAAGGGTTAAAAATATTGAGGAATTATACACGGACACTTAGTTATAAATCAGTGTAGAATTGTTTGAGAGAGCTACACGGTTTATTAGGGAAAAAAAAGCCGCGTGGAAAGAAACCGTGTGGAAAAGATTGAGAGAGCTACACGGATATTATACAAAAATCCATGTATGAATTGCTACACGGATATTTGATTAAATAACCGTGTACAAATATTAAGAGAGCTACACGGTTTTTAGTAACATGTCCGTGTACAAATATTAAGAGAGCTACACGGTTTTCTTATCAAATATCCGTGTATAAAGGGTTATGCTACACGGCTTTTTTAATAAATAACCGTGTTTAAATTGTGACAGAGCTACACGGATTGCTAAGTATAAAAAAAATCCGCGTAGGGTTTTATCCAATATAAAAGGGCCCTTCTCTTCCAGAGACTTCTAGCTCCAGCTGCGCCGTTTTGATCAAGTAATTAATACGCCCTCTGTCTGTGTTGAACTGAGATCTGATTTCCGCAAATTAAAGGCTAGCATAGCTGGAAGCTGTCATCTTTGAAGTTTTTATTTTCTCCTCTCTAAATTTCGAAGGTTAGTATATACATATTTTCCTTTTTCCTCTCTAATTTTCTGTTTAGTAATTATTATTGCTTATTTACTTAGGTGTGTAATATATGCATGCATGCTTGATTTAATTAGTAATTAGGTAATGTAAATATATAATTAGTGTATTGTTGTCCAATAACCGACCTATAAATGATTTTTAGGTCCATGCCCGTTCAAAATTAATCCAATAGGGATTAATTTTGGACAGTCCCCGTTTTGGGACTGCTCTTTGAATATTGTGTCTCATTTAGGATGTGAACACATATTAGTGGGTTTTAATTAGTATTTGAGGAAAGTTCGACGGTATTTTCCCTTATTGCTCCTACGAGTATGTGGTTCGTACGCATACTTGGGGAGTTAAGGGGAAATGCTGCCGAATTTTTCTCAAATACTAATTAAAACTCGCTAATATGTGTTCACATATGAGACATAATATTCAAAGAGTGGGTTAGGATTGTAAACCGGCCCTTTGTAAGCCCAAAATTTGGTACAATATATGTTGACCATGCTTGATTAATTGATCAAATCATTTTTATAATTTAATTTCCAGATGGATCGAAGTTGGATGTATGAATTGCGACGTGACAGTGAAGAATATTTGGTTCGCGTTGATGAGTTTATAAAATTTGCTGAGATGTATAGAGTGAAGAAAAAAGAAAAAGACATTTTGTGTCCTTGTAGAGATTGTAAAAATATTTTAAGATTTGTGGACTCCGAAGAAATTAGAGGTCATTTAATTTGTCGGGGATTTAAGAAGAGATATACATGTTGGATCATGCACGGTGAGAAATTTGGTGAAAGTAGTAGTACCAATAAAGATTTTAATCGTTGTGAATTGAATGATGAGAATGTAGAAATTTCTGATAATTTTGAACTTGATTGGAACGAGAATTACGAGGATGCCGAAATTTTTGATAATATTGAACCCGGAACCGACGATGATGAGATGGAGATGAATTCTAGTGAAAATGTAGAACACGAGTTTATTGAAAATCTAGAGGAAATGTTTCGTGACGCGGAAGATGAAATTAGTGATAAAAATTATGATAAATTCCAAAATTTGTCTAATGATTCCAAAAAGCAGTTGTATCTCGGGTGTACCAAATTTACGAAACTGTCAGCTGTGTTGAAATTATTAAACTTAAAGGCAGACAATGGTTGGAGCGATAAGAGTTTCACGTCCTTATTACAGCTTTTACAAGAAATGCTCCCAGATAACAACGAGTTACCTGGTACAATATATCAGGCGAAAAAATTGATATGTCCAATGGGGTTGAAGATCGAAAGAATACATGCATGTCCGAACGACTGTGTATTGTACCGTAACGAGTACGAGACCATGCATGTCTGTCCTAAATGCGGTGTTTCACGGTATAAACGTAAGGACCAGGACAGTACTGATGATTGTGACGATGACAAAAAGGGCCGGCCTCCGGCTAAGGTGTTGTGGTATTTGCCGATAATACCGAGATTCAAACGGTTGTTTGCGAATTCCAAGGATGCGAAATTATTGCGTTGGCATGAAGAAGAGCGCAAAAAAGACGGTAAACTAAGGCACCCGGCCGATTCTCCTCAGTGGAGAAACATTGATAGACACTTCAAAGAATTTGGTTCCGAAATGAGAAACCTTAGGATTGTGGTGAGCACAGATGGAATGAGTCCGTTTGGAAGCTTGAGCAGTCGGCACAGTACTTGGCCAGTTCTTATAGCCATCTATAATCTTCCTCCTTGGTTGTGCATGAAACATGGTGAAGAACGACTGGTGAAGGTAAAGCACCGAACAACTCTTTACTTTATTTGCATTGTTGTACATGAAATTAAATGCAGTTAATTTGGTGTCACTCAGGCTCAGTGGAACATCGAGAGCAATACCCCAAAGGTCAAGACTCTGAGGATCATGAACGAAGGTTGGAAGCAATTCAAGAGCACGCTGAAGACAGAGTTCATGGACGAAGGGAGAAGTCCGGTAGGGTACTATCCTTGGGTAACACAAGAGGTGTGGGAGGAGTTTCAAGCTTTGAAGTCCACAGAAGAGTTCAAGGTATGTAACATTATCCAAAGTAGTTTATGTTTTTTCTCGATTTTCAATTATTTTTCTAAAACTAATTGATTTTCTTGCACATGTGAAGGCAAAAAGTAAAGAAGGCAAGAGGATCGCTGCCTTGAACAAGTATCCGCACCATTTAGGGTCAGCTGGTTACGAGGGTAAGTCGGCAGAGTGGAAGACAGCACTGCAGCAAAACAGAAATTCAGACTCACCCGTGGTCCAGATCCAAAATCCTAGGGGCCAATGTTGGTTCATGGGTAGATCTGAGTTAACCGCTGACGGGAGGATAGTACTCCCAGAGAAATTGCAGCCCGTGGCTCAGAGAATGGTAAGAGTCCTTTGTTATAACTTTGTGTCATTCAAACGAAATTATAACTTCGAATGTACATCACTTGGTCTTTTGCTCTAACTAATTTTTCTATTAACAGTTGGAGGTGGAGCAGGAGGTCAGTTCGGGTGCCCGGTCGGTCGAACGACAAAATGATTCCTTGGCCGCAGCGCTCGGGAATCCAGAACACACGGGCCGGGTAAGGGGTGTAGGGGCCTACAGGGGTTGGAAGGAGGTGTTCCGAGTTGAGGGTGAAAAATCTCAAAGAAAACCTCGTGCCAGAGTTGATAAAGACGAGATAGTTGCGCAGGTACGCGCGGAGGTCAGCAAAGAGTACGACGCCAAGATGGCTGCGTACGACGCAAAGATGGCTGAGATGGAATCAAGGTTGTTGAACCGGTTTTCATCTCTTGCGCAGCAATCCGAGCAACCACCTCCTATTTCGCCGGGAGTTCGGCGAAGTAGCCAAGCATCCGGGACTTGGGCCTTAGATGATTTGGAAAATCTAAAGGTAATCACTACTGTTTTATAGTCTAAAGGTAATTCATACCTGTTTGTAGCATTATTAGACAACATCGCACCATTAAAAAGTAACAACTTTTTGATAATTGCAGGACCCCAGAGCATGCGACCTCGTCCTGTGGCAGGGTAGTTCTCCTCTGACCGTTGCCACGGGCGTTGTACTTCCAGGAGTCTCGATTGTACACCATGCTCAGCTCTTGCCCGACTATGCATGTGTGCAGGTTGACTCAGTCGTGGAGGGATGGGGGCGCATACCTCTTCCTGCCCCTACCGGCGATATGGTTGTTCTTGATGATGCCCGCAAGACATTTGTCCAATGGCCCAGGAGTCAGATTGTTTTGCATCAGGTAATATCTAAATAATCCATTTCTTTTGTTACATTCAAATCATTCTTTTTCAAATAATTGAAGAATATATGTTAATTTTAATGCAGACACGAGGAGATGCTGACATCGGTGCACAGGAGTTGATGTCACCGGTACGGACTGTTGTGGCTTGCGACGTTGGGGCTGACGCGCCAGGATCACCAGACCGTCCTTTGGTCACCGAAGAAGAATACAGCCGTTTGCCCAGTGATTTGCGCCTTCTCCATGACCGCTTGATGTCGGCACCCGAAAGCATGAGGGATATCTTCATCCCCGTCCCACCTGGGATGTTTTTACATGGCGGCGGTATTATCACTATGTCGTTCACAGACTTCAGGGACATTCTCCACCACTCGTCATCCGATAAATGGCTCGATGTGTCGTTCATCTCCATTTTCCTCATGTTAGTGACTCAAAATTATTTTCATTATTGTATACAACTCAAATATAATTCTAATGTAAAATTTTGAGTCCTACCGGCACTTAACCAGATGAACGGGTTTCACCCTAGAATGCCTAATGCCTAATTAGGGACCCATTAAATGAACTTAAGTGCAAAGATAGCAGCCAGGTGTACCAGGCCAATAGTTATATTTTCATGAATGTGTGGGTGTCTCTTTGCTTCAGCATAGCTTTGTGAGACAAAGCTATCTGAAGAGGGGCAGCTGTAGACACCCAAAATTATATAATCTTGAAAGCAGATAATATATTTGCACCAAGCACAAGTTTTAAAATCAAGGGTGTAATATTCATGCTTCTACACAAAAAGGTATGCTTTACAATTCAATTTTTCAAGATAATATTATTTACTGCCTAATTTCGAGTTGAATATGCACACAACAAGTTGAATGTCATTGGGTTAAGCTTAAAAGAATTCATGTTATACTAGAAAAATTGCATAATTATGAATGTCTTAATTTGGAAGAATAAATTATGACAATGCATTTAATACTTGAAATTAAGAAAGGAAATATTGTAAGGTATATTTTTCACATAATTCTATCCAAGGGATACTTATCACATTAGTCATTTTGATCATTTATTTTGCCATCCACGGTCTTGAGATAAATTATAGTAGTATGTATATATCATCTCGTAAAGATAAAATCTAAAATCTAAAAATGTAGTAAGGAAAATATATTTTAACAAAAAAAAATCATCTCATAAAATTAAGATAAAATCTAATGGTATTCATGAGCGATGACTTTTTAATGCTACAATGCATACTTTATTTAACTATGACAACATTATACTAATATACTATAGTCATCCTACTTAACTATAATAATATCATATTTTTTTCATACTGTGAACTCAAGAGACTCTTTCAAATTGGACTTTTACAATACAATAAACGATCACATGGTAAGTGCAGTCTCATGTCTCAACATTAAAAAGAAGAGAGTTAGCACCCTACAATGGGTTAGGCAAAATCCACACGGTACCTATTGTCACCTTCTATTACACCTTGGTATATGTGTAATATATCCATATGGCTAAAACATGTAGAACTTTATCTACTACTCTATATATATATGTGCATGATTTCACATGTATGGTTGAATCATATTCCTAGTCTAATTTAATCATATTAGGTTAAAATTTGACATTTTATATAGCACATTATCAAATTAATTTGAACCAATTAGAAAAGTTATTATCATCAAAATCTCATTTTTTTAGACAAATTTCTAATTATTGATTAGTCAAGTTTTACATCAATTTAGATGTTATATGAATTATGAGAATATTTACATACATATGTTATCTTAAACGTTGATCAATTTGAGTCGATGTAAAACTCTCTACACTCATTATCTTGTTAGCATTATATTCAAGCATATTTTATTTTCATCTTAAAATTTAAATCTTAAAAAAAAAATATGTAATGTGAGAACAACTATAATTTTTAGGCATCTTTAGTCATCTTTTAAATATTTTAGACTTGGCAAAATTATTTTGTGAAACATTAATAGCTATTCATTCACAAGTTTTCATGCATATTAAGCCAAAATAGAGACCTTAATGAGTAGAAAAAAATCATATATGAATTAGAATAATCATGAAGACAAGCAAATAGTCAAATTAGGTATTGTAGGGCCACAAAAAACTGTTCTTGGAGAATATTTCAGCAAGAATCTTGCTTTTGCATCACTTGGAGTGAAAATTTTGGCATGGATTATTGATCCTTCACACGTGCATGTTTTATAAAATTGATTAGATTAATTTATCATACAAATATTAGCATAAAATATATCATTCTCAAGTCTAAATCATTATTTCAAAGAGGAAAAAACTGCTAGCTAAAGTTTCCTATCAAAATATAAAGGGCGATATAAACTTTGTATTATGAATCAAAACACCTAGAAATTTATAAAAATCACCATTTAGGACTCTAAATTTGAAACCATAAATTATCTACCTCTATGCACACATATTAAGTACATTTTATAATTTTTCTCATATATAGAAAAATTTCCAGCAACTAAAAAAATTCAGCAGGAAAATTCCAGCAGCAACGTTTTTTCCAGCAGCAAAATCAGCAGCATAAAATGAGATTAAGAGTAATTTAATTATCATACTTATGCATACTCAAAGTACACCTAACTTTGTCATATCCTTGCTGCAAATTTTCAGTTTTTATCCATGGAGATTGACCTTAGAATAGTGTAATTTTCTGAAATGAAGCAAAGAACATGGCTAGAATCCTGCTGCCATGTTTCCACTTCTTCTTGACAATAAACATGGTTATGACATGCTAAAATGGTTATATAAATTAAGTAAAACTTGCTAAACACCTGTATGCATGGTTTAGATTTTATATTTGCATTAAAATCATTATAATTAAGTCCAAAACTCTTGTTTAAATTCAGCAGGAAAAATTCCAGCAGTAACGTTTTTTTTCCAGCAGCAAATTCAGCAACATAAAATGAGATTAAGAGTAATTTAATTATCATGCTTATGCATACTCAAAGTACACCTAACTTTGTCATATCCTTGCTGCAAATTTTCAGTTTTTATCCATGGAGATTGACCTTAGAATAGTGTAATTTTCTGAAAAGAAGCAAAGAACATGGCTAGAATCCTGCTGCCATGTTTCCACTTCTTCTTGACAATAAACATGGTTATGACATGCTAAAATCTTTATATAAATTAAGTAAAACTTGCTAAACACCTGTATGCATGGTTTAGATTTTATATTTGCATTAAAATCATCATAATTAAGTCCACAACTCTTGTCTAATATCAATCAAATGTGTTTTTGTTCAAAACAGAACCAAATGTGGGGTATGCCATGTAGCAGCAGTTTGAGCATGTTTTTGAGCTTCAAGAGGCTTCAAACTTCACCTATAAATAGCCCCCTACATCTTCACTTCATCTTCATGGTTGGTTAGAGCATCCTAAGCACACAAAAGAGCAAAAAACGTTGAGATTTCAGCCCACAGAAAAAAAACAGCAAAGGGAGAAAAACATGCTTTCTACAAATATCCTCATAAAACCCTAGTAGAGTGAGCTTAAGAAAGATAATGAGTGACAAACCTATTATGTCATGCCATTAACTTAGTCCTCAAATTACTAAAACCACCATCAAAGCCACCGGAGAGATCATTACAATGCTCTAATAATGAGAATGAAGATCTGCGTGATTTGAAAATCTTCGATCAATTTCTACTTAGTCGCTTTATTTCTATTTTTCTTTCATTTTTAGTGTTGTTAGTTTATTTTATTTTGTAACTGGTATTATCATTGAAATAAAATTTTGAAAGCTAGAATTAGTAGAGACCAATTTCTCGGGTGAGTGTGGTGCCTAACACCTTCCGCATTCATAACCAAGACACGAACCTAGCCATTATCAATGAGCATAAATAGAAAATATGGTATATTTCCCGTAGCATTACGGGTGGCGACTCCAAATAAAATTTAAACCACACTTAAAAGGTTGAGTCGAGTGTTGGTTTCGTAGCACGGCAGCTACAGCTGGCGACTCCGCTGGGGAGTCTTAACTTGAAAATTTCTAGCTTCTAAACTTAGTGTTTGATTTAATTTCTGATTTCTGATTTCCTTTTTTTCTTCTACTTTTCACATTTTTGCTGCAGAAAAAAAGGAATAAGGAAGGAGTAGTGTTTCACATTTGCGGCGAAGGAAGAGCTAGGCAAAGATTTGGATCAATCGAGCAACTGGCAAAACATCATTGTGTTGGTAACATTAAACTGGATTTAAATTCTAAGCTCGTGAATAAGCCAAAAGGGTCTACTTTAAAACTGGTAAGGAGTCCTATCCTAACTAGGGCTCGATCAAAAATGTCACACACCACAAATTTCGACGAAGACCCCGAAAACATTTCACCTCAACCTCAAGAAGTCAATCCAAATGTAGAACAGTCCTTGAAGGACTTGTTAAGAGAAACCATACAAACCATGAATACAATGGTGACCAAACTTACTAATTTGCCGCAAATCCAAATGAGCCCCAATTTTATAAATCCAAATACTTCTCAAGGTGCAATCCCTACGAACCATGGACCTGAACAATCTAGACAAAATCTTGACACTCAAATCTTTCCTAATCACGATCAAAATAGGTCTGCGAGTACTCCAAGATCCGAACAATCACCAACCTCTCTTGAATTTGATCCGTTGAAATCCCGCATTGACAAAGTAGAGGCTGAGTTAACCAAAATACGAGTAGGGTGTACTAAAAATGTTTCATTCCAAGACCTATGTCCATTTCCTGATGTAATGTTGCCTGAAAATTTTAAACTACCTGAATTTGAGAAATATAGTGGGGAGGGTTGTCCGGTGTCGCATCTTAGAGCCTATTGCGGGGATATGGTTTCGTTGAAATCCAATGACCAACTACTTATTCGTTACTTTCAAAAAAGCTTGACTGGTCCAGCTTTGAAATGGTTCACTTCTCTTGATTTACCCAATATCGCATCATTTGATAATTTGTCGCATATTTTTGTCGATCAATATTCATATAATCTTGACATGGAACCTCGACGCGAGGACCTTGAATCTCTTAGACAAAATAAAGATGAACCATTTGTTACCTATGTTGGTAGATGGCGCGCAATGGCCGCTAGAGTCAAACCCAAACCAACGGATGAGGAATCTATAAATATGATAATTAAGAACTCTTTGCCCACCATATCAGGTTACCTAGCTATTCAAGGACATCCAAACTTTACGGCCTTAATTAAGTCTGGTTCTCGTGTAGAAACAACCGTAAGTCAAGGGTTATTACCAGCCTTAGGACTGCAAACATCATCACCGAACCAATTCAATATGAAACGAACCCGAAATGACCAAAAAAATAACATCTCACCAAACACCTCAAAAAGTCAAGAGGATATAAATGCTACCTTTGAGGTATCCGGTACCAAACCAACTGTCTTCCCTCGAAACTCATTTACAAATGATAATCGATTGGGGGGATTGCCAAAACCAGCACATAATAACACGAATACCGGACCAATCACACATATGAACACTACAACTCCTCAATTTTCTGCCCCAAATCAATCATCACAAACCAAGGTCTTTAGAAAATTCACACCAATTGGTGAACCACCGAGTTCTATACTTGTTAGACTCTTTCAAGAAGGAACTGTGACCCCGTTAGGAAGACAAGTAAATCCTGATTCGCGAGGATATGACCCAACTGTTTTTTGTGAATATCATCAAAGTGCAGGTCATCACACCGATAAATGTTATAATTTAAAGCACGCCATACAGGATTTAATTGACAAAGGAGTAATTGCCGTCAAAGCACCTTCAACTGAAACTACTAATATAATGGCAAATCCGTTACCTCAACATCCAAAAAATGATGAAGCGACTTGCTCTCAAACGGTAAACGCTATTGAATGTGAAAAATATGGTTCATACTCTTTTAATGGCATTGTCAACCACTTTGAACAAAAATTAACTTCAAGAACCGTTGAAGTTCTAGGGGTAAGACCAAGGAACCAAATGACTCCAATACAATACAAAAAGCCTATTGAGGTTTTAGGAGTTAGAGAACCGGTCCTCAAACCAATGGTAGTCATGGGTCCAAAAACAATTGAGGTGTTAGGAAAACCAGCCATGACCAATCAAAATCAAGTTCCTTCGAATAAGAACCAAACTCTTGTATGCGCTGAATTAAGCAACATGACCAGGTCTGGTAGGGTTTACAAGCCATCATTCCTGACAACAGAACCCATACCCGAAGATGGTAAGACCAAAGAAAACACTGAAAGTCAAACAAAGAAAGATTCGTCCGGTTATGATGTGGTGTCCCAATTAAAGAAAACCAAAGCTGAAATTTCTGTTTGGGAGTTACTTGTTAAATCTCCAACTCACTACCAAGCTTTGCAAAAAGTCCTTCAATCTGTTAATGTGCCAACTACTGTAGAACCAAAAGACTTAGAAAAACTTGTTGGTCTGATATACGAACAAAACATAACCTTCTCAGACAATGAACTCCCTGACGAAAAAGAGAAACACAATAGACCATTGTACATAAAGGTTCAATGCAATGGTTTCCATCTTTCATTTGTATTAATAGATAATGGTTCAGCACTTAATATTTGTCCATTACGCACTGCCACCAAAATTGGAGTAGACCCAACAGGCTTTCGCAAAACCATGGGGACAGTAAAAGCGTTTGATAGCACCAGCACAGAAATTTTGGGAGAGGTTGATTTAAAGGTAGTAATTGGTCCGGTAATTTTTGAAATAACCTTCCAAGTTGTTGATATCAAGTCCACATTTAACCTGATTCTAGGAAGACCCTGGTTACATGCTCATAAGGTAATCCCGTCCAGCTTGCATCAATGCCTCAAGTTTCCATTTGATGATAGAATTGTTGTGGTTATGGCTGCGCCTGAAATGGTTGTACCTGTTGAAGCTGGTTCTGTTAGCATCAACCAACAAGTGCCACTTATTGATGTGAAGTCCCAAAATAATTATTATCCTAACCCTGAAAGAATGTTAGAAACACTTCAAAAAAAATGGAACTACACCCCAGGACAAGGTTTAGGAAAATTCAATCAAGGACCAATAGAACCATTGACGCTTATGAAAAATAAAGGCACACTAGGATTAGGGTGTGAGTCTGACAAGCCAGTAACAACGGTAACCTCCAACACGTCCATAAATGATATTTTTATAAAAGGTGAGGTTATTGCACCAGAAAGTGATAGTTTTGACGGGCTAGACAAACTGTTTAAATTAGATCTTGGGGAAGTCAATGTATTGGAAGGGATACCTATACCACTAGATGGACCGTCCACTTCTAGATCGAACCAACCTAGGATGAATAATGATCCACCACTAGGTTCAGGGGAACAAACGAGAAGGTTACTTGTTTTGCAGTTGGAAGCTTTTCACATGTTAATCCGTCTTATAGCCCAGAAACCATCTGTTCCAAGCACTTCCACCTCAATTCCACCTCCAATGCTGCGCATACCACATTCGGTTGAACCTCTATTCAACCAATTACAATCATTGCTGGGAAGGATCGAGAGCTGCTTGGGCGATCTCAAAGCAAGATATGAGGAACCACCCTCGAGTCGGCGGCCAGAACATCCTGTTGAGCAACCTCAGAGTCACTCACAAGCATCACGTGCACAACCGCAGCAAAACCGAACATTGGAGCTATATGATGGTAGGAGTTGTCCAATAAGGCACATGACAACCTTCTGCAAGATATATGACACACTCAGGTATGATGATGCAACTCTGATCTTACTTTTTGTTATATCCCTCAAAGATGATGCACACAAATGGTTCGAATACCTTGCGGAAAAGAATCGCATGACATGGAAATCATTCTCTGCAAGTTTTTTACACCGATTTAGTCGTATGTGGCATGTACCCTCCTTTAATGATTTAGCAAGGTTATCCCAAAAAGAAACAGAACATTTTCGTGACTATGTAGATAGATGGTTCACTACGGTGAATGAAGTCCAACAAAACGTGCCTCATTATGATGAACTAATTAAGATGGTGATTCGATCATCGCAACCACCACTTTGTGACCAACTAAAAACATTTGTCATTAAAGACTTTAGTGAATTGAAATCAATTGGTGAGAGAATTGACCGAGTCAGAATCCGTATGAAACGACCAAGAGAAATGAGTGATCCTTTACAGCTCCAATTAGGCCCTCCCTCAAACCAAAGCGATCTAATTTGCGAGCCCGAACGATATTGTGTATACCATCGTACCATGGGTCATCGTACTGAATATTGTGCAGACCTTAAAGAGGTATTAAATGCTCGAACTAGCGAGATGGGGGCAAACAAGGAACCCCTAAAACCACAATCACCAGAAAGACCACACAATGTCAATGTACTTACCAACTCAGATTTAATAGTTGATCCAGAAATGACAATTCAACCAATTAATGAACCCGAACCAGACTTAATAAATGACGAAATCCCAATGAATGAATACCAAATGACCAATCCAATTCTAGACCTTAACCCTGATGATGATGAATTACCAGCTGATTATTTTGATAACTATGACATACACGGGAGGCTGTATATTAATAAGAAATTGCAGAAAAAAATCATTGCTCACAAAAGAATACGAGAAGCAGGACAAGCTCCTCTCATGCCCGCACAAAACAAGCCACGGATGGAATGGAGGCCCAAGGCACGGAAGCCAAAATACAAGGTGCTGAAGAAGGTCATGGCAGCCAACGACATCTCATCCTTCATCCACAACACTACAACTGGATTAACGGGTCTCAAAATTTCTAAACCAATGGTAGTATGCCCGGACGATGATTGGCCAACATCAACCTCATGTGGTTCGCCTCAAGTTACCCCCGCCGAGCACACGACTAAGGTATATGTTCCTTCCTCCTCCTACAATTCGAGTCTGGTCCCAACTTTCCCGGACCAGCCAAAAAAAAAAGTCCGCCTAAACCTAGGATATTATGTACATAGTTTATTAAAAAAATCCAAAAAAATAGAAAAACATTTAAAACCCAAAAAAATCATAAAGAACGAAAAAAACAAAAAAAATAGAAAAACCAAAATGCCCAAAAAAATAGAAAACTCGAAAATCCAAAAAAATGATAAACGTCCAAAAGCCAAAAAAAGTAAAAAGCCAAAACTTGCCAAAAAAATTTATGTTAATTGCATTAGTAAAACTTCTAAATTTAAAATTAGACCTAAATACTCCTCGGACCTTTTATCCATTGAAGATTCATACGAAAGCATTCCCGATGAACTTTCCACCTTAATTACCAAATATGAAAATCCAACCACATCAATCCTTGAAGAGACAGAGGAGATAAATTTAAGTGTAAATGAAGAGTCCAAGTGTGTTCATATAGGAACTAATTTACCTCCAGAAATGCGGTCTGAACTCATTGATTTCTTAAGGGGTTATGTAGATGTATTTGCATGGTCGTATGCGGATATGCCTGGTTTAGATGAAAATGTAGTTGTGCATCAGTTACCACTCCAACCAGGGGCAAAACCCATTAAACAAAAGCTTCGAAGACTTAAACCCGAATGGATCCTAAAAATTAAAGAAGAAGTCATAAAACAATACAATGCTGGTTTTTTACAAGTATCCCCATATCCTGAATGGTTAGCAAATATTGTCCCTGTTCCTAAGAAGGATGGTAAAGTAAGAATGTGTGTAGACTATAGGAACCTAAACAAGGCCAGTCCCAAAGATGATTTTCCATTACCTCATATTGACCTCCTTGTCGATAACACTGCCGGTCATGAAATGATGTCCTTTATGGATGGATTTTCGGGCTATAACCAAATCCATTTAGCAAAAGAGGACATGGAGAAAACCTCATTCATAACACCTTGGGGCGTGTTTTGTTATCAGGTTATGCCATTTGGCTTAAAGAATGCAGGGGCAACTTATCAAAGGGCCATGACAGCATTATTTCATGATATGATGCATAACGAAATAGAAATATATGTAGATGACATGATTGCCAAATCTCAAAGTGCTAGTAGCCATTTGAAATGCCTTAAGAAAATTTTAGATAGGGCTCGAAAGTACAATTTACGGTTAAATCCCCAAAAATGTTTCTTTGGTGTCGCTAAAGGGAAAGTATTGGGTTTTATTGTCAGCCGTAGAGGCATTGAAGTGGACCCTAGTAAAGTTAAAGCCATAATAGAAATGCCACCTCCCAAAACTGAAAAGGAAGTCAGGGGTTTATTAGGGCGGTTGCAGTACATAAGCCGATTCATCGCTCAACTGACCCCAACTTGTGAACCAATTTTTAAATTACTCAGAAAGAATGCTGAAAAAGGGTGGAATGATGAGTGCCAATATGCCTTTGAAAAATTAAAATTCTACCTCCTAAAACCCCCTATATTAATGCCACCAAAACCCGAAAGGCCTCTCCTCTTATATCTATCCACCACACCAACATCTATGGGTTGTGTCCTAGGCCAACATGATGAAGGGGGCAAGGAACATGTTATATATTACTTAAGTAAGCGGTTCACAGGTTGTGAGAGTCGGTACACACCGGTAGAAAAGGTTTGTTTATCTCTTGTATGGGCCACCCAAAGATTGAGGCATTATATGCTATCCCACCAAGTTTATCTTATATCTCGAATTAATCCGTTAAAATACTTATTTGAAAAACCAGCATTAGTGGGTCGTAGTTCCAAGTGGCTCTTACTCTTATCCGAATTTGAGATTACCCATATCACACAAAAATCCATGAAAGCCCAAGCCATAGCTGACCATTTAGCTGACTCAGCCATTTCTGATCTAGAACCAATAAACGAAGAATTCCCAGATGAAGACATATTATTTACCACCTCAAATACCTCACCGTGTACTAATTTAAATTTACTTTGGAAGGTCTATTTTGATGGTGCGGTTAATAAACACGGTAAAGGTGTAGGGGCAGTTCTAGAATCACCATGGGGGAGTAAATACCCGGCATCCACTAAAATACAATTCGATTGTACTAACAATATGGCCGAATACGAAGCATGTGTACTTGGGTTAAAAATGGCCTTAGAACAAAAAGTCACTCATCTCCATGTCTTTGGTGACTCACTCCTTATAATCAGCCAAATAAAAGGGGAATGGAAAACCAAAGATAAGAAATTAATTCCATACTTTGAGTACCTAGAAAAACTGATAGAGGAGTTTATTGAAATTGAGTTCACCTACCTATCCCGAAACCGAAACTCTTATGCTGATGCCCTGGCCACACTAGCAGCCTGGATAGAATTAACCGATGAAACTATGACAATCCAAATAAATAGCCACAAAGAACCCGCATATTGCCTCCACATTGAAACTAACGAGTCCCACGAAAACCTACCTTGGTACCATGACATAAAACAATACCTTAAAAACAAATCATTTCCCACAGAAACCAATCAAACTGACAAACGTACACTGCAACGCTTAGCCATGCAGTTCACACTGTGTGGAAACCACCTTTATAAAAGAACTCCTAATCATGTCCTCCTCCGGTGTGTCGATGAGGCAGAGGCCCAAGAGATAATGCGAGAAGTGCATGCCGGAGTATGTGGCCCACACATGAACGGTTTGATGCTGGCCAAGAAAATAATGTTGCAGGGGTATTATTGGTTGACCATGGAGGCAGATTGTTGCAATTTCGTGCGGCGGTGTCATGAGTGCCAAGTCCATGGTAATCTTATCCATGCCCCCTCCTCTTGTTTACACAACTTATCATCTCCTTGGCCTTTTTCTGTTTGGGGAATCGATATTATCGGTAAAATTAATCCAAAGGCATCAAATGGTCATGAATTTATTCTGGTCGCTATCGACTATTTTACTAAATGGGTCGAAGCGGCATCCTATTCCTCAATTACCGCAACACATGTGTCCAAGTTTATTAAAAATAACCTGATATGTAGGTATGGAGTGCCAAATGAAATAATAACCGATAACGGTACAAATTTAACTGCAAAAAAAGTAGAGGATTTATGTAAACAATTCAAAATTACCCACCGCCGCTCTTCACCCTATCGTCCCCAAATGAACGGTGCAGTTGAGGCAGCCAATAAAAACCTTGTAAGAATAATTGAGAAAATGGTTGTGTCCCACAAAGATTGGCACGAGATGCTCCCCTACGCGTTATGGGCCTATCGTACCTCCGTACGTACGTCTACTGGAGCGACCCCGTACTCATTAACTTATGGGATGGAGGCGGTACTCCCGGTTGAAGTGGAAATTCCATCCCTACGAGTTCTTATGGAGGCGCAGTTGAAAGAAGCAGAATGGGTGCAATCAAGGTATGACCAACTAAACTTAATAGAGGAAAAAAGATTAAAAGCCTTATGCCATGCACAATGTTACCAAAAAAGAATGGCTAGGGCTTACAATAAAAAGGTCAAATTACGTGAATTCAAAGAAGGATATTTAGTATTAAAACAAATTAGGGGCAAGGACGGCAAGTTCAAACCCAATTGGGAAGGCCCGTATGTTGTTAAAGAAGTATATGCAGGAAACGCGATTCGACTCAAAAACATGGATGGAGATGAACATGCAGAACCAATCAATGCACAATATGTAAAAAGGTATTATGCTTAGTCCATTCCTCTTCCTGTTCCTTTTTTTTCTAAGTATTGTATCTACTTTTGGAATTAACAAGCAACCTTCCAAAAACAAAAACAAAAAAAAATGCTAAGTTTACCTTTATATCTTTCCTCAGTTTTACTAGTTTTCGCATTTTTATTTCTTAGGTAATCAAAGGGGAATTGCTTGAATTAATTTAGACTATGGTTTAGGCAATTGAGCATGGTGCCAAAAATTCTGAATTTTTTTTAAAAAAAATTAGTGATTTCAAAGTGAACAATTAATTGCTAACCATGAATGTTGATCAAAAGTTGATAACTTTAGAAAATTATTATTGAATAATTTATTTTTATAAAGTCTTCTAAGTTTGAGAGTGATTTAAAGTAACCATTTATTATAGATTGACCTCTAGCAAAACTATGCAATAATTCCTCGTATGTATAAATACTTGAATTGTGTGTAATCATGGTACTTGTGACACAAAAATATTTAAATTCTCAGAAAAATAGAAAAAAAAAAAAAAAGAAAAAAAAAGAAAAAGAAATAAAAGATGGAGGTTAGAAAAATGAGTACGGGTGCCTACACAAGACTGGTTACCAATAGACTCGACCGAACCTCCCAATTTCCAAAAAATGTCACATGTGCCAACACACTTAGTTGTCATACTTTGCTCCAATTAATTGGGAAGGAAAATCAAAATTTGTATCATTAGAATTCCTATTTATTGGAAGGGATCAATTTATAATCGAAGAAGAAATTAGCACTCTCAGATTTAGGGATATTTGCGGGATAAATTGTTCAAAATAATCATTCTAGGTGATGCATAATAAGATCAATCATGGGGTGAATAAATTGTACAAGGGAGAAATCATTAATATTTTTGAAAGTTCTATATTTTTGCATGCCATGTCAATTGTACCAAGTCCAAGTTCTAATTTAATTTGTAGCAAGTCCTTAAGATTGTATGGTTTAACCTCAGGTCGAACAAAATAGATTCACGTTATGCTCCCCATATATGCAACAACCTCATTAGAAAGTCACACTCATTACTACTAAATTTTCATAAACCAAAATGCTTGTGATTCCAAAGTAGTTATATACTAGGTTAAAGAAAGGAGGACGAGAAGGAATGTGTATGTAGCATAGTTCACTTGATGCATATGTGCGACCAAAAAAAAAAAAAAAAAAAAAAAATGTTTGTGTTCTAACCCTGCAGGTACCTAGTGGATCCCTGTGGTGCCATTGATGATTGCTTTATAACAAAATTATAATCCCTCGTGGATAAAAACATGTTTCAATGGGCATCTGAGGCAAAATACCACAAGGGAACACTATCACTCCAAATGCACCCTAGTGTTAACCATCTTGACTCATAATGTCAATGATAGGACAACAATGGGTAGCGACATGACTACAAGATATGACTCACCACTTCATTCTCAGGTACGTGATTAAAATAAAAAAAAATGAAAAAAAAATTAGCTAATGAAATATAATCAAGGTTGGGTACCAAGTAGTCCTACCGGCACTTAACCAGATGAACGGGTTTCACCCTAGAATGCCTAATGCCTAATTAGGGACCCATTAAATGAACTTAAGTGCAAAGATAGCAGCCAGGTGTACCAGGCCAATAGTTATATTTTCATGAATGTGTGGGTGTCTCTTTGCTTCAGCATAGCTTTGTGAGACAAAGCTATCTGAAGAGGGGCAGCTGTAGACACCCAAAATTGTATAATCTTGAAAGCAGATAATATATTTGCACCAAGCACAAGTTTTAAAATCAAGGATGTAATATTCATGCTTCTACACAAAAAGGTATGCTTTACAATTCAATTTTTCAAGATAATATTATTTACTGCCTAATTTCGAGTTGAATATGCACACAACAAGTTGAATGTCATTGGGTTAAGCTTAAAAGAATTCATGTTATACTAGAAAAATTGCATAATTATGAATGTCTTAATTTGGAAGAATAAATTATGACAATGCATTTAATACTTGAAATTAAGAAAGGAAATATTGTAAGGTATATTTTTCACATAATTCTATCCAAGGGATACTTATCACATTAGTCATTTTGATCATTTATTTTGCCATCCACGGTCTTGAGATAAATTATAGTAGTATGTATATATCATCTCGTAAAGATAAAATCTAAAATCTAAAAATGTAGTAAGGAAAATATATTTTAACAAAAAAAAATCATCTCATAAAATTAAGATAAAATCTAATGGTATTCATGAGCGATGACTTTTTAATGCTACAATGCATACTTTATTTAACTATGACAACATTATACTAATATACTATAGTCATCCTACTTAACTATAATAATATCATATTTTTTTCATACTGTGAACTCAAGAGACTCTTTCAAATTGGACTTTTACAATACAATAAACGATCACATGGTAAGTGCAGTCTCATGTCTCAACATTAAAAAGAAGAGAGTTAGCACCCTACAATGGGTTAGGCAAAATCCACACGGTACCTATTGTCACCTTCTATTACACCTTGGTATATGTGTAATATATCCATATGGCTAAAACATGTAGAACTTTATCTACTACTCTATAATATATATGTGCATGATTTCACATGTATGGTTGAATCATATTCCTAGTCTAATTTAATCATATTAGGTTAAAATCTGACATTTTATATAGCACATTATCAAATTAATTTGAACCAATTAGAAAAGTTATTATCATCAAAATCTCATTTTTTTAGACAAATTTCTAATTATTGATTAGTCAAGTTTTACATCAATTTAGATGTTATATGAATTATGAGAATATTTACATACATATGTTATCTTAAACGTTGATCAATTTGAGTCGATGTAAAACTCTCTACACTCATTATCTTGTTAGCATTATATTCAAGCATATTTTATTTTCATCTTAAAATTTAAATCTTAAAAAAAAAATATGTAATGTGAGAACAACTATAATTTTTAGGCATCTTTAGTCATCTTTTAAATATTTTAGACTTGGCAAAATTATTTTGTGAAACATTAATAGCTATTCATTCACAAGTTTTCATGCATATTAAGCCAAAATAGAGACCTTAATGAGTAGAAAAAAATCATATATGAATTAGAATAATCATGAAGACAAGCAAATAGTCAAATTAGGTATTGTAGGGCCACAAAAAACTATTCTTGGAGAATATTTCAGCAAGAATCTTGCTTTTGCATCACTTGGAGTGAAAATTTTGGCATGGATTATTGATCCTTCACACGTGCATGTTTTATAAAATTGATTAGATTAATTTATCATACAAATATTAGCATAAAATATATCATTCTCAAGTCTAAATCATTATTTCAAAGAGGAAAAAACTGCTAGCTAAAGTTTCCTATCAAAATATAAAGGGCGATATAAACTTTGTATTATGAATCAAAACACCTAGAAATTTATAAAAATCACCATTTAGGACTCTAAATTTGAAACCATAAATTATCTACCTCTATGCACACATATTAAGTACATTTTATAATTTTTCTCATATATAGAAAAATTTCCAGCAACTAAAAAAATTCAGCAGGAAAATTCCAGCAGCAACGTTTTTTCCAGCAGCAAAATCAGCAGCATAAAATGAGATTAAGAGTAATTTAATTATCATACTTATGCATACTCAAAGTACACCTAACTTTGTCATATCCTTGCTGCAAATTTTCAGTTTTTATCCATGGAGATTGACCTTAGAATAGTGTAATTTTCTGAAATGAAGCAAAGAACATGGCTAGAATCCTGCTGCCATGTTTCCACTTCTTCTTGACAATAAACATGGTTATGACATGCTAAAATGGTTATATAAATTAAGTAAAACTTGCTAAACACCTGTATGCATGGTTTAGATTTTATATTTGCATTAAAATCATTATAATTAAGTCCAAAACTCTTGTTTAAATTCAGCAGGAAAAATTCCAGCAGTAACGTTTTTTTTCCAGTAGCAAATTCAGCAACATAAAATGAGATTAAGAGTAATTTAATTATCATGCTTATGCATACTCAAAGTACACCTAACTTTGTCATATCCTTGCTGCAAATTTTCAGTTTTTATCCATGGAGATTGACCTTAGAATAGTGTAATTTTCTGAAAAGAAGCAAAGAACATGGCTAGAATCCTGCTGCCATGTTTCCACTTCTTCTTGACAATAAACATGGTTATGACATGCTAAAATGTTTATATAAATTAAGTAAAACTTGCTAAACACCTGTATGCATGGTTTAGATTTTATATTTGCATTAAAATCATCATAATTAAGTCCACAACTCTTGTCTAATATCAATCAAATGTGTTTTTGTTCAAAACAGAACCAAATGTGGGGTATGCCATGTAGCAGCAGTTTGAGCATGTTTTTGAGCTTCAAGAGGCTTCAAACTTCACCTATAAATAGCCCCCTACATCTTCACTTCATCTTCATGGTTGGTTAGAGCATCCTAAGCACACAAAAGAGCAAAAAACGTTGAGATTTCAGCCCACAGAAAAAAAACAGCAAAGGGAGAAAAACATGCTTTCTACAAATATCCTCATAAAACCCTAGTAGAGTGAGCTTAAGAAAGATAATGAGTGACAAACCTATTATGTCATGCCATTAACTTAGTCCTCAAATTACTAAAACCACCATCAAAGCCACCGGAGAGATCATTACAATGCTCTAATAATGAGAATGAAGATCTGCGTGATTTGAAAATCTTCGATCAATTTCTACTTAGTCGCTTTATTTCTATTTTTCTTTCATTTTTAGTGTTGTTAGTTTATTTTATTTTGTAACTGGTATTATCATTGAAATAAAATTTTGAAAGCTAGAATTAGTAGAGACCAATTTCTCGGGTGAGTGTGGTGCCTAACACCTTCCGCATTCATAACCAAGACACGAACCTAGCCATTATCCATGAGCATAAATAGAAAATATGGTATATTTCCCGTAGCATTACGGGTGGCGACTCCAAATAAAATTTAAACCACACTTAAAAGGTTGAGTCGAGTGTTGGTTTTGTAGCACGGCAGCTACAGATGGTACAAAGGAAGAACTTGTGCGTATTTCTGGACCCCGAGATGGTGAGTGCTACAATGCTGAGACGTTCTTCGAAGGAGGGTATCGAGTACATTTGTTCAGCGCTGCATCGTGCTCAGGAGGAGTGATAAGCCGTAATAATATCTATTGAAACCGGGGGTTTGTTATAAAAATTAAGCTAAGTTTTGATTAGATTAGGTTTAATTAGGTTAGAAATATCCAAAAGTTCAAGTTACTGCCCTAGTTATGTTTATTTTACAGGTAATCAAATATTTGGAGCTTAACGGAGCAAAACGGGCGATTTATGGCAAGCCAGGAGAATCTGTCACTTTCATTGCGGACCGCAAGACATCTATTGCGGGCCGCAACATTATCAAACAGAGAGCAACTCAGACCACAGAATTTCGCAGACCTCTTGCGGCCCGCAAGGACTTTTATTGCGGCCCGCAAAGAAGTATCCAGAGAGTCAGATCCTGCGCGAGAAGTAACCGCCTTCCCTTATTGCGGCCCGTAAGGATGTTATTGCGGCCCGCAATAAGGCGGTTTCAGAGCCCGAATTTGCTATTTTTAGGGATTTTGTTTTAGATTTTGCCAGAGTATATATAGGAAATTTGTAGAACAGAACAGTTACGTTTTTTAGAGTTAATTTCTGATTTTAAGAAGAGAGACAAAGGAAGAGAAAAGGAGAGAGAAGAAGGGAGAAGGAAAGATCACGATTCAACCGGTTTTATTATTTTCTCTCTTTGGAACTCTTTTATTCTTTTTAATTTGATTTGTGCTTTAGCCATGACTGGCTAAGGAATATTTTAGGGTTAATTAGGGCTGTACTTGAAACTTTTGTTATGATTTAGTTGGTTTATTTTGTATCTTCTTGTTCTTTATTATGATCTGTTCTTTATTTTAATTGATTGTGAAGACTTAATCGAAATCACATGAAACCTTAGGATTTAGTATTTGCAATTGAGAAATTGAATATTGAGTCCCGACCATAAAGAATAGGGTATTTGATAGGTTAAGTACCGAGAGGTGACGCTTGTCTTATACGGGCTTTACCCAATTGTTTAGACAAACTGTACCAAGTACCGAGAGGTGAATTACGGTTTTCTAGATTAATTAGGACAGTAAGATCTTAATGACTTTAGATTAGCATAGCCAAGTACCGAGAGGTGACGTTTATTCTAATTTGAAAATGGTATTAATATAGAAATATCCCTTTGTACCTATAACCCTAAACTGTGCCTTCATAATTAAAAGAACAAATTTAGTAAACCAATTAGTCATAACATTAGTGGATAGGAAACCCTAAGAAACCCTAATCTCTCATCTTTGTTAAAAATCAGATTTTGCTTTAAGACTTTAGTTTAATTTAGTTTAATCAAAACCAAATCAATCATTTGAACAAACAAAACCCTTTTTACTTCTTTTACTAAATTAAATTGCTAGGTTAGAAAATATATTCCGACTTGTCCCTGTGGAGACGATCCCTAAATACTACTTGACTAGGTTGTACACTTGCAACTGAATTGAGTATAAATTAGGATTTATTACTTGTACTGCAGAAATCCACATCAAGTTTTTGGCGCCGTTGCCGGGGACAACGGAGAATATTATTTCAGACCTAAGTAATTTAGTTAGTAATTGTTTTTAATTTTCTTTTGCTTTCTTTTCTCTCTCACTTGAGCAGGTTGAAATCTGGCAGAAGAACCTCCAACCCCGGAAGCCACAGATTTGGTTGAGTGGTTTTCTAGGAGAGGATCAACTCATCTTTTCTACGCCAGACGAAACAAACACCCAACAAGAGGACCTTTCCTGAGTGTAAATCCGCGCCGGTTAGACATGTCGGCCGGAAATGAAAATGCTCGTTTGGAGAACCTTCAAAGAGAACGGGATGAGATGGCCAATGAACTTCAACGTTTGCGAGCAGCCGCCGCTGATAGACAAAACATCGAAGCGGCTGATGCCAATCGCCCCTTGAGAGACTTTACAGCACCTAGGGCTGAGGAAATCCACCTTGGGTATACGGCACCCACCATCAATGCTGAAGAATACCAGATTCCGCCAGCATGGGTTAGCATGGTGCAGCGCCATCTGTTCCATGGTCTACCTCACGAGGATGCAACACAGCATTTAGCCAATTTTGAAGAAATCTGCAGCACAATTAAGGTACAAACTGTTTCTCCTGAAAATCTTAAAGTTATGGCCTTCACTTTTTCTCTTGCAGATAAGGCTAAAAGTTGGATAAGGAGCCAAAGACCCGAGAACATGAACACTTGGCCTAAGGTGGCAAATGCTTTTCTCAACAAATTTTTCCCGCCATCCAAAACAAACTCCTTGCGCCATCAAATCCACAATTTCCGACAAAGGGGAGAAGAAACCATGAGCGAGGCATGGGAGAGGTTTCAAGAATTGCAAAGGTGCTGTCCCCACCATGGTATCGAAGGGTGGAATTTGTTGCAAATCTTCTACAACAGCCTTCTACCACAGGACAAGGGGATGCTAGACGCAGCTGCTGGAGGTAGTCTCATGAACAAAGGGGCTATTGATGGATACAAGCTGGTGGATGACATGGCTCTCAACCAAAGCCAATGGCACAACCCTAGGGAGACACCGGTCATCCTGCAGCGGGGAATGAAAGAGGTGAATTCGAATCCAAATTTTGCTGCAGAAATTGCCGCTTTGAATCGCAAAATTGATCAAATGAGCGTAAACTCGGTAAGCAATCCCTCTCCTCTTCCTTGTTCAATTTGTGGTGGTACCGATCATCTAGCAATTAACTGTGGTGTAAGTAATGAGGTTAGTTATGAGGAAGTGAATGCAATTAACCAAGGCAATTTCAAACCAAATAACAATCCTTACTCCAATACTTAAAACCCCGGTTGGAGAAATCACCCAAACTTTTCGTGGAGACAAAATGACCAACCAGCCCAAGGAAATCAAAACAACCAAGGTAACTCAAACTTTAATAGACCAAATCAAGGTTATGGTAATCAAGGGTATGGTTCGAATGCACAACCAAAGTCCAATCTCGAATTGATGATGGAGACTTTCATGACAAGTCAAAATCAAAAGTTTGATGAACTGACCAAAAAGGTAGACATGTTGGCAACTCAAAACAAATTACTTGAAAACCAAGTTGCACAACAAGCTACACAATTCTCTCGCCAACCGGGCACCCTTCCGCCAAAACCCGAGAACAATCCCAAGGATGTCAAGGCGGTTAGGCACATGCTTCGCAGCGGTACGCAATATGAGGATCCACCTATTCCAAAGGATGACTTTGTACAACCGCAAGGTGAAGGGACACGAAGCCATGAGCACATCTCCACACATGAGGATTTCGCCTCAAAGGAAACTACACAAATTGCACCAAGCGACCATGCGGAACCAGCCAAGCAATCTCAAGATGAGCTACCAAAGGTAAGTGCACAGGTACCTCTCTACATCCCTCCTCACAAATTCGCTCCTTTTCCTGGTAGACTTAAGAATGAGAAAACCGACAAACAATTTGCCAAATTCCTTGAACTGTTGAAACAATTGAATGTGAACCTACCATTGACTGAGGTAATGACCCAAATGCCGGTTTACACCAAATTTTTTAAAGACATTCTTTCAAACAGGCGTAAACTTGAAGAAGTCCAAATGGTATCCCTAGACACAAATGGTAGTGCAATGGTAATGAATGAATTGCCCAAAAAGTTGGATGATCCGGGTAAATTTTCCATACCATGTTCTATAGGGAATGTCCAATTCAAACGTGCACTATGTGATCTAGGAGCGAGTGTAAGTCTTATGCCTAAGTCAGTGTATGATAGGTTAGGTGTTGGAGAACTCAAACCCACTAGAATATCTCTTCAATTGGCAGACCAATCGGTTAAGTTACCTTTAGGGGTGGTGGAGGACTTGCCAATTCAAATTGGAAAGTTCTTTGTACCAATTGATTTTGTTGTGGTTGACATGGATGAGGACACTCATACACCACTCTTGTTAGGTCGACCATTTCTCAATACAGCAAAAGCCGTGATCTATGTCCATGATGGAATTATCACAATGAACATTGGTGAAGAAAAATTGACATTCGATATCAAAAGATCCATGAGATATCCATCTAATGATCAAAGTGTTTTTAGTGTTGAGATACTTGACAGGTTGATAGTTGAAGAGCTCACAAACAACATGGAGAAGGGCTCATTTGAGTATTGGATGGACCAGGAGTGCGAAAAACTTGACACAACGAGTTCTGTAGAGCTTATTGCGGCCCGCAGCAACAGCCATTGCGGCCCGCAACATCTTCAGTCAGAGACGCTGAATCAAACAGAGCTCATTGCGGCCCGCAATGAACCCCTTGCGGCCCGCAACAAACCTTTCCAGAATGACACAGAGCCTATTCTAAGCCCGATTTTTCATGTTTCAACTGCTGAGACCCTTCCTAACTTTGCCGAAACCACAGAAGATGCACCCAAGGTTGAACTAAAGCCATTGCCTTCGACCTTACGATACGAATACCTTGGCCCAAACCAAACCTATCCCGTTATTGTCAATGCATCTCTAAACCAAGACCAAACCTCACAACTTCTGCAAATTCTAAGGATGCACCGGAAAGCCATTGGATACACAATCGACGATCTCAAAGGAATCAACCCTTCTATTTGCATGCACCGGATCTTGATGGAAGAAGGACACAAACCAACCATTGAAAGCCAGCGGAGACTGAATCCGAACTTAAGCGAAGTCGTGCGCAAAGAGATACACAAGCTACTTGACGCCGGCATCATTTACTCTATCTCCGACAGCAAATGGGTGAGCCCAATCCATGTGGTGCCAAAGAAGGGAGGAACAACAGTGATAGAAGGGAAGGATGGCGAGCCAATTGCAACACGACTCGTGACGGGATGGCGCATGTGCATCGACTATCGAAAGCTCAATACCGGCACGCGCAAGGATCATTTTCCTCTCCCGTTCATAGATCAATTGCTTGAACGGCTAGCTAAGCACTCTTTCTTTTGTTACTTAGATGGGTATAGTGGTTTCTTTCAAATACCAATTCATCCTGATGACCAAGAAAAGACCACTTTTACTTGTCCATATGGTACCTTTGCATATCGTAGGATGCCCTTTGGGTTATGTAATGCACCGGCCACTTTTCAAAGGGCAATGATGGGTATATTTTCAGACCTGATTGAGAAATCCATGGAAGTCTTTATGGATGACTTTTCAGTCTATGGTACAACCTTTAATGATTGTTTGACCAACCTGTCCAAAGTCTTGCAAAGATGTGAAGAGGTTAGCCTTGTTTTGAATTGGGAAAAGTGCCATTTTATGGTTCAAGAGGGTGTTGTCTTGGGCCATGTTGTTTCGGAAAAAGGTTTAGAGGTTGATCGTGCCAAAGTTGAGGTGATTGAAAAGTTACCTCCACCAATCAATGTGAAAGGTGTTAGAAGCATTTTAGGGCATGCCGGTTTTTATCGAAGGTTCATTAAAGATTTTTCAAAAATTGCCAAACCTTTGACCAATTTATTGCTTAAGGATGCCCCTTTTGATTTTAATGAGGATTGTCTAGATGCTTTTAACAGGTTGAAAGAAGCTTTGATTTCAGCGCCTATCTTGCAACCCCCGAATTGGAATGAGCCATTTGAGATAATGTGCGATGCAAGTGACTATGCAGTTGGAGCGGTATTGGGGCAGCGAGTCGACAAGAAGCCGTATGCAATCTACTACGCAAGCAAAGTGCTAGATGAGGCCCAAGTCAACTACACCACAACTGAAAAGGAGTTACTAGCAGTGGTCTTTGCCATCAACAAGTTTCGCCCTTATTTGGTGGGTTCTAAAGTCATTGTCTACACGGATCATGCGGCAGTCCGTTACCTCCTTACCAAGAAAGATGCAAAACCGCGCCTCATCCGATGGATCCTCTTGCTCCAAGCGTTTGACCTTGAGATAAGGGACAAGAAGGGCACCGAAAACCTAGTGGCCGATCACCTTTCACGCATTGTGGCTGAACCTTCAAACCAAGACTTGCCGATTGATGACTCTTTTGCCGATGAGCAGCTCTACCAAGTGAGTACAGTCGAATACCCGTGGTTCGCTGATATTGCGAATTTTCTTGCATGTGGGTCCCTACCACCAAACATCACATACCAATCCCGAAAGAAATTCTTTGCGGATGCCAAGCATTATTTTTGGGATGATCCATATCTTTTCAAACTTGGTGTTGATGGGATTCACAGACGCTGCATTCCACAAGATGAGGTACAATCGATTCTCTACCACTGTCATTCATCACCTTACGGAGGACATGCTTCAACCAACAAAACTGCCGCCAAAGTCCTACAGGCCGGTTTCTTTTGGCCAACCCTTTTTAAGGATACAAGGATGTTTGTTATCTCTTGCGACAAGTGCCAAAGGATGGGAAACATAACCAAGCGACATGAGATGCCTCAGCAAAGCATTCTAGAAGTTGAATTATTCGATGTATGGGGCATTGATTTTATGGGACCCTTTCCGAGCTCATGCAACAACAAATACATCCTTGTGGCGGTGGATTATGTCTCCAAGTGGGTAGAAGCGATACCGAGCCCCGAAGCCGATTCAAAAACTGTCAAACGCCTTTTCCAAAAGGTGATTTTTCCAAGGTTCGGTGTTCCAAGGGTGGTAATTAGTGATGGAGGCTCTCATTTCATCAACCGATCTTTTGCAAGTCTCATGGAGAAGTATGGTGTAAATCACAAAGTCGCAACTCCGTACCATCCGCAAACAAGTGGTCAAGTTGAAGTCTCAAACCGCGAGATCAAGCACATCCTCCAAACCGCTGTTGGACTGAACCGAAAGGACTGGAGTTTGAGACTAGATGATGCACTTTGGGCATACCGCACGGCCTACAAAACGCCAATTGGCATGACACCTTTCAAGCTTGTCTATGGCAAGCCATGTCATTTGCCGGTCGAATTGGAGCATAAGGCGTTTTGGGCTATCAAGTCTATTAACTTCGACATGTTTCAAGCTGGCCAAAAGTGCATCCTCGACTTGCATGAACTTGAGGAGATCCGTTTGAGCGCGTATGAGAATGCCAAAATTTACAAGGAGAAGACGAAGAAATGGCATGACAAGCACATAATTCGAAGGGAGTTTAAAATTGGTGATTATGTTTTATTGTTCAATTCACGTTTTAAGCTCTTTGCAGGAAAACTGAAGTCCAAATGGAGTGGCCCGTTTCAGGTGCAACGTGTGTTTGACCATGGGGCGATAGAAATTTGGAGCGAGCGAACTGGAGCGTTCAAAGTGAATGGGCAGAGACTGAAGGTGTACAATTACGGAGAACCGGTTGAAGGGAAGACAAGTATCTCCCTTACCGATGCACAAACGAACTAGAAAAGGAGAATGGTCAAGCTCGAGACGCTAAACAAGCGCTTCTTGGGAGGCAACCCAAGCAATTTACCTTTTTGCACATTTAAATTTCGTACTTTAAAATTATTTTTTTGCATTTAGATAGGTTAATTTACGTTTTTCTGAAATTTTACATTTATTGCGGCCCGCAATCAACTCTCCTGCGGCCCGCAATAAAGCAAACAGAACGCAAAAAAAAAAAAAACAAAACAAAAACAAAAAAAAAAAAAAAAAAAAAAAATTAGGCAGTATTTTTATTTTTATTGCGGCCCGCAACACATTTCATTGCGGACCGCAATGGACACAGATATTTTTCGATACTTAACCAAAATTTTATTTTTTACAGGTGTATTGCGGCCCGCAACCCTACCTATTGCGGCCCGCAATACGAGCAGATAAGCCAACAGACGCGTCCTTTGCGGCCCCCTCCTTCTTTCTTTTTCTCCTTCTCTTTCCGCCTCCTCCTTCTTCCCCTCTCTCCCAAACCGTAACCTTCCATCTCTCTAACTCTCTCACACCATCTCTCTTACCCTCTATCTCCACCACACCAAAAACCCTAATTCACCACCGCCTTCTTCACCAACACCGCTGCAACACTCCACCACTGCCGAAACTTCACCAGAGCCGCACACCTCTCTCTCTCAAAACCCTAACCCGCTACCCTTCGCCTCCACCACCCAAACCCGCAAAACACCACAGCCACCGCTTCACCACCGTAACCCACCACCGGACACCACAGCCGCAACCACCTATACCGCTGCCGCACCTCTTCACCGACGCCGCACAAGCACACCGTCTCCCTGCCGAAACCGCAACATCCTCCACCGACAAACCCTAGCGTCGCCATCTTTCCACCGCACCCCTTGCGGCCCGCAACAACGTAGTCAGGGGCCTTCATCACTACTCAGCAACTCTTGCGGCCCGCAACCAACCCCTTGCGGCCCGCAGCAAAGAAGTCAGAGAGCTCATCCAGTTCCCAGCACCCCTTGCGGCCCGCAACCATACCTCTTGCGGCCCGCAACCAAGCACGCAGAAGCTTAAACTTGGTGATTTTTCTGGAATTTTGAAGCCTCGACTCGACGATTGGACTTCTCGGCTGCATTACTCCACCTCTCCATTTCAAATTTGGTTTGATTACACACATTCGGTTGTATCTCTAACTCTCTTTAATTTCATTTGAATCAATCGAAGTAAATCGAATTGCAAATTGTGTTTGAATCATACCAATTGTGAATTATTGAATTGAATCAACCAACATGCCACCAAGGACAAGGAATAAGGGTAAGGCACCTGCCGATGATGATGATTTTTTACCCTCTAAACGGTCCAAACAGTATAGGGGCAGGGCCGGTAATACCAGTCACTCTAATGACACAGAAATGCCAGACCAGCCCAATTGGACCAATTTACCTGAAAATCGGTGGCCCGAAAACAATAGCCCTGATTTTGGTCTCAGGTTTGCAAATGAGTCAGACCGAGACGTGTTTGATTTTCTCAAGTCCAAAAGGGTAGTGCAGCCCAAATACATCCATATACCAACACTGCAATCATTAGGTATTTTGGATGAGGTCCAGTCCCTTATGTCTTCCCTTGGTATTTGGAATTACTGCACCACACCAATGCCAGCTTATCGTACTTTAACTTATGAATTTTTGTCTACTCTTGACATGGAACATGAGCATCTGGCGACATATTACATGGACGGTGCGAAGTACTCCATCACCATGGATGAGGTCAACAGAATCTTGGGGTTCCCCGACAGACCTGACGCAGCGGAGACCCCTAATTGGGACGAGAACACGAGCTTTTACGACTTCGCTTGCCAGCTGATTGGTGGACCTAGGAGGACCTACAAGGCCAGTCAAATCAGCCACCCCGTGTTCCGCTACATCCAGCGCGCTCTTGCCTTCACCAACTTTGCGCGCGGTGAGACAGTGGGTACCATGGGCGAGAACGAGCTTTTCTTCATATATGCCATGCTCCATGCCCAAACAAGACCGGAGGCAATTCCACATGTCGGCGCCTTCATGTTCGACCACATTCTGGGCGTGCGAAACAACGCCACTCCGGGCGGCATGATCTCTGTTGGTGGATTTGTGACCCGGCTCGCAATCTACCATGGTGTGATTCCTACAGAAGGGCCGGTCTACCGAGTCCTTGCCACGCGCCTCCAAAAGCAAACTGAGTTCATTGATATGGCGTATCTTCAGACAGCCGGTATGTTTTCTCGGCTTGGCGACTCATTCTTCTTCATTTCTCGTGGTGGTCAGCATATCCCACTACCCCTGCCAGATCCTATCGACAGGGCAGATCCTTCCACTTGGATTCTGCCCCTTACAGTGGCCCCACCTCTACAGCCGCAGTTCCAGCATCAGCCCGGTGCCGAGCCTGCCTCCCAGCCACATGTTGATCCATTTGGGGTACCTCCGTCAGAGCAGCATCATGCACCGCCGCCTCCTTCTTGGGGTCCCGACCAGCCGACCCCGCAGCAGATGTTCGAGCTGATGCAAACTATGAACACCAACATCACCAATCTGGCCACTCAGAGTGAAACACAGTACACTCAGCTGCGCTCTTATGTGGACGAGCGGTTCAACTCAGTCGACAGACAGATTGCCGACCTCCGCACCTATGTCCATGGTCAGTATGGCGAGCATCAGACCTTCATGACGGGCCGGTTCGACACTTCTCATTCCGCCATGACTCAGCTCAACACTCAGATGGGCCGTCTGCAGGTCCAATACAATGATCTGGCCGGCGATGTTGATGAGATGGCCGATCAGCAGCATGGCACTTACCATCGGACCGACCGCATGTACACACACATGTCAGAGTCTGGATTCATTACAGCTGACCCGATACCGAGGCGCCGACGACCTAGACGTACACCACCTCAGGAGGCTGCTGCACCTCCACAGCAGGACTGATCCCCATTGTGAGCTTTCTCATCTCCTCTTTTTCCCTTTCTTTGTTTTATTTATTGCACCGGGTCGGTGCCAATGGATAGGCTTGGGGGGGTAAATTGTAGGAGTAGTATCAAATTTTTTTTCGTTTTAGTTTGTTTCTTTTAGTTTAGGATAGAAATTGGAAAGTTTTGTGCAATTTAGGGAAAAACAATACAATTTGAGGGCTTATTTCAAAATTTTTGTTTGGATATTCGGTGATATAACCTCATGGCACAAGAATAGGTAAATAATTGGTGAATTATGATGCCTTATGATACCTTAGTACCTGTGATCTTCAATTAAAAACCCATTTTGCATGTTGAAAATCAAGTCTCATACGCGCAAGGCCAAGAGTTTCCGAAAGGCTTGGTGCCCGTAGGAGACTTTGCGCGAGACTCAGAAATCCTTTCCCAATCGAACTTAATTGAACAAAGGTGTAGGTTGAAAAAAAAAAGTGAGCTATGTTGGATTGAAGTCCTTAGGACAGATATATCCGCATAATATTTCAGAAAAAAGTGAAAAATAAAAGAACAAAAACAAAATAAAAATGAGTGAATAAATGAGCGAGCCTAAAACAGACAGATGCACAAGTAAAAAGAGTCAAAAGCATCGGGCACAGCCTACACCATTAACTGAATTTTTATTTTCATTTCAAAGGATTTTCTGGAATTGGTTATCACTTGTAGAATTGGGAGAATAAACCAAGATTCACTAACTCTGAGGTATCATGTGGGTATAAATTTGCTTAATTAAAACCAAAACTTGCGTTTGTGAGGTGAAGAAGATTATTGAAACAAATCCAAATAGTTTTATTCATGCTTTGAATTAAGTTGTTTAACCCTAATTTGCCTTGACCGACCAATTTTTAACCCTAATTTAGCTTTTATTATTAGGATAGTTTAGATAACTTGGTTTAAAAGACGTAACCAGTCCCGGTAATTTTCATAAGTGTTTAGACTTGCTTGGGACAAGCAAGGACTAGCCTTGGGGGAATTTGATAAGCCGTAATAATATCTATTGAAACTGGGGGTTTGTTATAAAAATTAAGCTAAGTTTTGATTAGATTAGGTTTAATTAGGTTAGAAATATCCAAAAGTTCAAGTTACTGCCCTAGTTATGTTTATTTTACAGGTAATCAAATATTTGGAGCTTAACGGAGCAAAACGGGTGATTTATGGCAAGCCAGGAGAATCTGTCACTTTCATTGCGGACCGCAAGACATCTATTGCGGGCCGCAACATTATCAAACAGAGAGCAACTCAGACCACAGAATTTCGCAGACCTCTTGCGGCCCGCAAGGACTTTTATTGCGGCCCGCAAAGAAGTATCCAGAGAGTCAGATCCTGCGCGAGAAGTAACCGCCTTCCCTTATTGCGGCCCGTAAGGATGTTATTGCGGCCCGCAATAAGGCGGTTTCAGAGCCCGAATTTGCTATTTTTAGGGATTTTGTTTTAGATTTTGCCAGAGTATATATAGGAAATTTGTAGAACAGAACAGTTACGTTTTTTAGAGTTAATTTCTGATTTTAAGAAGAGAGACAAAGGAAGAGAAAAGGAGAGAGAAGAAGGGAGAAGGAAAGATCACGATTCAACCGGTTTTATTATTTTCTCTCTTTGGAACTCTTTTATTCTTTTTAATTTGATTTGTGCTTTAGCCATGACTGGCTAAGGAATATTTTAGGGTTAATTAGGGCTGTACTTGAAACTTTTGTTATGATTTAGTTGGTTTATTTTGTATCTTCTTGTTCTTTATTATGATCTGTTCTTTATTTTAATTGATTGTGAAGACTTAATCGAAATCACATGAAACCTTAGGATTTAGTATTTGCAATTGAGAAATTGAATATTGAGTCCCGACCATAAAGAATAGGGTATTTGATAGGTTAAGTACCGAGAGGTGACGCTTGTCTTATACGGGCTTTACCCAATTGTTTAGACAAACTGTACCAAGTACCGAGAGGTGAATTACGGTTTTCTAGATTAATTAGGACAGTAAGATCTTAATGACTTTAGATTAGCATAGCCAAGTACCGAGAGGTGACGTTTATTCTAATTTGAAGATGGTATTAATATAGAAATATCCCTTTGTACCTATAACCCTAAACTGTGCCTTCATAATTAAAAGAACAAATTTAGTAAACCAATTAGTCATAACATTAGTGGATAGGAAACCCTAAGAAACCCTAATCTCTCATCTTTGTTAAAAATCAGATTTTGCTTTAAGACTTTAGTTTAATTTAGTTTAATCAAAACCAAATCAATCATTTGAACAAACAAAACCCTTTTTACTTCTTTTACTAAATTAAATTGCTAGGTTAGAAAATATATTCCGACTTGTCCCTGTGGAGACGATCTCTAAATACTACTTGACTAGGTTGTACACTTGCAACTGAATTGAGTATAAATTAGGATTTATTACTTGTACTGCAGAAATCCACATCAAGGAGGAGAAGAAATACATTCTCTTGCCGTACCACCAGAGGTTAATTCTAACCTTAGCTTATGTATTGTTCATATTAGCAAACACTCGTGTTACTATTATATGCTAAAGTACTTTAATTTTTATCCTCCCACAGCAAGCACTGGTATCTGATAATAATTGTGCCTTACCTAAATACGTGCATAATTGTTGATTCTTGTAAGCCCGAAGGAAATATCCCGGCTAACAAGTGCAAAGACATATTCCCTTATGTCAACAAGTAAGCAATACTAATTTAATTGGTTTGAATTTTTTTCAATTATATCAAATTATAAAATTGCTATAAACATTCACTCAATTTTGTAAGGGCTTTTGCGAAATATGTTAAAGAGGGAGGATCGCATAACAAGAGCAAGAAAACCAAGTTGGGTTGGAAGTGGTTGCTGGTGAGCACACTATAAATTTATAATTTCATATATATTGTCCAAAAAATTATTATCATTCTAACATAGGCCGCTAAATGCAAATTCCAGGGCCCGCAACAGTTGGAGGGTTGGGAATGCGCTTACTACACAATGATTTTCATGTTTGACTTTGTCGAAAGAATACAATTCCAATTCCCAAACGCGGTATGTAATTCATATTAATTGTTCCTATATAATAGCAATTGATATTTGCGACTGTATTTCATCTACCTTTTCTTGTTACTAATTAATACCAAATTGTAATTGTAGAATTTGCCAAAGCAACCGCATTACACCAAGGAGCAGATCGACGATATCAGGTGTGTGTGGGCAAGGTGGTTTGTATCAGAATTTTGCAATGCTCAACATGGATTTCCATAATTTTGTATAATTTGGTGTATGTGAATATTGTATAATTTATTGCATATGAATTTCTGGCTAATCTGGAAAATATGGATTTATTGGTAATCTGGAAAATATGAATTTCTTGGTAATCTGGAAAATATGGATTTCTTGTTATATGAAATCTGGAAAATATGGGAAATATGGAATAGTTCTTTGTAACAAAACTGGCTAGCAAAACTGGAGGCTAGCCGAAAAACAAAAAATACAAAAAAAAAAAAAAATGGTCTTTATACACGGACATTTAACTAAAGTCCGTGTATGAAAGAGGAGAGCTACACGGACATTTTACTAAATGTCCGTGTAGAAAGGGTCAAGCTACACGGGTTTTTAGTTAAAAGTCCGTGTACGAAAAGAATCGTACACGGTTGTTTAGCTAATATCCGTGTAGCTCTGTATCATGGAGAGCGACACATTCTGGGCTTTTTACACGGCTGTTTGTGTAGTTATCCGTGTAGAATCGTTGAAATTGTACACGGACAAATGTCCGTGTGTAGTTATTGACTTATTTATACACCCTTGATTTAAACACGGTAGGAAATCCGTGTAGCTCTTCCATTTTTGTCCGTGTATAATCTCCTTTTTTGTAGTAGTGGCAGGGATTTTATGCTTTTTGCTAAAATGTGGTTGTTTATGTTAACTAAGTGCATTTTATATAATAATTTTTGTTAGCTGAATTAGTATTTTAAAGGTCTTATTGGCAATATTGGTAAATAATAATACTATAAGTGCCAATTTTTTTACCTTTAACATTTTACAAGAAAATAAAATGTAATTGTGCCATCAAATTAGAAAGATTTTCATTCAAGATAGAAATCCGAAATGAGACGAAATGAGGTAAAACGGTAGCAAAACGCTAACCAAGCTAGCGTTTCGCATATTGCCTGTGAAATACTTGTGAAATTCTATTTCAAAATGTTATAATATGACGAAACACTGTCATTGTCAGTGGTTCGTCAAGTCTGAAACGCTATCAATCGTCTTCTTCTGAAATGTATTTGGTACAAATAAAATATTTCTAATTTAATACATCTTTAAATTTGTAAAAATGGTACAAATAAAATAAAATTGCCATAATTAACAAAAATATTTTTACGAAACTAACATGATTATTTATTTTTTTTACAAAAACTATAAGAACAGAAATGTCATTTCGGTCCAGTTCCATTTTTGAATTTTCTGTGGCGGCTCATATGAAAACTTGTGAAACCAGTACCACAAAAAATCCAAAAAGAGGACCGGACCGGAATGCCATTTTGGTCCGGAATAAAAAAAAATAACAGACCGAAATGACATTTCGGTTCTTATGGTTTTTGTAAAAAAAAAAAGTAATCATGTTGGTTTAGTAAAAAGAATTTTTAATTATGGTTTATAAAAAAAATTCAAAAATGTTGGCTCCGTTGTTTTGCTAGATTCAAAGAACAACATTTTTCTAGACATATTACTTAGTATTATATTTGAATTATATGAAAGCGAAACATGTAATTGTTTAGTCTCTACCAACCACATCAAATAGGGAAGGTCCATATTATTATAAGGGAAAATTTTAATATTAGAATCAATTGATTATTATAAGTTTGTGTATATATCACAAACGGTTGAAATAATTCTCATATAAAGTATTTTTGGACAGTGATAGACAGAGATTGCTCATTTTTTTAAACGTAAATGGTTAATGGTGGTACAAATTTGACTTGAATTCTCTGTTTTTTATTTATTAAATTTTATTTTCTCCTTCTTTTGAAGGGAATGGACCCTGCTTTTGTTAGAAAAAAACAGAATTCAGCTTTTCCGATTCCAACTATTTAAATTTGTTAAAATTTGTCCATGAAAATTTTTATTTAACGAGATACACAAATTAAAATTTTTGAATGATTGGAATCGAAAATACAGAACTCTGCTTTTCTCTAAAAAAAAAGCAGCAGAGTTGAATCCCTTTCGAAGATGCCTATTAAAGATTTGAATTCTCATTTAAAGATCAAGTAGAGATCTTTGAGTGAGGCTATGGTGCTATGCATAGCACCAATGGCTAGTGTACTACGGCTCAATATGGTACTTTTTAAAATTCTAACGGTCGATCCGACCGTTCAATGTGATATCCATATGAATATGTACTTGCAAACTAAATTTTATATTTTTTCGAATTTTTTTACTATTTTTTCAGATAGGTAGAAAAATCAGTGTTTTTTGAAAATTTTGGACCATCAAAATTCTACCTATCTGAAAAAATAGTAAAAAAATTCAAAAAAATATAAAATTTAGTTTGCAAGTACATATTCATATGGTTATCACATTGAACGGTCGGATCGACCGTTAGGATTTTAAAAAATACCATATTGAGCCGTAGTACACTACCCATCCGTGCTATGCATAGCACCATAGCCTCACTCGAGATCTTTTGTAACCTAAAAAATATAGTCTCATTTTGCCAAAGATTTTGACAAGAAAGCCTCACGGTTTTCCGAATTCATATCCTCCGCATTAACACATCATTTGAGTTTAGATTTGAACTATCCGATCAGAATCTGCAAGAATATTAAAGGGTCTCATGTATTTCAGAAGTGAACCAGATTAATCTGAATTCTGATTGAACGGTCTGGAGCTAAACTCAACCTGCACGTTAATGTTGAAGTTCAGGATTCCAAATTTCCAACTTATTTTTTTTATCTGTAGGCATTCTAAATACAATAAAATAAAATCTATGTTCTTAAATTTGACAAGGAAGCATAAAATTTGAGATTGAAATCTGAATTAATCCGGACGAATTTGAAAATTTACAAAAAAATGTTCGTTAATATTTATGTCAATTTCTATTACGACAAGGTGGCCACAGAAGATCCGAACTCTGTTAGACGAATTGAGGAGGTGGTCAACGGGTCTGACTTCCTCGGAATCCTCCAATCTAATTCCAAAATAATTGTGATTTGTGACCTTAATTCCAAAAGAAAATAATAATTGTGACCTTTATTATTTTGTAAATATATTGCACACTAATCAAGGGAAAAAAAATGTATCGCGGTTTTTGGTAGCATACATCATGCGGTTTTTGGATATTTTATGCAAATACACTCAAAAATTTGAAAATATAACGCAAAGAATTCAAAAATAAGTGGGGAAAAGGAGCATGAGAAGGGAAATAAATCAGCTGAAATTCTGAAACCAATGAACAATATTTTGAAATTCATGCAATCTGAATCTAGCTATCGAATTTTTTCGAGAACGCATCTCGAAACAACTGGTTTTTCCTTGCATGCATCTCATAACAGTTCAATGGCTAGATTCGGATTGTAGGGATTTCAGGGTGAACAGTAACCGATCTCGGATTTCAGCAGATTCGGATCCTCATGATAAGGAGACAACGAATTAGGTTGAGATTCTTTTGGTCAAAATAGTACAGAGGAATTTCATGTGTAGTAGGCCCTTCTGAAATTCTAGAAAAAAAAAACATAAACTATAAAATGTATTTTGTACAAATATCAAATTTATTTCTTTAAAAAGAATAAACACTCGGCTTTTATTCAAAAGTATCAAATTTATTGACAATATATATGGACAAAACAACGAAACAATTTATAAAGCTATCATTATTAAAAATTAATAATTAAAAATAGTAAAATGCCGATCATGCATAATGTATTATCTCTCACAAGTACATCGTGAATTTGAATTCTAAAAACCTACATTGTATAAATATGCTATTTATTGAATTCAATCGAATAAAATATAGAATGTCCAATTTTTACTCAATAAATAAAATATAGAATGATCTAATCGGTAGAGTTTTAGTAAAAAAAATAGTAAAAACAGATAATAAAAACAGTTGGTTAGCTTGACTCCTAACTAATTAAATAAAAAAGAATATGGATTTGAGTTGTAATGGTGCCTTCTTCGAATTCGAATCCCCTCAGGTACCAAAGTTTAGAATTACTAAATTCATACAAAAACTACCTTCGCTGACCCTCAATCACCGATGATTAAAATATACAACAGTCAGTGTAGTGTAGAGACTGTGTGGCAAAATAGTAAATAAAAAGAACTTCAACAATAACCGTTTACTTGTAAACAACTGTCAGTGAACTAACACTAACTGTTTTATTATGTGACCCGTCAGTGTTGTTTATAGCCTTATACCCTACATCGACGGTACACTTTCATACCCTACTTTCATTCAATAATTGTGTTACTAGGCAGAGATTTGCTACGAAATCATTGTAATATATTGGATATTGTAATTAATGGTTGATGTTTAATGGAAATGTTATTGTATGAGTCCTGAAAATAAAACCTCGTACAGAAAGAACTGTACGTATGAATTTATTTGGAAAAATTGAAATTTGAAAATTGATTTTACTAATTACTGTAATGAGTGAGGCTATGGTGCTATGCATAGCATGGATGGTTAGTGTACTACGGTTCAATATGGTACTTTTTAAAATCCTAACGGTCGATCCGACCGTTCAATGCGATAACCATATGAATATGTACTTGCAAACTAAATTTTATATTTTTTTGAATTTTTTTACTATTTTTTCAGATAGGTAGAATTTTGATGGTCCAGAATTTTCAAAAAACACTGATTTTTCTACCTATCTAAAAAAATAGTAAAAAAATTCAAAAAAATATAAAATTTAGTTTGCAAGTACATATTCATATGGATATCACATTGAACTGTCGGATCTACCGTTAGGATTTTAAAAAATACCATATTGAGCCGTAGTACACTAGCCATTGGTGCTATGCATAGCACCATAGCCTCACTCGTACTGTAAGTCTACATTTTCTTTTCTGTAATGTACGAATCAAATCATAATAGGCTCGCTATGAAGAGCGAATATTGTTTTGCAAATCCCAAAATCAAAATATATAATAAGCCCATTGATTTCCTGACAGGTAGGCCCATCTTAAACGGCCCAATAAAGCACTACACTGTTCCTCTATCGCAAGCATGCCGAAACTTACCTTTGCCTTAGGTACGCTTCTTTCTCTGACATCTGGGTTCAATCAGATTTTGTAGGGCCAATGTTTCTCCTCTTTTTAATAACAGTTGTGAGGTAATTACATAATTTTACTTTGTTCACCTTTATTTTGGAATTTTCATACATAATTTTACCAATGCATGCTTGCCTGCTAAAATAAAAGGGGAAATTTAATTTGCAATTTCAACAATAAAAAGGTACAATCAAATTTCTTCTCTCAACAATTGATTCTCTCATGAAACATCAGCAATGAGGCTTTATGCTTAATAAGTCTATTCTTTAGAACTACCTGAAGATTTTTGCAATTGGTAGAAGAAATGGCCCACACAATTTTTTTTTTATTTGCAAAAAAAGAAACACAAACCAATTTCTTATGTGACAATTCTCTTTTCAACAGAGAGTCAACCAGAAAATACAACCTGTATCAATTGACTACCAGATAGTTTATTGTTGTTTGTACTTTTTGAGGGGAACTCTTCTATTCACTTATCAGATTGGAGTTATTCTGCAAGTGGTAAATATTGCCAAGAGGAGAACAAGAGATATATATTCTGGATAAATAACAAGCTGGAGTGTATCCAAAACAAAAATATACCAACTATCTATGTAGATTATTTAACTTTTGTTATACAGATTTTTATTAGGGGGAATTTCATGTATCCCCTCAAAAACTTCAATATTAAGTATTTCTCCCTCCAAAATCAATAATCACACATTTATCCTTTAAAATTGTTGAAACTCACATATTTATCCAATATAACTCTATAATATTCAAATTTATCTAAAAGCACTTAAATAATAATATTTGAGACCATTGTACCCTTGTCCTTTTCTCATTTCTCTCTGTCTGAGACACTCAAGTCTTGCCTTTTTCTCATCTCTTTCCATCTGAGACACTCTGAATGCCCGCTAAGGCGCCAAAAGAACACTGAAGGAGAGTTTGTTTTTGTTGCATTTAAAGAAGTTGTTAATCAGGTTTCAAATTCTCTCTCTTACAGGTTTAAGGTGTGAATTTTTGGTTTTTGGAGGTCAATGAGTCTGTTGCTCACCAATATTTCATTAAAAGCAAAAAAGTTTGTACAAGTCCTTAAATTACAACTCCTCTTATAGGCTACAGGTTAAATATATACAGAATATTTACAACGCAAACAGCAACCTAATGAAAGTGTGAATTTTTCCTAGAATAATTCTAAATTTTATCAATTAAGCTGAAATTTTTTTCTTTCGAACTGATTCAGGTACTACCAAAACATTGTTGTGCGGCACTGGTCTCGGCTCAGGAGGCCACTTGCAAACGAACTGACGACACCACGGTACCACTGGTATCCAATGGTATCGATGCTGCCACTGGAGACAATGGTGCCTCTGGTACCGCTGGAACAGTTGCTGGTACGAAAGGGTTGCCGAGGAGGACTAGCAAAGAGAGGCAACAACATTGCCGATGATACCGCTGAAGACACTGGTACCTCTGATACGGTTACTGGTACAAATATATTTGCGAGGATGAACAAAAATAGGGACAGCATCCGGTAGCTGAACCAGGCACTACCGGGTTTCCATTTTACTTCCGCTTTATTTTGTGTTAATTAAAATCTTCATTCAACTTTTTGATGCTCAACTATTTTAAGCTTTGTTTTTCAGAAATAATTTATTTTAATTTTTATAAGGGTAAAATGGGAATTAATAAAAAGTTAATGTTAATTAAACATGATGAATTACATAATTGGATAAATATGTGAGTTTTTATAATTTTAAAGGATAAATATATAATTATTGATTTTGAAAGGGGAAGACGTACGTAATATTGAAGTTTTAGAGGAGAAATATGAAATTCCTCCTTTTTATTATTTCGTCTAGTAACATTTAATTCACGCGGGTACAAACTCACAATTATAAATGGCATGTGGAGCTGATGGCCTATATATATATATATATATGCATAATTTATTGGAGTTTACCGCGTACAACGTGGTCAAATAAAGGGTCAAATTTTCTCTGGTCATAGAACACCTTGGCTTGTTAACCAAATATAAGTTAAACAAACGAAGCGCTTTTGAATGAACTCTTTCCTTTTCTAAAAATAATAGTTTAGAATGTGAACTTTTTACTGTTATTCTTGTTCTTCCTCTTCCTTGTTTTTACTGAGGTTGTTTTGATTAAGGGGTGGCAACAAGCTGGCTTGTTCGAGTCACGAGCGAGCTGATTTAGGGGTCTGAGTTGAAATCTCAGCTTGAAATTGTCATGAGCTGGACCGAGTTAGCTCGCGAGCTGACGAGCTGGCTCGCTTAATATGACTGGATCTGGCTGGATCTTGTTTTAAGAAGAAAATAAATTCTACAAACTTTTTAAACCGAGTTGGACATTATAAAATGCACACACATTCATACAAATTCACAAATTGATACCTATCCAAGCTATCTTGTGAGCTGGCGAGCAAGCTAGGCTCTAGCTTGAACTCGTTAATTCTGGATCGAACTAGTACGAGCTGGCTCGTTAACAGCTCCATCCAGTAACAAGATAGCTGTTAGCGAGCGAGTCAGATGCGAGTCACGATCGAGCCACATGCTACGAATTTTTTTGCAACCTCTAGTTTTGAAGCACGACCTAAAATAATTAATGTTATTTTTCTAGATTATATTTCTTTATTTACTAATTTTAATTTATTTTATAATAAAATTAAAAATTATATTTATACTTAAAACAAATAATCATATTATGTAATGTCAAAAGGTATAGATACTCGAAACTAAATGAACTAAAGCAACTTAAAACTAAACGATATTTCTATATTTCAATTTTCAAAATAGATTACGAAGTGATTTTGACTTGACTAAATTATTACTCGCCCGTTTTTCTTGCCGCCTTGATTTGCAATCCCGGGTAAAATTAAGAATAAATCAACTGAATAAAATATGACTACTAAGGATAATATCAACATGGGCCTAGCCTAATACGCATGTGGAATTACATCAAGATCATATAATCACCGCGTACATATACAAAATAAACAACTGGTTAAGTGTTCGGTGTGGAACTAAAGCAACTTGATCATGTGTGGCGAAAGCTGAACCCGGCAACTAATTAAATAATGGGCTCATGTGAGTGCCTCCTCACTCCTCAGGAATCAAATACGCTGCTATTCTCTTTTCATGAACAGTAATCCTGCTATTTTTATTTTTTCAAATTCAATTGTCTAACTTTTTTCGAGAACGAATCTCAAAACAACTTTTTTCGAGAACTGCTATGTGTACGCATCTCGAAACAGTTGAACGGTTGAATTTAGAAAAACAGAAATAACAGGTTTACTGTTCATGCACGAGGATAGCAGCAGATTTGGATCTCACTCCTCAGGTATTAGAGGGGTGCAATAGTAAACAGACAGTTCAGATTAATTTCAGTTAAATCAAACTCAATTCGGTGTTTATAAAAATTATAGTGTTTCACTTTGAGATTTGCGTCAAGTAAAATGAACGGCCCAGATTTACTTATTGCACCTCAGTGGATACAGCTTATAATTTTAAGGAATTATTTTTGAATTTTGTGGGATTAATTGACTTTAATTGAACTCGTTAAGTTCGGTCACTATTTATTTTTTTATCTCCCATTAAGATAAAATAGAATTATTGAATAGGTTATAATACAATGAAAATATATTAGAACTTTTTAGCCGTAATAAATGTGTTATGGATGTGTGTCATGCCGTGTTTATAGGTATTGTTGTTAAATGTATCATCATGTCGTGCGATCATGTGCTACAAATCATAGTAACAAATGAATAATTCGGGTTCGGTTCGGTTCGGCAGGATCAAAAATTCGTGATTCGGGAATAATTCGGGTATAATTCGGAAATGATTCGGAATTACAATACGAGATCTCAGTGCATATTTAATTCATCACCGATAATTTACTATACAAAATACTGCTTTTATTTGCCACAGAAAATCAACACAATGAAAAAGTAGAGGCCACATGGGTGTAAAGTAGCTAATCAATGTAGTTCACGTGGGTGCCAAAAAAAAAAAAAAATTCCCAGCAACTGTGCACGAAAAAAACTTGAGAAAAACGTGAAAAAAACGCGAATAATTCGTAAAATTCGTTTTATTCGCGTTTTATTTGGTCAAAGATTCGGTCAATGAATAATACGCCATTCGGTTCGGAAACAGTCCAAAAACATTTTATTCGCGAATTAAACGCGAATAAAACGCATACCTTGTTACTGTGCTACAAATTACAAGTGACGTGCTAAAAAGTACGAAAATACGGTTAGCACGTATTTAAAAGTATTTTTATTTTTCTAATCTGAAAAAAATCGTTAAGTGATAATCGAAGAAAAAAATGATGTATGACAAAAATTGAAAAAAAAATGATATTTACAAATTTGGAAGCCTTTTAATTCCCTATCCCGTCTATTTAAATTCAGATAAAAGAAGAAACTGAAAAATAAAAATATATATATTGTACCCCCTGGTGCTGTAATGATTCGTAGCATAATATGATGTATATTCTCCTCGCCTCAGCAAATCCATGATCATAAACATTTCTTTACTATTCTTTGTATATATAAATCCACGATCAAGAACACGTTTCAGTGCATGCATCAATCTATGAAACTACTTGGTAAGTAACATGGGATTTGAGGTTTTATTTAATTTTGATATAAGAATAATTGACCTTAATTATTTATGTCAATAAAAAATGAACTTGACCTTGACCCTGTTTAGTTCAAACTTGGTGTGTCTGGGAGAAATGAAAACTATAACACAGCACACACACACACACACACACACCCCTATATATATATCCTGCTTATAACTTGGTACCTAATTAAATCCCTCAATTGCCTTGCAATATTCATCTGTTCTAATGGTTGTAGCTTATCCTTCTCTTGAGACCGGATATGTATCTTGCACTATACAAGGGCCAACACAGTTGCCTATGCTGGATATTAAACCTGATCACTTGCCAGTTATCTCCGATGCGAGCCTTACTGTCCATGCCGGTAATGGAGTTATATGTTACAGACTTATATTGCAGTTCTATCATCATTTTTCTTTTTCTAATTTTTCCATCTAGTAAAAACTATATAAACGGTGGTGTAACCACATAGAAGGAGAGTATAGAAGTCAAGTGACCAGCACTGAATTTTGTAAAATTACATTCTAAATATAAACATACACTGTTTTACATCCTTAAACACTGTTCTTCCTCCTTTGAATTTTCATGCATTGCTTGACAATTGTTGTTGTTTTCACAATTATGAATTAGGAGAGAAGCAAGATTGGATTCCTAAATGCTCGATAGGAACTCCAATCATTAACTCGACTGCTCGCTGGTTTGAGAACTCAGAAGAAGTGATAGCTTTCAAAGTATGTTAATATCTTAAATTCTTTAGTTTGTTCTCTTTTAAGTTGAGACTAGTTTGTAGTATTTGTTTACTAATTTGGATACATTATTATACATAGGAGGGGAGGCAACCGAGTTTTGAGTATGCCCGATATGGTAATCCAACAACAAAAGTTTTGGAAGAAAAGATAAGGTGAACTATAGAACTCTTTCTTTCCTATAAACAAACATCTTTCATAGTACCAAATACTCTTAATTTGCTTCTTTCTTTTGTTATATTACTTATTGAATAAAAAAATTATTGCATACTCTTTGAATTGTAGTGCACTGGAAAGAGCAGAATCTACTCTGTTTGTTTCATCTGGTATGGGTGCAATTGTAGCTGTTCTCTTGTCACTGGTTCCACCTGGTGGTCATATTGTGGCAACCAAAGACTGTTATTGGGAGGCTAGAATGTTCATCCAAAACAAACTCTCGCTAATGGGAGTCTCGGTGAGTGATATTCTTTTTTTCTTTCTTTTGCAGCTGATTGTCAATTTCCTTTTTCTTTTTCTTCTTTTGTGAAATTTTCTTTTATCCTTATAATCTTGCTTTCGTGTTTTCTCAGGCAACCTTTGTTGATATGAATGACATGAATTTACTGAAAGAAGTACTGGAAAAACACAAGGTCAGTTTATTAATTGTATATAACCAATATCTTGATTTCTGTTATCTTCAATATAGATAAAAATAAATGAAATATAAATTTTGCACAAACTTATTAGAAACAAAATGGTTGGCACAATATTGTAAAACTTTTTTATTTAAAAAATGTCAGACCTAATTAAACTACCTATTAATATATATATATATCTATCGCATTTGGATAGGTGTCCCTCTTCTATGCAGATTCACCAAGCAATCCATTGCTCGACTGCCTCGATATCAAGAGGGTTTCTGAGCTATGCCACAGTCATGGAGCTTTAGTTTGCATTGATAGCACCCTTGCCTCTCCAATTAATCAGAAGCCACTGACTGTAGGAGCCGATCTTGTCCTTCATTCTGCCACCAAGTACATCTCGGGACACCATGATGTGCGTATTTTTTACATAAATTAGAATGCCAGTATATGCATCATTTTACCAGTCAATTAATACTTATTAATTATTTTAGAGCCTGCTCACATGAACTGAAATGACCTAGGTTGAGGCCTTTGAACTATATATAACTTGTTAAACAGCCTTTCAATAACCCAATTTAGATGTGTTGCTTAGAAAAATGCAAAAGGAACTTATTCAGCAGTCATCTAGCTGTATACTCAAATATTTTCTAACACAAAGAATTGTTTGAAAACAACACTGTTACACTGTTACACTGCTCTATATCTTTGATGTAGAATTTCTTAAAATGACTTTCTTTTAACATACATATATATATACAGGTAGTTGGAGGTTGTGTTAGTGGTTCTGAGAACCTGATATCCAAAATCCGCTCGTGCCATTTTGACCTTGGTTCACCTCTAGTTCCAGTAAGTAATTTATGTTACTTGTTTTCTTTTTGTGTTTCCTATTTCTTGGGAGCTTAATTGCTTCTTCTCCTTTCATTTCTCACGAAATACAAATGCTTGGTTCTTAAATTCAGAATGCAGCATATATGATAATAAGGGGAATGAAAACCATGCACCTTCGAGTAGAGACACAAAATAACACAGCTCTAAAGATGGCTCATCTCCTAGAAAAACACCCCATGGTATGTACATGCTATATATAATTAAATGTATTATTGGTAATCAATGATCAATCTTTATTTTAATTACAACTTCAAATACCATATATATATAATTGAGCAAATTAAGTACCGTCTAAACTGAGAACTGCACAACAACTTTGGCAGGTGAAGCATGTTTATTATCCAGGATTGCCAAGCCATCCACAACATGATATTGCAACGACTCAAATGTCGGGATTTGGTGGAGTTGTTAGCTTTGAGGTAATCTTGCCATATATATATATTAGTTGTGTTAACAAATGGTTACATTAATTTGTTTTTTCATAGAGAAAAGAATTGATAAATAATTAATCAATTTAATTATTCTATTTGCAATTCAATTGAATATACCATTAGAATTGTAAGTCCTGAGTTTCTTATAATACAATAAATACTGGTAAATTTTAGTCAATTAGATCACAATGCAAAACTAGCCATTGTTAGCTAACCGTGCATATGCTGACTATATATAATTCTCTATTTGCATTTTTATAGCTATAATGGTCATTTTATATATAAGATAACTGATACTTTTTACATAGGTGGCTGGGGACTTGCATGCTACTATGAAGTTCGTTGATTCGCTTAAGTTACCCTATATCGCCACCTCTTTCGGAGGCTGTGAGAGTCTAGTGCAACAGCCTGCTGTTATGTCTTTCTGGTAAGAAAGGTTAATTGTGTTAATAGAAATGTTAATTAAAGTCAATTAAAAACAGACACAAATGACCAAGTACAATTCCTTAATGTGATTGAACTTTGAAGTATTTATATTTATATCATATATATATATGGTGAAATAACTTTTTCTAAACTAATTAAGCAGGGATTACAGTGCTGCTGAAAGAGCTAAGATTGGAATCAAGGACAATTTGGTTAGGTTTAGTTTTGGAGTTGAGAAGTTTGAAGATTTAGCTGCTGATATTCTGCAAGCCTTACAAAATATGATCCAAGATCTCTGTTCACACACACCCAAACTAACAAGTTGTGGTTGATTTACATTTATATATTTGTTCAATTAATGCAATCATTAATTCTGATTTTTCTTTTTTCTTTATGTGACTTCACATGAGGGAGTATAGGTATGAGTGCCAGTGTATTTGTGTATCAAGTATGTATATAACCAATTCATTTTTTCCAGTAAAAATAATATTGTTATTTTATGTTGATCAAAATACTGAAAAATTTCTAGTTACATATATTTTTAATCTCTATATAACTATATTTATGTTCTCTCGTTTATCTTGATTTTTCTCATTAACGTAAATGTGTTTAATGTACATAAAATTAAAAAAAAATACTTACGCAGAAAATTTCGTATAACTTATCTTATTGTCTTCATTGTACATGTTCTTATTGTTCCGAAAAAGATATTAATTGTGTTCTGAGTTTAAAATTAGATATTTTATGAACTTGTTTAATTTTAAACATATTAGTTTATTATTCTATAGATGATTTTTTTTTTATGGAGCGAAGTATTAAATACAAATATAGTTAAATAAATTTACATATACAGTTTGTATTTATAGTTTAGACAGGTGGTGATAAAATTGGTACAATTTGAAAAATTATATTTATTATCAAAGTATTTAAAAAAATTATGGTTCAATTTTATCAACGTATAATTGGTTCATTGATAATCGAATCATCACAAAAGTGCATAAAAATAATATTGTAATTTATTTAAATTATTAAAAACATATATAATTATTAACAGATAGACTCAAATATATCTGATTTAAAACCAGAGAAAAATCAACATGTTTTTTTTTTTTTTTGAAAAAGTCATGGCAGAAGCTGTCAGAAAATATATTACTCGACCAAACAGTAACGTACATGAATTCGGTACTGAGTCAAACCCCAGTGAAATACCAACTGAACTACAGGTTACATCTATCAGAGCACAACCCTAAGCCCCTAATCAACATGTTCAATGTATCTGACTTTTGCAATCACCTAAATATTATGCGCGAGGAAAAATGATATTAAATTTTATAAAATACATTATATTGTTACCGTTAAAATATGTTGGTTTTCTTCATTATCTTAGTAAACTAATATTTAAAATGAACTAAATTTTTACTAAAACTTAACTTACTACATCATTCTATATTTTATTTTTTGAATAAAAATCGGATATTCTATATTTTATTTGATTACATCCAACAAATAACATATTTATACAATGTACTATAGGTTTTTTTTAGAATTTTGATTCACAATATACTTGTGAGAGATAATACATTATGCATGATCCCATACATAATGCGTGACGAAACTTTTTACTAAATTTAATTATTAATTTTTAATAATGATAACTATTTTATAAATTGTTTCGTTGTTTTGTCAATATATTCCGTATTCTCATGTCAATAAATTTGATATTTTTTTAATAAAACTCGACTCTTCATTTATTTAAAGAAGTAAATTTGTCATTTGTATAAAATACATTATATGATATATGAATTCCTCTGTACTATTTTGGTTAAAGAAATCTCAACCTAATTCATTGTCTCCATTGAATTTTTTTTTTCATTCATATTTTTAGATACTTGTCCCTCCGGTTCGAAAAAAATTCAAAAATATATTTCTACTTCTGTACTTTTTCAGAGATATTTTAAAAATATATTTAAAAATTAAAAAAATATAAAATTATGTTTTTGGATATTTTAGAATGTGACAACCTAAATTTCTCTAAAATTAATTTCTATCTCTATGTTTTTATTAAAAAAACTATTAAAATACCAAAAAACAGCATGATTCCTGTTATAAAAAAGTTACATGTTACATAAAATAAAAACATATCACTGATAACTCTTTCTTTTTTTCCTGGATTAATATTCTCTCTCGCCACAACAAATATCAATATAATATATAAAGGTCAAAATATTATTATTTTTTGGAATTGCGGCATCAATTATTTTGGAATAAAACTTGGAGATTCCTGAGGCCTGCTTTCATTAAAAGAATTCAAACATATTTTTTATTTTCCGATATGTTATCAGTGAATTTGTGAGTATTTGAAATTTAGAAGGGTACATACATCTTTCTTTTTATTAACAATAAAAAATAGTCCATTTTTTTAAATTAGTCCTTTTTCAGTGCTCGTTATATTATTAGAGGAGGGTTCAAATGCACCATAATTTTTGTGCTCCAATATGCTCCACATTCTTTATCTCAATTTTCAAAATCCGAACAGTCGATCCGAACTACTCAACATGATCTTCATAACAAAATATGATTGGAGACAAAATTTTATATTTTGTAGAATTTTTATACTATTTTTTTACATAGGTACAATATCACTTTATCGGATGGTCTAGAATCTCCTTAAAAAAGTGATTTTGTACCTATCTCAAAAAATAGTAAAAAAATGCTAAAAAATATAAAATTTGGTCTCCAAGCATATTTTATTATGAAGATCATGTTGAGCGGTTCGAATCGACTGTTCAGACTTTGAAAATGAAAATAAATAATGTGGAGCATATTGGAGCACAAAAATTATAGTGTATTTGAACCATCATCATATTATTAATGTATAATAAAATATAAGCCCATTGATTTCTTCAAAGATGGGCCCATCTTGCCGAGATTTTTATTTTTACCCAAAAAAATATATATTTTAATATAATTATCCAACTTTTTTAAAAATTTAAATTTTTACCCAAACCGTAAGAATTTCTTACGGTTTGAATAAAGAATTCAAACCGTAAGAAATTCTTACGGTTTGAATTTTTTTTTTTTTTTTTTTTAAAAAAATCGTTTTTTTTTGGCTATAAAAGGGTGGCATTAGAAGCTAGAAAGAGAGAGAAAGAGAGGAAGAGAGAAAAGAGAAAGAGAGGAGGAAGAAGAAGGGAAGAGGAGGAAGAGGAGGAAGAGGAGGAAGAAGAAGAAGAAGAAGAAGGAGAAGGAAGAGGAGGAAGAAGGAGAAGTCTGCTGAATCAGGTATTTTTTTTTGTAACTTTTCACATACGTTCATTACTGTTCACATACGTATTTACTGTTCATATACGTATGTACTGTTCATTACTGTTCACATACGTATTTACTGTACATTACTGTATTTACTGTACATTACTGTTCAAATACGTATTTACTGTTCATTACTGTTCACATACGTATTTACTGTACATTACTGTTCACATACGTATTTACTGTTCACTACTGTTCACATACGTATTTACTGTTCACTACTGTTCACATACGTATTTACTGTTCACTACTGTTCACATACGTATTTACTGTTCATTACTGTTCACATACGTATTTACTGTTCATTCCAGTATTTACTGTTCATATATGAATGTACTGTTCATTTACGTATCTACTGTTCATGTACCATTCATATACGTATTTGCTGATCATGTACGTATCTACTGTTCAAGTTCATATCTGACTATTTACAACTGTTCACGATTGAAATCAGTAAACTGACAAAATAATTACCATTTTACAAATGTAGTTTATTGGACATGCCTATTGGAATTTCAATACATTTTGGAGGAAAATTCATTTTTGATGAGAATGGGGCACGTTACTCCAAACCTCCAGTAAATACGTATTGGGTTGATGAAAATTTATCATTAGAGCAGTTGCAATCGCTTATTTATGGAGCGAGCGGCTACAATAGAAATCGCTGGGAATTAGAAATAATGTCCCGAGTAGTCCACGCAGGAAAGTATGTCATAATCGCATTAAGAGATGACGGGGCATTGAGAGGCTTGATCGCGCAGGTTTTGAGGTCTGGCCAATCATTATTGGAAGTTTTTGCATGTAGAATTCGCGGAGAGTCAAGGGCCGGAAGTTCAGGCCAAAATTCGGTTGCAGAAATGGATCAAGCAAATAATGAACCATACACTCCTTTTATCACAATGCCTGTACTAAACCCGGAACCAGAAATATACAGTAATGCACCCCAATCTCCACCTTTTGTCCCACCACGAGTACAATCTCCACCTTTTATCCCACCTATATCTGTGTATGAAGGTCATTCATCCTTACCTGGGCCTGAACCAAATCCTCACCCCAGACCGCCACCAGTACAGGAAGATCCAAACGAGTCAGAATTTGAATTATGAACGAGGTACAGGAGGAGAATCTGCAAACTGGGGATGAATGGGGGGAAGGAGACTGGGACATTAATGATGAAGGAGATGAAGACGATGAAGAAGAATACACACATCCCACTGTGAGGCAAAATAGGGAGAATATGCCGTTAAGTGGCCGTTCTGAGACTCACCCGTTTGTAAACTTCAATGACACATCTGCTTTTCGAGAAGCAGATGTTTCTTACTATGGTCGTCGGGTTGAATACAAGAGTGAGCTCGCAAAAGGACAATACTTCGTAAGTAAAAATCAACTGACGAAAAAGATCAGAGAGTACCATGTTGACAAGAACAAGGAGATATACATGAAGAGAAGTGACACATCCTGGCTGGAAATTAGATGCAGCACTCCGGGTTGTCGTTTCAAACTGAAGGCAAGAGCAACAAATGCTGGAGATACATGGATGATAACTGAGCAAGACACGCCTCACACATGCACGTCTGAGTACACCAGGACCGACCATGCACAACTCACGGCATCAATCATCGCAGATATCATCGAGAGCAGCATTAAGGAAGACCCCACTATGAGCATCCGGAGTGTGGCACACTGTGTGAGGACTAGGTTTGGCAGTATAACCCCGAAGTACAACAAACTTTGGAGAGGTCGTGAGATTGCAGTAGCCCGTCAATTTGGGAGTTGGGAAGAGTCGTACAATTTTATGAAACTATTGCTTATCGGGATATGTTACACCAATCCCGGCTCGAAATCCCAATTTCTGACAAGACGGAGCATCGATAAAAATACAGGACTGGTCAAGCAAGATGTTGAGGAATTCAGGGCGGTGTCATGGGCTTACGGACCATGCATCACCGCATTTAATTACTTGAGACCAGTGATCAGTATAGATGCAGCATTCCTTTCTGGGCGGTATGAGGGCAGGCTTTTGATGGCTTGTGGCTATGATGCCGAAAACCAATTGCTGCCGCTAGCATTTGCAATTGTGCATAAAGAGAATGAAGAGAATTGGGGTTTTTTCTTGCAATGGCTTCGAAATTTCAGATAGAGCGACGTAAATTCATAGAGTTTTGAAAATAAAATATACACTTAGATTTTATTAAAAATATTTGCATAACACCTCCCATAGTATTAGACTTGGAAATTCATTTAGTATATTTTTCGAGTTGTTTATTTATTGGCTTCCACAAAAATAATTTCAAATTATCCTCATACGTATCAGCTGTTATTTTAATTTATCCTTCTTATTATTTCATTTTGAATAAATTTTATTAGTTGCATGTCTATAAGAGTATGTTTATCCTTTTGCTTTAAATTTCTTTTTTGAGTAGGTAACGCATTTAATTGCTTGCACTTGAAAAATGTGTAGGCGGTTCAGTAATATAACTAGCTAGTTAGTAAGAGAAAAACATCATCAAGTGCTTGTTTTTCAACAATAATAATCAAGTTGGTTTCGTAAAAAACAAAATTTTAATTATGGTTTATAAAAAAAATCTGAATTCAGATCAATATATTTAAATCCAGACCGTTTGAATGTATATCATTTAGGTACCTAACAGTTTGAGTTTGAATTTGATCTATTTATCATATATCAACATAAATTTTAAAGACATGTATATTACATATTTAAGTTGGATTTCCCTAAACCCTAAACCGAGGGACCAAACTGACATGAATTATATTGTAAGGTTTCAGGTAGAGTAGAGGGGTACAGTTTAATTGTAATTAATTTAGTAAATTAATCGCTACTCGAACTTAAATATGTGTGTAAAATTAAATTCAAGATAATAATTATCATTAACAACACAGCGGAAACAATTAGCATATTTTGATTTCACAGGTGTTTGCTAAATATAGTTTCAATTTAGAATTGCCTAGACAGTTAACATGTGTTTATCTTCAAAAATGGAGGGAATTACTTGCTAAATTTCAATTTTTCAACTTAAATATGTAAAATCACATATCATGAATGGAAATATTCCATAAATTCTAAACCCTAACTTAAAATAAAGAATTTATAATCAAATTTTAATCAAAATAAAAAAATTACCCGAAATTTCAAATCGAAGAGGCGACGAGGCAGCAAGGACCACGAGCGAGAAGGGAGGCGAGGCGGTGAAGGCTGCCGGTGAAGGAGAAAGGCGTGGCAGCGGAGGGGAGAGGGAGTGGCGGCGGGGAGAGGGGATGGCGGCGGGAGAGGGGGTGGCGGCGGGAGAGGGGGTGGCGGCGCCGGTCTTCGGGCGGAGGGGGCGGAGGGGCGGAGGCGCGGAGGCGGGGGGGGGAGGGTTTTCTTTTTTTTTCTGGTCTGGCGGAGAGACAGAGAGGGAGAGATGTCGCGCGGGTTTAAACCCGTTTTCAAACCGTAAGAATTTCTTACGGTTTGAATTCGGAATTCAAGCCGTAAGAATTTCTTACGGTTTGAAAACGGAATTCAAACCGTAAGAAATTCTTACGGTTTGAATAAAGAATTCAAACCGTAAGAAATTCTTACGGTTTGGGTAAAAATTTAAATTTTTAAAAAACTTGGATAATTAAATTAAAATATATATTTTTTTGGGTAAAAATAAAAATCTCGGCCCATCTTGAACGGCCCAATAAAGCCCTTCACTGTTCCTCGATGGCATTCATGATTCTGCCCCTTCAATACATTCATGCCGAAACTTACCTTAGCCGGGTCCGGATCCTCTGAAGTAACTCATTTTTTTATTTTAGATACGGATCGTCCGATCGAAATCCGGTCTCATTAATATTGGTATTTAACAGTCTGGATTTAAACACAAAATTTGAGTTAACTCTGGGGATAAGAATTGGGTAAAAGATTTTAACTGAGCAGTTTTGACTTAGTGCAGCGCATGGACTATATAATCAAAACAGCAGCGCATATTGCTCGCGCTTTAAAAACCCAAAACCGCTCTGTTAAAATATTTACTATGAGTAGATAAATTCCCCTTTAGCCCTTAGGTGTGCTTCTTTCACTGACAGCTGGTCCCACAATCAAAGTATACCTCCCCTTAGACCTTAGTTAGACAGTGTCACAGTACTAGTTTGCTCTGTAGAAACTAGAAAGGAGAAAACCATTACTTAGTCCGAGTCTGGATCCCCTGAAGTAATTCAATTTTTTGAACTTAAATTCGGACCGTCCGATCGGAATCCGTTCCCTATAATATTCGTGCTTCAACAGATCGAACAGTCCAGATTTAAACCCAAAATTTGAGTTAACTCGGTGAAATGGAATCCCTTGTTAGCCCTTAGGTATGCTTCTTTCACTGACATCTGGTCCCACAATCAAACACAGTGTCACTGTGTCACAGTACTGGTTGTCTAGTTTGCTCTGTAGAAAGGAGAGAACCATTTCCGCGCCAAATCCGAGAAACCAAAGAGAGAAAAGATGGATTTTAGGGTTCCGTTAAGGTGCCTTCTCCTTCCTTGCCACCATCGCCATGTCCGGCGGGTTCTTTTCTCCGGCGATCTTCTCCGGGACACCTCACTGTTTCTGTCTCGTCCTCTCCACTCCCCACCTCCTTCCTTCCACTTCGCTTCTACCTCTGGCGGCGCTGGAGGCGGTGCTGGATCAGGTAGTTTCTCCTTCTAGGTTCATTCCTTTTATCAAGGATAAGTTCGAGCAATTAGTTAATATAAATTTACTATTTATTGTTTTTAGGCAAAAAAAATACTTCAATATAACACTTCAAAGTTAAAAGTTAAAACCTTGTTCTGGTACATGTAGATCAAATTTGACATATTTTAGAATTTTTTTACTATTTTTTATAGATAGGTAGAAAATCACTTGATGTAAAAATTCTAGACCATTCAAAAGTAGTGATTTTCCAACCTATCTAAACAATGTAAAATTTAGTGTGGTAGCACATTTTCATATGGAGATCACGTTGAACGGTTCTGGAAACAAAAATATTGATCCGTAGTATAAGATCAATCTGCGCTATGCATAGTACCATAGCCTCACTCCTGGTACTAATATTTAACTTCCGGTGACCATAATTGTATATTTAAATCCCTGTAACTAGAATCAAACCTGGGTTTATAGTTATTTCTGTTATTATATACTAGATTACTTTGTAATGTTGAAGCTATATTATGTCAGGAAACAAGTTTCTGGTACCAGGTGCGACAGTGGCTACTATGCTTATGCTTGGTATTCTTCATGCACGACGTCTCTATGATGATAAAAAAGTGTGCATTTTCTGCATCCCTAATGCACTAACTAACTAAATAAATGGGTACCATTTTTCAATGGTGTACCAATCAATTTTGACTTGCATCATCCTAATTTATGGTGTGTCTACGTACCAGTTGGGACCATTTTTTTTTTTTCTGATAAATTTGGTGACTATAACAAAAACTGATGCAGAGAAAAGAATTCGTGATCCAATTGAACCCTACATTTTGTTGTTACCTTTTTTTTTGTTGTTGCAATTTTCTATGTTTTTCTCTGTTAATCATTATTGGGACCTAACTTATAACAGTAATTGTTAGCAGAAGAGCAGAAACAAACCCTCTGTAGAATTGTACCTATGGTACCGATTTTCTAGTTGAATTGTACCAAGCATTAATAAATTAGCAGGATATTGCGTTTTACATGCTGTTAACGTATTAGTCTCTTTGGTAGTGTATAGGAATGTCACTGTAACAGTAAATTTGTATCTGACATATTCACATTTTCCTGCATTTCCTTTTTTCTTAATACATGTTTTTCTATGCTTTGCATCTTATTTGGAAAGGTCGAGGATAGAAAGGAGAAAGGCATTGAACCTGAGTTTTCACCTGATGTGAAGGTAATGAATTGTTCGGACAAATTTTATTAAACTTTTTATATTTTTTTATCAAACTTTGTAATTATACATAGTGGCTTGCTGATGAATTTAAGAACAGGCATCTTTCATGAAACTTCTACCTTTGCGCTCTATGTCAAGATTTTGGGGACACTTGATGGAAATGGTGTGTATATATCCTATTCTTATAATGTTATATTTAGGACTTCGTTTTATTTCTCGTCTTATATATTTTTTGTTTTATTTCTCTGCAGCAAATCCCAGTATTTTTGCGTCCCACTGTCTACAAAGCATGGGCCCGTGCTTTTCATTCAGGTACTTCTATTATTACTGTTTGTTGTTTATTTTATTTATAAGAACATGATCTCACCTATCATGTTGAGATGTATGAATTATCAAAATATGCTTATGTTACTATGTTTTTTTCAGAAAAAAAATGTAAAAGTGTGTCCTATCCTATCACATTTCCTGGCTCCACCCTTGTAGACACAAGTTATTGAATGGGTTGAGCATTGACCGACATGATTATCTCTAAATTTTTTTTATTATATATTATGTGTTGGTAAGAAATGAATCCTTAATATAGCTCGAGCGATGGATCTTCTACAATATAAAGCATTTTACATATATTAAGGTCAATAAAATTGATGGTTAGAGGGTTTAATTTGTCGTCTTTCCCCCTTTAAAAATTCAAAGAGACAAATCTTTTCATGCAGCAGGTTTGTTTGTGATTTTTTTTTGTAATGTAGATTTGGAGGAGGCAGCACTGCCACTAGAAAATTATGCATCATTACAAGAGTTTTTTGTTCGCAAACTGAAAGAGGGTTCCCGACCAATTGACACAGACCCAAATTGTCTGGTAACCGGTAACCATAAGTTGTATTTATTTTATTTTTTATCAAGGGAAAAGAAATAGAGTTGTCTATTTTATTTTATCAACATTTAGGCACATTCCAATGTCATTCTTCTTAAATGAAGCTTTTCCATTCCTAATTATAAGTTTCATGTTATATATTTTCAATTGAGAAAAGAACCAAGTGACACGTATATGAAATCAGATTAAATGCGCTATAAGAATAGTAAATAGGAGTTTAAAAATTGGGGAAATTTTTTCAACAATAGCGGTGTATACTTCTGTCCATTTTGCAAATATTTCAGAACAATTTAGCTTGACCAAAGATGTTTGGTGTGGTTTGTAAATTCTCTTAAATAATCTTCCTATGTGCCTAGAGAAAATACTATTTATATGGTAAAGAAAAAAAATTTGGTGGCTAGACTTAGCTGTAAACAGTTCATTGTGGACATCAGTGAGAAAATAAAATATACGAGGAACATAGAAAAAACTCACGAGTAAGCAATGTTTTGTAATGCATCATGTATATTTATGAACCTCCAAATCATTTATATTTATGCAAACAGGTAAGTCCAGTTGACGGCAAGATATTACGGATTGGAGAGATAAGAGGTCCAGGTGCCTTGATTGACCAAGTCAAAGGCTTCTCATATTCCGTCTCATCTCTTCTCGGCACAAATTCAAACCTTCACATAAATGACTTAGAGGAAGAGAAATCCGAGGAAGATCTTAGTGGTGTAGTTGATGTTCCCGAAGCGAAATCATGGTGGCGTGTATCATTGGCTTCTCCAAAGAGGCAAAACCCCATGTCAATGCGGTAATTATTTTGAAAAACTTTTGTGTTCTCTAACGCAAAACATTGGTTAAGCTTGAATTTTTTCTGAATCTATACCCCTCAAAAACCTCAAAATTATGTATTTCCCCCTTCTAAAATTCATAATATGAAGAAAATACGGAACGTTTGTCCTCGGGAACTGATCAGTTAGAAGATGAGAAGATGGAACATTTTTTTTACACTTGACTACATATTTTTATTTTCTAATAAAGGGTAAAATGGGTACTTCATAAATATAAAACGAGTCTTAATAGAAAAGTCAATAAATTGGGTAAATTTGTGAGTTTTTGAAATTTAGAAGGGTAAAAGATGAAATTTCTTCTTTTTTGTTGCTCTCCAAATGCTCAAACTAACTCCTCTCTGTTCATGCATCTATATGCATGTTTTCTTTTCAGGCCTAAGAGGGGCATATTTTATTGTGTGATATATTTGAAGCCAGGGGATTACCACAGAGTACATTCGCCGGTTGATTGGAATATCTTAAGGCGACGTCATTTCTCTGGTATGCAAAATTAGTGATGCACTTTGGTCAAGTAATCCCAAAATTATCCAATCAAGCCCAAATTATATCTTTGCTGAGTGTCATTTTAAATTTTCACCAATTTTGTGTCAATTGGACTGACCTAGCCTTAATTTCCCCCTGTTTAGACAGTTTCATACCTGAACTGTATCAAATACATTCTTGTAAGTTATCAGGAGTATCAGAATAATTAAGGTTTATGAGATGATGGGAGAGAAATTACCAATCATGGTCAATACTGCACAACTATGAAATTTTTTTCTTTCTAAAAAATAATTATATATCAAATAACTGATCTTTTTTTGAATAGGTCGCCTTTTTCCTCAGAATGAACGTGCTGTACAGACAATTAGGAACTTGTACATTGAGAATGAAAGGGTAATTTCTTATATAATACTATATGCTTTCATATTATTACAATTACCACAAATTAAGAAGAGTGAATTAACACACATTAACTAGGATCCGTATCCTCTGCATTAACTCAAAAGGGTATCTTTTGAGTTAATGAATTTCAACCGTCTGATTTTAAATGGAGCCAATCCGGCTCGTGTCTATAACATAGGGGGCCTTTTAATATTAGTGCAGATCTAGCTTGCACGAATTTTAAAATAAATTGGACAGTTGAGATTCATTAACTTAAAAGGTAATTTTGAGTTAATGCAGAGGATATGGATTCCATTAACTGGACTTGGGAATAGGTGCCTTAACGAAGTCAAATCACTTGTTGTAATACATAGAATAGAAGTTTTTATAATGTTGAATAGAAGTTTTTTTTTTTTTTTTATAGAATTTTTTATTTGATAGGTGGTACTGGAAGGGGAATGGAAGGAAGGCTTTATAGCACTAGCGACTATAGGTGCAACTAATGTTGGATCCATCAGAGTTAGTCTTTCCTTTCCTTCACTTTCTAGCCATATTTGGTCCAAAAATTAGGGGTGTTCATTGGATCTGGTCTATTTGGTTTTCAACCGAACCAACAAATTTTGGATTAAATGGTTTGGTTTGGTTGAACTTGAATTACTTTGGTTTTTTAATTTTGGTTCAGTTTAATCTCTCTTATTTTGGTTCGATCTAACAAACTGAAATTTACTTGATATTTACTTGAGTTACTTCGGTTTTTTGTATTTGGTTCAGTTTAATCTCTTTTATTTCGGTTTGACTTATATATATCTTGATATTTATTTGTATGATTATTATGTATTTGTGTATATATTGATATTTGACCTTCTGAAAAATTTATCTCTCACATTTCGGTTCAACCAAACAAACTGAAGTTTACTTGTTTTTATTCGGTTGACAAGTTTAATTTGGTTTGTTCGGTTAGATTTTGAAAACCGAACAAAATTTTGGTTTGACTATTTTAATTCGGTTTTAACTGAACCTATTGTTTGAACACCCCTATCCAAGATGACTTGCTCAATTTCAGTACTGTACACCAGGTTAACTGTTTTTTCTATCAATGCATAATTTTTTTTTTTTTTCATTTTCTCTTAGTTATTTATTGAACCGGAGCTACAGACGAACAAACCAACAGCTAAGTTGGTGCCATCAGAGCGCCCGGATGAGCGCATGTATGAACCAGGCGGTACTGGTGTGGTGGTAAAAAAGGGTGAAGAGGTTAGTTGTTTTTCTAAATGAAGGATTTCAAGTGGGAGACTGCTGTACCAAAAGTTTCCCTGTATATACTGGTACAAAGCTTGAGAACTGAGGTTTAAGTGAAATTTTGAACAAATGCACATATCGGTCTGTACTATGGATCTATATTTTCATTTTCAAAGTTCAAATAGTCGATCCAAACCACACGGCATTATCTCCAAATGAAAATGTACTTGGAGGCCAAATTTTTACATTTTTTAGATAGGTAGAAAATCACTATTTTTAGATGGTCTAGAATCTTTAGACCAAGCGATTTTATACCTATATAAACAGATAGTAAAAAAAATTCTAAAAAAATGTAAAATTTAATCTACTAGTACATTTTCATATGGAATATTGAACAGTTCGGATCGATTGTTTGGACTTTTAAGATGGAGATATGAATCTATAGTACAAACTGATGTGCGCTATGCATAGTACTGTAGCCTCATCAATTGTGTAGTTAAGCCTCACTTGAAACCTCAGTTGAACCTTGCCTTCAGTTGTGCTTTGGTTAAGGATAACTTTATTTGTAAATCTGTGGTCATTAATCTCCACAAATTTGGTATTGGTTTCTAAATAACCTTTGTTAAAAAAAAAAATTCAGGTTGCGGCTTTTTACATGGGATCCACAGTCGTTCTTGTGTTTCAAGCGCCTGTTTCGGAAATGCGCAATGGCCAAGCAATTTCAAATTTCGAATTCTCTGTCAGAAATGGTGATAAAGTTAAGGTTGGAGAAGCCATTGGCCGATGGCATAAATCATAGTTTTGTTGTTGTTTTAATTAGCCATGTTTTTTAATTGCACCATTTATTTCATGTTTAGTGCTGCTACCTCCAATTCTAAAAAGGCTGTTGTGAAAATATTTTTTTTTGCTTGTTTCACAATTTTTAAAGGGTAGCAAAACATCATATCTAACTAGAAAAGCTGTATCATCCGTATCTGAAATTGACAAATTTGATGAGGTTATTCTGCGAGATTTTGCACAAAATTAACTTAAGTTTTATAATTGGTTCGTACCCTATGAATTAATATTTTTGTTTTTAAAGTTTAAACAGTTATCGTGCTCTTCATATGAAAATTGTACTTAGAGCATCTATATTTATGAAACTATTAGAGTTTCTAATATGAGGTGGCAATTTCTAATTCAGTTCTAATATGAGGTGACAGGTTCTAATTCAGTTTTAGAGATGTGGGAGAATTTTTTATTAAGCATGTAAGAAAGTTTCTTATTAAGAAATTGTTTATAAATTTCATATTGGTTAAATAATTGGCTCAAATTATTTCTTTTTTTAAAATTTATTGCTGATGTGACTTAATAGAAACTTCAAAATGAATTTTAGAGATGTAAGAGTTTAAAAATTTTAGGGACCTTAATTTATAAAAAGTGGTTAATAGTTATTTTTAAACTCATTTGAGTTACTGAGATGTAGATGCTTTTATAGGCTAAATATTACGTTTTTTTAGATTTTTTTTACTATCTTTTTAGATAGTAGAAAATCAATACTTTTGAATAGTTTAGATCAAGTTGATTTCTATCTATCCAAACAAATGGTAAAAAGATTCTAAAAAAAATATAAGATTTGATCTACAAGTATATATTTATATGAAAATCATGTTGAACCGTTCATATTGACTGTTTCGACTTTAAAAGCGAAAAATATTAATCAATGATACAAACCAACATGCGCCATCCATAATACCGTAGCCTCACTCTTATGTACATCAGTGTTGTAAAAAATGGCCATTCATGCTGATTAATCGTTAGCGGCGATCAAACTGTTATGGATTTTTTCGACTAATCGACCGATTATTTCTAATTATGATTGATTATTTTCGATTATTTTTTATTATTCGCTTGATGGTACTCTATTCGTCCGATGAGTGGATACTGTTATTTACTATACTGATGTACATGATAGAAGTTCATTTCCGTTTTCAAAAGCTTTGAAGAATGTGAATACAAGTTGAGGTATTAGTAAAAGACAAAGCAATAAGTTATCTCCAAAACATTATTGCAAAGTAAAATATGAAGAGAATAATAACTCAACAGCCAGAATCTGAATTTATATTTCTTATACAAATAATTAGCTTTGTTTAAAGAGGAATCGGATTACACCCTTTTTTTTGACACATTTTGACACCTACTATTTTCAAAGTCCAAATAGTCGATCCAAACTGTTTAACATGATGGATATATTAAAATGTGTTTGGAGATCAAATTTTACATTTTTTTGAATTTTTTTTACTATTTATTAAGATGGATACAAAATTGTTGTTTTCAGACCATTGAAAAATAACGATTTTGTAACTATCTTAATAAATAGTAAAAAAAATTTTAAAAAAATGTAAAATTTGATCTCTAAGCACATTTTAATATGGTGATCATGTTGAACGGTTCAGATAGACTTTGGATTTTGAAATTGCAAAATTAACCTATAAAAAAATAATGTCAAGATGTGTCAAAAAAAAAGTTGTAATTGAATATCTCCTCATGTTCAAAATATAATTAGTATACGAACTTGTCAATTTTGAATTTAGGCTGATTTCCCTCTCTCTCTACTCTTCTAAAAACCATCTTTTGCAACGGTATTATTCACTAAAATATTACCACTACTAATTTTAAACAATTTTCTTTTTATTATTGACCAGAGGCCAGAGATTCTTACATAATCGACAAAAATAGGAGAGCACAAGGTGAGGTCGTGATAAAATCATATTTTCCATTACATGCCAATTTCAAGCTATATATAGATGCAAAATCATATCTGCTTCTTCGTCGATTTCATTAAATCTTGCAAAAATTCTTTTAATCTATCTCTTTTTTTTACCTCTTTACTTCTCAAACACAATGTCTGCCTACCGTGGGAAATATGCTGGTAATTTTTTTTTTGTTTGTACAAATTAATAATTGTTTCAATTAAATTCTTTTTTGTTCTTTATATATATATATATAAGATGGGCTAACTTGTTTTGGAATTAAAGAGGGTGTTTTACTTCGCGCTCATATCTTCATTTTCAAAGTTTAAATAGCCGATTTGAACCTTCCAATATGTTCTTCATATTAAAATATGTTTGGAGACCAAATTTTTTATTATTTTTTATTTAATGAAAAGTTGTGTTTTTCAAAAATTCTGAAAAAATAGTAATTTTTTTTTTCACAAAATATAAAATTTGGTTTCCAAGCACATTTTAATAAGAAGATAATGTTGGAAGGTTCGTACCGACTATTTGAACTTTAAAAATAAAGATATGAGCGGGAAGTAAAACACCCTCTTTAATTCCCAAAGCAAGTTAGCCTATCAATATATATATTAAATGGAAGTGCTCAAGTGGTGAATTTATTTTTTTAGCTTAATTATTTTGTAGAATTCTCATTGTTATGTAGTTCATTAATGTAATTATCAATGTAGATGAGCTAATGAAGAATGCGGCGTACATCGGTACACCGGGCAAGGGAATCTTAGCGGCCGATGAATCAACCGGCACGATCGGGAAGCGTCTCTCAAGCATCAATGTAGAGAACAATGAGGAGAACCGCCGGGCTTTGCGTGAGCTACTCTTTTGCACGCCCGGCGCCCTCCAATACATTAGCGGCGTCATTCTCTACGAAGAGACGCTCTACCAAAAGACCAAAGACGGGAAACCTTTCGTTGACGTGCTTAAAGAAGGTGGCGCTCTACCGGGAATTAAGGTCGATAGTGGTACCATCGAGGTTGCCGGTACAAATGGCGAAACCACCACTCAAGGCCATGACGGCCTCGCAAAGCGCTGTCAAAAGTACTACGAGGCCGGAGCCCGGTTCGCCAAGTGGCGTGCCGTGCTCAAGATCGGCCCGAATGAACCTTCCCAACTCTCAATTGATCTCAATGCACAAGGCTTGGCTCGTTACGCCATTATTTGCCAAGAGAACGGCCTTGTGCCGATTGTTGAACCAGAGATTCTGGTTGACGGGCCCCACGACATCGACCGATGTGCGTACGTCACTGAAATTGTGTTGGCTGCGTGTTATAAGGCACTCAATGACCAACACGTCCTTCTAGAAGGAACTCTTTTGAAACCCAACATGGTCACACCGGGTTCCGATGCCTCCAAGGTGAAAAACGAGATGATTGCTGAGTATACCGTCCGGTCACTGCAGAGAACCGTTCCACCTGCCGTACCAGCAATTGTTTTTCTCTCTGGCGGTCAGAGCGAGGAGGAGGCAACACTGAATTTGAATGCAATGAACAAGTTTGAGGGGAAGAAGCCGTGGTCTCTCACTTTCTCGTTCGGTCGTGCGCTTCAGCAGAGCACGCTCAAGGCATGGGCCGGTAAGGTGGAGAATGTAGAGAAGGCACGTGCGGCATTCTTCGCACGTTGCAAGGCAAACTCAGAAGCTACACTCGGGAAATATGCCGGTGATGCGGGCGGCGGTGAAGGTGTCTCAGAGAGCCTCCATGTTAAGGATTACAAGTATTGATTGATTTTGATCTGCTTTTTGGTGTTTTTAAATGCTTTGAAGGATTTCCATGTCCTTTAAATTTTGAGCTGCTTTAAGTACTAGGTTTTGTTTTTTTAATGAGAAAATTTGCATTTATAACTTGTGTTTTATTTTTTTTTATTTTTTTTTTTTTTGTAACATTGATTGTGAAATTGTCCTGATAATGGACATTTTTTGTTAAAGTATATATTATCTATATTATAATTAATGAGCAGTGCTCCACATTATTAATTAATGTTAGTTTTTTTTTTTTTCTTTTGTGTGGTTGCAATTGTCAAATGCACAAACTACCAACAGGAAAAAGAGAAAACAATTACCATCAGCATCAAATAAATTACTAAATTTAATAAGGACATCAAAATTTTAAAGGCTTTCTTTTTTTAAATCATTAAAGGGTTTCTTATTACACATGATAATCATAATATAAAATATACTTGTCATGATATTTATAATGCCTACTTAATTATTAAGTGATCTGAGATCACTGGTGTCATTATCATAAATATTAGCCATAATACAATACTAAGGGGTACTTAGAATAATAAATATGATCCAGCTCCAAAAACAAAGTTTTTTCTCTTCTCCAATTAATGTTAAATCAAAGCATACTAAAATCCAGTTAAAAGCAAACCAAAGCATCAGAACTCACTGAACTAATTGAACCTAAATTAACAATAACTAATTAAACCTAATTAAACATCATCACTAGATGAACTGTCGTTCTTATCCACCCACCAATCCAGTGGGTCCTCCGCTTTTTCTTTACCCTTTGAAATTGTCATGAGATCATCATCTATAATGGTAATATCCTGTTCATCACCTGTAAAAAATAAATATTTCATCATGTGTGTGTTACTAGAGCTTTACCCTATATATATATACCTTTCTAACTCTGCAGCTGTAAAAAAACTTAAAGCAATTCAGGTTTATCAGTGTTGTAAGTGAAAATGCCTTGAGCTAAGATCCAATTCCATGGAGCCTTAGACCTGGCACACTCTAGTGAATTGAAAACGGACTGGTCTGGTCTGGTCCAGACCCGGTTGGGCCACGGTTCTAATGGGTCATGGTCCACACGGGTTATGCGGGTTTCACGGTCCGGATCCGGTGGTCTGAGTAATTGGGGGTTGGCTGAAACCTGTAAAAATTTTTTTTGGTCCGGTCCGGTCAGGGCCGGTTCGGGTCGGAAACCCGGGTTGTCCGGTCCGGTCCTGGACCGACCGGTCCAGTTCAAAACACTAGCACATTCCAAGGAAAGATGATGAATGAGGCATCTAACATAAAAAAAGAATACCTAGAACCTTTTCAACTCTATTTAGTTAAAATCCTATTATGTCTAACAAGCTAGAATAAAGACTTAAATTTGTAAAAGCATCCTAAAATTCCAATATTAAACGGTTACTTACGATTATCATGCTGAGAGCTCCCCTGGCATCCTCCGCTAGTAGTGTTGATCTTCTGAGCAACTTCGCCTCCACCAATTGTTAACGTCTACAAAACATATAAAGCATGTAAATTGTATTTCATTTCAAAGCACTCCTACCAAGATTATTATACATACCCTGTTGTTTCAGATGCATATATATGGGATGACAAAATCTACCTTGTTGCAATTAATACCAGCATGTTTCTGCACCTTCTCTGCCGGTACTGGTGCAATGCTTTTTCCCTTCAAGTTGTTTGACTGTACCTATTGCAATTCATAAATCAGTTCAACTTAGCATCAAGTCAAATGAAACTAAAACAAAAACCTACCAATGCACAATTTAACATATGATATATATAATACCTGATTGTTCCTCATGTTGGAACCCTCTGCGTGTCTCGGCACAGACTCAGTGTACGGGATCTTTCCTTTGCCTTTGGTGGCTACTGACGACTGTCCCTGTTACAAGTTGGTTCAAATTATATCAAATCAAAACAGATAATGTACAAGCCATGTACACTCCAGCTGCTGCTTATCAACAATTAAGGAACAAACAAGCCAGTAAAAACTAGAAGAAAGATATTGTACCTGTATTGTACCAACTGGTATAGGCTGGGGTTCTATTTCCCCTATCTTGAGAGTATAATTTCTTGCACATCTCCTTTTCTCAGATAATTCCAGTTTACCCTTTGCATCGGTCGACCTTTTCTGTTTCGACCCTTGCTGTTACAAAAAACATACAATAAAATAAAATTACATCATGTGATCCATAAAAAATAAAAAAATGATAAAATTTGATTCATGCTGAGTAGCACAGGAGCCAAACCACCTTGTCAGGACCGACAATTATAATAAATAATCATCAATTTTAAATAATAAATCCTCTTTGGGCTTTTGGATTTGCATTTTGAAATTTCCAGTTGTCAACAAGAAGAGCTTTTGAACTGTATGCTTCCCTTTTATAAAAAATTTCCTTCCAACAAAGAATTGTGGTACGTAAAACTCAATAATCCATTAATTACTATATTACAAATTTATAAAACTAAAATTGGAAATCTAAATTTACCAATTTTACAATAAGTAACAAATCTTGCAAATTCAGGTAGAGAAAAAGGTTGCTGACAAACTAAAGCGTTGAAAACAGAAGAAGTATGTATAACATAACGTACCAACTGCCCAGTGATCGGACGCCTGCTGGATCCGACACCCCCCTTCGTTGAAACCCGGGCCATCTTGCCAGAGACCCTAGCAGCATCCTGTGCCGTCACGTCAGAGCTGTTGTATAGACATTCAATAATCCTGTCTCTACGCAAAGCAAGCTCTGCAGGATAGAGATGGCTCGCCACTTGGATTGCGAGATTTATCAACTCAAACACGTTGAGATCGCAATTATCCATGATCTCCTTCAACTTTCTTTCCATCTTGCTGATCGCACCTTCCTTTGTCGCTGGCTTTGTTTAAATTGAAAATTGGAGGAAACAGTGAAAATGATTTCGAGGTGAAGTGAGATCTTAATATAAAAGGTGAGATTTAAAACACAGACTGACAGGTGTCACAAAATAAGTGCTCGTTTAGTAGAATTTTATCTATACGGAAACTTCTGACCGAGGGGTGCCTCGTTTTGTATGTAGACCGCCTCAATTTTACAGAAAAAGAGAAATATCCTTCTATCATATATAGATAGGTATTCACTTCCTTAATAGCAAATCTTTTTCATCGATCCTACACTCGCATAAGTTCTCCATTTGAGCTTTGCGGGATTATACCGGGAGTGTCAAAGGATGAAATTTTCTAATAATTCAAACTTTACAAGCTCATGTCAATAATTAACTGGTTCAGATAAACTTCTTTTCATTAAGAAGTGGTTTAAGAAAATTATAATTGAAAGGGAAAAGCCAAAAATATATTCTCCTTTAATAGGAAGAATTGCCATAAATGGTTTTGTGTTTGAATAGAATACGGGACATGTCCGGTTTAACTTCGACTTGAGATGATATATAGATATGCAAGGCCGATCGATACAGTGAAAACTATGAGCATCCGATAAGTAACCGAAAAAAGTTGTTGCTATGCGCACATTAAATAAATAATAAATCAAGATAATTATTATCAGTTACTAAATGAAGAGATATGCAGATAAGGATGAATACAAACTGGAAATCTAAATAAACACCAATGGATCTTTTGATGCATATAAAAATTTTGTGCAAAATACTAATTGTACAAAAAAATTAACTTATTTTTAATTAGCTGAGACAATACCTACAATAATTCATGGAACCAAATAAAAAAAACTACAGGGTATAGGAGAAAAAAAGGAATGAAGCATTAAGACATGAACAAATGCCAGAATAAGATAAAACAACAAGATGTTTGTAAGAATGAAGATGAGATTTTTTATAACTAAAATCTAATTAGTGCATTTGTGATGATTGTATTTATAAACTGCAAGATGGATCCATCTCTGATGATGTGATGAACTCAGGAACTTTGTTCAACACCATGATGATATTAAGAGTACGGTATTACAATGGGCGATGCTATCGGTACTCGTGGATGAACTTGAATTACATTTCTTGTTTCCAGGTTTATGAAAAAGCTCAACATATATCATGTGAGAATCACAAATTTAAGATTTGCCATGTTACAAGACGCAAGTAACTAGGAACTCTGAACTCTTAATTCTCTCGACAGATCTCGAACCGACATTCTTCTTATTTAGAAAAACAGGCATTAATCACAAATTATACATTTTCATGTTTATAGGATTCTATATATCTAATTATTTACTAACCTGTAATCCAACTACATTTCCATTATACAAGAAATGTATTGTTCTTAGTAGTAAAAATAAAATCAGAATGAGGTTTCATCTGCCTTTAATGCAACATAACTGCAAGTTTTTAAAAGTAAGTAGCAAGTACCCAAATACGTATACTGCATCTTTATACTGGCAAACCACATAAAAAAGCTAATGAAAAACGAAAAGAAAGGTAGAAAAGAAAAATTCCAATTAATAGCAAAACAAATTCAGCAAATCAAAACAGCATTTACATTTGATTTGCGTTGTTCTCTAATTTAAAGAGGATTAGTCAACAATAAAATACATATGATTGCAAACCCATAAAACGGTTCGTTTTAGGGACCTGTCGGTCCAAATTAAACATATTTAGCTTCTTTGTCAAAGTCTTTATTGCCAAACAAGTTGGAGTAGGCTAGAAATAAAACCCAACCAGAATAAGCAACACAGAGACTTCCCAGGAGATCACCCATCCTAGTATTACTCCTCAATTCGTGAGGGTTTCATTTCCATAAAGAGGCTATTTTTTACCGCTGACTCGTCAAGCCTATCACAAACCCTCCTCCTGACTTGGGATAGACTGTGTAGAAACTACACAGGTGAAGTTATTAAATATATTTAGTTATTATATTATATTGTTATAAATTGGGCTTCTCTGCCCCAAATATAATAAATATTATTGTTCAACGCGCGTCGAGCAATATACATAACTTGGGCCTATATGACCTGTTGCCATGGGACACGTATGCTATGTAGTACTCCACCGTGGGGCTCACAACTTTACGACTTCAGATTAACTCAAAAACGGTGCCTATTCGGGATAGCTTAGGGCCAGTATTATCTGTGCTTTGAGATTCGTGCAAAGTTAAAAGAACAGTCTGAATCATCTCACTCTACAGAACAATGCCTCTGTAGTAATACAGAGGATACAAAGTCGTTGCCATGAAGGTTGCCATGAAGAAATTCAGATCAGGTGCGTTAAAGATCAGGTTAGATCCGAATAGTTTAATCTATATTTGTACGAATTTTAAACCGGTTCCTCTATATTTTAAATAATTCCGAAAATATTTTTAACTTGGCTGTGACTATTCTATTCCTATGATACCGCTGTGTGTGCTAGAATCATGTATTAATTGATATGTCGTAAAGAACGAGGCTTTGGTACTGTGCATATATAGTGCGCATTGGTCATACTATGAATCAATATCTTTGTTAAGGTTTAAACAGTCGATTTGAATTGTTCATCATGATCTTCATATGAAAATGTGTTTGTAGACTAAATTTTATATATTTTTAGATAGATAGAAAATCACTACTTTTGAATGGTCTAGAATTTTAGATCAGTGATTTTCTACCTATCTAAAAAAAATAGTAAATTTAAAAAAAAATGTAAAATTTAGTATGCAAGTACATTGTTGCATGGACATTATGTTGAACAATTCGGATTCACTGTTTAGACTTTAAAAACAGAGATATTGAGTAAATCCACTTCCCAAAAGAAAGGTTGAACTTGAAAATATTATACAAAATTTGCAAACCCAAAAGTTTCTACATTGGCAAGAACAAACCTTTAAGCCTAAAACTGTTATTGAAAATACACCGCAAATTTGTGTAAATATGTGTTCTCACCGTTTTGGAGTACAATTTAACACAATACAACAAAGAATATAGATCATCACCTAACAAGACATCTCAAACCCTATCACATCAACACTGCAGCTAAAAAACCTAAGAAGACAAAAGTAACAAATGACTGAAAGAAACCGATATAGCACCACTGGTATCGGCTGAGGCTGGTGCAAAACTCCTAGTTGGCGTGTTGGTGCTCAATACCGGCCCCAACAAACTGGGTATCATTCAAGTACTGATTATACTGTGACTTGGTATAATTGGTAAGTACAACATCAGATCCCAGGCCTGGAACACAAGCCGGCATGATCTACAAGAATGGAATAGTATCCGCGAGGGTATACTGACAGTATCCCTCGTGGATAGTGTCCCATTATTACAGGTACCTGTGCATCTTGTATTATTGTGTCACAGTGACATTGAGGTGACAGTGAGAAAGGTAGGAAGGATAATTTGGGAATTGTTGTTCAGTATCTACCCGGTACAGTGTCATCACCAGTTGAGTTGGTACAAGGCTGACCCTTGAATTGCTTTGCTAATTGCTCAGCCAAGCAACCAGCATTTGAATTTTCAAATAACATTTGACATTTGACACATCAAATATAAATTAAAATTTTTACAAAACCCCACGTTGTATTCTCAAATAACATTAATTAATAAACTGAATTACAAATAATTCCTTAGTACTGGTTATGTGCTAATTTGATCAATTAGCACATAAACGGTTACAAGGTAGAAATATGACTTCTATTTTTATTTATTTTTAATCTTTTTTACTTCTAAAAAACAATACGAGATAGAAAGATGAGGAGATAAGAACAATAAATTATGGTGAATATGTGAATGTAATATCTCTCTTTTTATTGAGTGAATTTTATTTGCCAAAGGAAGTCATCACTGTTATATATTCACCAAAGAAAAAAATTTAAACATATTTGCCAAAAGAAGTAAATTATGGTTGTTTAGCATTTTTTAAAATATTAAACATCCAAATCGTAGTTTAATATTTTTAAAAATATTACAAAAATCAACTAACATAAAACAGCCGATAGGTAGGTCACATGACTGGCTATCATTACACTTTTACATAATCACCAGACCGTATCTTGAGGCATAAATTAAAAAAAAATTAGTTAATTATTTACAAAAAAATTTTTTTTTAAGAACAACTAGTTTAATATTTGAAAACACATAATTACACATATTTTTTATATGTAAAAATCAACTAACATATTATTGTAATGAGGAGGGATCCGATTACACCACTTTTGAGTTACCACCAAGTTACCCTTCTCATTTTCTACGTTTTTAAAGTCCAAATCGTTGATCCAAACCGTTCAACATGATTATCTAAATAAAACATGCTTGCAGATCAAATTTTACATTTTTTTAAATTTTTTTACTATTTATTAAGTATTTTACAAAAACTAGTCAAATTCAGACCATTGAATTTTGTACCCATCTTAATAAATAGTAAAAATATTCAAAAAAAATATAAAATTTGATCTGCAAGCACATTTTATTTAGATAATCATATTGAACTGTTTGGATTGCTGATTTGGACTTTGAAAATATAGAAAATGAAGAGGGTAACTTTGTGGTAACTCAAAAGTGGTGTAATTGGATCCCTCCTCTATTATAATTAACTAAGTAATTAGTGGAACAATATCTCTCTTAAAAATCAGCATTTGGTCTAGTGACAAAGCGCAACACCCTCCGTGTGAGAGATCGTGAGTTTGAAACCTAAATGAATGGTTCTTTATAAATATTAAATGAAAGTTGGTTGACTAAATCTCCTCCTTTCTTATTAAAAAAATATCTCTCTTTAAAAGAACAATTACCAGAAAAATAAAAATTGACATTTAACAGGTGAAATCAAGAATATTTTTCTTAAAATAATGTGTGTTTTTTGCAAATAAATTTAGCTCTAAAAAAATATTTTAACAAATAAATTTAAAATTTAAAATAATTATAATTACTAATTAAATTATTATCTCAACATTTGAAAAATGACAATAACACTAATGTATATTGCTTTTCATACAATTACATGTATAAAAAACATATTAAGAAAAAGAAACAAACAATAAAGATAGGAGTAATATACATCAAAATTATCAAAAGAGCCAGAGAATATCATTACAAAATTACTTATTAATATAATCTTTTTTTGTTGATAAAAGAATAGCAGTATGCTCAGCAAGTGTAAGACCTGACCTTAATATTGGAATAATCTCTTATTCCAATAAACAATTTATATTATTTTCAAAAAAATATCAAAGTATTGTATAAATAACTAGAGGTGCTACTTTTATCCGATTACCCGGATCCGATCCGGAACCGAACCGGATCCGAACCGGAACCGATCCGGAACCGAACCGGATCCGATCCGGAACCGACCCGGATCCGGTTAATTTGGGTAGGGTATGGTTTAAAAAATATAACCGGTTAAATTATGGGTACGGTTACAAAATTAATAATTTAATATCCGATCCGGAACCGATATTGTAATGGATAGGATATGGGTTTGATTTAGTTATCCGATCCATAACCGAACCCGACCCGATACCCATATAAATACCCGATAAAACATATATGAATAACTATAAAAATACAATTTTACATATAATCAAATCAACAAATATCATGCCAGTAATCACATTTTGCATATTAATTTTTTGAATAAAATTTATTGCTTTGAATATATAATCATGAAAATTTATTGCTCTGATTGATATGTCATTTGCAATAAATCTCATTGAAATCAAATATTTACCATAAATTTAATTCTCTATTCAAACATATTAGTATTAATATTTCATTCATGAATTTTTTGAATCATAGAAAAGGAAATCACCATCCCTAATATTTTACTTTCTAAAAATTATATATATTCTTCAATATCTTGATTTCAAAAGTTATTTATCTCCAGCCTCCTGAATTCAAAAGCTATTAACAAAAAACAAAAAACTTTCGAATATTTTTTGTTACACCATGAGTACTCCAAACAATCAACAATCAAATCCTGAAAATACTACCCAAGTTCCACAAAATATTATTGAAGGCTCTTAATGAGAAAAAAAGAAAAACATCTGTAGTATGGGAGTTGTGACATATACCCGCTCCGGATCCGGAACCGCCCCATATCCGAACCGGACCCGATAATCCACAAACAAGTTATGGGTATCTATCTACCCGGAACCGAAAGACTGGACCCGAAATATCTACGGGTAGATAGGTATCCGGATCCGGATCCGACCCGATTTGAAACAAATAAGTATATGGATCGAAATTTGGACCCGAACACTTTTAGGGTACGGGTCCAAATATAATAGTATCCGGACCCGACCCGACCCGATAGCACCTCTATAAATAACTTAATACATATTGTCATAGACTCTCTTGGATCAACGAATTCAGCATTTGCAACATCCAATGGCGATTGAATCTATGATCTTTCTATCATAGGTTGTAAAAATTCATACATTAAATTATTTGTTATTTGGATTTTGAATGTCAAACATTATAAATGGAAAAGACCGATTTTTTTATTAATACCCTAAAAAAAACAAATATCAAATATGCCTTCAGTTTGAAAATATTTTTAAATATGCTCTAACCGCCTCCTGGAGGGCGGTCCACTTTCCAACCAAACCGCCCCACAGGGGGGCGGTCAGCTGTGTACACTGAACCACCCCACAGGGGGGCGGTCTAGTTTTTTTTTTTTTTTTTTTTTATAGATTTGAGATACAATATGAATGAAATTTAACAATAAAAATTCGAATTTTGTTTTTAATATTTGTTAGATTACTTCTTTTGATGTATAAACCGACATTTTTAAAAATACCCAAAGTTAATTAAAGATTAATAAAAATGTCCAAACCGGCGGGTCCCTTGAATTTTTTTTTTTTTTAGAGACAAATAACTAAAATGCTGAAATATAACACTAAAAAATTGAATTTTTTTTAAACTTTTTTGATAGCATATTTATACTAAAATACGCTAAATTACTTGAGAATTACTTGAAATTATGTTAATTTTTTTTATTTTTTTAAGAGACAAATAACTAAAATGCTAAAATATAACACTAAAAAATCAAATTGTTTTTTTAAATATTTACTAGATTACATTTTTGATATATAATTAGCATATTTATACTAAAACACGCTAAATTACTTGAAATTATGTAAATTTATGCTGAATTACACTAAATTACACTAATTATGTATAATTATGCTAGAATACACTAAATTGCGCAAAAGTACGTATGAATAGAGATGATATCTTCACTGAGAAAGTGAAAAACGACGACGAAACTTCAAACGGCTATAAAACGGCGCTCGAGTGTCCGATTTCAGCAAATGACCACTTTTCAGAAAGCTTGTGAAAATGCACATGCGTTTGAACTAGCTTTGCCAAATTTTCAAATTCAGAATCGCCAAAAAACAAAGGGAAGAGTCTCAAAACTTCAGTTGAAGTTTCCGATTAAGATTTTCATTTCTATTCTCCAATCTACGTAGCTCAGTAAATTAATTATATAATGAACTTGTAGAATACCAATTTTTATTATTTTTGAAATTTTTTTACTATTTTTTATGATTTATGAAAGATGGCACAAAATAGGCTCTATTCATACGTAATTTAGCGTAATTTACCGTATTTTTTAATTCAGCATGATTTTTGTAAAAACCAAACTAATCATGTTGGTTTGCTAATTTTTTTTTAATTATGGTTTTTAAAATAATTTACATATTTTAGTATAAATATGCTAATTATAAATCAAAAGAAGTAATCTAACAAATATTAAAAACAAAATTTGAATTTTTATTATTAATTTCATTCATATTGTTTCTCAAATCTCAAAAAAAAAAAAAAAAAAAACTGGACCGCCCCCCTGTGGGGCGGTTCAGTATACACTGGCTGACCGCCCCACCCCTGGGCGGTTAGGGCATATTAAAAATAATTTCAAACTGAGGGCATATTTGATATTTTTTTTAGGGTATTAATAAAAAAATCGGTGGAAAAGATGCCAGTCAAATGCACAAACTACTAACAGGAAAAATAAATAATAGGTTGATTGAGAACATCAAGCAAAACAATAAATTTGAGGAAAGTGAAGTCATGTCAGATGCTAAAACAACAAACAACACATGTAATTTTTTTTTAAAAATAACATTAACACATCATAGTAGAATTAGGGTGTTCTTAAGTTCACCAAGAACTTTGTGAACTTATTTCTAAAATTTATCGGATTGACTTTAAATAATTAATCTAAATCGTTGAAACTGATGTACTTTACGAGTGATGTGCGAAAATTTCAAATTTTAGAATTAATTTAGTATAAAGTCAAGCGGTCCAAATTAGAAGGCGGTCAAAATTAGAAGATTTATAAATTCATTCAGTTTTTAAACCCTAAACCCTATTCAAAACTAATTTGAAAATTAAATTTTCTTACATGTAGATGCATCGCTTGTAAAGTAGATCGGTTTCAACAGTTTGATTTCGTTATTTGAAACCAATCCGATAGGTTTTAGAATCAAGTTCACAAAGGGGACTTGGTAAACTTAAAAATACCCTAGTTCTACTCTAACACATCAAATATAAATTCAAATTCTTACGAAACCCCAAGTTGTATTCTCAAATGACATTAACGAACTGAATTACAAATTAATTCCTTGGTACAGGTTATGTGCTAATTTGATCAATGCATAGAATCTTGTTTTCTGCTGATTTAATTTCTTTTAAAAGAGAACAAAACCTATATAGTGATGCTTGAGGTTAGGATCGGGCTGTGGAAGAGAATGCCACGGCAAAAAAAAAAAAAAACTTTGTTTTTCTTGCGAAAATCAAATTAGAGAAATGAAGGAAATAAACATTAATGGGTTCAAGGTAGAAATAGGACTTTTATTTTATATTTGGGAGAATTTCATATATACCACTTAAAAACTATGAAATTATATATTTATCATCCAAATTTTTGTAATTACGTATTTATCATATAAAAATCTAATAACTCACATATTTACTCAAGATAAATTTAGTATATATCAAATATACCCAAACTCAGATTAATTATGTACAATATTCTTTAAACTATAATTAATCAAGGATTAACTTAGCACACTCTTTTTCTTTCCTTAGATCCGTTGTCCTTTTACCCAATATAAGAGTTTAAAAACATATATTCGAAACTAAGTCAGTAACAAAACACAGATTCTCAAACTCAGTTCCTACTTTGATAATGGGTTGTGATATTAGCGTCGTATTCAGTACGAGTTATTATGTTGGAAAAGGTGGAGTGGTTACCTTGTTTTAGACAATCAAGCTGGAGTTGAAATCCTAATCTCGAGTCTGCTACCTCCTTCTCTCCGAGTTTCAGCGGGAGAGATGAGATGAGGAAAGAGTTTTAGCAAAAAGGAAAAAGTTATGCTAAAAAAGATGAGAGAGAAATCTGTGTGCAGAAGAGGAAGGGACAAAGAAGGAGAAGAGACTAAATAACTTATTAATTATATTTTATGTAATATTAAACTTAATTAATCTCATTTTTTTAATTGATTCGATAAATATGTGAGTTATTAGATTTTCAGATGGTAAATACGTAATTACATAAATTTAGATAGTAAATACATAATTTCACAGTTTTTGAGTGGTATATACGAAATTTATCTTTCTTTTTTCTTCAACAAAACACTAGCTATGAGATAGAAAAATGAGGAGACAGAGAACAATAAGTGAATAGGTGTATGTAATCTCTCTTTCTTTCTTTCTAGATGTCCAGTCAGAGCTGTTTGATTCAGTTTAAGATGTGCAGTCAATTTATTTTGAAATCCACCCTGTAAATCTAAATAGAACACAAATCTTAACGCGGATCGAACGGCTCTGATAGGACTTATTTAGTTTGGTTCGATGCCCATAAGAACCGCCACCTTTACCCAGAAATATAACATACAGAGTAATTCATTAGCACATTATGCGTCCTTAAGTTCAGTATCCTGTGCATCCCCGAATTCAGATACAGTGCAAATATCTTACTGTGTAGAATGAGATCTGAGTCGTCTGTTTTAATCTAGCACGAATCTCAAAGCAAACCTCTCTCTATTCTACACAGACACCGAATTGATTTGACCTGGCTACTGTACGGTCAGGTACCTTAGGATTACTCTGTATCTCTCAGGAGTCAAGACAATGTTTCACCCAAAAAATAAGAAAGAATTGCTCAAGTTTGTATAAAAACATACCGAATTAAAACATAACCCTTTTACAAAGGCCAACATTAATTAATGGAGAAGGCTACCAAATTTTATACGAGTCGTGGTTTCTAAATAACACCATAAAAATAATTTAGAATGAAATATAATAGTATATTGCTATAGTTTAGCCTTGAAAGCTGAGTATGCTGCTCATGAAACCCTCGAAATCCGTAAGATTTGGATGTATAATTGCAGTGCCATTGCTAGCTTTCTCCAATTCGTCTCTGGAGAAGACACCGGTACAGACACCTACTGCTAAAGCACCTCCCGACTCGGCCGCTTTTATGTCATTCGGCTACAAAATAGAATTAAGCAAGCAGTTAGGTTTTGAATAGTTACGGGTCGAGTTTTGCAAGAAACCATATAGCACCAAAGCAATTTTGGGGGCTTATAATTGCACATTAGTTAAAGAGTGAGGCTATGGTACAATACATAGCGCACATTGGTCCATACTATGAATCTATATCTTTATTTTGAAAGTTTAAACAGTCGATCCGAATCGCTCAACATGATCTCCATATGAAAATATAGTTGGAAAACAACTTTTACATTTTTTATAATTTTTTTACTATCTTTTTAGATAGGTATAAAATCATTACTTTTGGATGGTCTAGAATCTTCAGATTAAGTGATTTTATACCTATCTAAAAAAAAAGTAAAAAAGTTCTAAAAAATGACAAATTTTGTGTTCAAGTACAATTTCATATGGAGATCATATTGAGCGGTTTGGGTTGACTTTTTGGACTTTAAAAATGAAGATATCGATCCATAGTACAGACCGAAATGCGCTATGCATAGTACCGTAGCCTCACTCTTAGTTAACAGCAAACTTCCATCTAAATTTGGTATGAGAGACATATGCATGGATCAAGACATAGTAGTCTTAGATATAGGCATTTAGCAAAAGAAGAAGGAAAAATGTAAAATATCAGAAATGCCCTCCAAAAAATTAGAACTATTCAATGTATCCTTTCTTGCATCCTTGTTTGCTATAAAGATGCAGGATAGATGTAGCAGATTTATTACACAACTTTCTAGGGTAAAAAATATATTTCTTAATTGCGTGAGGCTATGGTAATATGCATATTACGGAATGACCTGTGCTATGGACTCATATCTTTGTATTCAAAGTCAAAATAGTCAATCTGAACCGCTCAACAAGATTTTCATATGAAAATATGCTTGCAGACCAAATTTACATTTTTTAGAATTTTTTACTACTTTGAGATAGGTAAAAAATCACTTGATTAAATTTTTTTGACTATCCGAAAGCAGTGATTTCTATATATTTAAAAAAATAGTAAAAATAAATCTAAAAAATGTAAAATTTGGTCTCCAAGTACATTTTCATATGGAGATGATGTTTAATAGTTCGGATCGACTGTTGGAGCTTTGCAAATAGAGATATGGATTATTGCACGGGTCGATCCGTAATATGCAATTACCATAGCCTCACTCAATTAAGAATGAAATACACTGGAAATAAATCTGCTATTATTCTTGAGGAATAACAGGAACCTGTTATTCTGATCCCAGCCGTTGATATTAGTTGAGATTCGCGCTTGACAAAGTTTTTCATTAAGATACACACATAGGAAAATGTGAACGGTTGGGATCGGAATAACAGGTTCCTATTATTCCTCAAGAATAACAGAAGATATAGTTCCAAATACATTATATCCATTTTCAAAGTCCAAATAGTTGATCTGAACCATTCAACATGATCTATATATGAAAATGTACTAGTAGATCAAATTTTACATTACTATTTTTTTAGATAGGTAGAAAATCACATGATCAGATTAACGAATCTAGACCATTCAAAAGTAGTGATTTTCTACCTATCTAAAAAATAGTAAACAAATTAAAAAAATATATATATAAAATTTAGTGTACAAGTACATTTTTATCATGTTGAACGGTTCAGATCGACTGTTTGGACTTTGAAAATGAAAATATCAATCCATAGTATGGACCATACTATGCTATGCATAGTTACCACAGACTCATATTTCTTAATTTTAGGGATGCATTAATTTTAAGATTTTACTGGGGATACAGAAGAAAAACATACAGTATCACCGACATGTACTCGCAAATCAAATCCATCAGGAAATAATTTCTCTGCTCTGTCAGCAGCTATCTTCACTAGCTCTCCTCTGTCAATGTTATCACTTCCAAATCTGAATATAATTACAAGAGATAATTCAAATACTACGTAATATGAGAAGAATACCATTCAGTAAAAAAAAATACAATGGATTGGAAAATAGAATATATAATTTATAATTAGTTGATCTGACAGACTCTGACCCGCCGAAATTTGGAACTGAGAAATGCTTTCTCAGACCAAGCCCCTCCATTTTTATCCATGCAATCTCCTCTAAATTTCCTGTAACCTATTAATAAAATAGCAGAAGCCATATAATATACATATTTACATTGCTTATTGGTTACCAAATTTGTAGTTCTTTTTCTTAAGGATACTGTAATGAGCAATCCTAGGGTTACAATTGTCCAAATTCAAAAATTAATGTTGTAAATGTGTACTCTGTCATTTAGATAGAATATGTACACAAATTTGATCCAATTCGGAGGTCATGAAGCCATTCAATCATTAAACAATTTGAAAAGCTCAAAGCTCAGTTTTGACGGTTTTTTGACGGATGAACAAAGAATGTTGAAATTGGACCAATAATGAAATGTATCTTACCTAAATTATGGACAATACATCTGCACTTAAATTTTTTTATTTTGACAATTATAGGTGACAGTTGTAAAATTTATTAAACTATCCAATTGTAATTACATGTAATTAATGAAAGACGTGATTAAATATTCAGTTGCCAAAAATTACAAGAAAAGAGATAGTGTTTTTGTAAGGAAGCAAATCCATGAGTCCGTATCCTTTGAGATATCTCAAATTTTCAGTTCATCTAATGCCGGGCTAAATTTTTTTCGGTGCCTATTCGGAATGCAAGGGGCCATTATTATTGTGCTTTGAGATTCGTGCAGAAAGGATTTGAATGGTCCGGATTTTCCACAGATCAACTCAAAGTTTGAAATATCTCAGGGGATGCAAATTCCAAATCCATGTCACTTGGAGATATGATGTGAAACGGAGAAAAAAAAGAGAAAAATAGGAGGCATACGTACCAGGCCAACAGGTACGCCCTTTGATGATAAAGCTTCTAGAAGATACTTGACTCCGGGAAGAACCTCTAATCCATCTCCTACGTGTTTTGCATTTTTCACAGCATATTCCACCATTTTTGACTTCATATCAGGCAATTTCTCCAGTGCAAGCTACAAGCCAAAATCTTTTTTAAGAATTAAAACCTCATTTTAAAATACCATTTTATATGTACTTCAAATTAGCTCAATTGAGCATCATTTGAGGAATAATTAAGGCTGATGAATTTTTTATGTATTTTGGCATGATTAAACCATTGACAAAGGTTACAGCTAACATCTCACATGAACAATAAAAATAAAATGTGCCGAGACTATTAGTAATAAAGCATTAGCTAGTCAATTAGAAAAGTTATATTAATGTAAAATCTTCAAGTTGGTGTAAAAATTCACTAAAACTACAAATTAATTCCTTGGTATAGGTTTTGTGCTAATTGTGACAGAGGTTACAGCTAACATCTAACATGAATTTTTTTTAAAAATGTGCTCACACTATTAGTAATATAGCATTAGCAAGCCAATTAGAAAAGATATATTAATGTAAAATCTTAAAGTAGGTGTAAAAATTTACAAAGAAATTTCAAACTGTGAAAAAAATACCAACATCAGAGGATATGCCATAGTAGACTGCTGTGTTTAGAAGTATAGCTGGATCTGTTGAGCCATGATGCTACATCATATAAAAAAAATCACATGCATAGGTTAGTTTATCACATAATAAATTTCATAAAAAAAGTATGTACTTCAAAAGATACTTTAATAAAAGAGTGAGGCTATGGTACTATGCATAGCTCATATTAGTCCGTCCTATGGATCAATATCTCTATATTCAAAGGCCAAATAGTCAATTTGAACTGTTCAACATCTATTTTTTTTTTACAATTTTTTTGGATAGGTAGAAAATCACTACTTTTGAATGGTCTAGAATTTTTAGATCAATTAATATTCTACCTATTTAAAAAAATAGTAAACAAATTGTAAAAAATGTAAAAAAATTTACATGCATAAGTTAGTTTATCATATAACAAATTTCAGAATATAGGTAACATAATGTACATCAAAAGATACTTTCATAAATTTCACCAACTGATTTGACGATGCTAGAATTGGACTGAACTACAACCTACTAATTATAAAATCAATTAATTCAAGGAAAAAAATACAAACATCTATTGATCTGTTACCGGAATTACGTCGATGCTGGCGTCGTTAATCCCAAAAACTTCTTTGAGAGCATAGGCGAAGGCTCCACGATGAAGACGATTCGAACTCAAACCCGTACTGACAATCAACGTGCCATCTATGTCGAATGTCACCATTACTCTCTTCTTCGTGCCTCCATTTCCTTCTCTCTTGATCTCCTCCATCCTTCTCTCACTCTCTGAACTCGGAGCTGCTTGAACTGGGGAAAGTGGGAATCTATTAGTTCCCTCCAGTTCTAATTTCTGAATGGAGAAAGAAACCTATGTTCTTTTGGGCTTAAACAAGAGGTCCAGGTGAAAAGACCTGGCCCAAAGGATTTATATCTCTATTTCACAAAATCAGGGTAAAGATTTTAACAGATCAGTTTTAGCTTCATGCAGAGCAAAGACTATATAATCAAACCAGCTCTGTGTATAGTATGTGTGCTGCATAAAGCTAAAACTGCTCAGTTAAATACTTACCTCAAAACTGCTCAGTTAAACTGGGAGGATACGGATCCGAATCACAAAAGAGTCGAGAAACTTCGCTGTTTGCTGTTTGGACAGAAACGGAACCCTAACACCTCCGCTCTCGTAGCCAATGGTCTCGGCCATAGCATGTCTGTTTTGTCGCCACGTGGAAACTGGATAACTCTCCCCGCCTAAAGGTCCCCAGACTGGATCATTTGCATGTGATCCTGGATCATTTTTCTGAGAAAACTCCTTAATCACTGATATGTGGGGCTCCTATTGTTTTAATGACATACTTTTCTGTGCTCTTGGAGTACGCAGAATTTTCTTTGTGACAAAGGGCTACAAGCTTAATTACTCTCCATTAGCATTTTCCCTGGACATATCAGTGACCCTGGGCCACGTTCAAATAGAGTCGGCGAGCCAATAGAATTCCTCAGAGGTACTACATATCGACACCTGGACCGTTCGCCGCGAATTTGGAGGAACAATTGAGTCCAGTTTTGATTAAACTGGACAGTAGAAAGGTGGAAACGAACAGCGCCTCCATATAAAAGCCATCCTATCCCATTTCCGATTAGGAGAACAAGTTGCTATCGCTGTCAAGATCTCGACACTCCAGAGCGCAAAATAGGAAAAAAAAAAAATTAGAATTAGAGAGAAAGAGGAAGGAGATAAAAATCGATCTCTATCTACTCGGTCACTTGTTTTTCATGGTGGATTAGTTTCTCTGTGAGAGGTGCGTTCCCGCATTTTTCGACTGTTAATTTGTTCTCTATTAATGTTGCAATTCCTTTGTCTTAGTCTCTTAGATGCGTGTAATTTCTGGTTTATTTGATTATTAGGTTAATTTTGTAGAGGTTTTACATGATTTAAATCAGAGGATTGTAGGGAGAGGGGAATCGAATTGATCCACTATTACTTATTTTCATTCCTTTTTGCGAAATCACGACCTCGCTTCTCTAAAATCCGACCAAATTGTTGATCTCTGAGTGAACTCAACTTTCGAGTTGACAGCAATTTTATTCCTATGCATGTATTTTTGCTTTTATAATTTTATTTCTTCTAAATTTGGGTGAACAGTTGGTATATTATCTCTAATTTTTCCAATACTTGTTTTATACTGAACTTCCAGGTCAACACCTTACTAAAGGTCATTAGTGTTATATAAGTGATTCTGTCGAATGATAACATGATTCCATTAAACCCTAAACCCTGATTATTGATCTTTAACCAAGATCAATCTTACTCATGAAAACCTCAATTAATTCCCTACTTGAATTATTATGATTTTCTATGTAATAATTTATCCTCTATTCATGCAGAAAATCATAATCGTCCTTTAATCAAGTAATGGCATCACCAAAGAATGAGGGGTTTCTGACAGATCAGCAAAGAGAGGTATTGAAAATTGCGGTTCAAAATGCAGAGGTTCTCTCTACGTCTCCTTCGCCAAGGTCGCCGACTTCCTCTGTGTTGCTTCAGGAGTTGTATAAAAATGGAGGCGGTGGTAATGGTGGTGGAGGTGGAGCCAAGGCACCGTGTGCCGGGCCTAAGCATGTCAGACGGTGCCACTCAGGGAAGTTGGTCAAAGTGAAGAAAGGTTATCCCCTAGTTACATGATTTTTCTTAATTTTTGTCAACTGGTTACAAAAGCATTTATTCATTTGCATCAAGGGATGATCAGTTCTTTGCTTTCCTCCTTTCTTGCTCCATCTGTTCTGTTTTGTTCACTTGACAATTTTCTCTAGTTATCTTCTCGTTTTAGTTACTTTTGGGTTTAGTTTCAATTCATGTGACTTATATTAGATGCAGGTTAAGTCATTTGGGATAAAGAAATTCAGTTGATCTGGTTTCATCATTTTGAAATGCCCCTTGTTTGGTGTTTATAAAACTGCAATTTGACTAGTTGGTAATATATAATTTTGCTTAGGTAAGACATAGTCAATCAGGGCCCATGTGTGTATGTCTATAGTCATAAATATGTATTTGTGTCTGAAGTGAAATGAGGTGTTAAGTGAACAGACAACCAATAAAGATATTTTAGTCTATTATTGCTTATCTATGTGCGAGAAGTTTCAAAAGATGCTAAACAGAAGTCAAGATTGCTTTTTGGATATGAAGGAAGTTGTGTCATTAAAATAATATGTCATTTTCATCCAAGCTGAATAAATTCTCTCTTTTATTTTTTCCCTCTTGTATTTGCCTTGACTATGGTCTGGTAAAGGTTATACTAACAATACCCTTATGTTATTGCAAATCACCGTACAACATGATAGTTTAATTAAAAAATGCCCATAGAAAACTAAATAGAATTAGTCTCTACATTTAGTTTTGTCTAGTACTTTCCGGAGCTTGAAATTTTATAAGCTCACTGCATTTTTCTAGAGCTGAATTGCTCAGATAATCTATAGTTAATTGGTTGATTTAAACACTTAATGATATAACTAGTATTATGCCTGTGCGTTGCAACGGAGACATCACTAAGTGCATTTTCATATTTATTCCCCTCCTCAAACATAGGTCCCTTATTCTTATTTATTTACAATTTTTTTACTATGATTTGTAACAGTAAGCTTGTTTATTTTAGATTCACTAAGTGCTCAGCCATTTGTCCCACAAAACGTAGTATAAAGTCATGATGCCTCCATTTACTACTGTAGGCACTACTTACACATAAATCTTCTCCTCAATTTATATACTTCTATTTGGTACAGTAAAAAAACAAATAATAATTGCATGTATTGAAAGTTAAATGACACAGAGTCACAATAAAACCCCTTGCATTATCGATTATACGAAGCAATCTTGTAATAATAGTAGCAAAAGTTGCTAGTATTTATTGTTACCAGCCATAACCACACTCGATATATGGGTATGATAATAGGTAGTTTAGGCAAACTTTCGTAAGTATATTTTTTTTAAAAGAATCTTTCTAAGCATAGAAAAAGAACAACATATGTTAACAAAATTTCCTGCTGCTTTGTGCTTCTATGAATTTTTCTTGGTTTTATTGAAGGGCTTCTATGATTTTCAAAGGGTCGTGGATTAGATCTGTATAGAAACAAAATTGAAAATATATTCTAAATTTCCCACGGCAATATGTATAGAAACAAAGTAAAAGAAATAAGAAAATTAGAAAAAAAATCAATTTGTTGTGATCGATATAGAAACGCAGAAGAAGTATGGAAACAAAGAAATAAGAAAACGGAAGGTGGAGTCTACTCCATTGAAGAGAGAAGAATAAGGAAATGGATAAATATATTGCTAAATTTCGGACTCTACTAAATTTTAATTGTAACGTATTGTGTGGCAGTACGTGTGATGAATATATTTTTAACTAAATTTTGACTTCTACACATAAAACATATGTATTTAATCAAAAGAAAACAGATTATGTGTTTGGAGGGCTGAGATTAAATCTGAAATTTTATCTTTCAATCGTATCCGTTGGCGGATCGGACACCCAACGTGCTTAATAATGGAATGGAGATTCCTTTAGCATTACTTTGTCACGAGTTGCATTTGAGGGGGAAAACATTAGTTCCCTTGGTCACATGAATCGAGGATTTCCATACTGATACCAGTACTATGTCAATTATATGTTGTAAGCATGCCTTTACCGAAATAAACCCTGCTTGTCTACCAGTTGACTGCAACCTCGTATGTTCTTTTTTTTTTCTATTTGTAAATTCTTTTACCGACTCTTTTTAGAGCTTTAAAAAATTGAACCTGTATTAATTCAGTAATCAATTTTCTTTCAAGTTTCCAGAAAAACTTGTTTTTGTTCTTTCAAAAAATGTAGAGCCATCTAATTGAACTTTTGACTTGTTAATTGCAGATGGTGGAGGTGGCAAAGGTACATGGGGTAAAATGATTGACACTGATTTCGATCCATGCCTTGACCAAATTGACCCTAATGACCCAAACTATGATAGTGGTGAGGTATGACTCTTTAGCCCCCTCATTAAATACTAAATGTGTACTTGTAGCTTAGCGGTTAGGATTTCTACTTAGTGGTTGTGGAGACTTGGGTTCAAATCCCAGTGACCACACATTATTCATTTTCACAAATTATGCATTTTACGTTTCAGCCCTCCCAATCTAATTTTTTTAGTTCCGCCCCTGGGAACAATGTCCTGCATACCTCTGCCTGAAATTTGTGCACCTTTGTAAAATAAAAGATATCATATCCTATATCATTTGCACTCCCTGTTTCTTCAGGAGGTAACCTGAGCACCAACTCCTTTCTCAAAAGGAAGGTATTTCGGTCATTATGAAAATAAGGGATGAATAAAAGTGGACAGTTTTTACTTCTCTAGAATATTAAGGGTTGTTTTCAGATTTTGCTGGCACAGACAACATTTCTCACAATGCATTAGTACATTATACAATGTCTAGTTACATAGCCAGACTGTTGGAATAAGGTTTTTTTTTTTTTTTTTGAGATAGGGAAATAATGTTATTTTTGAATATGCAAATTTTGTCAAAGGCTGTCTGAAATATGTCATACTTGTTCTCTCTCGTTTGTGTCGTTCCATGTTCAAAAGCTTTTGATATTAGCTCCATTATATGTCTACTTCTTGATCTGCCGCTCTGAAAAAATCGTGGTTGAATTTCACTGCGAAAGATGTATACCACAGTTTAAATAGTAAGAAAATTCAAGCAGAGATAAAAAGAGAGTGAGGTAACTGCTGACACAGCAAACTACTGGTTACCCCAGGTAGTACTTATAGTGCCAAAAAAGCCAAACTACATCAATTAGTTCCCAGTGTGTTATGGGTTTTTATTTATTTTTTGAATAATTTAGATTCCTTCTTCAATATACTGGTCTATTGAACAAGTATTTGTCTTTATACATAATTTCAGGAGCCATATGAGCTAGTGGGTGCCACCATATGTGACCCATTTGATGATTACAAGAAATCAGTTGTAAACATAATCGAGGAGTACTTCACCAATGGCTCCATAGAAGCCGTCATATCAGATCTCAAAGATCTCGGTTTCGGAGAGTACCGCAATTACTTTGTCAAGCGCCTCATTTCCATGGCAATGGACAGACGTGACAAAGAGAAAGAAATGGCATCAGTACTCTTATCCTCTCTCTACTCTACTGTCCTCAGTTCAGTTCAGATCAGCCAGGGTTTGATGATGCTACTTGAGTCGATCGATGACCTGGCACTTGACATACCTGACGCACCTGACATGCTGGCGGTTTTCATCTCTCGAGCTATAGTCGATGACATACTCCCTCCTGCATTCATTGGTCGTGCCAGAAAGCTGCTTCCGGAGACTTCTAAAGGGGCTGAGGTCCTTAAAATAGCTGAAAAGAGCTACCTCACAGCCCCACACCATGCTGAGTTACTCGAGAGGCGCTGGGGTGGGACCACCCGGTTAACTGTTGAGGAGGTAAAGAAAAAAATCATTGCTTTTTTGAAAGAGTATGCTGAAAACGGTGACACAACAGAGGCATGCCGGTGCATTAGAGAATTAGGTGTGCCGTTTTTTTCACCATGAGGTGGTGAAACGAGCGATAACTCTAGCAATGGAGAAACCCGAATCAGAAGCAAAGGTACTAAAACTTCTAAAAGAAGCGAATGAAGAGAATCTGATAAGTCCCAGCCAGGTGTCGAAGGGTTTTTGCCGGGTGCAAGAAAGCCTAGACGATCTCTCCCTTGATATCCCCTCGGCAAAAACCGCTTTTAACTCCCTTACTAAAAAAGCAGTTTCTGAGAAATGGCTAGATCCCTCTTTCGTCTCCTCAGCAAGTGCTAATGGAGAGGTGTCAGATAGTGAGCACGCCAAGTTACGCCGATTCAAAGAAGAGGTTGTTACGATAATACATGAATACTTCTCCTCTGACGATATACCAGAACTTATACGTAGTTTAGAGGAACTCGGGTTGCCAGAATACAACCCGATTTTTATCAAAAAACTCATCACACTTGCCATGGATCGAAAGAACCGTGAAAAGGAGATGGCGTCAGCTCTTCTTGCCGCTCTCAGCATGGAGATATTTACAACCGATGATGTGGTTAATGGATTCACTATGCTTCTTGAATCAGCTGATGATACGGCACTAGATGTGTTGGATGCCTCTGATGAGTTGTCTCTATTTCTTGCCCGTGCGGTTATTGATGACGTGCTGGCTCCACTGAACCTTGAGGAGATTAGCAACAAGCTGCCTCCCAAAAGTAGTGGCACTGAGACTGTTACCATGGCCCGCACACTTGCTTCAGCACGCCATGCTGGCGAACGGCTTCTCAGGTACTTGCTTATTCAGCTAGTGAAGTTTAGTAGGTCAGAATTGATGTTAGATTACCCTGTTATTCTATCTTACTTAATAAATGCTGCACTTCATGAATTTCTGTGATTGGAAATAAGGAAGAGTGAGGTTATGGTACTATGCATAGCACACTTTGGTCCGTACTATAGATGAATATCTTCATTTTTAAAGTTCAAACAAATTTTGTACTATTTTTTTAAATAAGTACAAAGTAGTGATTTTGTACCTATCTAAAAAGAACAGTAAAAAAAAAATTCTAAAAAAATGTAAAACTCGATCTCCAAGTACATTTTCATATGGAGATCATGATGAACAGTTGGAATCGACTATTTAGACTCAAAAAATGAAGATGTAGACATAGAAGGCAAAATTGGCAGTTCCGGAGCAGGATCGGACGGTGCCGATCTGATTTCAGGCCGATTTACGCGGATTCGGCCAATTTCGGCCGTTCCGGCCCGATTCCGACACGTTCCAGTCAAATTTCGGCTGAACTGCGAATTAATAAACACAGAATTTTTTTTTGCGCTAGGCATGAATCGAACCCTTTCTCTATAGCTGGGAAGCAAAGCCATTTACCACTATACCATCCAAGCTTTGTTATTATACAACACAACTCATTTATATATATATCAATTATAATTCACTAATTTGTAGCAATTATTCACTCATGGATTAATAACTATTTTCTTTTATATATATATCAATTATAATTCACTAATTTGATTGTAATAATTTTTCTAAATTTTTTTATCAATTCTTTCCTTTTTTTTTAGTATAAAACAAGCTTCTGGCAAAAAAGTCCGATTTTCCGATCTGATTCGGCCAATCCCGACCGATTTTTCCGATCCGGATCGGGATCGGACGGGGCCGATCCCGATTTTGATTCCGATTTTTCCTTCTATGGATGTAGATCCGTAGTACGGACCCAAAGTGCATAGTCCGATCCCGATTCCGATTCCAGTTCTGATTTTTTCTTCTATGGATGTAGATTCGTAGTACGGACCCAAAGTGCGCTATGCATAGTACCGTAGCCTCACTCAATAAGGAAATGGGTGTCTACTAAATTTATTAAAGCAAGCGCAATTACATTTCTGTGATTAGTCGATTATAACTCTTACACATGTACATAGTTCATAATTAATTCACTAATTAAGCAACCTTCATAAAATCAGGTGTTGGGGAGTAAACACCGGGTGGCAAGTGGAGGATGCGAAGGACAAAATCACGAAGCTTCTAGAAGAGTACGAAGCCGGGGGCGATTTGGGGGAGGCATGTCGTTGCATCCGTGACCTTGGAATGCCGTTTTTCAACCATGAAGTAGTCAAAAAGGCACTCGTCATGGCCATGGAAAAGAAGAACGACAAAATGCTCGATTTATTGAGTGAGTGTTTCAGTGAAGGTCTAATTACTATCAACCAACTCACAAAGGGGTTTATGAGGGTCAGAGACGGGATGGATGACCTGGCACTCGACATTCCCGTAGCAAGAGATAAGTACGGGTCATATGTGACCCGTGCGAAGGAAGACGGGTGGCTTCTTGCCTCTTTCGCTTGAACTGTGGTTTGGTTTTAATTTGTCATGGGATCATATCTGTTCATGCTTTTTTTTTTATCTAGAATAGTAAGTGGAGCTGAGTTTGTTCGATGTCAGTGACAGTCAGTGACTTGACTTGCTTGGCCCAGAAATGATCTCTGTTTTAGTTTGGTGACAGTGTAATATTTTTTTATTTTACATAGACCTGTGTTTAAAAAGAGTATTATTCTGTGAAACATATTTTGTATGTTATGTGTTTGTTGGTCTCTTTGTTTAATTATCCTGTAAGCCCTTGGTTTTGGTTCTCTTTACTGTTATATTATGTTAGAGCATCTACATCCCTGAAACTCTTAGAGTTTCTAATCTGATGTGGCAGTTGCTAAACCAGTTTCAGGAATGTAGATAAATTTCTTATTTAGCAACTTTGCTCAATAATTTCTTAATAAGAAATCGTTTATAAACTGTGACGTGGCGAAATGATTCGCTGAGATTCATTTCTCTTGCAAATATATCTTAATAAGAAATTTTATAACCTGTGACGTGACAATTAGAAATTCTAATTTTAGTTTCAGGAATGTGGAGGCTTAAAAATTAAGAGAGGTTTAATTTTTAAAAAACAGTTAACAGTTATTTAGAAACTCTAATAGTTTTAGGAATGTAGATGCTCTTAGGTCAAATAATTGATTGGATTCTGATCAAACGGTTCAGATTCAGACTCAAAATTTGAGTTACTTTTAAGGGACCCCGGACTCTTTTTATGTTAAAAGAATGTTTTGTTCTTAATTTGGCAAGAAATGTATACTGGGGTTTTCTGTTAGTGTCAAAAGTGATAGAAAAATTTACCAGTCTAAGCCTGGTTCTGATGTCAACAACAAAGCCCATAAACAAATAAACAATGTGTTAAATAATATTTGATACTACCAAACGAGTCCAATGTTCTACGCGTAGAAGCTTTGTTATCTCCATTTCATTATTATTAACCACGTTATGATTGAAAATTAATTTTTAGATTTAATCTCAGTTCTCTAATTACATAATCTATCTTTGTTTGATTAAATGCATCTGTTTTATGTGTAGAAGTTAAATTTAGCTACAAACATACTCGTTACATATACCGCCACACGATGCGTTACAATTAAAATTAAACAGACTCTAAAATTTAGCGATATAATTCTCTGTTTTATTTATTTATTTGTTTCCTTATTTCTCCCTCTCCAATTGAAATTTTCTATACGGCGGATCACAATGCAAATCAATTTTTTGTTCACACTTTTTTATTTATCTACTTCCTTATTTCTATACATATTACTGTGATAAATCTAGAATATATTTCTAATTTTATTTTTTTATGAAAATTTGTCATTTTGTATGAGAATTTATTTTTGTTATTTTATCATATATTCCGTTGCAACGCACGGGCACAATACTAGTATATATCTATGTATATGGTGATGTATAGTTAGAGTGGGAAAAATGGCACAGCGAAGCCGGCTCCGTCACGGAACGGTACGGTTACGGCACGACACGCGTGTCGGTTACGTGTTGTGACTTGCGTGTTTCGTACCGTAATCATTCGCGTGTCGTGACCATCTCTATAAAATTTAGCACGGCACGCCATGTCACGCGAAAATCTAACTTCCATTATTCGAAAATGGACTTCCATTATTTTTTATTTGACTTCCATTATTCGAAAATCCGACTCCACTCCTAACTAATGAGCTTAAGACACGCTAATTTTGCTCACGAATCTACCGTTAAAATAAAATAAAACGAATGTATATAAGGTTACGGCATGACACGCGTGTCAGTTACATGTTATGACTTGTGTGTTTCGTGTCGTGACCATTCGCATGTCGTGACCATCTCTAGAAAATTTAGCACGGCATGTCATGTCACGCGAAATATCTTATTACAGCACGGCACGTGGTGACGAGAGTCGTGTGTAATTAGGACTGTTAGATTTTGATCAAATAGTGAATCTTGAATAAACTAACCTAAATTATGATAAAATAGTCACGCGAGTCACGTTTAGATACGGCGTGATTCACGTGGCATAACCATTCGCGTACCGTGACCACCTTTAATATTTTGATCACAGCATAGCATGTGACAACTTAACTTAATCACGGCACAACACGTTTTTTCCCCTCAATGTATAGTGAGAGAATATTTATTCTATATACTATTATTAGCTAGCAATAGCATACATTACATGTCATTTTTAACAGCCTGTAAAAAAACGATACACATATGCAACTACTCTTAGTCGAACTGACATGAAAATTTCATGCTTCATGCTACAACGGTCTTCTCTAAAGTGCTGACCAGTCATATTTATTTTTAGAGAGAAATTATTTATTTTTAGATATAAATTATTTTGAAATTTCCTATGTTTAAGTAAAAGAATGTGAGGTTAATTTTCTACCAATAACAGCTCTCTTTAGCAAAACAACTAGCTAAGCAGTGCATTTAAAAAGGCTTCTCTTACAATGAAAATATGAAAATTCATAAAACCAAAAGAGATATCTCAGTATCTCTTCCCTGAGAACTGAGACCCATTTTTGAGTAGGCTTTTCTTCAACTTAAAATGTTGACAGAAGAGCCAACTCAAATCCCTTCTCTCAATCCAAAAACCACTGACAATATATATGAAAATGATGAGGAGAAATTGAGAGGCTACAAAAATTCAATTAGTGTTATCATAAATGAGTATTTATCTTCTCATGACATAGAGAACCTTATTACCAATGTAGAAAAGCTTCACACTCCCGAGTACAACCCGGTGTTCATAAAACGACTTGTCACCGTTGCCATGGACCGCAAGAACAAGATTCGGGAGATGGCATCATTTCTTCTCTCAATATTAACCATGAAAATCTTTACAACCGAAGATGTCATCACCGGATTCACAATGCTTCTCGATTCCATCGATGATACTGCACTGGATATACCGGATGCGTCCGATAAACTCGCCTTGTTTCTCGCTAGAGCGGTCCGAGATGATGTTCTAGCGCCCGTTCATCTCAATTTGTTAAATGAAAAACATAGCGAGGGTAGCACCGCGGGTAAAACAATCACACTTGCTTGTAACCTAGCCTTCTCGCCACATGCTGGAGAACGACTCGAGAGATGCTGGGGTGGCAGCTCTGATTGTTTACAAGACGTAAAGGAAAAAATTATGAAACTTTTGGAAGAGTATCAATCGGGCGGTGATTTGGACGAAGCATGTCGTTGCATTCGTGATATCGGGATGCCGTTTTTCAACCATGAGGTAGTTAAAAAGGGGTTGATCATGGCCATGGAGAAGAAGAGCGACCGCATGCTCGATTTGTTGCAGGAATGCTATGACGAAGGCGTGATTTCGGTCACGCAATTGACCGAGGGATTCAGTAGGGTTCGAGATGTGATGGATGATTTGGTTCTTGATATACCGAAAGCCGCTGAGATATTCGACCGTTATGTTGAGCATGCCAAGAAGCACAATTGGATCAATGAGGAAGGCAATAGATCTACTATTTAATTAATTAATTAATTAATTACTATTCAGTTGTTTTGCTTTGCATGGTTAATTTTCTTTACTAGCTACTTAAGTATGTTCTTTAATTAGTCTAGCTAGTATATGTGAGGTTAAGTTAGAAGGTTATATTGAGATTAGTTCAATATTAATTGTTCTCATCTGTGAACAATTAATTATTTTTCTTCTACTTTTATGAATTTTAATCCAAATGTTTTTCCTGTATGAGAAAATTTTATTCTTTTATTATTTAGTTTATTTGATAGTACTTGATTTATAAGCGTTGAATAGAAAGAATTATTAGCGAAAGGGAAAATTAATCGGTTTTGACCGTATTTAAATAATAAACATACATTAAAATTCAATTTAGTTATGTTCTTTTTTAAAACATTGATTTTATTCTCGTAGTTCTTTTTAAAAACATCAAACCGGCCAAGAAAATATCATTGTAGGAAAAAAGATGCTTCAAAACCTCATCTCCTTTTAAAATTGATAATTTGAATTTATTAAACTGATCAGAAATATTTGAATTATATTAAACTTAATATTTGCAATCTTAAGCTGCAAGTGTGGACTAATTAACATTGAATGACGTTTTAGTGTGGACTAAATCACTTGTGAAATATTTGCAAGTGTGTACTAAATCATCTTGATAGGTGACTAAACATTGAATGACGTTTTAGTGTGGACTAAATCACTTGTGAAATATTTGCAAGTGTGTACTAAATCATCTTGATAGGTGACTTAACATTTTATGTTTTAGGCCGGTCTAAAGATCGACTTATACCATGTTATACCGGCTCAATTAAATCACGTTTGACGGCTTAAGTGAGACCTAAACATTTTATTTCATGATTTAATTCTCAACCAAACATGACCCATCATTAAATTAAAGAGAATAAAACAATATAACGCAAAAGAAATGGTACCAGTGCGTTTAGATAATATAATTGTAGAGCATCAAAGAGCACACAATCTTTGACTTTTTTGGTATATCTAATCTATAGATTATTTTTTCTCCGAATTGTCAACGTAATTAAATGATGACTATGACTATCTTTATCAAGCTCCTTCCATCTGAGTTGATTTTTCTACACTTCATTTCCACCATTTTCAGAGAGAAAGCAGAGAGGTATATAGGTAAAAGAAGAAGAGAGGTCTTTCCACAAGAGAAGTATTAATTCTCTGTATTCACAACAGAGATAAAGCAGAGCTGCAGAGAGACCACAGATAGGTACCTCATCTCATCTCTACACTTTTGTTCTTGTAATGAATTTCCTGGTATATTTGAAAGAGTCTTTATCCATGAACCTTATTACTTTCATGATAAAATTTGTTAAGAAATTTAATTTATTCCATGAACATATTAAATTTTTTTCTGATAGAGGTATCCCAAATAGGAACCCATCCCGTGCGTTTAGACTTTAGATCCTTATAATTGTAGAGCATTGAAGCGCATACAATCTTTGACTCTTTTGGTATATTTTCTCCGAATTATCAAATGTGAATATAACTAAATGATGACCACCTGTATCAAACCCCTTCCGTCTGTGTTAATTTGTCTACACTTCATTCCCACCATTTGTAGAGAGAAAGAGAGAGCTGCATCCCATACAAGGAAGCATTATCTGTATTCATAACATAGAGAAAGCAGAGAAAGCAGAGCTGCAGCGGGACCACAGATAGGTACGGGCTTTCCATATCCCTCTACTTTTGTTCTTCCAATGAATTTCATGGTATATTTGAAAGAACCTTTTATCCACGGAAATTGTTATAAAACATCACAAAACATTAATTACCATAACAAAGCATATAAAACATCACTTTTTCTTTCATTAGGGGCAATTTCATGTATACCCCTTCAAAAACATTGAAATTACGTATTTGCCCCCTCTAAAATTCATAAAATTATATTTACCTTTCTAAATTTCAGAAATTTACAAATTTACCTGTTTTATTGCTTTTTTTATTAATACTCATTTTAAAATTATAGAATTCTCATTTTACTTTTTATTGAAGGAGCTTTCCCAAATAGTTATACAGTAAATCTAGCTAGCCTTAGTAGCCAATACTACCAGTCTTATCGATGTTGTTTGCCTTTGACGAAGGGTAACATGATTTCCCACTCAGTATATCTGATTACCTAATATCAAAATATTATCCTAAAATCTGAGCCAATAGATTATGGTTTGGCCCTATTGTTATTACCATTTGAAATTAAAATCTATACTATAATAGGATGTTTTCATTATTTTTTTTTTCTGATATCCCCTTAAAAATTCATTAAAATGAAATATTATTATGAGATATTTGTTTATTGCTATCATATTTTACATTTAAAAAATAAAATATATGTATTTTGTCCATATATTTTCAACTCTTTCCCGTAAATAATTAATTTCATTCACAAAAGTGAAGAGATATTTAAATAAAATTCAAGTAACATTTACATGATACATCATACTAAACTTATTTTCTTCATCTCTCTAACTCCACATGCAAAATTTCTTATAACGTTAATTGCAAATAAATACTTGTAAAAATTCTAATTGAATACAAATTTTAACTACGCACATGCTAGATCGCCTCACTATATAACATGAATCAATATTAAAAGTCTCCACGCATTATAGGTGTGGTTTAGATTGATCTGAATTCTAATCGTACGGTCTATAAATTAACTCAAACAGTACGTTAACGCGTAGGATGCGACTTCGCCAAAAACTAGATAAGGGTGTAAAAGTCACAAGTTCGACTGACAAGGGGAGTCGAACACGTCAGAGTTAAGAATTATTGAGACGTTAAAAGAAGAGACACTGACAATCCAGAGATACCAGGGATCGAATGGAGGTCTGGAGGAATTCACATACCTGACCGAGTACAATTGAAACAGACATTCCAGCAGCATTCTTTCAACGAATCTCAAGGCATAAATAATACTGGCCTCCTGTGCCATCCCGAATAGACACCGGTTGATAATAAGTCTCAGCCGTCTGTTTCAATTGTCTTGAGTCATGTACCTGGGAGGATACGCATCGGTGTGGAGGTCGTTTGACAAACCTATTTCTCTCAATTAGGTTCCACGGAAGTAAAATTGTTACATAAAAGTTGAAGATATTAAAAATAGAGGGATGCTTCGGTGGACATAAGGACCTATTTGTAAAATGAACATATTTTCATTTTCAAAGTTCAAACAGTCGATCCGACCATTCAACATTATCTCCGTATTAAAATTGACTTGGAGGTCAAATTTTACATTTTTTTGAATTTTTTTACTATTTAATAAGATGGTTACAAAATCGTTGTTTTCAGACCATTGAAAAACAACGATTTTGTAACCATCTTAATAAATAGTAAAAAAATTCAAAAAAATGTAAAATTTGACCTCCAAGTACATTTTAATATGGAGATAATGTTGAACGGTCGGATCGACTATTTGAACTTTGAAAATGAAAATATGTTCATTTTACAAATAGGTCCTTAATTATGTCCATAGAAGCAAATGCCTTAAAAATATATAGATTTCTCATTTTTTTGAGCTAGGGGTGTCAATGGTACTCTTTTAACTGTTAATTCAATCTAAAATGTATTCGATAAGACGAGTATGGGTAGTGTTTTTTATCATTAGTTTATCGGGTATAGGTATAGTTAAGAAAAAGATTTCGTTAACTTATTAAGTAAAGATACGAGTAAGAGCTATTTTGTAACAAATTATAAGGGACAAAATTAATTTTCAATGAGCATGAGTATGTAAATACCTCTTGACCCCGTACAAGACTCATTGACAATGACACCCCAATTTGTCATAGTAATCCAAAACAAGCTTGATAAAAATATCATAAATAAATCTGCTGTGATTCCAAAAGAATCGCAGGAGCCTGCTTTTCGAAATCGAACTGTTTATCTGTTTGAGATTCTTACATAAAAATCAATTGCATTTGAGATTCGTGTTTTCCAAAAAATTAACAGGCTCACTGCTTTTGAGAATCCCAGCAGATTTATTTCTGAAAATATCACATCAGCAATCAGCATCACAATTATTCACAAGTCAAGAGTCAAAGTTGGCGGCTTGATGTGTTTTATTTTTTCCACAATTATTATCTGGGAGTGGAATAAATACACAAGATTCAATTTTCACCATTTCTCATAAAATAATTATTTCTCTTGATAATACCAAATTATCTTGCAAAGTCCTTTATTTGGTTTTAACAATCTTTGACTCTTTTGGTAACTTTTCTCCGAATTATCAAACCCCTTCCGTCTGTGTGAATTTTTTACACTTCACTCCCACCATTCCATTTGCAGAGAGAAAGAGAGAGGTCTTCCTTCATAACATAGAGAAAGCAGAGCTGCATCCCATACAAGGAAGAGGAAGCAGAGAAAGCAGAGCTGCAACGGCACAGATAGGTACGGGCTTTCCATACCATATCCCTTTACTTTTGTTCTTCCAATGAATTTCATGGTATATTTGAAAGAACCTTTTATATATCCACGGAAATTGTTATCTTTAAAGAGTGAATATGTCAAGAAATGAATTCTTCTAACATATTAATTATCATAACAAAACATATAAAACATCACTTTTTCATTAGAGGCAATTTCATGTATACCCCTTCAAAAACATTGAAATTACGTATTTGCCCCCTCTAAAGTTCATATATAAAATCATATTTACCTTTCTAAATTTCAAAAACTTACAAATTTACATGTTTTATTGCATTTTTTATTAATACTCATTTTAAAATTATAGAATTCTCATTTCACTTTTTATTGAAGAAGCTTTCCCAAACAGTTATCCAGTAAAGCTAGCTAGCCTTAATAGCCAATACTACCAGTCTTATCCAGTATTGTACCATGCACCGCGACTAACAGTACGTGAAGCAACTAACCAAAACTGAAATTAAACCCCATAATTACAAAGGAGCCTTTCAAATTTTGGCATATGTGACATGTAATGGCATAATTACATGCCCTAATACCTAGTAAATTTATTGGGTTTCAGAGTGATGAAAATACGATGTTAGTCGAAATTTCCTCATACCACTCTTGATTTTAATCTGAACAAACTTGGGATGGTAAGAAAATCGAATAATCAGAACCAATTTGCTCAATACTAAACAAAAACATAACATTGAAACCGGACATCACCATTCTTTAATCACATCAATACCAGCCCTGACCAAAACTTCAAATCTAATTAAACCTGACCTAGACTTTAACGAGTTATACGGCAACCTATCCAAGGAAGCTAGAGAAAACCACTAATGTATCAGTTCAGTTTCTTTTGTACACTACAACGTGTACTGACATGAACAAGACCAACACAAACATAACTGGTATAAGTCTCAATGAAATTTTATTGACATGAAATTAATGTAATCCTGAATCATTATTTATTGGAGGCTGCGATGCCAGTTTGCAATTCAAAATGATATAGATAATGTTAAATGTAAATGACTGCACAATTCAACATTTCCTTTTCCCTCAAAACTACTTGTCAAGCAGCTTAGGGTTAGGGTAAAGAAGTAAGTTTCTTAGAGACGTTGTTATTCTCGTCCTATTTTTGTTACAAGTAAAAGAGAAAAACTAAATAATTTGCAACTTCTTTTTATAGCAAATTCACTCAGCTCTTATTTTGGCCATAAAACTTTGGGTATATATCCTTTTTCATTCTACTATTGCCTTTGCAAGTAATTAATTGTCTTTTTTGCAAAAGAAATTAACCAGTCAATTTGGTATAAATTGCAGTTAGTTGGCAGTTGGCAACTTGGAAAACACAAATTCTACTATCATAGCTTCATATGGCTGTAAAAGGGCGTTGGCATGCAAATTTCCCAGAAGAAGGGGATAATGTCCTCGATACACTGAGTGCACCAGAAGCCTGTTTGGAATGTTACCAGACAATACCACCAACTTTTTCGAGTGACAACCTAAACCAGAATGCCACACCTAATCCTTTGGTAAGCGATGGTACAGATAGCCAAGAGGTTTGTGATCTCACGTCCAATGCAGTAATCAACTACATAGGCCAAATTTTGTTAGAAGAAGATATAGATGATGGCATAAGCATTTATCAAGAAGAGGAAGCTATTCGAGAAACAGAGAAATCCTTCTACGATACCCTTGGGAAAGAGTACCCTCTTGCACTTACCTTGGTCCAATTCCATCCACCTCAAAACGGTAATGCTACAAATAGTGGTTCCAGTAATGCTATAAAAAATGTTTCGGAGAATGAGGTGCTACAATACAGTAACTTGGAACCCGTCTTAATCAATGCTGACAATATATCTACTTTAGTTATGGAGAAAATTCCGGTCACACCAGTACAAAAAGGTGCTGAAGAAGCAATGAAATTTCTTCCATCCATTGAAAAGTTGTTTGTTGGTTTAGAGCCAAATAGAATTGAGTTTAATGAGAAACCCAAGGAAAATGATATCAGTGAGAACATAGCAATATGTTACGAGACCTGTACTAAAAAGTGTGCAAGTAACGATAGAGAACCAGATCTATCAGAGGGGCAAGCTCGCAAGCAACGAGCAATTTTCTCAGATGATCCGGCAAGAAATGAGAACTTGGATCAGTTTCTTCTTTACCGTGGTAGCGAGTATGTGAAAGAGGTTATCTCAGTACGTGAAAGTATGAAACAAGGTATGAAAAATGAGTCACCGGATCATCAGGTGGACACAAGGAGTAAGAAGGCATTAGAAAAGAAGGAAGCCGGAGATGACTTGGTGAATCTTCGTTCTCTCGTAATTAGTTGCTCTGAAGCAGTTTCTGCTAGCAACTACCACAGGGCCTATGAACTAATCAAGCAAATAAGGAAACACTCATCCCCTATGGGACATGGCGACCAACGTTTGGCATATTATTTGGTGGATGCACTCGAGGCACGCTTGGTTGGTACGGGAAGTGACATCTACCATAAACTACTGTCGAGGCAAGGAACTGTGACTGACTTTTTGAAAACTTTTCGTGTTTATCATGCAATTTGCCCGTTTCTGAAGGTACAACATTACTTCTTTGTCCAAACAATCCTAAACATCGCAGAAAATGCCACAAAGGTTCATATAATTGACTTCGGAATCCACATGGGATTCTTGTGGCCATCTTTCTTTGAACGTCTCACAAGCTTAGGAAAAACACCGCCTAAAATCCGTATAACTGGTATAGAATTTCCACAAAAGGGTTTCCGTCCAGACAGACTAGTTGTAGAGACAGGAAGGTGGTTGTCAGAATATGCTCAGAGATATAATATCCCTCTCAAGTATCAAGGTATAGCATCCAAATGGGAAAATATTACAATAGAAGATCTTAAGATTGAAGAAGATGAGATTTTAGTAGTAAGTTGCATGAATCGACTTGGAAAACTTGCCGATGAGACAATTGCCATGAGCTGCCCTCGTGATAAAGTTCTAAGCATAATAAGGGAGATCAAACCACGTGTCTTTATTCATGGATTTCTGAATGGCTCATATAGTATGCCGTTCTATACAATTCGATTTAAGGAAGTTTTATCGAAGTTCTCTTCTTTTTTTGATATTTTTGAGTCAACTATGCCTCGAGAGAGTGAGGCGAGGCTCCATATAGAAAGGACCATTCTAAGTCCAATAGCAATTAATGCAATAGCTTGTGAGGGTTCAGAGAGAGTGGATAGACCGGAGACGTATAGGCAGTGGCAGGCCAGGAATCTTCGGGCCGGTTTTGTGCAATTACCCGTGGATTCACTGATCAAGAAAAAGATAATGAGAACAGTGAGATCAGGACTTTACCACAAGGAGTTTCTTGTTGAGGAAGAGAACAAATGGCTTTTTTTGGGATGGAAAGGAACAATCTTATTTGGGTTGTCCACATGGAAACCGAATGAGAATTATGAGACTAAATAGTAAGAGCAGGCTTGATAAATCTAGCTATATTTTGTGAATGTTTTCTATGTATCATTTTAGCCATTTCTTTTTCTTTTTCATTAACAACTTTGAGAATGGAGCTTGTATAAGTCTACATGAATTGTTACTAAGTTTTTGTGTTGGTTTACTTTTTATTAATTTTTTTATTTTATTTAGTATTTTTATATGGTCGCATGGGCATTACATCAAACAGCTTATATATATAAACTAATTTTTAGATTAAAAGAAATGCAACGCAAATTTTTTGTTTACCTAACCGAGGTTTCACTGTGCCTCTTGCCATCATTACTCAAGAAAAAATTGGATGCGGCGATTGATTTTGACTTGGTCAAAATCAAAGAGGGTACAAAGGACACGGACTCGAGCCCATTCCCGTTCCCGTTCCCAAGATGGGGCCGAACAGGGCTTTAATGTGTAGAGCCAAGGAGCTCCATGCATCCTTACTGCGCAGTGGGATTGCGCAGCTTTAGGGTGCGTAGACTTTTTTTTTATTTGAAAATGGTTCATTTTAGGACAGAGGCGGTAGACGGTATAAAATATTAGCGTCACATTCAAAAGCAGATTCAAGTTAATTGAACGGAGTTAATTGTTCCTCATTTATTTTTTATTAATTATACTTGATTTTCTTTATTGTTTAGAATAAAAATCTACGAGGACTGAAAATTAAAAGTGTACGGATAATCAGTTATAAATTATTCCTTACCGATAACTAAGGTAATTATTAAATATAAAAATATATTGAATATTTTTTTCTTCATACATACAATGTGACATGCTAGCCAGCACTTAGCATTCAATGTTTTTAGGTGACAATATATTGACCAATGATCTATTGTGATTTTTTTTTTTACGGTCATTGCTTATTATATGGCAACTTGCAGATTATAAAGTGTTTATTTACAATATTTTTATTGGGTTTAGGAATTAGAAACATAGTCAGGATTTTTATTAGAAGTAAAAAATTTTATTTATAGGACTAGTGAGTTACAGTCTGTCATGAATTAACCAACTCAAATTGTAGTTAATTTGTTCACGGGAGGACAATTTTTTTTTTTCAGAAGTAGGCAACAGCCTGATTAATTTTTTTTTTTGGTATAGCCCTATTAAAATTATTTTTTCTATTTTTTTCTAAATTTCGAACATACGACCTTTTATACGGAGAGCATTGTTTTTGTTACTAGACCAAAAGCTAGTTCTCGGCTCAGCTCATTTCTTTGTTTGTTACAACAAAAAGATGATTTTTTTTTTTGAACTGCTTTACTACCCTCTTTGTGTACGTTAACCATGAGAGCATGAATTTTGTTGCGAATAAAAGTGAAAAAAAATCGCAACTTACGATTTATTTCAGGCTCACAATGTTACAGGTTGCCCAAAAAATTTAATCTATATGCAACTCACAACACACGAGCGAATTATTACAAATTGGATTCAATTTGATTCATGAATGGTTCAACTAAAGTGAAACTCAACTCAACTTTATCTAACTCGGTTTAGTTTAATTCGGGCTAGTTTACATGATAGTATCGGATCCGATTCAAACCTTCAACAAATAAACCCTATCCTGTTTTCAAGTTGCGTTTGATTACACGCTAGTTAATAATTCAGCAATTCCTATAATTAGTGCTAATTACAGCCTCCACATCTCCCATCCATTCTACTATCGGATAGTGCTAAAGAGAAAGAGAAAGAGAAAGAGAAAGAAAGTGAAAAGAATAGAGGGATGACCATTCTTGTGTTAGAGAGAGAATTAGTGGAAAATTTAGTGGGTTAGGTACGGATATAGTGGGGTTAAGTGATCTGAATCCAATTCACTCCATTTGATTTTGTATGGAAAATTCTGTCAAAGTTAGGAAGTGCCTGTCACACGGTATTATTATTATTTTTTTTTTTTCTGGATAGAACTGTCCCATGAACGGTATTGATTTCATTGAACGGGTGGTTTTCTAGGATTTTCCAGCTTGTACAATGTGCAACTAGTCTGGTAATATTTTTAATAGAATTTTTTTGTAACTTATCATTCATCCCGGCAATACTCCGACCTGCATGTACGAATTTCAACCGTCTGATTTTAAACGGAGCCAATCCGGCTCGTGTCTATAACATAGGGGGCCATTTAATATTAGTGCAGATTTAGTTCGCACAAATCTTAAAGCAGATTGGATAGTCGAGATTCATTAACTCAAAAGATTCTCTTTTGAGTTAATGCAGAGGATATGAATTCCAGATAGCTAAGGTTGACGAGGGTTAGAATGTATCCTCGCTAATAGCTATCTGCAAGGACTTACTATCCGTTTTACCTCATTCTTGCTGCAAATTCTTACTATCGGTTTAATCGGTTCGGTTTTAATTCGGTTTGTTATTTTAGTTTGGTTGGTTCGGTTGGATTTTCAAAAACTGAAAAAAAGTTTGATTTGATTATTTTAGTTCGGTTTGAATTGAACCAACCGTTTGAACACCCCTATCCACATCTCCCATCCATTCTACTGCCACGCTCACATATAATGGTTCACACAGGTTCCGCCTCAAACATCGAACTTCCACATCCTTCCACCTCTTTTGATTGAATTTATTTTGGGCTTTGTTTTGGGCCTGACAAAGCTTCTGAGCCTTCTGCAGCAAATTTGATGTCTGGGCCTTCTACCCTCTGATAACATATTAATTTCACTGAATGGAATCAACTAAAATTATTTATTGAACAATTGTTCATGAGTGAGGCTATGGTGCTATGCATAGCACCAATGGCTAGTGTACTACGGCTCAATATGGTACTTTTTAAAATCCTAACGTTCGATCCGACCGTTCAATGTGATATCCATATGAATATGTACTTGCAAACTAAATTTTATATTTTTTCGAATTTTTTTACTATTTTTTCAGATAGGTCGAAAAATCAGTGTTTTTTGAAAATTCTGGACCATCAAAATTCTACCTATCTGAAAAAATAGTAAAAAAATTCGAAAAAATATAAAATTTAGTTTGCAAGTACATATTCATATGGTTATCACATTGAACGGTCGGATCGACCATTAGGATTTTAAAAAGTACCATATTGAGCCGTAGTACACTAGCCATCCGTGCTATGCATAGCACCATAGCCTCACTCATTGTTCATATATTACATTTTAGTACAACTAGGGTTATATACTACTGTTCATATATTATATTTTTTACTTATATTTAACTAATTATTTATATTAAGAGTTGTAATTAATAATGCTCTATCAACAAAGATGATTGTCTTCCAGCACCTCTAAAACATGTCGAAGTATAAAGTCTTTCAATAAAATCAATAATGAATTATTTTTGAATTTAATTATGTCACTGAAATTAATTTTGCTACCAATAAATATATTCATTTGATGATGGAAATCAAGTGAAGAGATTCCCATGAAATTAAATTATATGTTATTTACCGTTATTCGTTTCGTTTGAAGCTTAATATGTGTAGGGATTGTTGAAAATTTACATAATGTGCATTAACAAATTAGCTAATTTAAAAAAAAAAGTATCTGAATCACATTGACAAGATACTTCATAATTTGATGCGAAATATTACTAAAATAATAAAATATACTTAGTATTAAAGTACAATTTAATTAGATTTGAAATTCAAACGGTGAAGCTGAACCGTTCAATGAAATTCTTCCATTCTACATAACTAATGTTAGGATCGAGTTCCTTATTTAAACAAACATATAAATTTATTGTACTTTGAGAAATCATATAATTAACAAGTTTCATATTACAGATCTATAAATATTTGAATTATATTAAACTTAATATTTGCAATCTTAAGCTGCAAGTGCGGACTAAACATTGAATCACGTTTTAGTGTGGACTAAATCACTTGCGAAATATTTGCAAATGTGTACCAAATCATCTTGATAGGTGACTTAACATTTTATGTTTTAGGCTGGTCTAAATTAAGATCGAATTATATCATCTTAGACCAGCTCAATTAAATCACGTTTGACGGCTTAAGTGAGGCCTAAGCATTTTATTTCATAATTTAAGTCTCAATCAAACATGACCCATCATTAAATTAAAGATAATAAAACAATATAACGCAAAAGAAATGGTAGCAGTGCGCTTAGATAATATAATTGTAGAGCATCAAAGAGCACACAATCTTTGACTTTTTTGGTATATCTAATCTATAGCTTATTTTTTCTCCGAATTGTCAACGTCGTAATTATTAAATGATGACTATGACTATCTTTATCAAGCTCCTTCCATCCTAGTTGATTTTTCTACACTTCATTAATTTCCACCATTTTCAGAAAGAAAGCAGAGAGGTATATTATAGGTAAAAGAAGAAGAGAGGTCTTTCCACAAGGGAAGTATTCTCTGTATTCACAACAGAGATAAAACAGAGCTGCAGAGTGTAGAAAAATAAAATAGAATAGGGACAAATAAGCCTCAGAGCCCTTAACGGGTTTTATTACCCTTAACGGGTTTTGTTCATCATAGGCTAAATAAGTAATAAAGGGAGCAACTAAATATGGATATAAAGTTACTCAACCTTTATTTCTTATTATAGAAAGTTACCGTTTATTTCCAACAGCTATATTTCCATTCTGTTATATATATAGCATACTGTACAAACCAAACAAGTTAATGCAACATATCAAATTCTCATCATATTTTGCTCTCTGTTTCATATCACAAAACTATTATGGTATCAGAGCGGGATTAAAATCCTGACTCAAGATCAAAAATCAGCAGCAGTACCAGCAACTGCAAAGAATACATATCACCCCTGATCTCACCAAACAAATCAGCATACCAGTAGTGCTGTTCTTTACCAGAAAATAGCCAGAAAAATCGCAATGGCACAACACAACGAAAAACTCACAGGGGTGATGCTCAATGGTAAAAATTACCATGTATGGGCAAGACAAGTTATCTTTGCCTTAAGTGGCCGAGAAAAAAGTGATCACATCAACCCAGAGAACAAGGCTCCCAAGCTATCAGAGCCTCCAACTGAACCCGAAAAAAAGGCATTAGCAAAATGGAAAGTAAGCGATCATACCGTGATCACTTGGTTACTCGCAACAATGGAACCACAGGTATCTGACTTACTCTCATACAAGGATACCGCATCAGAAATTTGGCAAAGAGCCGAAAAACTATATGGCCACAAGAAAAATTATGCCCATATCTATCAAATTCAACGAGAAATGCAACAAGCAAAACAACAGCAAGGTCAACCAGCCATGAATCTGTTTGGATTTCTCCAAAAGAAAAAAGATGAGATTAGGGTTTATCGACCTCCTACCACTGACCTTGCTGAAATCCAAAAACGAGAGGAGCAAGACGAGGTCTTTCAATTTCTAGCCTGCCTCGACTCATCTTATGATGCTGTGAGATCACAGATTCTCCTCCTAGCCGAACTTCCATCTCCAGATGAAGTGGCATCAATGGTACAAGGAGAAGAAACAAGAAGAGAGGTAATGGGCTCACACCCACCTGAAAACCCAGAATCAAAGGGATTTATTGCCGCCGTTGGCAGACCGAATCCTAACCCTAACTATCGGGCGGAGGTGAGAGGAGACCAAGCAGCCGAAGGAGGCTTGCTGGTTTCTCAACCCTCACCTCAGACCGAAGTGGCAAAAGAAGGGAGGAGATCGGAACAGAGGCGGCGGCTACGGAGGGTTTGAGAAGAAGAAGGGATTTTTGGCAGAAACAACAGAGGGGAGCGGAAGGGCTGAATGGGTTGAGTCTGACCCGGGTCCGAAAGAAATAAGCTCAAACCCCTCCAGTTCGGATCCTATGCGGCTGTTGCTCCAACAGCTTACTGCCATGATGAATCAAAAACAAGAAAATACAAAGACCTCTGGTATGATTTGTGTCTCAAATTTTTCTGTTTTTCCAAAAAATTCTAGATGGATACTGGATTCAGGTGCAACTGACCATATGACCGGTAATATAAATTTATTGACCTCATTTAGAAAATATGAAACCAAAAAATTTGTTACGGTTGCAAATGGTGAAAAAATGGAAATCCTTGGAGAGGGCTCAATAACAATATTCTCAAAAATAATCCAAAATGTTTTGTATTTAAAAAATTGCTCATCAAACCTATTATCCATTAGTAAAATCACAAACGAGTTAAATTGTGAACTCATTTTTTTAACAAACAATGTGATTTTTCAGGATCGAATAACCAAGATTATGATTGGTGAAGGATTTCTAGAAAATGGGCTTTATATTTTGAATGAAGAAAAATTCAATTTCAACATCACAAAAAATGAAGAGTTGAGTACACTTTGGCATAGAAGAATTGGACATCCTTCCGACAAGATTTTAAAGAGTCTTTTTAATTTTTCAAAATTAGATAATAGTAATTGTGAGACTTGTAAGTTAGGAAAACATATTAGGTTACCTTTTAAATTATCAAGTTCTAAGAGTGAGGAACCGTTTGATTTAATTCACTCGGATGTATGGGGACCCGCCCCAACTAACTCTTTTAATGGATACAAATATTTTGTTATATTTATCGATGATTTCTCTAAAACAACTTGGTTATATTTATTGAAAGATAAAAGTGAAGTCTTTTCACAATTTTTAGATTTTCATAATTTTATAGAAAATCAATACAAAGCTAAAATCAAAATATTTAGATCCGATAATGGAACGGAATTTGTAAATCAAAAGTTCTCAAACTTCTTTAAAGAAAAAGTAATTTTACACCAAACAACATGTGTATATACACCTCAACAAAATGGTGTATCCGAAAGAAAAAATAGACATCTACTTGAAATGACTCGAGTACTCTTGTTTCAAAATAATGTTCCAAAGTCTTATTGGTCGGATGCCGTTCTTACCGCTACATATTTAATTAATAGATTGCCAAGTGTTAATCTAGATTACAAAAGCCCATTAGAAATTCTTTACCAACGAAAACTCAACATTGAGCATTTAAAAATTTTCGGTTGTACTTGTTATGTACACAAAAATAATAAACAAGACAAGTTGGATTATACCTCAATTAAGGCTATTTTTTTAGGATATTCATCACAAAAAAGGGATATAAATGTTATGACCCTAAAAATAAAAAATTGTACATTTCTAGGGATGTAACATTTTTAGAAAAAGAGCCATATTACAAAGAAACTAATTGTGAGAATTTTGTGAGAGAACCCTCCAAGGAAATTGTATTGCCAATTGCAATAGAAAATGCTAGACCAACATCACTTGAGGATGAAAATGAAATTGAAAATGAAATTGAGAATGAGGAAGAAATAGAAGAAAATTCCGCAAATGAAGAAAATAATGACATCGACGAAACACCATTAAGAAGGTCGATTCGAACTACACAACCTTCAACAAGGCTTAGGGATTTTATAACCTACAAGGTACAATATCCTATCCAAGATTTTATTACATATGAAAATGTTTCTTCTAACCATAGAGCATTCTTGACCTCAATTGAAAAAGAACAAGAACCAAACAATTATGAAGAGGCCATAAAAATTCCCAAATGGACCAAAGCCATGAAAGAAGAATTGGGTGCTCTTGAAAAAAATGATACTTGGAAAATAGTTCAATTACCAAAAAATAAAAAATTAGTAGGTTGTAAATGGGTATATAAAATTAAGTACAATAGTGATGGCACGGTAGAACGGTATAAGGCTCGGTTAGTTGCCAAAGGATACACCCAAACCTACGGTATAGACTATTATGAAACATTCGCCCCGGTTGCAAAAATGAATACCGTAAGAATATTATTTTCTATTGCGGTAAACCAAAATTGGAAATTATACCAAATGGACGTAAAAAATGCATTTCTTCAAGGAACACTTGAAGAAGAGGTATATATGTCATTACCACCCGGTTACGAAAAAAACCAAAAACATACACTAGCTTGCAAATTGAAGAAGTCAATTTATGGATTGAAGCAATCTCCAAGGGCATGGTATGAAAAACTAAGCTCTCATTTAATATCTTGCAATTTTAAAATTAGTAGTGCCGACCACTCATTGTTTGTCAAAATTGAGGGAGAAAACACCACAATCATTCTAGTATATGTGGATGACTTTATTATTACCGGAAACAACCAAGAACATATTAAAACAATAAAAGCCCAATTAAAAGAAAAATTTGACATTAAGGATTTAGGCTACTTAAAATATTTTTTAGGCATTGAAGTTGCATATTCAAATCAAAGCTTGTTCATTTCTCAAAGAAAATACACATTAAACTTGTTGGAAGAAACCAGTAAACTAGGATGTAAACCGGCCTCAACACCAATAGATGGCAAAAATAAATTAAATAGTGAAGATGGTGAACCATTGGAAGATATAAATCAATTCCAAAGACTTGTAGGAAAATTAATATATCTAACGGTAACTAGGCCGGATATTTCTTTTTCGGTAAGCCAAATTAGTAAATTCATGCATGCTCCTAGAACACCACACTTGGATGCAATAAATAAAATTCTAAGATATTTGAAAGGAACTCCCGGAAAAGGAGTTTGTATGAAAAATAATAAGTCTAACGATGTATGTGGCTATTCCGATGCAGATTGGGCCGGAAGCTTCGATAGAAAATCGACAACCGGCTTTTGCACATTTGTAGGCGGAAACTTAGTCACATGGAAAAGCAAGAAACAAAATGTCGTGGCACGATCAAGTGCCGAGGCGGAATATCGAGCCATGGCATCCACCGCAAGCGAATTAACTTGGATAAAACAACTCCTTTCGGATTGTGGAATCAAAATTCAAGTGCCAATGCAAATGTTTTGCGACAATCAATCGGCACGTCATATAGCATCCAACCCGGTGTTTCATGAGAGAACTAAACACATTGAGGTTGATTGTCATTTCATTAGAGAGAAGATTCAATCAAAAGAAATTGAGACTCCGTTTGTAAGAAGTGAAGATCAATTAGCGGATGTCTTCACCAAGGGTTTAGACCCAAAACCATTTGAAGCAAATATAAGCAAGTTAGGGTTACGCAACATCTTCACGCCTAACTTGAGGGGGAGTGTAGAAAAATAAAATAGAATAGGGACAAATAAGCCTCAGAGCCCTTAACGGGTTTTATTACCCTTAACGGGTTTTGTTCATCATAGGCTAAATAAGTAATAAAGGGAGCAACTAAATATGGATATAAAGTTACTCAACCTTTATTTCTTATTATAGAAAGTTACCGTTTATTTCCAACAGCTATATTTCCATTCTGTTATATATATAGCATACTGTACAAACCAAACAAGTTAATGCAACATATCAAATTCTCATCATATTTTGCTCTCTGTTTCATATCACAAATCTATTACAGAGAGACCACGGATAGGTACGGGCTATTTAGTTTTTATAGGGACCTCATCTCATCTCTGAATTCATATCCTCTGCGTTAACTCAAAAGAGAATCTTTTGAGTTAATGAATCTCGACTGTTCGATTTGTTTTAAGATTCGTGCGAACTAGATTTTCACTAATATTCAAGAGCCCCTATGTTATAGACACGAGCCGGATTGGCTCCGTTTAAAATCAGACGGTTGAAATTCATTAACTCAAAAGATTCCCTTTTGAGTTAATGCAGAGGATACGGATCCCTCATCTCTACACTTTTGTTCTTGTAATGAATTTCCTGGTATATTTGAAAGAGCCTTTATCCATGAACCTTATTACTTTCAAGATAAAATTTGTTAGAAATTTAATTTATTCCATGAACATATTAATTTTTTTTCTGATAGAGGTAACCCAAATAGGTACCCATCCATGAACATATTAATTTTTTGTCCATATATTTTCAACTCTTTCCCGTAAATAATTAATTTTATTCACAAAATTGAAGAGATATTTAAATAAAATTCAAGTAACATTTACATGATAGACCATACTAAACTTATTTTCTTGATCTCTCTAACTCCGCATGCAAATTTTCTTATAACGTTAATTTCAAATAAATACTTGTAAAATTCTAATTGAATACAAATTTTAACTACGCACATGCTAGATCGCCTCACTATATAACATGAATCAATATTAAAGGTCTCCACGCATTATAGGTGTGGTTTAGATTGACCCGAATTCTAATCGTACGGTCTATAAATTAACTCAAACAATACGTTAATGCATAGGATGTGACTTCGCCAAAAACTAGATAAGGGTGTAAAAGTGACAAGTTCGACTGACAAGGCGAGTCGAACACGTCAGAGTAAAGAATTATTGAGACGTTAAAAGAAGAGACACTGACAATCCAGAGATACAAGGGATCGAACGGAGGTCTGGAGGAATTCACATCCCCTCAAGTTACCTGACTGAGTACAATTGAAATAGACGGTCCAGCAGCATTCTTTTAACTTGGCACGAATCTCAAAGCATACATAATACTGGCCTCCTGCGCCATCTCGAATAGGCACCGGTTGATAATAAATCTGAGCCATCTGTTTCAATTGTCTTGAGTCAGGTACCTGGGAGGATACGGATCCGGTGTGGAGGTCATTTGACAGACCAATTTCTCTCAATTAGGTTCCACGGAAGTAAAATTGTTAGATAAAAGTTGACGATATTAAAAATATATAAATTTCTCATTTTTTTTAGCTAGGGGTGTTAATGTTACTCTTTTAACTGTTAATTCAATCTGAAATGTATTCGATAAGACGAGTATGAGTAGAGTTTTTTATGGTTAGTTTATCGGGTATAGGTATAGTTAAGAAAAAGATTTTGTTAACTTATTAAGTAAAGATATGAGTAAGAGCTATTTTGTAACTAACTACAAGGGACAAAATTAATTTTCAATGAGCATGAGTATGAAAATACCTCCCGACCATGTACAAGACTCATTGACCATGTACAAGACTCATTGACCATGTACAAGTCAAGAGTCAAAGTTGGCGACCTGATATGCTTTCTTTTTTTTCAACAATTATTATCTGGGAGCGGAATAAATACACAAGATTCAATTTTCACCATTTCTCATAAAATAATTATTTCTCTCGATAATACCAAATTATCTTGCAAAGTCCTTACTTTATTTTGTTTTAAGAATATAAATTTATGCCTAGCAGGTAAGGGTGTAAACGGTCCCATACGGATCGGATAGTGGTCAAACCGTATCCATATCCGTTATAATTTTTCAGATACTGATAGTCTTGGATACGGATACGGATCGGATATCGGACAGATACAAATACAGATAAGAATATAATTCAGATAATTAAAAATAAATTATTAATGTACATTCTAGTAAAGAATAACATCTAAATATAATTTTTCATTCATAAATTGGATCTAATATTTTTCATAATAAGTTTGTTGGTTACAAAACATATATCATATTATCAAAATATTAGTCACTAATCATGTCATAGTGTTTTATTGTTCATTAGAATATATATGAATATGCAGTTTAATAAAGTATTGGTATGTATATTTAATTTAATAAATTAATTTAAAAACATAGAGTACATTTGTTGTGGCTTAGAGGTCTAAAGATCGACTTACACCATCTTATACCGACTCATTTAAATCACGTTTGATGACTTAAGTGAGACCTAAACATTTTATTTCATGATTTAATTTTCAACCAAACATGACCCATCATTAATTAAAGAGAATAAAACAATATAACGCAAAAGAAATGGTAGCAGTGCGTTTAGATAATATAATTGTAGAGCATCAAAGAGCACACAATCTTTGACTTTTTTGGTATATCTAATCTATGGCTTATTTTTTCTCCGAATTGTCAACGTCGTAATTATTAAATGATGACTATGACTATCTTTATAAAGCTCCTTCCATCCGAGTTGATTTTTCTACACTTCATTTCCACCATTTTCAGAGAGAAAGCAGAGAGAAGAGAGGTCTTTCCACAAGGGAAGTATTCTCTGTATTCACAACAGAGATAAAGCAGAGCTGCAGAGAGACCACGGATAGGTACGGGCTTTTTAATTTTTGTAGGGACCTCATCTCATCTCTACACTTTTGTTCTTGTAATGAATTTCCTGGTATATTTGAAACAGCCTCTATGCATGAACCTTATTAATGAAAAATATTTCGTTAACTTATTATGTAAAGATATGAGTAAGAGCTATTTTGTAACTAATTTATAAGGGACAAAATTAATTTTCAGTGAGCATGAGTATGAAAATACCTCTCAGACCCGTACAAGACTCAATGACAATGACACCCCAATTTGTCATAGTAATCCAAAACAAGCTTGATAAAAATATTAGAAATAAATCTGCTGTGATTACTAAAGAATCGCAGGGAACCTGCTTTTCGAAATCCAACTGTTTATTTGTTTGAGATTACTACATAAAAATCAATTGCTTTTCAAAAAATTAACAAGCTCCCTGCGTTTGAGAATCGCAGCAGATTTATTCCCGAAAATATCGAACTCCTTCCGTCTGTGTTAATTTTTGACACTTCATTCCCACCATTCCATTTGCAGAGAGAAAGAGAGAGGTCTTCCCATACAAGGAAGCATTCTCTATATTCATAACATAGAGAAAGCAGAGCTGCATCCCATACAAGGAAGAGAAAGCAGAGAAAGCAGAGCTGCAGTGGCACAGATAGGTACGGGCTTTCCATACCATATCCCTCTACTTTTGTTCTTCCAATGAATTTCATGGTATATTTGAGAGAACCTTTTATCCATGGAAATTGTTATCTTTAAAGAGTGAATATGTCAAGAAATGAATTCTTCTAACATATTAATTACCATAACAAAACATATAAAACATCACTTTTTCTTTCATTAGGGGCAATTTCATGTATACCCCTTCAAAAACATTGAAATTATGTATTTGCCCCCTCGAAAGTTCATAAAATCATATTTACCTTTCTAAATTTCAAAAACTTACGAATTTACTTGTTTTATTGCTTTTTTTTTATTAATACTCATTTAAAAATTATAGAACTCTCATTTTACATTTTATTGAAGGAGTTTCCCAAACTAGAATACTTGATTCCATTCATTTTACTGGTAGCAAATACTACCAGTCTTATCCAGTAAAGGACGCTAAACAGTTAGCTTTAACAACAAAAGGTCACTAAACCAGTATTATCGATCCAGTATTATACCATGCATCGCGACTAACATTACGTGAAGCAACTAACTAGGTTATTAGTTATTACAATTCAAACCACCTTAAATTAAACCCCATAGTTACAAAGGAGCCATCCAAATTTTGGCATATGTGACATGTAATGGCATAATTACATGCCCTAATTACTAGTAAATTTATTGGGTTCCAGGGTGACGAAACAACAATGTTAGTCGAAATTTCCTCATACCTCTCTTGATTTTAATCTGAACAAACTTGGGATGGTAACAAAATCGAATAATCAGAACCAAAAACAGAAGAGAAAAACTAAATAATTTGCAACTTCTTTTTATAGCAATTCACTCAGCTCATATTTTGGCCATAAAACTTTGGGTATATATCCTTTTTCATTCTACTATTGCCTTTGCAAGTAATTAACTGTCTTTTTTGCAAAAGAAATTAAGCAGTCAATTTGGTATAAATTGCAGTTAGTTGGCAGTTGGCAACTTGGAAAACACAAATTCTACTATCATAGCTTCATATGGCTGTAAAAGGGTGTTGGCATGCAAATTTCCCAGAAGAAGGGGATAATGCCCTCGATACACTGAGTGCACCAGAAGCCATTTTTGAATGTTACCAGACAATACCACCAACTTTTTCGAGTTACAACCAAAACCAGAATGCCACACCTAATCCTTTGGTAAGCGATGGTACAGATAACCAAGAGGTTTGTGATCTCACGTCCAATGCAGTAATCAACTACATAGGCCAAATTTTGTTAGAAGAAGATATAGATGATGGCATAAGCATTTATCAAGAAGAGGAAGCTATTCGAGAAACAGAGAAATCCTTCTATGATACCCTTGGAAAAGAGTACCCTCTTGCACCTACCTTGGTCCAATTCCATCCACCTCAAAACGGTAATGCTACAAATAGTGGTTCCAGTAATGTTATAAAAAATGTTTCGGAGAATGAGAATGAGATGCTACCATACAGTAACTTGGAGAACCTACAGGTCAGACAAGTGCAAAAGGGTGCTGAAGAAGCAATGAAGTTTCTTCCATCCATTGAAAAGTTGTTTGTTTGTTTAGAGCCAAATAGAACTGAGTTTCATGAGAAACCCAAGGAAAATGATATCCCTGAGAACATAGAAATATGTTACGAGACCTGTACTAAAAAGTGTGCAAGTAATTATAGAGAACCAGATCTATCAGAGGGGCAAGCTCGCAAGCAACGAGCAATTTCCTCAGATGATCCGGCAAGAAATGAGAACTTGGATCAGTTTCTTCTTTACCGTGGTAGCGAGTATGTGAAAGAGGTTATCTCAGTACGTGAAAGTATGAAACAAGCTATTAAAAATGAGTCACCGGAGTATCAGGTCGACACAAGGAGTAAGAAGGCATTAGAAAAGAAGAAAACCGGAGATGACTTGGTGAATCTTCGTTCTCTCCTAATTAGTTGTTCTGAAGCAGTTTCTGCTAGCGACTACCACAGGGCCTATGAACTAATCAAGCAAATAAGGAAACACTCATCCCCTATGGGACATGGCGACCAACGTTTGGCATATTATTTGGTGGATGCACTCGAAGCACGCTTGGTTGGTACGGGAAGTGACATCTACCAGAAACTACTGTCGAGGCAAGGAACTGTGACTGACTTTTTGAAAGCTTTTCGTGTTTCTCATGCAATTTGCCCGTTTATGAAGGTACAATATTACTTTTCTGTCCAAACAATCCTAAACATCGCAAAAAATGCCACAAAGGTTCATATAATTGACTTTGGAATCCACATGGGATTCTTGTGGCCATCTTTCTTTGAACGTCTCACAAGCTTAGGAAAAACACCACCTAAAATCCGTATAACTGGTATAGAATTTCCACAAAAGGGTTTCCGTCCAGACAGACTAGTTGAAGAGACAGGAATGCGGTTGTCAGAATATGCTCATAGATATAATATCCCTCTTAAGTATCAAGGTATAGCATCCCAATGGGAAAACATTACAATAGAAGATCTTAAGATTGAAGAAGATGAGATTTTAGTAGTAAATTGCATGAATCGACTTGAAAAACTTGCCGATGAGACAATTGCCATGAGCTGCCCTCGTGATAAAGTTCTAAGCATAATAAGGGAGATCAAACCACGTGTCTTTATTCATGGATTTTGGAATGGCTCATATAGTACACCGTTCTATACAATTCGATTTAAGGAAGTTTTTTCCAAATTCTCTTCTTTTTTTGATATTTTTGAGTCAACTATGTCTCGAGAGAGTGAGGCGAGGCTCCATATAGAAAGGACCATGCTAAGTCCAATAGCAATTAATGTAATAGCTTGTGAGGGTTCAGAGAGAGTGGATAGACCGGAGACGTATAAGCAGTGGCAGGCCAGGAATCTTCGGGCCGGTTTTGTGCAATTACCCATTGATTCACTGATCATGAAAAAGATAACGAGAACAGTGAGATCAGGAGTTTACCACAAGGAGTTTCTTGTTGAGGAAGATAACAAATGGCTTTTTTTGGGATGGAAAGGAACAATCTTATTTGGGTTGTCCACATGGAAACCGAATGAGAATGAGAGTGTTGATTACGAGACTAAATAGTAAGAGCAGGCATGATAAACGTAGCTATTTTTTCTGAATGTTTTCTATGTATCATTTTAGCAAATTTTTTTTCTTTTTCAATTCAATTCATTAACAACTTTAAGAATGGAGCTTGTATAAGTCTACATGAAATGTTACTAAGTTTTTGTGTTGGTTTACTTTTTATTAATTTTTTTATTTTATTTAGTATTTTTATATGGTCGCATGGGCATTACATCAAACAACATATATATAAACTAAGTTTTAGATTAAAAGAAATGCAACGCAAAATTTTTGTTTACCTAACCGAGGTTTCACTGTGCCTCTTCCATCATTACTCAAGAAAAAATTGGATGCGGCGATTGATTTTGACTTGGTCAAAATCGAAGAGGGTACAAAGGACACGGACTCGAGCCCATTCCCGTTCCCGTTCCCAAGATGGAGCCGAACAGGGCTTTAATGTGTAGAGCCAAGGAGCTCCACGCATCCTTACTGCGCAGAGGGATTGCGCAGCTTTAGGGTGCGTAGACTTTTTTTTTTATTTGAAAATGGTTCATTTTAGGACAGAGGTTGTACACGGTAGAAAATATTAGCGTCACATTCAAAAGCAGATTCAAGTTAATTGAACGGAGTCAATTGTTCCTCATTTATTTTTTATTAATTATACTTGATTTTCTTTATTGCTTAGAATAAAAATCTACGAGTACTGAAAATTAAAAGTGTACGGATAATCGGATATAAATTATTCCTTACAGATAACTAAGGTAATTAAATATAAAAATATATTGAATATTTTTTTCTTCATACATACAATGTGACATGCTAGCCAGCACTTAGCATTCAATGTTTTTCGGTGACAATATATTCACCAATGATCTATTGTGACTATTTTTTTACGGTCATTGCTAATTATATGGCAACTTGCAGATTATAAAGTGTTTATTTACAATATTTTATTGGGTTTAGGAATTAGAAACATAGTCAGGATTTTTATTAGAAGTAAAAAAATTTATGTATAGGACTAGTGAGTTACAGTCTGTCGTGAATTAACCAATTCAAATTGTAGTTAATTTGTTCACAGAAGGACAAATTTTTTTTTTTTCAGAAGTAGGCAACAGCTTGATTAAATTTTTTTTTTTGGTATAGCCCTATTAAAATTATTTTTTCTATTTTTTTCTAAATTTCGAACATACGACCTTTTATACGTAGAGCATTGTCTTTGTTACTATACCAAAAGCTGGTTCTCAGCTCAGCTCATTTCTTTGTTTGTTACAAGAAAAAGATGATTTTTTTCTTTGTACGTTTACCATGAGAGCATGAATTTTGTTGCGAATAAAAGTGAAATAAAATCGCAACTTATGATTTATTTTAGGCTCACAATGTTACAAGTTGCCCAAAAAATTTAATCTATATGCAACTCACAACACACGAGCGAATTATTACAAATTGGATTCAATTTGATTCATGATTGGTTCAACTAAAGTGAAACTCAACTCAACTTTATCTAACTCGGTTTAGTTTAATTCGGGCTAGTTTACATGATAGTATCGGATCCGATTCAAACCTTCAACAAATAAACCCTATCCTGTTTTCAAGTTGCGTTTGATTACACGTTAGTTAATAATTCAGCAATGCCTATAATTAGTGCAAATTACAGCCTCCACATCTCCCATCCATTCTACTATCGGATAGTGCTAAAGAGAAAGAGAAAGAGAAAAGAATAGAGGGATGACCATTCTTGTGTTAGAGAGAGAATTAGTGGAAAATTTAGTGGGTTAGGTACGGATATAGTGGGGTTAAGTGATCTGAATCCAATTCACTCCATTTGATTTTGTATGGAAATTTCTGTCAAAGTTAGGAAGTGCCTGTCACACGGTATTATTATTATTATTATTTTTTCTGGATAGAACTGTCCCATGAACGGTATTGATTTCATTGAACGGGTGGTTTTCTAGGATTTTCCAGCTTGTACAATGCGCGACTAGTCTGGTAATATTTTGAATAGAAATTTTTTGTAACTTATCATTCATCCCGGCAATACTCCGACCTGCATGTACGAATTTCAACCGTTTGATTTTAAACGGAGCCAATCCGGCTCGTGTCTATAACATAGGGGGCCATTTAATATTAGTGCAGATTTAGTTCGCACAAATCTTAAAGCAGATTGGATAGTCGAGATTCATTAACTCAAAAGATTCTCTTTTGAGTTAATGCAGAGGATATGAATTCCAGATAGCTAAGGTTGACGAGGGTTAGAATGTATCCTCGCTAATAGCTATCTGCAAGGACTTACTATCCGTTTTACCTCATTCTTGCTGCAAATTCTTACTATCGGTTTAATCGGTTCGGTTTTAATTCGGTTTGTTATTTTAGTTTGGTTGGTTCGGTTGGATTTTCAAAAACTGAAAAAAAGTTTGATTTGATTATTTTGGTTCGGTTTGAATTGAACCAACCGTTTGAACACCCCTATCCACATCTCCCATCCATTCTACTGCCACGCTCACATATAATGGTTCACACAGGTTCCGCCTCAAACATCGAACTTCCACATCCTTCCACCTCTTTTGATTGAATTTATTTTGGGCTTTGTTTTGGGCCTGACAAAGCTTCTGAGCCTTCTGCAGCAAATTTGATGTCTGGGCCTTCTACCCTCTGATAACATATTAATTTCACTGAATGGAATCAACTAAAATTATTTATTGAACAATTGTTCATATATTACATTTTAGTACAACTAGGGTTATATACTACTGTTCATATATTATATTTTTTACTTATATTTAACTAATTATTTATATTAAGAGTTGTAATTAATAATGCTCTATCAACAAAGATGATTGTCTTCCAGCACCTCTAAAACATGTCGAAGTATAAAGTCTTTTCAATAAAATCAATAATGAATTATTTTTGAATTTAATTATGTCACTGAAATTAATTTTTCTACCAATAAATATATTCATTTGATGATGGAAATCAAGTGAAGAGCTTCCCATGAAATTAAATTATATGTTATTTACCGTTATTCGTTTCGTTTGAAGCTTAATATGTGTAGGGATTGTTGAAAATTTACATAATGTGCATTAACAAATTAGCTAATTTTAAAAAAAAAGTATCTGAATCACATTGACAAGATACTTCATAATTTGATGCGAAATATTACTAAAATAGTAAAATATACTTAGTATCAAAGTACAATTTAATTAGATTTGAAATTCAAACAGTGAAGCTGAATCGTTCAATGAAATTCTTCCGTTCTACATAACTAAAGTTAGGATCGAGTTCCTTATTTAAACAAACATATAAATTTATTGTACTTTGAGAAATCATATAATTAACAAGTTTCGTATTACAGATCTATAAATATTTAAATTATATTAAACTTAATATTTGCAATCTTAAGCTGCAAGTGTGGACTAAACATTGAATGACGTTTTAGTGTGGACTACATCACTTGCGAAATATTTGCAAGTGTGTACTAAATCATCTTATAGGTGACTTAACATTTTATGTTTTAGGCCGGTCTAAAGATCGATCTATACCATCTTATACCGGCTCAATTAAATCACGTTTGACGGGTTAGCGATTTGTCCTGGGTTTCTTTAGGGGCGGGCGGATTTGGGCTGTTAGGCATCAGTTGAGTTGTTTTTGGGCTTGAATGATGACTATGACTATCTTTATAAATGATGACTATGACTATGACTATGACTATGACTATCTTTATTAAATGATGACTATGACTATCTTTATAAAGCTCCTGCCATCCGAGTTGATTTTTCTACACTTCATTTCCACCATTTTCAGAAAGAAAGCAGAGAGGTATATTATAGGTAAAAGAAGAAGAGAGGTCTTTCCACAAGAGAAGTATCCTCAGTATTCACAAAAGAGATAAAGCATTCTCTGTATTCATAACATAGACAAAGCAGAGAAACTAGAGCTGCATCCCATACATGGAAGCATTCTCTGTATTCATAACATAGAGAAAGCAGAGAAAGCAGAGCTGCAGCGGGACTAGGACCACAGATAGGTACGGGCTTTCCATATCCCTCTACTTTTGTTCTAACAATGAATTTTATCCACGGAAATTGTCAAGAAATGAATTCTTCTTACATATTAATTACCATAACAAAGCATATAAAACATATCTTTTTCTTTCATTAGGGGCAATTTCATGTATACCCCTTCAAAAACATTGAAATTACGTATTTGCCCCCTCTAAAGTTCATAAAATCCTATTTACCATTCTAAATTTCAAAAATTTAAAAATTTACCTGTTTAATTGCTTTTTTTATTAGAGGAGGGATTGGATTACACATTTTTTTCTGATACATTTTGACACCTACCATTTTCAAAATTCAAATAGTTGATCCAAACTGTTCAACATGATGGATATATTAATTAAAATGTGCTTGGAGATCAAATTTTACATTTTTTTGAATTTTTTTACTATTTATTAAGATGGTTACAAAATCGTTGTTTTCAGACCATTGAAAAACATTGATTTTGTAACCATCTTAATAAATAGTAAAAAAATTCAAAAAAATGTAAAATTTGATCTCCAAGCACATTTTAATATGGTGATCATGTTGAACGGTTTGGATCTACTGTTTGGAATTTGAATCCCTCCTCTTTTTATTAATACTCATTTCAAAATTATAGAATTCTCATTTTACATTTTATTGAAAGATCTTTCCCAAACAGTTGCCCAGTAAAACTAGCTAGCCTTAGTAGCGAATACTACCAATCTTATCGATGTTGTTTGCCTTTGACGAAGGATAACATGATTTCCTACTCGGTATATCTGATTGCCTGAAATCAAAATATTATCCTAAAATCTGAGCTAATAGACTATGGTTTGGCCCCATTATTATTACTATTTGAAATTAAAATCTATACTATAGTAGAATGTTTTCATTAATTTTTTCTGATATCTCCTTGAAAATTCATTAAAATGAAATATTATTATGAGATATTTGTTTATTTCTATCATATTTTATATTTAAAAAATAAAATATATGTATTTGTCCATATATTTTCAACTCTTTTCCGTAAATAATTAATATCCCAACTGAACCTATCATAAATTTAGTGCTCTTCAAATATAATAATTATACATTCATAAAAGAAAATGCAGTGAGTAAGAAACAAAATACAACCTTCTTTCTGCATAACAAACACAAACACCTGCGTTTGCTTGAAGCATAAACACAAGCTCGAATTCAGATCACCCCCAGTACTGCACGTCAAATTACTAAATTCAGACTGTCCTTTAATTGTGGCACAAATCTCAAAAACAGATTCCCTATGTGTAAATAGACATCGAATTTCAATCACTTCTCAGTTTATTGGACCAAATACGGTACCGTATAAGAACTCCACAAGCAGAAGCAAACATAACTTGGTATGCTCACAAACGAACTCTGTTAGAAAGATATGAAAATAAGTTAATAATTATCAAAAGAAAGACAGGAAGAAAAGAAAAAAAGAATTGGGTCTTATTAGGGATTGGTAAATTAATTTAAAACGGGGGTAGGTTTGGAATTTGGATTAGAGTCTTGAGTGCTTGTCTTCTCCTTGTCGTTCTCATAAGAGGTTTCTCCTGGAATTCTCTTTAGTGTAGATATCAATCTTTGTTTCTATCAATTAATTATCATCTCGTCTCCTCTCAATCTCAAGATTCTGCATCTCGCTGTCTTTTGTCTCGATCCATTCCCATTCCCATACATCTAATCTAGTCTATTTACCCTTCGCTTGTTTTCTTTACTCTCTACTCTCTAGCTACTCTCTTTTCTTTCTTTGCCCCCCATTTCTATTGCCATTGCTATTGAGGGAGGCGAGGCGAGGGTCTTTGTCTTACGATATGGAGGCGATCCGGAGGTGGAAATTGACTGGATTTGGATTTGAATCTGAAATTGTATCGATGGGTCCGGATGTCGTGCATTTAACTCTCGCTTTGGCCTTCTCCTGTGCCTTCTTCTTGGCTTGTTTCCTCTTCGACCGCTTCTTCTACCAGGTTAGGCTCAGACTCAATCACTTCTCTCTCTTTTCTGTGGCCTGACGATGCAATACTAATCATAGAAGGCAAAATCGGCCGTTCCGGAGCTGGATCGGACGGTGCCGATCCGATTCCAGGCCGATTTACGCGGGTAGTGCAGATTTCGGCCAATTTCAGCCATTTCGGCCATATTTCGGCCCATTCCAGTCAAATTTCGGCCCGTTCCGGCCCATTCCAGTCAAATTTCGGCCGAAACGCATATTAATAAAGAAGCATAAAATTTTTTGGATCAAGAGGGAATCGATCCCGTGACCTTTAACTGTGGGTCTTGGATAGTTACCACTACAACATTCAAATTTTATTGTTAAATATAACAACTAATTTATATATATATCAATTCTAATTCACAAATTTGTAGCAAATTTGATTGAAAGAGTATGTTTTTAGTTGTTAATGCTTGTATTATATTGTATTAGTGGATTATTTGATTGTAATAATTATTCTAAATTTTTTTTATCAATTTTTTCAATTTTTTTAGTATAAAACAAGCTTCTGGCAAAAAAGTCCAATTTTCCGATCCGATTTGGCCGATCCCGACCGATTTTTCCGATCCGGATCGTGATCGGACGGGGCCGATCCCGATTCCGATTCCGATTTTTCTTTCTATGATACTAATACTAATTAATGTACCGTTTTCTTGTTGCTGCAAGATTCATCCAAAAACACACATACCTGGTTCATGTCATATGACAGTAAATTAATTAATTAATAAATTGGACTTACATTACATCACAAGGCAACACAAGCAAAGGCCCCAATCAATATCAATAGTCTTACTCTTTTAGATGAAGGAACAAACAAATGAATGCGTAGAAGCTGAACAGGCCTAAGCAAAAGTGTCTAGTAAGCCAGTGATCCTGTCCAGCTTTTCACATAGTTGATACTCATTGATTCATATCAGTTCAGTTCGTAGAGTTCAAAATTTAATAAGTAGAGAAGCATAGATAGAGTAAACAGATCATGTACAAATGCAATGCAATAATGCGATGCAATATGAAATGGCAGCCGATAGCAGCATGGATACTAGGGAGCAAGAGCATGAGCACAAGTGAGAAGACAAGCAAAAGCAAAAGCAAAAGCAATGGGGGGAATGGTACCTAGGAGGATACGCATCCGGTGTGGAGGTCGTTTGACAGACCTATTTCTCTCAATTAGGTTCCACGGAAGTAAAATTGTTACATAAAAGTTTAAGATATTAAAAATATATAAATTTCTCATTTTTTTTTAGCTAGGGGTATCAATGGTATACTCTTTTAACTGTTAAATCAATCTGAAATGTATTCGATAAGACGAGTATGGGCAGAGTTTTTTATCGTTAGTTTATCGGGTATAAGCTGCAAGTGTGGACTAAACATTGAATCACGTTTTAGTGTGCACTAAATCACTTGCGAAATATTTGCAAGTGTGTACGAAATCATTTTGATAGGTGCCTTAACATTTTATGTTTTAGGCCGGTCTAAAGAACGACTTATACCATCTTATACCGGCTCAATTAAATCACGTTTGAGGGCTTAAGTGAGACCTAAACATTTTATTTCATGATTTAATTCTCAACCAAACATGATCACCCATCCTTAAATTAAAGAGAATAAAACAATATAACGCAAAAGAAATGGTACCAGTGCGTTTAGATAATATAATTGTAGAGCATCAAAGAGCACACAATCTTCGACTTTTTTGGTATATCTAATCTATAGCTTATTTTTTCTCCAAATTGTCAACGTAATTATTAAATGATGACTAGCTGTGACTATCTTTATAAAACTCCTTCCATCCGAGTTGATTTTTCTAGACTTCATTTCCACCATTTTCAGAGAGAAAGCAGAGAGGTATATAGGTAAAAGAAGAAGAGAGGTCTTTCCCCAAGGGAAGTATTCTCTGTATTCACAACAGAGATAAAGCAGAGCAACAGAGAGACCACGGATAGGTACGGGCTTTTTCATTTTTATAGGGACCTCATCTCATCTCTACACTTTTGTTCTTGTAATGAATTTCCTAGTATATTTGAAACAGCCTTTATCCATGAACCTTATTACTTTCAAGATAAAATTTGTTAAGAAATTTAATTTATTCCATGAACATATTAATTTTTTTTTCTGATAGAGGTATCCGAAATTGTGCAGCTCATGAACATATTACTTTATTTGGTTTTAAAAATATAAATTTATTATTTATGCCTAGTAGGGATGGGTACAGTGCGTTTAGACTTTAGATCCTTATAATTGTAGAGCATTGAAGCGCATACAATCTTTGACTCTTTTGGTATATTTTCTCCGAATTATCAAATGTGAATATAACTAAATGATGACCACCCGTATCAAACCCCTTCCGTCTGTGTTAATTTTTCTACACTTCATTCCCACCATTTGCAGAGAGAAAGCAGAGCTGCATCCCATACAAGTAAGCATTCTCTGTATTCATACATAGAGAAAGGAGAGAAAGCAGAGCTGCAGCGGGACCATAGATAGGTACGGGCTTTCCATATCCCTCTACTTTTGTTCTTCCAATTAATTTCATGGTATATTTGAAAGAACCTTTTATCCATGGAAATTGTTATCTTCAAAGAGTGAATTTGTCAAGAAATGAATTCTTCTAACATATTAATTACCATAACAAAGCATATAAAACATCACTTTTTCTTTCATTAGGGGCAATTTCATGTATATCCCTTCAAAAACATTGAAATTACGTATTTGCCTCCTCTAAAGTTCATAAAATCATATTTACCTTTTTAAATTTCCAAAAATTTACAAATTTACCTATTTTATTGCTTTTTTATTAATACTCATTTTAAAATTATAGAATTCTCATTTTACTTTTTATTGAAGGAGCTTTCCCAAATAGTTATCCGGTAAAGCTAGCTAGCCTTAGTAGCCAATACTACCAGTCTTATCGATGTTGTTTTCCTTTGACGAAGGGTAATATGACTTCCCACTCGGTATATTTGATTGCCTGATATCAAAATATTATCCTAAAATCTGAGCCAATATGACTCCCCACTGTTATTACCATTTGAAATTAAAATCAATACTCTTTGCTAGAATTTCCGTTTTTAGCAAGGATAGAAAAAAGGCTTGTTCCAACGGCTTGCCCTTGGAATAAGCCCAAAAATCGTTATTTCCATGCGATACGTTTGAAAATACTACCGTCGCAACAAGCCTTGATAGAAATACTCTGAAAATTGAGCATTAATTTCCATGCGCTACCCTTGGAAATAGTCTGCCAAGGCTTTTTCCATACTATAATAGAATGTTTTCATTAATTTTTTCTGATATCTCCTTAAAAATTCATTAAAATGAAATATTATTATGAGATATTTGTTTATTTCTATCATATTTTATATATAAAAAATAAAATATAAGAATTTGTCCATATATTTTCAACTCTTTCCCGTAAATAATTAATTTCATTCACAAAAGTGAAGAGATATTTATATAAAATTCAAGTAACATTTACATGATAGATCAAACTAAACTTATTTTCTTCATCTCTCTAACTCCACATGCAAATTTTCTTATAACGTTAATTTCAAATAAATACTTGTAAAAATTCTAATTGAATAAAAATTTTAACTACGCACATGCTAGATCGCCTCACTGTATAACATGAATCAATATTAAAGGTCTCCACGCATTATAGGTGTGGTTTAGATTGACCCGAATTCTAATCGTACGGTCTATAAATTAACTCGAATAGTACGTTAACACATAGGATGCGACTTCGCCAAAAACTAGATAAGGGTGTAAAAGTCACAAGTTCGACTGACAAGGGGAGTCAAAAACGTCGTTAGAGTTAAGAATTATTAAGACGTTAAAGGAAAAGACACTGACAATCCAGAGATAAAAGGGATCGAACGGAGGTCTGGAGGAATTCGATCACATCCCCTCAAGTTACTTGACTGAGTACAATTGAAACAGACGGTCCAGCAGCATTCTTTTAACTTGGCATGAATCTCAAAGCATAAATAATACTGGCCTCCTGCGCCATCCCGAATAGGCACCGGCTGATAATAAATCTGAGCCGTCTATTTAAAGTGTCTTGAGTCAGGTACCTGGGAGGATACGGATCCGGTGTGGAGGTCGTTTGACAGACCTATTTCTCTCAATTAGGTTCCACGGAAGTAAAATTGTTACATAAAAGTTGAAGATATTAAAAATATATAAATTTCTCATTTTTTTTTAGCTAGGGGTGTCAATGGTATACTCTTTTAACTGTTAAATCAATCTGAAATGTATTCGATAAGACGAGTATGGGTAGAGTTTTTTATCGTTAGTTTATCGGGTATAAGTATAGTTAAGAAAAAGATTTCGTTAACTTATTAAGTAAAGATATGAGTAAGAGCTATTTTGTAACTAATTATAAGAAACAAAATTAATTTTCAATGAGCATGAGTATGAAAATACTCTCAACCCCGTACAAGACTCATTGACAATGACACTCCAATTTGTCATAGTAATCCAAAACAAGCTTGATAAAAATATCAGAAATAAATCTGCTGTGATTCCAAAAGAATCGCAGTGAGCCTGCTTTTCCGAAAATATCACTTCAGCCATCAGCATCACAATTATTCACAAGTCAAGAGTCAAAGTTGGCGACCTGATATGCTTTCTTTTTTTTCAACAATTATTATCTGGGAGCGGAATAAATACACAAGATTCAATTTTCACCATTTTTCATAAAATAATTATTTCCCACAATAATACCAAATTATCTTGCAAAGTCCTTACTTTATTTGGTTTTAAGAATATAAATTTATGCCTAGCAGTTAAGGGTGTAAACGGTCCCATACGGATCGGATAGTGGTCAAACCGTATCCTTATCCGTTATAATTTTTGGATACGGATAGTCTTGGATACAGATACGGATCGGATATCAGACAGATACGAATACAGGTAAGAATATAATTCGGATAATTAAAAATAAATTATTAATGTACATTCTAGTAAAGAATAACATCTAAATATAATTTTTCATTCATAAATTGGATCTAATATTTTTCATAATAAGTTTGTTGGTTACAAAACATATATCATATTATCAAAATATTAGTCACTAATCATGTCATAGTGTTTTATTGTTCATTAGAATATATATGAATATGCAGTTTAATAAAGTATTGGTATGTAGATTCAATTTAATAAATTAATTTAAAAACATAGAGTACATTTGTTGTGGCTTAGAGGTCTAAAGATCGACTTACACCATCTTATACCGACTCATTTAAATCACGTTTGATGACTTAAGTGAGACCTAAACATTTTATTTCATGATTTAATTTTCAACCAAACATGACCCATCATTAAATTAAAGAGAATAAAACAATATAACGCAAAAGAAATGGTACCAGTGCGTTTAGATAATATAATTGTAGAGCATCAAAGAGCACACAATCTTTGACTTTTTTGGTATATCTAATCAATGGCTTATTTTTTCTCCGAATTGTCAACGTCGTAATTATTAAATGATGACTATGACTATCTTTATAAAGCTCCTTCCTTCCGAATTGATTTTTCTACACTTCAATTCCACCATTTTCAGAGAGAAAGCAGAGAGAAGAGAGGTCTTTCCACAAGGGAAGTATTCTCTGTATTCACAACAGAGATAAAGCAGAGCTGCAGAGAGACCACGGATAGGTACGGGCTTTTTAATTTTTATAGGGACCTCATCTCATCTCTACACTTTTGTTCTTGTAATGAATTTCCTGGTATATTTGAAACAGCCTCTATGCATGAACCTTATTAATGAAAAATATTTCGTTAACTTATTATGTAAAGATATGAGTAAGAGCTATTTTGTAACTAACTATAAGGGACAAAATTAATTTTCAATGAGCATGAGTATGAAAATACCTCTCGACCCTGTACAAGACTCATTGATAATGACACCCCAATTTGTCATAGTAATCCAAAACAAGCTTGACAAAAATATCAGAAATAAATCTGCTGTGATTACTAAAGAATCGCAGGGAACCTGCTTTTCGAAATCCAACTGTTTATTTGTTTGAGATTACTACATAAAAATCAATTGCTTTTGAGATTCGTGTTTTTCAAAAAATTAACAAGCTCCCTGCGTTTGAGAATCGCAGCAGATTTATTCCCGAAAATATCGAACTCCTTCCGTCTGTGTTAATTTTTGACACTTCATTCCCACCATTCCATTTGCAGAGAGAAAGAGAGAGGTATTCCCATACAAGGAAGCATTCTCTATATTCATAACATAGAGAAAGCAGAGCTGCATCCCATACAAGGAAGAGAAAGCAGAGAAAGCAGAGCTGCAGTGGCACAGATAGGTACGGGCTTTCCATACCATATCCCTCTACTTTTGTTCTTCCAATGAATTTCATGGTATATTTGAGAGAACCTTTTATCCATGGAAATTGTTATCTTTAAAGAGTGAATATGTCAAGAAATGAATTCTTCTAACATATTAATTACCATAACAAAACATATAAAACATCACTTTTTCTTTCATTAGGGGCAATTTCATGTATACCCCTTCAAAAACATTGAAATTATGTATTTGCCCCCTCGAAAGTTCATAAAATCATATTTACCTTTCTAAATTTCAAAACCTTAATTATAGAACTCTCATTTTACATTTTATTGAAGGAGTTTCCCAAACTAGAATACTTGATTCCATTCATTTTACTGGTAGCAAATACTACCAGTCTTATCCAGTAAAGGACGCTAAACAGTTAGCTTTAACAACAAAAGGTCACTAAACCAGTATTATCGATCCAGTATTATACCATGCATCGCGACTAACATTACGTGAAGCAACTAACTAGGTTATTAGTTATTACAATTCAAACCACCTTAAATTAAACCCCATAGTTACAAAGGAGCCATCCAAATTTTGGCATATGTGACATGTAATGGCATAATTACAAGCCCTAATTACTAGTAAATTTATTGGGTTCCAGGGTGACGAAACAACAATGTTAGTCGAAATTTCCTCATACCTCTCTTGATTTTAATCTGAACAAACTTGGGATGGTAAGAAAATCGAATAATCAGAACCAAAAAAAGAAGAGAAAAACTAAATAATTTGCAACTTCTTTTTATAGCAATTCACTCAGCTCATATTTCGGCCATAAAACTTTGGGTATATATCCTTTTTCATTCTACTATTGCCTTTGCAAGTAATTAACTATCTTTTTTGCAAAAGAAATTAAGCAGTCAATTTGGTATAAATTGCAGTTAGTTGGCAGTTGGCAACTTGGAAAACACAAATTCTACTATCATAGCTTCATATGGATATAAAAGGGCGTTGGCATGCAAATTTCCCAGAAGAAGGGGATAATGTCCTCGATACACTGAGTGCACCAGAAGCCATTTTTGAATGTTACCAGACAATACCACCAACTTTTTCGAGTGACAACCAAAACCAGAATGCCACACCTAATCCTTTGGTAAGCGATGGTACAGATAGCCAAGAGGTTTGTGATCTCACGTCCAATGCAGTAATCAACTACATAGGCCAAATTTTGTTAGAAGAAGATATAGATGATGGCATAAGCATTTATCAAGAAGAGGAAGCTATTCGAGAAACAGAGAAATCCTTCTACGATACCCATGGAAAAGAGTACCCTCTTGCACCTACCTTGGTCCAATTCCATCCACCTCAAAACGGTAATGCTACAAATAGTGGTTCCAGTAATGCTATAAAAAATGTTTCGAAGAATGAGAATGAGATGCTACCATACAGTAACTTGGAGAACCTACCGGTCAGACCAGTGCAAAAGGGTGCTGAAGAAGCAATGAAGTTTCTTCCATCCATTGAAAAGTTGTTTGTTTGTTTAGAGCCAAATAGAACTGAGTTTCTTGAGAAACCCAAGGAAAATGATATCCCTGAGAACATAGAAATATGTTACGAGACCTGTACTAAAAAGTGTGCAAGTAATGATAGAGAACCAGATCTATCAGAGGGGCAAGCTCGCAAGCAACGAGCAATTTCCTCAGATGATCCGGCAAGAAATGAGAACTTGGATCAGTTTCTTCTTTACCGTGGTAGCGAGTATGTGAAAGAGGTTATCTCAGTACGTGAAAGTATGAAACAAGCTATCAAAAATGAGTCACCGGAGCATCAGGTGGACACAAGGAGTAAGAAGGCATTAGAAAAGAAGAAAACCGGAGATGACTTGGTGAATCTTCGTTCTCTCCTAATTAGTTGTTCTGAAGCAGTTTCTGCTAGCGACTACCACAGGGCCTATGAACTAATCAAGCAAATAAGGAAATACTCATCCCCTATGGGACATGGCGACCAACGTTTGGCATATTATTTGGTGGATGCACTCGAAGCACGCTTGGTTGGTACGGGAAGTGACATCTACCATAAACTACTGTTGAGGCAAGGAACTGTGACTGACTTTTTGAAAGCTTTTCGTGTTTCTCATGCAATTTGCCCGTTTATGAAGGTACAATATTACTTCTCTGTCCAAACAATCCTAAACATCGCAAAAAATGCCACAAAGGTTCATATAATTGACTTTGGAATCCACATGGGATTCTTGTGGCCATCTTTCTTTGAACGTCTCACAAGCTTAGGAAAAACACCACCTAAAATCCGTATAACTGGTATAGAATTTCCACAAAAGGGTTTCCGTCCAGACAGACTAGTTGAAGAGACAGGAAGGCGGTTGTCAGAATATGCTCAGAGATATAATATTCCTCTCAAGTATCAAGGCATAGCATCCAAATGGGAAAACATTACAATAGAAGATCTTAAGATTGAAGAAGATGAGATTTTAGTAGTAAATTGCATGAATCGACTTGAAAAACTTGCCGATGAGACAATTGCCATGAGCTGCCCTCGTGATAAAGTTCTAAGCATAATAAGGGAGATCAAACCACGTGTCTTTATTCATGGATTTTGGAATGGCTCATATAGCACGCCGTTCTATACAATTCGATTTAAGGAAGTTTTTTCCAAATTCTCTTCTTTTTTTGATATTTTTGAGTCAACTATGCCTCGAGAGAGTGAGGCGAGGCTCCATATAGAAAGGACCATGCTAAGTCCAATAGCAATTAATGTAATAGCTTGTGAGGGTTCAGAGAGAGTGGATAGACCGGAGACGTATAAGCAGTGGCAGGCCAGGAATCTTTGGGCCGGTTTTGTGCAATTACCCATTGATTCACTGATTAAGAAAAAGATAACGAGAACAGTGAGATCAGGAGTTTACCACAAGGAGTTTCTTGTTGAGGAAGATAACAAATGACTTTTTTTGGGATGGAAAGGAACAATCTTATTTGGGTTGTCCACATGGAAACCGAATGAGAATGAGAGTGTTGATTACGAGACTAAATAGTAAGAGCAGGCATGATAAACCTGGCTATATTTTCTGAATGTTTTCTATGTATCATTTTAGCAATTTTTTTTTCTTTTTCATTAACAACTTTAAGAATGGAGCTTGTATAAGTCTACATGAAATGTTACTAAGTTTTTGTGTTGGTTTACTTTTTATTAATTTTTTTATTTTATTTAGTATTTTTATATGGTCGCATGGGCATTACATCAAACAACATATATATAAACTAATTTTTAGATTAAAAGAAATGCAACACAAAATTTTTGTTTACCTAACCGAGGTTTCACTGTGCCTCTTGCCATCATTACTCAAGAAAAAATTGGATGCGGCGATTGATTTTGACTTGGTCAAAATCGAAGAGCGTACAAAGGACACGGACTCGAGCCCATTCCCGTTCCCGTTCCCAAGATGGGGCCGAACAGGGCTTTAATGTGTAGAGCCAAGGAGCTCCACGCATCCTTACTGCGCAGAGGGATTGCGCAGCTTTAGGGTGCGTAGACTTTTTTTTTATTTGAAAATGGTTCATTTTAGGACAGAGGCGGTACATGGTATAAAATATTAGCGTCACATTCAAAAGCAGATTCAAGTTAATTGAACGGAGTCAATTGTTCCTGATTTATTTTTTATTAATTATACTTGATTTTCTTTATTGCTTAGAATAAAAATCTACGAGTACTGAAAATTAAAAGTGTACGGATAATCGGATATAAATTATTCCTTACAGATAACTAAGGTAATTAAATATAAAAATATATTGAATATTTTTTTCTTCATACATACAATGTGACATGCTAGCCAGCACTTAGCATTCAATGTTTTTAGGTGACAATATATTCACCAATGATATATTGTGACTATTTTTTTTACGGTCATTGCTAATTATATGGCAACTTGCAGATAATAAAGTGTTTATTTACAATATTTTATTGGGTTTAGGAATTAGAAACATAGTCAGGATTTTTATTAGAAGTAAAAAAATTTATTTATAGGACTAGTGAGTTACAGTCTGTCGTGAATTAACCAACTCAAATTGTAGTTAATTTGTTCACGGGAGGACAATTTTTTTTTTTTCAGAAGTAGGCAACAGCTTGATTAAATTTTTTTTTTGGTATAGCCATATTAAAATTATTTTTTCTATTTTTTCTAAATTTCGAACATACGACCTTTTATACGGAGAGCATTGTCTTTGTTACTAGACCAAAAGCTGGTTCTCGGCTCAACTCATTTCTTTGTTTGTTACAAGAAAAAGATGATTTTTTTTTTTGAACTGCTTTACTACCCTCTTTGTGTACGTTTACCATGAGAGCATGAATTTTGTTGCGAATAAAAGTGAAAAAAAATCGCAACTTATGATTTATTTTAGGCTCACAATGTTACAAGTTGCCCAAAAAATTTAATCTATATGCAACTCACAACACACGAGCGAATTATTACAAATTGGATTCAATTTGATTCATGATTGGTTCAACTAAAGTGAAACTCAACTCAACTTTATCTAACTCGGTTTAGTTTAATTCGGGCTAGTTTACATGATAGTATCGGATCCGATTCAAACCTTCAACAAATAAACCCTATCCTGTTTTCAAGTTGCGTTTGATTACACGCTAGTTAATAATTCAGCAATGCCTATAATTAGTGCAAATTACAGCCTCCACATCTCCCATCCATTCTACTATCGGATAGTGCTAAAGAGAAAGAGAAAGAGAAAGAAAGTGAAAAGAATTCTTGTGTTAGAGAGAGAATTAGTGGAAAATTTAGTGGGTTAGGTACGGATATAGTGGGGTTAAGTGATCTGAATCCAATTCACTCCATTTGATTTTGTATGGAAAATTCTGTCAAAGTTAGGAAGTGCCTGTCACACGGTATTATTATTATTATTATTTTTTCTGGATAGAACTGTCCCATGCACGGTATTGATTTCATTGAACGGGTGGTTTTCTAGGATTTTCCAGCTTGTACAATGTGCGACTAGTCTGGTAATATTTTTAATAGAAATTTTTTGTAACTTATCATTCATCCCGGCAATACTCCGACCTGCATGTACGAATTTCAACCGTCTGATTTTAAACGGAGCCAATCCAGCTCGTGTCTATAACATAGGGGGTCATTTAATATTAGTGCAGATCTAGTTCGCACGAATCTTAAAGCAGATTGGATAGTCGAGATTTATTAACTCAAAAGATTCTCTTTTGAGTTAATGCAGAGGATATGAATTCCAGATAGCTAAGGCTGACGAGGGTTAGAATGTATCCTCGCTGATAGCTATCTGTAAGGACTTACTATCCGTTTTACCTCATTCTTGCTGCAAATTCTTACTATCGGTTTAATCGGTTCGGTTTTAATTCGGTTTGTTATTTTAGTTTGGTTGGTTCGGTTGGATTTTCAAAAACTGAAAAAAAGTTTGATTTGATTATTTTAGTTCGGTTTGAACTGAACTAACCGTTTGAACACCCCTATTCACATCTCCCATCCATTCTACTGCCACGCTCACATATAATGGTTCACACAGGTTCCGCCTCAAACATCGAACTTCCACATCCTTCCACCTGTTTTGATTGAATTTATTTTGGGCTTTGTTTTGAGCCTGACAAAGCTTCTGAGCCTTCTGCAGCAAATTTGATGTCTTGGCCTTCTACCCTCTGATAATACTACACCAAATTGAATCTTTTGCAACAACATATTGCAACTAATAAATAATTGGTGGCATTAAATTAATAAAATTGCAACTACATTAATTAGTTGTAATAAAATGTATTTATTGCAACAAAATAACCGACATTTTTAAAAATACCCTAAGTTAATTACAGATTAATAAAATGCCCACAAGTGCCCCAAAATTTTAAATATGCCCAAACCGGCCATTAAATGGCCGGTCCCGATTAAAAATCCCAACTGGTCATTTAATGGCCGGTCTCGAGATTTTTTTTTTTTTAGAGAAAAATAGCTAAAATGTTGAAATCTAACACTAAAAAATCAAATTATTTTTTTAAATATTTGTTAGATTACATTTTTGATATCATATTTATACTAAAATACGCTAAATTACTTGAAATTATGTTAATTTATGCTTGTTGACACTAGATTACTTTAAATTATGTTAACTTTTTTTAAGAGACAAATAGCTAAAATGCTGAAATATAACACTAAAAAATCGAATTTATTTTTAAATATTTGCTAGATTATATTTTTTATATATAATTAGCATATTTATAGTAAAACACGCTAAATTACTTGAAATTATGTTAATTTCTGCTGAATTATACTAAATTATGCTAAATTACAATAATTATGTAGAATTATGATATAATACACTAAATTACGCTAAATTACGTATGAATAGGGATGATATCTTCACTGAGAAAGCGAAAAACGACAACGAAACTTCAAACAGCCATAAAACGGCGCTCGAGTGTCCGATTTCAGCAAATGACCACTTTTCGGAAAGATTGTGAAAATACGCATGCATCAAAACTTATGATGTTGGATTTCCAAATTCAAAATTGCCAAAAAACAAAGGGAAGAGCCTCAAAACTTCAGTTGAAGTTTTCGATTAAGATTTTCATTTCTATTGTTCAATCTACATAGCTCAGTAAATTAGTTATATAATGAACTTGTAGAATACCAATTTTTATTATTTTTGGAATTTTTTTACTATTTTTTTATGATTTATGAAAGATGGTACAAAATCGGCCCTATTCATACGTAATTTAGCGTAATTTACCGTATTTTAGCATAATTCTACATAATTATTATAATTTTAGCATTTTAGTAAATTTATTGTATTTTAGCATAATTATTGTAATTTACCGTATTTTAGCACAAAATCGGCCCTATTCATAGTGTATTTTAGTATAAATATGATATCAAAAATGTAATCTAACAAATATTTAAAAAAACAATTCGATTTTTTAGTGTTAGATTTTAGCATTTTAGCTTTTTTCTCTAAAAAAAAAAAAAAAAAAAATCTTGGGACCAGCTATTTAATCGCCGGTTTAGGCATATTAATCTGTAATTAACTTAGGGTATTTTTAAAAATGTCGGCAAAATAATTATTATTGCAACAAAATTTAGTGGTTGCCCGAAAAAATTAATTGCAACCAATATAGCTCTTATGACAACTATTTGTTTTGTCGCTAACTGCCTCCAGGTTAAGTGTAATTGCACGTGTGGTAACATTTTAACTATCAAAGGGTAAAGATGCAAAACAACCTTCTGTCTCCTCTACCGCACACCTCCATTTCTTCACCTTGTCCGCCCCTTCTCCTTGCATCGACAATTCTAAAAACCAGCTACCCTGCTCCTCCGCCACCTCCTCCAAGAGTCTTCCTCATTCACTCACCTCCCGTTCTCCCTCTTCCAATTGTTTCCTCCCCTCCTCCTCCGCTCACCTCTTTCCCCTTCTCCTCCTCCGCTTAGCCCTTTCCCCTTCTTCTCTTCCGCTTATCTCCATCCCAGCATCCACTATTCCAAAAACCTGCTGATAATAAATCTGAGCCGTCTGTTTCAATTGTCTTGAGTCAAGTACCTGGGAGGATACAGATCCGGTGTGGAGGTCGTTTGACAGACCTATTTCTCTCAATTAGGTTTCACGGAAGTAAAATTTTTAGATAAAAGTTGAAGATATTAAAAATATATAAATATATTTCTCATTTTTTTTTTAGCTAGGGGTGTCAATGGTACTTTTTTAATTGTTAATTCAATATGAAATGTATTCGATAAGACGAGTATGAGTAGACTTTTTTATCGTTAGTTTATCGGGTATAGGTATAAGAAAAAGATTTCGTTAAGATATGAGTAAGAGCTATTTTGTAACTAATTATAAGAGACAAAATTAATTTTCAATGAGCATGAGTAGGAAAATACCTCTCAGACCCGTACAAGACTCATTGACAATGACACCCCAATTTGTCACAGTAATCCCAAACAAGCATGATAAAAATATCAGAAATAAATCTGCTGTGATTCCAAAAGAATCGCAGGAGCCTGTTTTTCGAAATCCAACTGTTTATCTGTTTGAGATTCGTACATAAAAATCAATTGCTTTTGAGATTCGTGTTTTCCAAAAAATTAACAGGCTCCCTGCGTTTGAGAATCGCAGAAGATTTATTTCTGAAAATATCACATCAGCAATCAGCATCACATTTAATCAAAAAAAAGCAATCAGCATCACAATTATTCACAAGTCAAGAGTCAAAGCTGGCATTTTTTTTTCAACAATTATTATCTGGGAGCGGAATAAATGCACAAGATTCAATTTTCACCATTTCTCATAAAATAATTATTTCTCTCGATAATACCAAATTATCTTGCAAAGTTCTTTCTTTATTTGGTTTTAAGAATATAAATTTATGCCTAGCAGGGATGGGTACCGTGCATTTAGACTTTAGATCCTTGTAACTGTAGAGCATCCAATTCCAAGCGCATACAATCTTTGAATCTTTTCGTAACTTTTCTCCGAATTATCAAATCCCTTACGTCTGTGTTCATTTTTTACACTTCATTCCCACCATTTCATTTGCAGAGAAAAAGAGAGAGGTCTTCCCATATAAGAAAGAGAGAGGTCTTTACGTGTCGTGTCGTGCCGTGCCGTGTCAAAGTTTCGAAAGATGGACACAGCACGCTAATGGTCACGGCACGTAACTGACACGCGTGCTGTGCCATTCCATGCCGTACCCGTGCCGTTCCATGAAGGAGCTGGCTCCGCCGTGCCATTTTTCCCACTCTACATGCATGATATATTTCATGTGTATATTTATTTGTATATTTTTGGATTAAATTATATGTTATCAATTTATTCACTAATTACCATTATTCGTTTCGTTTGGAGCTTAATATATGTGTAGTGATCGTTGAAAATTTACATAATGTGCATTAACAAATTAGCTAATTAAAAAAAAAAAGTATCTGAATCACATTGACATGATATAGATTCGAGCAAATTTGATGCGGAATATTACTAAAATAGTAAAAAAAATTGAAAAAATAGTAAAATTTGGTTTGCAGGTACATATTCATTTTATAATCATGTTGAACGGTTCGGATCAACCGTTAGGATTTTGAAAACTCAAATATTGAGCCGTAGCACGGACCAAACCGTGCTATGCATAGTACCGTAGCCTCACTCTATACTTAGTATCAAAGTACAAATTAATTAGATTTGAAATTCAAACAGTGAAGCTGAACCGTTCAATGAAATTCTTCCATTCTACATAACAAAAGTTAGGATCGAGTTCCTTATTTAAACAAACATATAAATTTATTGTACTTCGAGAAATCATATAATTGACAAGTTTCATATTACAGATCTATAAATATTTGAATTATATTAAACTTAATATTTGCAATCTTAAGCTACAAGTGTGGACTAAATCACTTGCGAAATATTTGTAAGTGTGTACTAAATCATCTTCATAGGTGACTTAACATTTTATGATTTAGACCGGCCTAAAGATCGACTTGTGACATCTTAGACAGGCTGAATTACATCACGTTTGACGGCTTAAGTGAGACCTAAACATTTTATTTCATGATTTAATTCTCAAACAAATTAACATGACCCATCATTAAATTAAAGAGAATAAAACAATATAACGCAAAAGAAATGGTAGCAGTGTGTTTAGATAATATAATTGTAGAGCATCAAAGAGCACACAATATTTGACTTTTTTGGTATTTCTAATCTAAAGCTTATTTTTTCTCCGAATTGTCAATGTAATTATTAAATGATGACTATGACTATCTTTATCAAGCTCCTTCCATCCGAGTTGATTTTTCTACACTTCATTTCCACCATTTTCAGAAAGAAAGCAGAGAGGTATATAGGTAAAAGAAGAAGAGAGGTCTTTCCACAAGGGAAGTATTCTCTGTATTCACAACAGAGATGAAACAGAGCTGCAGAGAGACCACGGATAGGTACGGGCATTTTCATTTTTATTGGGACCTCATCTCATCTCTACACTTTTGTTCTTGTAATGAATTTCCTGGTATATTTGAAACAGCCTTTATCCTTGAACCTTATTACTTTCAAGATAAAATTAAATTTGTGAAGAAATTTAATTTATTCCATGAACATATTAATTTTTTTTCTGATAGAGGTATCCCAAATAGGTACCCATCCCGTGCGTTTAGACTTTAGATCTTATAATTGTAAAGCATCGAAGCGCATACAATCGATCTTTGAATCTTTTGGTATATTTTTACCCAATTATCAAATGTGAATATAACTAAATGATGACCACCCGTATCAAACCCCTTCCGTCTGTGTTAATTTTTCTACACTTCATTCCCACCATTTGCAGAGAGAAAGAGAGAGCTGCATCCCATACATGGAAGCATTCTCTGTACTCATAACAAAGAGAAAGCAGAGCTGCAGCTGGACCAGGACCACAGATAGGTACGAGCTTTCCATATCCCTCTACTTTTGTTCTTCCAATGAATTTCATGGTATACTTGAAAGAACCTTTTATCCACGGAAATTGTTATCTTCAAAGGGTGAATTTGTCAAGAAATGAATTCTTCTAAACTTACTTTCTTCATCTCTCTAACTCCACATGCAAATTTTCTTATAACGTTAATTTCAAATAAATACTTGTAAAAATTCTAATTGAATACAAATTTTAACTACGCACATGCTAGATCGCCTCACTATATAACATGAATCAATATTAAAGGTCTCCATGCATTATAGGTGTGGTTTAGATTGACCCGAATTCTAATCGTACGGTCTATAAATTAACTCAAACAATACGTTAACGCATAGGATGCGACTTCGCCAAAAACTAGATAAGGGTGTAAAAGTGACAAGTTCGACTGACAAGGCAAGTCGAACACGTCAGAGTTAAGAATTATTGAGACGTTAAAAGAAGAGACACTGACAATCCAGAGATTCAAGGGATCAAACGGAGGTCTGGAGGAATTCACATCCCCTCAAGTTACCTGACTGAGTGCAATTGAAACAGCTGGTTCAGCAGCATTCTTTTAACTTGGCACGAATCTCAAAGCATACATAATACTAGCCTCCAGCGCCATCCCAAATAGGCACCGGCAGATAATAAATCTGAGCCGTCTGTTTCAATTGTCTTGAGTCAAGTACCTGGGAGGATACGGATCTCATGTGGAGGTCGTTTGACAGACCTATTTCTCTCAATTAGGTTCCACGGAAGTAAAATTGTTAGATAAAAGTTGAAGATATTAAAAATATATAAATTTCTCATTTTTTTTTAGCTAGGGGTGTCAATGGTACTCTTTTAACTGTTAATTAAATCTGAAATGTATTCGATAAGACGAGTATGGGTAGAATTTTTATCGTTAGTTTATCGGGTATAGGTATAGTTAAGAAAAAATTTCGTTAACTTATTAAGTAAAGATCATATGAGTAAGAGCTATTTTGTAACTAATTATAAGGGGCAAAGTTGATTTTTAATGAGCATGAGTATGAAAATAGCTCTCAGACCCGTACAAGACTCATTGACAATGACACCCCAATTTGTCATAGTAATCCAAAACTAAATAATTTGCAACTTCTTTTTATAGCAAATTCCCTCAGCTCATATTTTGCCATAAAACTTTGGGTATATATCCTTTTTCATTCTACTATTGCCTTTGCAAGTAATTAACTGTTTTTTTTTGCAAAAGAAATTAAGCAGTCAATTTGGTGTAAATTGCAGTTAGTTGGCAGTTAGCAACTTGGAAAACACAAATTCTACAATCATAGCTTCATATGGCTGCAAAAGGGCTTTGGCATGCAAATTTCCCAGAAGAAGGGGATAATGTCCTCGATACACTGAGTGAACCAGAAGCCATTTTTGAATGTTACCAGACAATACCAACAACTTTTTCTAGTGACAACCTAAAACAGAATGCCACACCTAATCCTTTGGTTAGCAATGGTGTAGATAGCCAAGAGGCTTGTGATCTCACATCCAATGCAATAATCAACTACATAGGCCAAATTTTGTTAGAAGAAGATATACATGATGACATAAGCATTTGTCAAGAAGAGGAAGCTATTCGAGAAATAGAGAAATCCTTCTATGATACCATTGGGAAAGAGTACCCTCTTGCACCTACCTTTGCCCAATTCCAGCCACCTCAAAACGGTAATGCTACCAATAGTGGTTCCAGTAATGCTATAACAAATGTTTCGGAGAATAAGGTGCTACCATACAGTAACTTGGGACCCGTCTTGATCAATGCTGACAATATATCTACTTTAGTTATGGAGAACCTTCCGGTCACACCAGTGCAAAAGGGTGCTGAAGAAGCAATGAAGTTTCTTCCATCTATTGAAAAGTTGTTTGTTGGTTTAGAGCCAAATAGAACTGAGTTTCATGAGAAACCCAAGGAAAATGATATCAGTGAGAACATAGCAATATGTTACGAGACCTGTACTAAAAAGTGTGCAAGTAATGATAGAGAACCAGATCTATCGGAGAGGCAAGCTAGCAAGCAACGAGCAATTTCCTCAGATGATCCGGCAAGAAATGAGAACTTGGATCAATTTCTCCTTTACCGTGGTAGCGAGTATGTGAAAGAGGTTATCTCAGTACGTGAAAGTTTGAAACAAGGTATGAAAAATGAGTCACTAGGGCATCAGGTGGACACAAGGAGTAAGAAGGCATTAGAAAAGAAGGAAACTGAAGATGACTTGGCGAATCTTCGTTCTCTCCTAATTAGTTGTTCTGAAGCAGTTTATGCTAGCAACTACCACAGGGCCAATGAACTAATCAAGCAAATAAGGAAACACTCATCTCCTATGGGACATGGCGACCAACGTATGGCATATTATTTCGTGGATGCACTCGAGGCATGCTTGGTTGGTACGGGAAGTGACATCTACCATAATCTACTGTCGAGGCAAGGAACTGTGACTGACTTTTTGAAAGCTTTTCGTGTTTATCATGCAATTTGCCCGTTTATGAAGGTACAATATTACTTCTCTGTCCAAACAATCCTAAACATCGCAAAAAATGCCACCAAGGTTCATATAATTGACTTTGGAATCCACATGGGATTCTTGTGGCCATCTTTCTTTGAACGTCTCACAAGCTTAGGAAGTACACCGCCTAAAATCCGTATAACTGGCATAGAATTTCCACAAAAGGGTTTCCGTCCAAACAGACTAGTTGAAGAGACAGGAAGGCGGTTGTCAGAATATGCTCAGAGATATAATATCCCTCTCACGTATCAAGGTATAGCATCCAAATGGGAAAACATTACAATTGAAGATCTTAAGATTAAAGAAGATGAGATTTTAGTGGTAAATTGCATGAACCGACTTAAAAATCTTGCCGATGAGACAATTTCCATGAGCTGCCCTCGTGATAAAGTTCTAAGCATAATAAGGGAGATCAAACCACGTGTCTTTATTCATGGAATTATGAATGGCTCATATAGTACGCCGTTCTTTACAATTCGATTTAAGGAAGTTTTATCCAAGATCTCTTCTTTTTATGATATTTTGGAGTCAAATATGCCTCGAGAGAGCGAGGCGAGGCTCCATATAGAAAGGACCGTTCTAAATCGAATTAATGGAATAGCAATTAATGCAATAGCTTGTGAGGGTTCAGAGAGAGTGGAAAGACCTGAGACGTATAAGCAGTGGCAGGCCAGGAATCTTCGGGCCGGTTTTGTGCAATTACCCGTGGATTCACTGATAAAGAAAAAGATAATGAGAACAGTGAAAGGATTTTACCACAAGGAGTTTCTTATTGAGGAAGATAACAAATGGCTTCTTTTGGGATGGAAAGGAACAATCTTATTTGGGTTGTCCACATGGAAACCGAATGGGAATTGTGAGACTATTGATTACGAGACTAAATAGTATGAGCAGACATTAACAACTTTGAGAATGGATAAAACTATTTTGTGAGACTATTTTCTGAATGTTTTCTATGTATCATTTCAGCAATTTTTTTTTCTTTTTCATTAACAACTTTGAGAATGGAGCTTGTATAAGTCTCCATGAATTGTTACAAAGTTTTTGTGTTGGTTTACTTTTTACTAATTTTTTTATTTTATTTAGTATTTTTTATATGGTCGCATGGGCATTACATCAAACAGCTTATATATATAAATAAATTTTTAGATTAATAGAAATGCAACGCAAAATTTTTGTTTACCTAACCGAGGTTTCACTCTGCCTTTTGCCATCATAACTCAAGAAAAAATTGGATGCGGCGATTGATTTTTATTTGGTCAAAATCGAAGAGGGTACAAAGGACACGGACCCGAGCCCATTCCCGTTCCCGTTCCCAAGACGGGCCCGAAGAGGGCCTTAATGTGAACAGCCAAGGAGCACCACGCATCCTTACTGCGCACAGGGATTGCGCAGCTTTAGGGTGCGTAGACTTTTTTTTTATTTGAAAATGGTTCATTTTAGGACAGAGGCGGTACACGGTATAAAATATTAGAGTCACATTCAGAAGCAGATTCAAGTTAACTGAACCGAGTCAATTGATCATTATTTATTTTTTATATTTTTAATTATACTTGATTATCTTTATAGTTTAGAATAAAATTCTACAAGTACTGTAAAATTAACCCTCATATGTCGTATGCAAGTTTGATATGATTGACCCCATTCAACTAAAACTATCATATTAATTTTTGTACTGCAATACACTAACTAAAATCTGGCTCCGCCCCTGGTCACATTTATATTCTGCAATGAAATATTGATACACCACTGTCGGGATTAATCAGTGAATCAACACATCATTGACATTTTTGCAATAAACATCGATGTATTGTTTCTAACGTTTAAACGGCCAGATTTTGAACGTGTATGGTAAGATTGAGTTTTTTCATAAATCAATAGAAAGGTTAAAATTCGAAAATTTGAAAGTGATTGATACAAAAATTTCGGCTTTCTTAATTCATATCGTATTCAATAAAATTAAAAGTGTACGGATAATCGGATATAAATTATTCCTTACAGATAACTAAGGTAATTAAATATAAAAATTTATAGAATATTTTTTTATTCATACATACACTGTGACATGCTAGCCAGCACTTAGCATTCAATGTTTTTAGGTGACAATATATTCACCAATGATCTATTGTGATTTTTCTTTTTACGGTCATTGCTTATTATATGGCAACTTGCAGATTATAAAGTTCTTATTTACAATCTTTTTATTGGGTTTAGGAATTAGAAACATAGTCAGCATTTTTATTAGAAGTAAACAAATTTATTTATACGACTAGTGAGTTACAGTCTGTCATGTATTAACCAATTCATATTGTAGTTAATTTGTTCACAGGTGGACAATTTTTTTTTAGAAGTAGGCAACAGCCCGATTAAAATTTTTTTTTGGCATAGCTTGATTTAATTTTTTTTTCTAATTTTTTTGCAAATTTCGAATATACGACCTTTCATACAGAGAGCATTGTCTATGTTACTAGACCAAAAGCTAATTCTCAACTCAGCTCATTTCTTTGTTTGTTACAAGAAAAAGATGAATTTTTCTTTTTGACTGCTTTACTACCCTCTTTGTGTTTATCGTGAGAGCATGAAATTTGTTGCGAATAAAAGTGAAAAAAATCGCAACTTACAATTTATTTTAGGCTCACAATGTTATAAGTTGCCCAAAAAATTTAATCTATATCTAACTCACAATACACAAACAAATTATTAACAAATTGGAGTCAATTTGGCTCGTGATTGGTTCAACTAAAGTTAAACTCAACTCAACTTGTTTTAATATGAGCTGAGTCTGAACCGACCGTTTGAACACCCCTATCCACATCTCCCATCCATTCAACTGCCACGCTCACATATAAATGGTTCACACAGGTTGCCGCCTCAAACATCCAACTTCCACATCCTTCCACCTCTTTTGATTGAATTTATTTTGGGCTTTGTTTTGGGCCTGACAAAGCTTCTGAGCCTTCTGCAGCAAATTTGGTGTCTGGGCCTTCTACTCTCTGATAACATATTAATTTCACTGAATAGAATCAACTAAAATTATTTATTGAACAATTGTTCATATATTACATTTTAGTACAACTAGGGTTATATACTACTGTTCATATATTATATTTTTTACTTATATTTAACTAATTATTTATATTAAGAGTTGTAATTAATAATGCTCTATCAACAAAGATGATTGTCTTCCAGCACCTCTAAAACATGTCGAAGTATAAAGTCTTTTCAATAAAATCAATAATGAATTATTTTTTAATTTAATTATGTCACTGAAATTAATTTTGCTACCAATAAATATATTCATTTGATGATGGAAATCAAGTGAAGAGATTCCCATGAAATTAAATTATATGTTATTTACCGTTATTCGTTTCGTTTGAAGCTTAATATGTGTAGGGATTGTTGAAAATTTACATAATGTGCATTAACAAATTAGCTAATTTTAAAAAAAAAAGTATCTGAATCACATTGACAAGATACTTCATAATTTGATGCGAAATATTACTAAAATAGTAAAATATACTTAGTATCAAAGTACAATTTAATTAGATTTGAAATTCAAACAGTGAAGCTGAATCGTTCAATGAAATTCTTCCGTTCTACATAACTAAAGTTAGGATCGAGTTCCTTATTTAAACAAACATATAAATTTATTGTACTTTGAGAAATCATATAATTAACAAGTTTCGTATTACAGATCTATAAATATTTGAATTATATTAAACTTAATATTTGCAATCTTAAGCTGCAAGTGTGGACTAAACATTGAATGACATTTTAGTGTGGACTACATCACTTGCGAAATATTTGCAAGTGTGTACTAAATCATCTTGATAGGTGACTTAACATTTTATGTTTTAGGCCGGTCTAAAGATCGACTTATACCATCTTATACCGGCTCAATTAAATCACGTTTGACGGCTTAGCGATTTGTCCTGGGTTTCTTTAGGGGCGGGCGGATTTGGGCTGTTAGGCATCAGTTGAGTTGTTTTTGGGCTTGAATGATGACTATGACTATCTTTATAAATGATGACTATGACTATGACTATGACTATGACTATGACTATGACTATCTTTGTTAAATGATGACTATGACTATGACTATCTTTATAAAGCTCCTGCCATCCGAGTTGATTTTTCTACACTTCATTTCCACCATTTTCAGAAAGAAAGAAGAGAGGTATATTATAGGTAAAAGAAGAAGAGAGGTCTTTCCACAAGAGAAGTATCCTCAGTATTCACAAAAGAGATAAAGCATTCTCTGTATTCATAACATAGACAAAGCAGAGAAACTAGAGCTGCATCCCATACATGGAAGCATTCTCTGTATTCATAACATAGAGAAAGCAGAGAAAGCAGAGCTGCAGCGGGACTAGGACCACAGATAGGTACGGGCTTTCCATATCCCTCTACTTTTGTTCTTCCAATGAATTTTATCCACGGAAATTGTCAAGAAATGAATTCTTCTAACATATTAATTACCATAACAAAGCATATAAAACATAACTTTTTCTTTCATTAGGGGCAATTTCATGTATACCCCTTCAAAAATATTGAAATTACGTATTTGCCCCCTCTAAAGTTCATAAAATCCTATTTACCTTTCTAAATTTCAAAAATTTAAAAATTTACCTGTTTAATTGCTTTTTTTATTAGAGGAGGGATTGGATTACACCTTTTTTTCTGATATATTTTGACACCTACCATTTTCAAAATCCAAATAGTTGATCCAAACTGTTCAACATGATGGATATATTAAAATATGCTTGGAGATCAAATTTTATATTTTTTTGAATTTTTTTACTATTTATTAAGATGGTTACAAAATCGTTGTTTTCAGACCATTGAAAAACATCGATTTTGTAACCATCTTAATAAATAGTAAAAAAATTCAAAAAAATGTAAAATTTGATCTCCAAGCACATTTTAATATGGTGATCATGTTGAACAGTTTGGATCTACTGTTTGGAGTTTGAAATCGCAAAATTGACCTATAAAAAAACAGTGTCAAGATGTGTCAAAAAAAAGGGAGTAATTGAATCCCTCCTCTTTTTATTAATACTCATTTTAAAATTATAGAATTCTCATTTTACTTTTTATTGAAAGATCTTTCCCAAACAGTTACCCAGTAAAGCTAGCTAGCCTTAGTAGCGAATACTACCAGTCTTATCGATGTTGTTTGCCTTTGACGAAGGATAACATGACTTCCCACTCGGTATATCTGATTGCCTGAAATCAAAATATTATCCTAAAATCTGAGCTAATAGACTATGGTTTGGCCCCATTATTATTACCATTTGAAATTAAAATCTATACTATAATAGAATGTTTTCATTAATTTTTTCTGATATCTCCTTCAAAAATTCATTAAAATGAAATATTATTATGAGATATTTGTTTATTTCTATCATATTTTATATTTAAAAAATAAAATATATGTATTTGTCCATATATTTTCAACTCTTTTCCGTAAATAATTAATATCCCAACTGAACCTATCATAAATTTAGTGCTCTTCAAATGTAATAATTATACATTCATAAAAGAAAAGGCAGTGAGTAAGAAACAACATACAACCTTCTTTCTGCATAACAAACGCAAACACCTGCGTTTGTTTGAAGCATAAACACAAGCTCGAATTCAGATCACCCCCAGTACTGCACGTCAAATTACTAAATTCAGACTGTCCTTTAATTGTGGCACAAATCTCAAAAACAGATTCCCTATGTGTAAATAGACATCGAATTTCAATCACTTCTCAGTTTATTGGACCAAATGCGGTACCATATACGAACTCCACAAGCAGAAGCAAACATAACTTGCTATGCTCACAAACGAACTCTGTTAGAAAGATATGAAAATAAGTTAATAATTATCAAAAGAAAGAAAGAAAGGAAAGAAAAAAAGAATTGAGTCTTATTAGGGATTGGTAAATTAATTTAAAAAGGGGGTAGGTTTGGAATTTGGATTAGAGTCTTGAGTGCTTGTCTTCTCCTTGTCGTTCTCATAAGATTCTGCATCTCGCTGTCTTTTGTCTCCATTCCCATTCCCATACATCTAATCTAGTCTATTTACCCTTCGCTTGTTTTCTTTACTCTCTACTCTCTAGCTACTCTCTTTTCTTTCTTTGCCCCCCATTTCTATTGCCATTGCTATTGAGGGAGGCGAGGCGAGGGTCTTTGTCTTACGATATGGAGGCGATCCGGAGGTGGAAATTGACTGGATTTGGATTTGAATCTGAAATTGTATCGATGGGTCCGGATGTCGTGCATTTAACTCTCGCTTTGGCCTTCTCCTGTGCCTTCTTCTTCTCTCGTTTCCTCTTCGACCGCTTCTTCTACCAGGTTAGACTCAGACTCAATCACTTCTCTCTCTTTTCTGCGGCCTGACGATGCAATACTGAAACTTGTTAATGTACCGTTTTCTTGTTGCTGCAAGATTCATCCAAAAACACACATACCTGGTTCATGTCATATGACAGTAAATTAATTAATTAATAAATTGGACTTACATTACATCACAAGGCAACACAAGCAAAGGCCCCAATCAATATCAATAGTCTTACTCTTTTAGATGAAGGAACAAACAAATGAATGCGTAGAAGCTGAACAGGCCTAAGCAAAAGTGTCTGGTAAGCCAGTGATCCTGTTCAGCCTTTCATATAGTTGATACTCATTGATTCATATCAGTTCAGTTGGTAGAGTTCAAAATTTAATAAGTAGAGAAGCATAGATAGAGTAAACAGATCATGTGCAAATGCAATGCAATAATGAGATGCAATATGAAATGGCAGCCGATAGCAGCATGGATACTAGGGAGCAAGAGCATGAGCACAAGTGAGAAGACAAGCAAAAGCAATGGGGGGAATGGTGGGAAGGGGACAGTGACAGTGACGGGCAAAGGGGGGCATTGGCAAAATAGTAAGAGAAAGGACGAGGATGCTCATCATGCAAGTAAGATGAATAAGATCGTCAAGTTCTCAGAGTCAATGTGGAAGCTGACGTACTATGCAGGGGTGCAGTGCTGGGCATTGCTCATCATCCACCGTGCGCCCTGGTCCCTTCACACCCGCCTCTACTTCTCCGCCTGGCCCAACCAACCCCTCAGGTGCATCCCCTTTTTCTTCCCTACTTTATTTTACTCCTACCATACCATATCTTTCTCATTCTCTTCTCTTCTCTTCCTTTACAACAACAACAACAAACATTCCTAATGGTTTGACACTTGTGCAGCTTCTCTATCATGCTCTTCTACATGTGCCAGTGCGGCTTCTACATCTACAGCATCGGCGCTCTCGTTTACTGGGAGACTCGCCGCAAGGACTTCTCTGTCATGATGTCTCATCACATTGTCACCACCATTTTGATCACCTACTCCTATTTGACCAGGTATATTAATACTCTGTAATATACTACATACATGAATGCATACATGCCCATCTTTGCTTTTCTTTGTTTTCTTTTTTTGAGAAATGCTTTCTGTTCCTGAGCATGGTACAGGTTCTTCAGGATTGGGACGATAATACTGGCACTGCATGACACAAGCGATGTATTTCTGGAGGCAGCCAAGCTGTTCAAGTATTCAGAGAAGGATATCGCCGCCAGTGTGTGTTTCGGGCTGTTTGCTATTTCCTGGCTTTCGTTGCGCCTCATCTACTTCCCTTTTTGGATCATCAGGACCTCGAGGTCTTCTTATTTCTCTCTCTCTCTCTCCCTCTTTTTGGATCATCTGGTTAATTTTATTTGATTTGGATTTGATGCCTTGCCCGTGATTGAATGCAGCTATGAGTATGTGGAGTCGCTAAAGGATCTAGAGAAATTCCCGACAATGTTTTATTACATCTTCAACACAATGCTTCTGACGCTGCTGGTTTTTCACATGTACTGGTGGAAGCTCATCTTCAACGTGACTCTTAAGCAGATGAGTAACAGAGGCCTAGTTGGTGAGGATGTTCGCTCGGGTAATTCCTATTCCTTTATTCTTCTACTTGTTGTTATTAGGTCCATGCAATTAGCATCACAAACCCCATTTCACACAGCTATATGATTCAAGTACCAAACACCTGTATGATAAAGAAAAATGTTTCGATTTTATAACAAATGACTCACTAAATTGCAATTTATCTTACGGCAGATTCTGAGGACGACTGATTGCCAACAAACAAAATAAAAATTAAAGAATGAAGAAGGATTTCGAGGATTAATTACAAGGGACAAAAAAATTATATTTACAATTGTCTTGAGTCAGGTACCTAGGAGGATACGCATCCGGTGTGGAGGTCGTTTGACAGACCTATTTCTCTCAATTAGGCTCCACGGAAGTAAAATTGTTACATAAAAGTTGAAGATATTAAAAATATATAAATTTCTCATTTTTTTTTAGCTAGGGGTCTCAATGGTATACTCTTTTAACTGTTAAATCAATCTGAAATGTATTCGATAAGACGAGTATGGGCAGAGTTTTTTATCGTTAGTTTATCGGGTATAAGCTGCAAGTGTGGACAAAACATTGAATCACGTTTTAGTGTGCACTAAATCACTTGCGAAATATTTGCAAGTGTGTACGAAATCATTTTGATAGGTGCCTTAACATTTTATGTTTTAGGCCGGTCTAAAGAACGACTTATACCATCTTATACCGGCTCAATTAAATCACGTTTGAGGGCTTAAGTGAGACCTAAACATTTTATTTCATGATTTAATTCTCAACCAAACATGATCACCCATCCTTAAATTAAAGAGAATAAAACAATATAACGCAAAAGAAATGGTACCAGTGCGTTTAGATAATATAATTGTAGAGCATCAAAGAGCACACAATCTTCGACTTTTTTGGTATATCTAATCTATGGAATCAGAGTAGGTCCGATGCCCATCGGACCTACCTTGGTTCGATGGGTGTGATGACCATTCGATATGCATCAAGATTCGTGTGCTCTGTATCAAACTCCGTGCAAGTCTGTATCAATTACCGTGCGCATAGATCTTGATGCTAATTGTACGGTTCTAGAGCTAATTGAACCTAAATGTAGATCCGATGCCCATCGAACCTACTCCTATCTCCTAATTTATAGCTTATTTTTTCTCCAAATTGTCAACGTAATTATTAAATGATGACTAGCTGTGACTATCTTTATAAAACTCCTTCCATCCGAGTTGATTTTTCTAGACTTCATTTCCACCATTTTCAGAGAGAAAGCAGAGAGGTATATAGGTAAAAGAAGAAGAGAGGTCTTTCCCCAAGGGAAGTATTCTCTGTATTCACAACAGAGATAAAGCAGAGCAACAGAGAGACCACGGATAGGTACGGGCTTTTTCATTTTTATAGGGACCTCATCTCATCTCTACACTTTTGTTCTTGTAATGAATTTCCTGGTATATTTGAAACAGCCTTTATCCATGAACCTTATTACTTTCAAGATAAAATTTGTTAAGAAATTTAATTTATTCCATGAACATATTAATTTTTTTTTCTGATAGAGGTATCCGAAATTGTGCAGCTCATGAACATATTACTTTATTTGGTTTTAAAAATATAAATTTATTATTTATGCCTAGTAGGGATGGGTACCGTGCGTTTAGACTTTAGATCCTTATAATTGTAGAGCATCCAAGCGCATACAATCTTTGACTCTTTTGGTATATTTTCTCCGAATTATCAAATGTGAATATAACTAAATGATGACCACCCGTATCAAACCCCTTCCGTCTGTGTTAATTTTTCTACACTTCATTCCCACCATTTGCAGAGAGAAAGCAGAGCTGCATCCCATACAAGGAAGCATTCTCTGTATTCATAACATAGAGAAATCAGAGAAAGCAAAGCTGCAGCGGGACCATGACCACAGATAGGTACGGGCTTTCCATATCCCTCTACTTTTGTTCTTCCAATTAATTTCATGGTATATTTGAAAGAACCTTTTATCTATGGAAATTGTTATCTTCAAAGAGTGAATTTGTCAAGAAATGAATTCTTCTAACATATTAATTACCATAACAAAGCATATAAAACATCACTTTTTCTTTCATTAGGGGCAATTTCATGTATATCCCTTCAAAAACATTGAAATTACGTATTTGCCTCCTCTAAAGTTCATAAAATCATATTTACCTTTTTAAATTTCCAAAAATTTACAAACTTACCTATTTTATTGCTTTTTTATTAATACTCATTTTAAAATTGTAGAATTCTCATTTTACTTTTTATTGAAGGAGCTTTCCCAAATAGTTATCCGGTAAAGCTAGCTAGCCTTAGTAGCCAATACTACCAGTCTTATCGATGTTGTTTTCCTTTGACGAAGGGTAATATGACTTCCCACTCGGTATATTTGATTGCCTGATATCAAAATATTATCCTAAAATCTGAGCTAATATGACTCCCCACTGTTATTACCATTTGAAATTAAAATCAATACTCGCTACTAGAATTTCCGTTTTTAGCAAGAGTAGAAAAAAGGCTTGTTCCAACGGCTTGCCCTTGGAATAAGCCCAAAAATCGTTATTTTCATGCGATACGTTTGGAAATATTACCGTCGCAACAAGCCTTGATAGAAATACTCTGAAAATTGATCATTAATTTCCATGCGCTACCCTTGGAAATAGTCTGCCAAGGCTTTTTCCATACTATAATAGAATGTTTTCATTAATTTTTTCTGATATCTCCTTAAAAATTCATTAAAATGAAATATTATTATGAGATATTTGTTTATTTCTATCATATTTTATATATAAAAAATAAAATATAAGAATTTGTCCATATATTTTCAACTCTTTCCCGTAAATAATTAATTTCATTCACAAAAGTGAAGAGATATTTATATAAAATTCAAGTAACATTTACATGATAGATCAAACTAAACTTATTTTCTTCATCTCTCTAACTCCACATGCAAATTTTCTTATAACGTTAATTTCAAATAAATACTTGTAAAAATTCTAATTGAATAAAATTTTTAACTACGCACATGCTAGATCGCCTCACTGTATAACATGAATCAATATTAAAGGTCTCCACGCATTATAGGAGTGGTTTAGATTGACCCGAATTCTAATCGTACGGTCTATAAATTAACTCAAATAGTACGTTAACACATAGGATGCGACTTCGCCAAAAACTAGATAAGGGTGTAAAAGTCACAAGTTCGACTAACAAGGGGAGTCAAAAACGTCGTCAGAGTTAAGAATTATTAAGACGTTAAAGGAAAAGACACTGACAATCCAGAGATAAAAGGGATCGAACGGAGGTCTGGAGGAATTCGATCACATCCCCTCAAGTTACCTGACTGAGTACAATTGAAATAGACGGTCCAGCAGCATTCTTTTAACTTGGCACGAATCTCAAAGCATAAATAATACTAGCCTCCTATGCCATCCCGAATAGGCATCGGCTGATAATAAATTTGAGCCGTCTGTTTCAATTGTCTTGAGTCAGGTACCTGGGAGGATACGGATCCGGTGTGGAGGTCGTTTGACAGACCAATTTCTCTCAATTGGGTTCCATGGAAGTAAAATTGTTAGATAAAAGTTGAAGATATTAAAAATATATAAATTTCTCATTTTTTTTTTTAGCTAGGGGTGTCAATGGTACTCTTTTAACTGTTAATTCAATCTGAAATGTATTCGATAAGACGAGTATGGGTAGAGTTTTTATCGTTAGTTTATCGGGTATAGGTATAGTTAAGAAAAAGATTTCGTTAACTTATTAAGTAAAGATATGAGTAAGAGCTATTTTTTAACTAATTATAAGGGCAAAATTAATTTTCAATGAGCATGAGTATGAAAATACCTCTTGACCCCGTACCAGACTCATTGACAATGACACCCCAATTTGTCATAGTAATCCAAAACAAGCTTGATAAAAATATCAGAATTAAATCTGCTGTGATTCCAAAAGAATAGCAGGGAGCCTGTTTTTCAAAATCCAACTGTTTATCTGTTTGAGATTTGTACATAAAAATCAATTGCTTTTGAGATTCGTGTTTTCCAAAAAATTAACAGGCTCCCTGCGTTTGAGAATCACAGCAGATTTATTTCCGAAAATATCACATCAGCAATCAGCATCACATTTAATAAAAAAAAAGCAATCAGCAGCACAATTATTGACAAGTCAAGAGTCAAAGCTGGCGGCCTGATGTGAACATGCCTCTAATTAGAAATGTTTATATTCTCTTGTTCTCATTTCCTAAACTTCGTTAATACTAATTCTTATACTAACATGTTACCAATCCTAACTCTTAAAATTAATTAGGTTATTTATAAGGTAAATTTGAAATCCTAATATGATAATAAAAATTTATCATAAACGAAATCATTTTATAATTAGTTTTCACAAACTTGAGACCCAACATCTAAGACCTGTACGTGTGTAGAAACAAATTGCAGAATATATTTTCTTACAAATTAGGTTTACTAAAATTGTCATGACTTGTTATCTTATTAAACTGTGATTTTATTGGACATGAAACTATTAACATAATAATAATAACAACAATTAGTGAGTTTAGACAAATATCTGATTAGAGTTATAAAATACAAAATTAACTATAATAGTATACATAGTAATCAGATTTTTAATATAACTAAAGAAAATACTTTATTAATAACAAAAACTTCAATCAATCAATATACTTAAATATAATTAAAGAATGTTTACTAATAACTTTAAATTTTCAGATTATAATATAACTATAAAGAAAATCTTACCAAAAATCGAAGTTTTCATATTTTAATTAAAGAACAAAATTGATTCTAACCATTAAGATCTAATTGTCACCTCCTAATCTATTCAACTTGTGTAACAAAATAACAGAAATTTTAAAGTACCTTAATGAAGAATTTTCAAAACAAAAGAAGAGGATTACGGGGACTTCGTTGGTGGTTGCGAAGACATGAGAAGAGAGAGTGTGGTGCGGCAATAATTAAGTAAATAATATACTCAATTTGCAAAGCCTTACAATTAAGTATTTTACAAAACGGTTGTTTGCAGGTCATTGGATTTTATACCCATTTTAATGAATAGTAAATAAAATTCAAAATAATTCATCAAAAAAACATAAAATTTGATCTCCAAGTACATTTTAATATAGATATTATGTTGAACGATTTAAATCGACTGTTTGGACTTTGAAAAAATTATATTATAAGATGTTATAACTATAGAATATTGTAAATGAATCTCTCTAATCCTAAATTTCTTTCCTGAAATATGCTTTTATTTCTATATTTTTCTATCTAAAAAGTTATAAAAATATATTAAATATTCAAAATGGTTATAAAATTATATCCACCCTACTAAAAATTTCAACTTCACCCATGAATATGAGAGTTGAGATTGAAACATCATCGACGCCATATTAAAAACAAGCTAATCTCAAATGCTTCAATGACTAGGATGAGATATTAAATTTTGGAGGTTTAAGATTTACAAACTTGGGTTTTGATGGCATGATAAGCTAATCTCAAATGCTTCAATGACTATAAATATTTGAATTATATTAAACTTAATATTTGCAATCTTAAGATGCAAGTGTGGACTAAACATTGAATCACGTTTTAATGTGGACTGCATCACTTGCGAAATATTTGCAAGTGTGTACTAAATCATCTTGACAGGTGACTTAACATTTTATGTTTTAGGCTGGTCTAAAGATCGACTTATACCATCTTAGACCGGCTCAATTAAATCACGTTTGACGGCTTAAGTGAGACCTAAACATTTTATTTCATGATTTAATTCTCAACCAAATTAACATGACCCATCATTAAATTAAAGAGAATAAAACAATATAACGCAAAAGAAATGGTACCAGTGCGTTTAGATAATATAATTGTAGAGCATCAAAGAGCACACAATCTTTGACTTTTTTGGTATATCTAATCTTATAGCTTATTTTTCTCCGAATTGTCAACGTAATTATTAAATGATGACTATGACTATCTTTATCAAGCTCCTTCCATCCGAGTTGATTTTTCTACACTTCATTTCAACCATTTTCAGAGATAAAGTATAGAGGCATATAGGTAAAAGAAGAAGGGAAGTATTCTTTGTATTCACAACAGAGAAAAAGCAGAGCTGCAGAGAGACCACGGATAGGTATTGGCTTTTTAATTTTTATAGGGACCTCATCTCATCTCTACACTTTTGTTCTTGTAATGAATTTCCTCGTATATTTGAAAGAGCCTTTATCCATGAACCTTATTACTTTCAAGATAAAATTTGTTGAGAAATTTAATTTATTCCATGAACATATTAATTTTTTTTCTGATAGAGGTATCACAAATAGGTACCCATCCCGTGCGTTTAGACTTTAGATCCTTATAATTGTAGAGCATCGAAGCGCATACTATCTTTGACTCGTTTGGTATATTTTCTCCGAATCATCAAATGTGAATATAACTAAATGATGACCACCCGTATCAAACCCCTTGTGTTAATTTTTCTACACTTCATTCCCACCATTTGCAGAGAGAAAGAGCTAGAGTTGTGTCCCATACAAGGAAGCATTCTCAGTATTCATAACATAGAGAAATCAGAGTAAGCAGAGCTGCAACGGCACAAATAGGTACGGGCTTTCCATGTCCCTCTACTTTTGTTCTTCCAATGATTTCATGGTATATTTGAAATAACCTTTTATCCTCGGAAATTGTTATCTTCAAAGAGTGAATTTGTCAAGAAATGAATTCTTCTAACATATTAATTACCATAACAAAGCATATAAAACATCACTTTTTCTTTCATTAGGGGCAATTTCATGTATATCCCTTCAAAAACATTGAAATTACGTATTTGCCCCCTCTAAAGTTCATAAAATCATATTTACCTTCCTAAATTTCAAAAATTTACAAATTTACTAGTTTTATTGCTTTTTCTATTATTACTCATTTTAAAATTATAGAATTCTCATTTTACTTTTTATTGAAGGAGTTTTCCCAAACAGTTATCCAGTAAAGCTAGCTAGCCTTAGTAGCCAATACTACCAAGTCTTATTGATGTTGTTTGCCTTTGACGAGGATAACATGACTTCCCACTTGGTATATCTGATTGCCTGATATCCAAATATTATCCTAAAATCTGAGCCAATAGATTGTGGTTTGGCCCCATTGTTATTACCATTTGAAATTAAAATCTATACTATAATAGAATGTTTTCATTAATTTTTTCTGATATCTCCTTAAAAATTCATTAAAATGAAATATTATTATGTGATATTTGTTTATTTCTATCATATTTTATATTTAAAAAATAAATATAAGTATTTGTCCATATATTATCAACTCTTTCCCGTAAATAATTAATTTCATTCACAAAAGTGAAGAGATATTTAAAAAAAATTCAAGTAACATTTACATGATACATCATACTAAACTTATTTTCTTCATCTCTCTAACTCCGCCTGCAAATTTTCTTATAACGTTAATTTCAAATAAATACTTGTAAAATTATAATTGAATACAAATTTTAACTACGCACATGCTAGATCGCCTCACTATATAATATGAATCAATATTAAAGTTCTCCACACATTATAGATGTGGTTTAGATTGACCCGAATTCTAATCGTACGGTCTATAAAAACTTGATGTGATTTCTGCAGTACAAGTAATAAATCCTAATTTATACTCAATTCAGTTGCAAGTGTACAACCTAGTCAAGTAGTACTTAGGGATCGTCTCCACAGGGACAAGTCGGAATATTTTTTCTAACATAGGAATTTAATTTAGTAAAAGAAGTAAAAAGGTTTTTGTTTGTTCAAATGGTTGATTTGGTTTTGATTAAACTAAATTAAACTAAAGTCTTAAAGCAAAATCTGATTTTTAACAAAGATGAGAGATTAGGGTTTCTTAGGGTTCCTATCCACTAATGTTATGTCTAATTGGTTTATTAAATTCGTTCTTTCGATTATGAAGGCACAGTTGAAAGTTGTAGGTATAAAGGGATATTTCTATATTAATACCATCTTCAAATTAGAATAAACGTCACCTCTCGGTACTTGGCTATACTAATCTAAAGTCATTAAGATCTTACTGTCCTAATTAATCTAGAAAACCGTAATTCACCTCTCGGTACTTGGTACAATTTGTCTAAACTATTAGGTAAAGCCCGTATAAGACAAGCGTCACCTCTCGGTACTTAGCCTATCAAATACCCTATTCTTTATGGTCAGGACTAAATATCCAATTTCTCAATTGCAAATACTAAATCCTAAGATTTCATGTGATTTCGATTAAGTCCTCACAATCAATTAAAATAAAGAACAGATCATAATCAAGAACAAGAAAATACAAATTAAACCAACTAAATCATAACAAAAGTTTCAAGTACAGCCCTAATTAACCCTAGAAAATCCTTTAGCCAGTCATGGCTAAAGCACAAATCAAATTAAAAAGATTAAAAGAGTTCCAAAGAGAGAAAATAATAAAAGCGGTTGATCGGCGATGTCTCTTTCTCCCTTCTTCTCTCTTCTTCTCTCTTCTTCTCTCTTCCTTTGTCTCTCTTGTTAAAACCAGAAATTCTCTCTAAAAAACGTACTTATTCTGTTCTACAAGTTTCTTATTTATACCTCTGGCAAAATCTAAAACAAAATCCCTTAAAATAGCAAATTCGGGCTCTGAAACCACCTTATTGCGGGCCGCAATAACATCCCTTGCGGGCCGCAATGAGTGGAGGCGGTTACTTCTCGTGCAGATTCTGACTCTCTGGATACTTCTCTGCGGGCCGCAATGAAATCCTTGCGGGCCGCAAGAGGTCTGGGAAATTCAGTGGTCTGAGTTGCTCTCTGTTTGATAATGTTGCGGCCCGCAATGATTGTCTTGCGGTCCGCAATGAAAGTGTCAGATTCTTCTGGCTTCGTGCTGACTTGCCACAAATCGCCCGTTTTGCTCCGTTAAGCTCCAAACACTTGATTACCTGTAAAATAAACATAACTAGGGCAGTAACTTGAACTTTTGGACATTTCTAACCTAATTAAACCTAATCTAAACAAAACTTAGCTTAATTTTCATAACAAACCCCCGGTTTCAATAGATATTATTACGGCTTATCAAATTCCCCCAAGGCTAGTCCTTGCTTGTCCCAAGCAAGTCTAAACACTTACGAAAATTCCCGAGGCTGGCTACGTCTTTTAAACCAAGTTATCTAAACTATCCTAATAACAAAAGCTAAATTAAGGTTAAAAATTGGTCGGTCAAGGCAAATTAGGGTTAAACAACTTAATTCAAAGCACGAATAAAAACTATTTGGATTTCTTTCAATGATCTTCTTCACCTCACAAACGCAAGTTTTCGGTTTTAATTAAGCAAATTTGTACCCACATGACACCTCAGAGTTAGTGAATCTCGGTTTATTCTCCCAATTCTACAAGTGATAACCAATTCCAGAAAATCCTTTGAAATGAAAATAAAAATTCAGTTAATGGTGTAGGCTGTGCCTGATGCTTTGACTCTTTTTACTTGTGCATCTGTCTGTTTTAGGCTCGCTCATTTATTCACTCATTTTTATTTTGTTTTTGTTCTTTTATTCTTTTATTTTTCACTTTTTTCTGAAATATTATGCGGATATATCTGTCCTAAGGACTTCAATCCAACATAGCTCACTTTTTTCAACCTACACCTTTGTTCAATTAAGTTCGATTGTGAAAGGATTTCTGAGTCTCGCGCAAAGTCTCCTACGGGCACCAAGCCTTTCGGAAACTCTTGGCCTTGCGCGTATGAGACTTGATTTTCAACATGTAAAATGAGTTTTTAATTGAAGACCACAGGTACTAAAGTATCATAAGGCATCATAATTCACCAATTATTTACCTATTCTTGTGCCATGAGGTTATATCACCGAATACCCAAAATTTTTGAAATAAGCCCTCAAATTGTATTGTTTTTTCCTAAATTGCACAAAACTTTCCAATTTCTATCCTAAACTAAAAGAAACAAACAAAAAAGAAAAAATTGTTACTACTAAGATACTACTCCTACAATTTACCCCCCCAAGCCTATCCATTGGCACCGACTCGGTGCAACAAATAAAACAAAGAAAGGGAAAAAGAGGAGATGAGAAAGCTCACAATGGTGATCAATCCTGCCGTGGAGGTGCAGCGGTCTCCTGAGGTGGTGTACGCCTAGGTCGTCGGCGCCTCGGTATCGGGTCAGCTGAAATGAATCCAGACTCTGACATGTGCGTGTACATGCGGTCGGTCCGATGGTAAGTGCCATGCTGCTGATCGGCCATCTCATCAACATCGCTGGCCAGATCATTGTATTGGACCTGCAGACGGCCCATTTGAGTGTTGAGCTGAGTCATGGCGGAATGAGAAGTGTCGAACCGGCCCGTCATGAAGGTCTGATGCTCGCTATACTGACCATGGACATATGTGCGGAGGTCGGCAATCTGTTTGTCGACAGAGTTGAACCGCTCGTCCACATAGGAGCGCAGCTGAGTGTACTGTGTTTCACTTTGAGTGGCCAGATTTGTGATGTTGGTGTTCATTGTTTGCATCAGTTCGAACATCTGCTGCGGGGTCGGCTGGCCGGGACCCCAAGAAGGAGGAGGCGGTGCATGCTGCTGCTCTGGCGGAGGTATCCCAAATGGATCAACATGTGGCTGGGAGGCAGGCTCGGCACCGGGCTGATGCTGGTACTGCGGCTGTAGTGGTGGTGCCACAGTAAGGGGCAGAATCCAAGTGGAAGGATCTGCCCTGTCGATAGGAGCTGGCAGGGGTAGAGGAATATGCTGGCCACCACGGGAAATGAAGAAGTGCGAGTCGCCAAGCCGAGAAAACATACCGGCTGCCTGTAGATATGCCATATCAATGAACTCAGTCTGCTTCTGGAGACGCGTGGCAAGAACTCGGTAGACCGGACCTTCTGCAGGAATCACACCATGGTAGATTGCAAGCCGAGTCACAAATCCACCAACAGAGATCATGCCGCCCGGAGTGGCGTTGTTTCGCACGCCCAGAATGTGGTCGAACATGAAGGCGCCGACATGTGGAATTGCCTCGGGTCTTGTTTGGGCATGGAGCATGGCATATATGAAGAAAAGCTCGTTCTCGCCCATTGTACCCACCGTCTCACCGCGCGCAAAGATGGTGAAGGCAAGAGCGCGCTGGATGTAGCGGAACACGGGGTGGCTGATTTGACTGGCTTTGTAGGTCCTCCTATGTCCACCAATCAGCTGGCAAGAGAAGTCATAGAAGTTCGTGTTCTCGTCCCAATTAGGGGTCTCCGCTGCGTCAGGTCTGTCGGGGAACTCCATGATTCGGTTGACCTCATCCATGGTGATGGAGTACTTCGCACCGTCCATGTAGTATGTCGCCAGATGCTCATGTTCCATGTCAAGAGTAGACAAAAATTCATAAGTTAAAGTACGATAAGCTGGCATTGGTATGGTGCAGTAATTCCAAATACCAAGGGAAGACATAAGGGACTGGACCTCATCCAAAATACCTAATGATTGCAGTGTTGGTATATGGATGTATTTGGGCTGCACTACCCTTTTGGACTTGAGAAAATCAAACACGTCTCGGTCTGACTCATTTGCAAACTTGAGACCAAAATCAGGGCTATTGTTTTCGGGCCACCGATTTTCAGGTAAATTGGTCCAATTGGGCTGGTCTGGCATCTCTGTGTCATTAGAGTTACTGGTATTACCGGCCCTGCCCCTATACTGTTTGGAACGTTTCGATGGTAAAAAATCGTCATCGGCAGGTGCCTTACCCTTATTCCTTGTCCTTGGTGGCATGTTGGTTGACTCAATTCAATAATTCACAATTGGTACGATTCAAGCACAATTTGCAATTCGATTTACTTCGATTGATTCAAGTGAAATTAAAGAGAGTTAGAGATACAACCGAATGCGTGTAATCAAACCAATTTGAAGTGGAGAGGTGGAGTAATGCAGCCGAGAAGTCCAATTGTCGAGTCGAAGCTTCAAATTCCAGAAAAATCAGCAAGCAGGGGCTGCTGCGTGATTGGTTGCGGGCCGCAAGAGGTCTGGTTGCGGGCCGCAAGGGGTGCTGTGAGGTGGAGAGCTCTCTGGCTGCTTTTCTGCGGGCCGCAATGATTTTTCTTGCGGGCCGCAAGAGGTGCGGTGGAAGAGACGGAGAAGGTGGGGAAGTGAGGCGACCGCTCGGTGGAGGGTTGTGGCTTCGGCGTCGGCGAAGGGTCTCGATCTGAGGGCGGCGTCGGTGGTGAGAGGTCGCGGTGGTGAAGGAGTGCGGTGGAGAAGGAAGGGAAATGGTGTGGTAGAGAGGGAGAGAGGGTTGGCTGCGGTGGAGGGTTTTGGGTGAAGGTGAGAGAGAGAGAAAGGTAGATGGAGAGAGAGAGAGGGGTTACGGCAGGGAGACAGAGGGAAGTGAAGAGGTTACGGTTTGGGAAGGAGAGAAAGACAGAAGGAGAGGGGGAACGAAGAGGCGTGTCTGTTGGCTTCGATTGCGGACCGCAACGAGTAAGGTTGCGGGCCGCAATAACCCTGAAAATTTAAAAAAAAAATTGGTTAAGTATAAAAACGATTCTGTGTTCATTGCGGTCCGTAGTAAGAGGTATTACGGGCCGCAATGGAATTAAAATTCTACCCTAATTTTTTTTTTTTTTTTTTTTGCGTTCTGTTTGCTTTATTGCGGGCCGCAGGAGAATTGATTGCGGGCCGCAATAGAGCTAAAATTTCTGAAAAACTTAAATTATCCTATCTAAATAAAAATAATAATTTTAAAGTACGAAATTTAAATGTGCAAAAAAATTGCTTGGGTTGCCTCCCAAGAAGCGCTTGTTTAGCGTCTCGAGCTTGACCATTCTCCTCTTCTAGTTCGTTTGTGCATCGGTAAGGGAGATGCTTGTCTTCCCTTCAACCGGTTCTCCGTAATTGTACACCTTCAGTCTCTGCCCATTCACTTTGAACGCTCCAGTTCGCTCGCTCCAAATTTCTATCGCCCCATGGTCAAACACACGTTGCACCTGAAACGGGCCACTCCACTTGGACTTGAGTTTACCTGCAAAGAGCTTAAAACGTGAATTGAACAATAAAACATAATCACCAATTTTAAACTCCCTTCGAATTATGTGTTTGTCATGCCATTTCTTCGTTTTCTCCTTGTAGATTTTGGCATTTTCATACGCGCTCAGACGGATCTCCTCAAGTTCATGCAAGTCGAGGATGCGCTTTTGGCCAGCTTGAAACATGTCGAAGTTAATAGACTTGATAGCCCAAAACGCCTTATGCTCCAATTCAACCGGCAAATGACATGGCTTGCCATAGACAAGCTTGAAAGGAGTCATGCCAATTGGCGTTTTGTAGGCCGTGCGGTATGCCCAGAGTGCATCATCTAGTCTCAAACTCCAGTCTTTTCGGTTCAAGCCAACAGCAGTTTGGAGAATGTGCTTGATTTCGCGGTTTGAGACTTCAACTTGACCACTTGTTTGCGGATGGTACGGAGTTGCGACTTTGTGATTTACACCATACTTCTCCATCAGACTTGCAAAGGATCGGTTGATGAAATGAGAGCCTCCATCGCTAATTACCACCCTTGGAACACCGAACCTTGGAAAAATCACCTTTTGGAAAAGGCGTTTGACAGTTTTGGAATCGGCTTCAGGGCTCGGTATCGCTTCTACCCACTTGGAGACATAATCCACCGCCACAAGGATGTACTTGTTGTTGCATGAGCTCGGAAAGGGTCCCATAAAATCAATGCCCCATACATCGAATAATTCAACTTCTAGAATGCTGTGTTGAGGCATCTCATGTCGCTTGGTTATGTTTCCCATCCTTTGACATTTGTCGCAAGAGATAACAAACATCCTTGTATCTTTAAAAAGGGTTGGCCAAAAGAAACCGGCCTGTAGGACTTTGGCAGCAGTTTTGTTGGTTGAAGCATGTCCTCCGTAAGGTGATGAATGACAGTGGTAAAGAATCGATTGCACCTCATCTTGTGGAATGCAGCGTCTGTGAATCCCATCAACACCAAGCTTGAAAAGATATGGATCATCCCAAAAGTAATGCTTGGCATCCGCAAAGAATTTCTTTCGTTATTGGTATGTGAGGTTGGGTGGTAGGGACCCACATGCAAGAAAATTAGCAATATCAGCGAACCACGGGTATTCGACCGTACTCACTTGGTAGAGCTGCTCATCGGCAAAAGAATCATCTATCGGCAAGTCTTGGTTTGAAGGTTCAGCCACGATGCGTGAAAGGTGATCGGCTACTAGGTTTTCGGTGCCCTTCTTGTCCCTTATCTCAAGGTCAAACTCTTGGAGCAAGAGGATCCATCGGATGAGGCGTGGTTTTGCATCTTTCTTGGTAAGGAGGTAACGGACTGCCGCATGATCCGTGTAGACAATGACTTTAGAACCCACCAAATAAGGGCGAAACTTGTTGATGGCGAAGACCACCGCTAGTAACTCCTTTTCAGTTGTGGTGTAGTTGACTTGGGCCTCATCTAGCACTTTGCTTGCGTAGTAGATTGCATACGGCTTCTTGTCGACTCGCTGCCCCAATACCGCTCCAACGGCATAATCACTTGCATCGCACATTATCTCAAATGGCTCATTCAATTCGGGGGTTGCAAGATAGGTGCTGAAATCAAAGCTTCTTTCAACCTGTTAAAAGCATCTAGATAGTCCTTGTTAAAATCAAAAGGGGCATCCTTAAGCAATAAATTTGTCAAAGGTTTGGTAATTTTAGAAAAATCTTTAATGAACCTTCGATAAAAACCGGCATGCCCTAAAATGCTTCTAACACCTTTCACATTGATTGGTGGAGGTAACTTTTCAATCACCTCAACTTTGGCCCGATCAACCTCTAAACCTTTTTCAGAAACAACATGGCCTAAAACAACACCCTCTTGAACCATAAAATGGCACTTTTCCCAATTCAAAACAAGACTAACCTCTTCACACCGTTGCAAGACTTTGGACAGGTTGGTCAAACAATCATTAAAGGTTGTACCATAGACCGAAAAGTCATCCATAAAGACTTCCATGGATTTCTCAATCAGGTCTGAAAATATACCCATCATTGCCCTTTGAAAAGTGGCCGGTGCATTGCATAACCCAAAGGGCATCCTACGATATGCAAAGGTACCATATGGACAAGTAAAAGTGGTATTTTCTTGGTCATTAGGATGTATTGGTATTTGAAAGAAACCACTATACCCATCTAAGTAACAAAAGAAAGAGTGCTTAGCTAGCCGTTCAAGCAATTGATCTATGAACGGGAGAGGAAAATGATCCTTGCGCGTGCCGGTATTGAGCTTTCGATAGTCGATGCACATGCGCCATCCCGTCACGAGTCGTGTTGCAATTGGCTCGCCATCTTTCCCTTCTATCACTGTTGTTCCTCCCTTCTTTGGCACCACATGGATTGGGCTCACCCATTTGCTATCGGAGATAGAGTAGATGATGCCGGCGTCAAGTAGCTTGTGTATCTCTTTGCGCACGACTTCGCTTAAGTTCGGATTCAGTCTCCGCTGGCTTTCAATGGTTGGTTTGTGTCCTTCTTCCATCAAGATCCGGTGCATGCAAATAGAAGGGTTGATTCCTTTGAGATCGTCTATTGTGTATCCAATGGCCTTTCGGTGCATCCTTAGTATTTGCAGAAGTTGTGAGGTTTGGTCTTGGTTTAGAGATGCATTGACAATAACGGGATAGGTTTGGTTTGGGCCAAGGTATTCGTATCGTAAGGTCGAAGGCAATGGCTTTAGTTCAACCTTGGGTGCATCTTCTGTGGTTTCGGCAAAGTTAGGAAGGGTCTCAGCAGTTGAAACTTGAAAAATCAGGCTTAGAATAGGCTCTTTGTCATTCTGGAAAGGGTTGTTGCGGGCCGCAAGAGATTCATTGCGGGCCGCAATGAACTCTGTTTGATTCAGCTTCTCTGACTGAAGATGTTGCGGGCCGCAATAGGTTTCATTGCGGGCCGCAATGGCTGTGCGATTTTCATCCCTCTCTGGTTGAAGATGTTGCGGGCCGCAATAGATGTTGCTGCGGGCCGCAAGAACCTCCACAGAACTCGTTGTGTCAACTTTTTCGCACTCCTGATCCATCCAATACTCAAAGGAGCCCTTCTCCAAGTTGTTTGTGAGCTCTTCAACTATCAACCTGTCAAGTATCTCAACACTAAAAACACTTTGATCGTTAGATGGATACCTCATGGATCTTTTGATATCGAATGTCAATTTTTCTTCACCAATATTCATTGTGATAATTCCATCATGGACATAAATCACGGCTTTTGCTGTATTGAGAAATGGTCTACCTAACAAGAGTGGTGTATGAGTGTCCTCATCCATGTCAACCACAACAAAATCAATTGGTACAAAGAACTTTCCAATTTGAATTGGCAAGTCCTCCACCACTCCTAGAGGTAACTTAACCGATTGGTCTGCCAATTGAAGAGATATTCTAGTGGGTTTGAGTTCTCCAACACCTAACCTATCATATACCGACTTAGGCATAAGACTTACGCTCGCTCCTAGATCACATAGTGCACGTTTGAATTGAACATTCCCTATAGAACATGGTATGGAAAATTTACCCGGATCATCCAACTTTTTGGGCAATTCATTCATTACCATTGCACTACCGTTTGTGTCTAAGGATACCATTTGGACTTCTTCAAGTTTACGCCTGTTTGAAAGAATGTCTTTGAAAAATTTGGTGTAAACCGGCATTTGGGTCATTACCTCAGTCAATGGTAGGTTCACATGCAATTGTTTCAACAGTTCAAGAAATTTGGCAAATTGTTTGTCGGTTTTCTCATTCTTAAGTCTACCAGGAAAAGGTGCGTATTTGTGAGGAGGGATGTAGAGAGGTACCTGTGCACTCACCTTTGGCAGCTCATCTTGAGATTGCTTTGCTGGTTCCGCATGGTCGCTTGGTGCAATTGGTGTAGTTTCCTTTGAGGCGAAATCCTCATGTGTGGAGATGTGCTCATCATTGCTTCGTGTCTCTTCACCTTGCGGTTGTACATAGTCATCCTTTGGTACAGGTGGATCCTCATATTGCGTACCGCTGCGAAGCATGTGCCTAACCGCCTTGACATCCTTGGGATTGTTCTCGGGTTTTGGCGGAAGGGTGCCCGGTTGGCGAGAGAATTGTGTAGCTTGTTGTGCAACTTGGTTTTCAAGTAATTTGTTTTGAGTTGCTAACATGTCTACCTTTTTGGTCAGTTCATCAAACTTTTGATTTTGACTTGTCATGAAAGTCTCCATCATCAATTCGAGATTGGACTTTGGTTGTGCATTCGAACCATACCCTTGGTTACCATAACCTTGATTTGGTCTATTAAAGTTTGAGTTACCTTGGTTGTTTTGATTTCCTTGGGTTGGTTGGTCATTTTGTCTCCACGAAAAGTTTGGGTGATTTCTCCAACCGGGGTTGTAAGTATTGGAGTAAGGGTTGTTGTTTGGTTTGAAATTGCCTTGATTAATTGCATTCACTTCCTCAAAACTAACCTCATTACTTACACCACAGTTAATTGCTAGATGATCGGTACCACCACAAATTGAACAAGGGAGAGGAGAGGGATTGCTTACCGAGTTTACGCTCATTTGGTCAATTTTGAGATTCAAAGCGGCAATTTCTGCAGCAAAATTTGGATTCGAATTCACCTCCTTCATTCCCCGCTGCAGGATGACCGGTGTCTCCCTAGGGTTGTGCCATTGGCTTTGGTTGAGAGCCATGTCATCAACCAGCTTGTATCCATCAATAGCCCCTTTATTCATGAGACTACCTCCAGCAGCTGCGTCTAGCATCCCCTTGTCCTGTGGTAGAAGGCTGTTGTAGAAGATTTGCAACAAATTCCACCCTTCGATACCATGGTGGGGACAGTACCTCTGCAGTTCTTGAAACCTCTCCCACGCCTCGCTCATTGTTTCTTCTCCTTTTTGTCGGAAATTGTGGATTTGATGGCGCAAGGAGTTTGTTTTGGATGGTGGGAAAAATTTGTTGAGAAAAGCATTCGCCACCTTCGGCCAAGTGTTCATGTTCTCGGGTCTTTGGCCCCTTATCCAACTTTTAGCTTTATCTGCAAGAGAAAAAGTGAAGGCCATAACTTTAAGATTTTCAGGAGAAACAGTTTGTACCTTAATTGTGCTGCAGATTTCTTCAAAATTGGCTAAGTGCTGTGTTGCATCCTCGTGAGGTAGACCATGGAACAGATGGCGCTGCACCATGCTAACCCATGCTGGCGGAATCTGGTATTCTTCAGCATTGATGGTGGGTGCCGTATACCCAAGGTGGATTTCCTCAGCCCTAGGTGCTGTAAAGTCTCTCAAGGGGCGATTGGCATCAGCCGCTTCGATGTTTTGTCTATCAGCGGCGGCTGCTCGCAAACGTTGAAGTTCATTGGCCATCTCATCCCGTTCTCTTTGAAGGTTTTCCAAACGAGCATTTTCATTTCCGGCCGACATGTCTAACCGGCGTGGATTTATACTCAGGAAAGGTCCTCTTGTTGGGTGTTTGTTCCGTCTTTCGTAGAAAAGATGAGTTGATCCTCTCCTAGAAAACCACTCAACCAAATCTGTGGCTTCCGGGGTTGGAGGTTCTTCTGCCAGATTTCAACCTGCACGAGTGAGAGAGAAAAGAAAGCAAAAGAAAATTAAAAACAATTACTAACTAAATTACTTAGGTCTGAAATAATATTCTCCGTTGTCCCCGGCAACGGCGCCAAAAACTTGATGTGATTTCTGCAGTACAAGTAATAAATCCTAATTTATACTCAATTCAGTTGCAAGTGTACAACCTAGTCAAGTAGTACTTAGGGATCGTCTCCACAGGGACAAGTCGGAATATTTTTTCTAACCTAGCAATTTAATTTAGTAAAAGAAGTAAAAATGTTTTTGTTTGTTCAAATGGTTGATTTGGTTTTGATTAAACTAAATTAAACTAAAGTCTTAAAGCAAAATCTGATTTTTAACAAAGATGAGAGATTAGGGTTTCTTAGGGTTCCTATCCACTAATGTTATGTCTAATTGGTTTATTAAATTCGTTCTTTCGATTATGAAGGGACAGTTGAAAGTTGTAGGTATAAAGGGATATTTCTATATTAATACCATCTTCAAATTAGAATAAACGTCACCTCTCGGTACTTGGCTATACTAATCTAAAGTCATTAAGATCTTACTGTCCTAATTAATCTAGAAAACCGTAATTCACCTCTCGGTACTTGGTACAATTTGTCTAAACTATTAGGTAAAGCCCGTATAAGACAAGCGTCACCTCTCGGTACTTAGCCTATCAAATACCCTATTCTTTATGGTCAGGACTAAATATCCAATTTCTCAATTGCAAATACTAAATCCTAAGATTTCATGTGATTTCGATTAAGTCTTCACAATCAATTAAAATAAAGAACAGATCATAATCAAGAACAAGAAAATACAAATTAAACCAACTAAATCATAACAAAAGTTTCAAGTACAGCCCTAATTAACCCTAGAAAATCCTTTAGCCAGTCATGGCTAAAGCACAAATCAAATTAAAAAGATTAAAAGAGTTCCAAAGAGAGAAAATAATAAAACCGGTTGATCTGGCGATGTCTCTTTCTCCCTTCTTCTCTCTCCTTTTCTCTTCCTTTGTCTCTCTTGTTAAAACCAGAAATTATCTCTAAAAAACGTATGTGTTATGTTCTACAAGTTTCTTATTTATACCTCTGGCAAAATCTAAAACAAAATCTCTAAAAATAGCAAATTCGGGCTCTGAAACCGCCTTATTGCGGGCCGCAATGAGTGGAGGCGGTTACTTCTCGCGCAGATTCTGACTCTCTGGATACTTCTCTGCGGGCCGCAATGAAATCCTTTGCGGGCCGCAAGAGGTCTGAGAAATTCAGTGGTCTGAGAAATTCAGTGGTCTGAGTTGCTCTCTGTTTGATAATGTTGCGGCCCGCAATGATTGTCTTGCGGTCCGCAATGAAAGTGTCAGATTCTTCTGGCTTCGTGCTGACTTGCCACAAATCGCCCGTTTTGCTCCGTTAAGCTCCAAACACTTGATTACCTGTAAAATAAACATAACTAGGGCAGTAACTTGAACTTTTGGACATTTCTAACCTAATTAAACCTAATCTAAACAAAACTTAGCTTAATTTTCATAACAAACCCCCGGTTTCAATAGATATTATTACGGCTTATCAATTAACTCAAACAGTACGTTAATGCATAGGATGCGACTTCGCCAACAACTAGATAAGGGTGTAAAAGTCACAATTTCGACTGACAAGGGGAGTCGAACACGTCAGAGTTAAGAATTATTGAGACCTCAAAAGAAGAGACACTGACAATCCAGAGATACAAGGGATCGAACGGAGGTCTGGAGGAATTCACATCCCCTCAAGTAATTACCTGACTGAGTACAATAGAAATAGACGGTCCAGCATCATTATTTTAACTTGGCGCGAATCTCAAAGCATAAATAATACTGGCCTGCTGCGCCATCCCGAATAGGCACCAGTTGATAATAAATCTGAGCCGTCTGTTTCAATTGTCTTGAGTAAGGTACCTGAGAGGATACGGATCCGGTGTGGAGGTTGTTTGACAGACCTATTTCTCTCAATTAGGTTCCACGGAAGTAAAATTGTTAGATAAATGTTGAAGATATTAAAAATATATAAATTTCTCATTTTTTTATCTAGGGGTGTCAATGGTACTCTTTTAACTGTTAATTCAATCTGAAATGTATTCGATAAGACAAGTATGGGTAGAGTTTTTTATCGTTAGTTTATCAGGTATAGGTATAGTTAAGAAAAATATTTCGTTAACTTATTAAGTAAAGATATGAGTAAGAGCTATTTTGTAACTAATTATAAGGGACAAAATTAATTTTCAATGAGCATGAAGCAACTAACTGGGTTTTTAGTTATTACAATTCAAACCACCTTAAATTAAACCCCATAATTACAAAGGAGCCTTCCAAATTTTGGCATATGTGACATGTAATGGCATAATTACATGCCATAATACCTAGTAAATTTATTGGGTTCTATAGTGTTGAAACTACGATGTTAGTCGAAATTTCCTCATACCTCTCTTGATTTTAATCTGAACAAACTTCAAATCGAATAATCAGAACCAATTTGCTCAATACTAAACGAAAACATAACATTGTAACCGGACATCACCATTCTTTAATCACATCAATAGCAGCCCTGACCAAAACTTCAAATCTAATTAAACCTGACCTAGACTTTAATGAATTATACTGCAACCTATCCAAGCAAGCTAGAGAAAACCACGTGTATCAGTTCAGTTTCTTTTGTACACTACAACGTATACTGACATGAAAAAGACCAACACAAACATAACTGGTATAAGTCTCAATGAAATTTTATCGACCTGAAATTAATGTAATCCTAATTCATTATTTATTGGAGGCTGTGATGCCATTTTGCAATTCAAAATCATATAGATAATGTTAAATGTAAATGACTGCACAATTCAACAATTCCTTTTCCCTCAAAACTACTTGTCAAGCAGCTTAGGGTTAGGGTAAAGAAGTAAGTTTCTTAGAGACGTTGTTATTCTCGTCCTATTTTTGTTACAAGTAGAAGAGAACAACTAAGTAATTTACAACTTTTTATAACAAATTCAACAGCTCATATTTTGGCCATAAAACTTTGGGTATATATCCCTTTTCATTCTACTATTGCCTTTGCAAGTAATTAATTGTCTTTTTGGCAAAAGAAATTAAGCAGTCAATTTGGTGTAAATTGCAGTTAGTTGGCAGTTTGCAACTTGGAAAACACAAATTCTACTATCGTATAGCATCATATGGCTGCAAAAGGGCTTTGGCATGCAAATTTCCCAGAAGAAGGGGATAATGTCCTCGATACACTGACTGCACTAGAAGCCATTTTTGAATGTTACCAGACAATACCACCAACTTTTTCAAGTGACAACCTAAACCAGAATGCCACACCTAATCCTTTGGTAAGCAATGGTATAGATAGCCAAGAGGCTTGTGATCTCACGTCCAATGCAATAATCAACTACATAGGCCAAATTTTGTTAGAAGAAGATATAGATGATGACATAAGCATTTGTCAAGAAGAGGAAGCTATTCGAGAAACAGAGAAATCCTTCTATGATACCCTTGGAAAAGAGTACCCTCTTGCACCTACCTTGGTCCAATTCCATCCACCTCAAAACGGTAATGCCCCAAATAGTGGTTCCAGTAATGCTATAAAAAGTGTTTCGGAGAATGAGGTGCCACCATTCAGTAACTTGGAACCCGTCTTGATCAATGCTGACAATATATCTACTTTAGTTATGGAGAACCTTCCGGTCACACTAGCGCAAAAGGGTGCTGAAGAAGCAATGAAGTTTCTTCCATCCATTGAAAAGTTGTGTGTTGGTTTAGAGCCAAATAGATCCGAGTTTCATGAGAAACCCAAGGAAAATGATATCAGTGAGAACATAGCAATATGTTACGAGACATGTAATAAAAAGTGTGCAAGTAATGATAGAGAACCAGATCTATTAGAGGGGCAAGCTCGCAAGCAACGAGCAATTTCCTCAGATGATCCGGCAAGAAATGAGGACTTTGATCAATTTCTCCTTTACCGTGGTAGCGAGTATGTGAAAGTTGTTATCTCAGTACGTGAAAGTATGAAAAATGAGTCACCGGAGCATCAGGTGGACACAAGGAGTAGGAAGGCATTAGAAAAGAAGGAAACTGGAGATGACATGGCGAATATTCGTTCTCTCCTAATTAGTTGTTCTGAAGCAGTTTCTGCTAGAAACTCCCACAGGGCCTATGAACTAATCAAGCAAATAAGGAAACACTCATCCTCTATGGGATATGCCGACCAACGTATGGCATATTATTTGGTGGATGCACTCGAGGCACGTTTGGTTGGTACGGGAAGTGACATTTACCATAAACTATTGTCGAGACAAGAAACTGTGACAGATTATTTGAAAGCTTTTCGTGTTTATCATGCAATTTGCCCGTTTATGAAGGTACAATATTACTTCTCTGTCCAAACAATCTTAAACATCGCAAAAAATGCCACAAAGGTTCATATAATTGACTTTGGAATACACATGGGATTCTTGTGGCCATCTTTCTTTGAACGTCTCACAAGCATAGGAAGTACACCGCCTAAAATCCGTATAACTGGCATAGAATTTCCACAAAAGGGTTTCCGTCCAGACAGACTAGTTGAAGAGACAGGAAGGCGGTTGTCAGAATATGCTCAGAGATATAATATCCCTCTCAAGTTTCAAGGTATAGCATCCAAATGGGAAAACATTACAATAGAAGATCTTAAGATTAAAGAAGATGAGATTTTAGTGGTAAATTGCATGAACCGACTTAGAAATCTTGCCGATGAGACAATTGCCATGAGTTGCCCTCGTGATAAAGTTCTAAGCATAATAAGGGAGATCAAACCACGTGTCTTTATTCATGGAATTATGAATGGCTCATATAGTACGCCGTTCTTTACAATTCGATTTAAGGAAGTTTTATCCAAGTTCTCTTCTTTTTTTGATATTTTGGAGTCAACTATGCCTCGAGAGAGTGAGGCGAGGTTCCATATAGAAAGGGCCGTTCTAAGTCCAATAGCAATTAATGCAATAGCTTGTGAGGGTTCAGAGAGAGTGGAAAGACCTGACACGTATAGGCAGTGGCAGGCCAGAAATCTTCGGGCCGGTTTTGTGCAATTACCCGTGGATTCACTGATCAGGAAAAAGATAATGAGAACAGTGAGATCAGGACTTTACGACAAGGATTTTTTTGTTGAGGAAGATAACAAATGGCTTCTTTTGTGAATGTTTAATTTTTATGTATCATTTTAGCCATTTTTTTTTCTTTTTCATTAACAACTTTGAGTATGGAGCTTGTATATGTCTACATGAATTGTTACAATGTTTTTGTGTTGGTTTACTTTTAATTGATTTTTTTTTGTTTTATTTAGTATTTTTTATATGGTCGCATGGACATTACATCAAGTTGCACAAAGATAAGGAGCTCCACGCATCCTTACTGCGCAGAGGGATTGCGCAGCTTTAGCGTAGACTTTTTTTTTAAATTGTTAATTTTAGGACAGAGTTGGTACACGGTATAAAATATTAGTGCCACAAGCAGATTCAAGTTAATTGGATGGTGTCAACAGATTCTCATTTTTTTTTTCATTTTTTTAATTATACTTAATTTTCTTTATAGTTTAGAATAAAATTCTACGAGATCAGTACCGTAAAATTAACCCCCATATATATCGTATGCAAGTTTGATATGATTGACCCCCATTCACCTAAAACTAACATATTAATTTTTGTACTGCAATACAGTAATTAAAGTCTGGCTCCGCCCCTGGTCATATTTATATTCTGCAATGAAATATTGATACACCACTGCCGGGATTAATCAGTGTATAAACACATCATCGATGTTTTTGCAATAAACATCGATGCATTGTTTCTAACCTTTACACGACCATTACTATTGGTAGGAAATTCCAATTTGAGCATATGATTTCAATTATATGGCATAGCTCGCAAAAGCCAACGGAATCAAAATTGCAAAAAAAAATAATGTCGTTTAGTGTCTCAAAACTTCAGTTGAATTTTCTGATCCTCAGCAGCTATGTATTTTTTTATTTCAATCAAAAACTATCTGTTAATTATTCATCAGCAAATTTAATTTGACAATAACCAACATTCTAAAATTAAGTACTAATATTTAAAGTTTTTTCTGTAATTTATTTTTGTCATTCTATACCATGCCTTCGAATTAACCATTTAGCCCAAAAAAAAGACCTCCCATTTTCCAACATAAGGCTAATATTATATTTTAAATTGTCTCAAATTTAAAATTCGAAAATTTGAAAGTGATAGATACAAAAATTTCGGCTTTCGTAATTCATATCATATTCAACAAAAATATGAATAAAATTATAAGTGTACGGATAATCGGATATAAATTATTCCTTATAAATAACTAACGTAATTAAATATAAAATTACATTGTGTACGAACAAGAATCATAGACTTTTCGCGAGGATAAAAAGTGACTTTTCACGACGGAGTACCGTCATAAACGTGCTTTTTCTATTTGCGACGGTACTTTTCGCGAGGGAGTACCGTCATCATTACGCTTTTTCTCTCGCGAAAAGTGCCTACTTTGTTGTTGTGGCGATTGGGTACGCAAACGGGTCAGTGCGCCGACCCAATACGTGCACGGATTAGTGCCCAGGCCCAGGGTGCGAGTGGACCAGTCCGCAGGCCCAATACGGGAACGGATTGGGGATCCTTCCGCAGATCCAGTCCGAGTTCGTGGCGGAATCTTAATTCTGAATAAACGGGTGTTATTCATTTAATTCGGATTTTATTGGGTGGTAAGAAAAAAATTTCGGCTTTGTTACTAGACCAAAGGCTAGTTCTCGGCTCAGCTCATTTCTTTGTTTGTGACAAGAAAATGATTAATTTTTCTTTTTGACTGCTTTACTACCCTCTTTGTGTACTTACCGTGAGAGCATGAAATTTGTTGCGAATAAAAGTGAAAAAAAATCGCAACTTACGATTTATATTGTAGGCTCACAATGTTATAAGTTGCCAAAAAAAATTAATCTATATGTGTAACTTACAACACGAGTGAATAATTACAAATTGGATTCAATTTGATTCGTGATTGGTTCAATTAAAGTCAAACTCAACTCATTTTAATATGAGCTGAGTTTGAACTTTATCTAACTCAGTTCAGTTTAATTCGGGCTAGTTTACATGGTAGTATCGGATCCGATTCAAACCTTCAACAAACCCTATCCTGTTCTCAAGTTGCGTTTGATTACACGCTAGTCAATAATTCAGCAATACCCATATTTAGTGCTAATTACAGCCTCCACATCTCCCATCCATTCTACTGCCACGCTCACATATCATGGTTCACACAGGTTACTGCCTCAAACATCCAACTTCCACATCCTTCCACCTCTTTTGGGCCTGACAAAGCTTCTGAGCCTTCTGCAGCAAATTTGAAAATTTACATAATGTGCATTAACAAATTAGCTAATTTAAAAAAAAAATAATCTGAATCACATTGACATGATATAAATTCGAGCAAATTTGATGCGAAATATTACTAAAATAGTAAAATATACTTAGTATCAAAGTACAATTTAATTAGATTTGAAATTCAAATGGTGAAGCTGAACCGTTCAATGAAATTCTTCCATTCTACATATAAATTTATTGTACTTGGAGAAATCATATAATTAACAAGTTTCATATTACAGATCTATAAATATTTGAATTATATTAAACTTAATATTTGCAATCTTAAGCTGCAAGTGTGGACTAAACATTGAATCACGTTTTAGTGTGCACTAAATCACTTGCGAAATATTTGCAAGTGTGTACGAAATCATTTTGATCGGTGCCTTAACATTTTAGGTTTTAGGCCGGTCTAAAGAACGACTTATACCATCAATCTTATACCAGCTCAATTAAATCACGTTTGACGGCTTAAGTGAGACCTAAACATTTTATTTCATGATTTAATTCTCAACCAAATTAACATTACCTATCATTAAATTAAAGAAAATAAAACAATATAACGCAAAAGAAATGGTAGCAGTGCGTTTAGATAATATAATTGTAGAGCATCAAAGAGCACACAATCTTTGACTTTTTTGGCATATCTAATCTATTATCTATAGCTTATTTTTTCTCCAAATTGTCAACCAAATTACTTTGACTATCTTTATCAAGCTCCATCTATCCGAGTTGATTTTTCTACACTTCATTTCCACCATTTTCAGAGAGAAAGAAGAAGAGAGGTCTTTCCACAAGGGAAGTATTCTCTGTATTCACCACAGAGATAAAGCAGAGCTCCAGAGAGATAGGTACGGGCTTTTTAATTTTTACAAGGATCTCATCTCATCTCTACACTTTTGATCTTGTAATGAATTTCCTGATATATTTGAAACAGCCTTTATCCTTGAACCTTATTACTTTCAAGATAAAATTTGTTAAGAAATTTAATTTATTCCATGAACATATTAATTTTTTTTTCTGATAGAGGTATCCCAAATAGGTACCCATCCCGTGCGTTTAGACTTTAGCTCCTTATAATTGTAGAGCATCCAAGTGCATACAATCTTTGACTCTTTTGATATATTTTCTCCGAATTATCAAATGTGAATATAACTAAATGATGACCACCCGTATCAAACCCCTTCCGTCTGTGTTAATTTTTCTACACATCATTCCCACCATTTGCAGAGAGAAAGCAGAGCTGCATCCCATACAAGGAAGCATTCTCTGTATTCATACATAGAGAAAGGAGAGAAAGCAGAGCTGCAGCGGGACCATAGATAGGTACGGGCTTTCCATATCCCTCTACTTTTGTTCTTCCAATTAATTTCATGGTATATTTGAAAGAACCTTTTATCCATGGAAATTGTTATCTTCAAAGAGTGAATTTGTCAAGAAATGAATTCTTCTAACATATTAATTACCATAACAAAGCATATAAAACATCACTTTTTCTTTCATTAGGGGCAATTTCATGTATATCCCTTCAAAAACATTGAAATTACGTATTTGCCTCCTCTAATGTTCATAAAATCATATTTACCTTTTTAAATTTCCAAAAATTTACAAATTTACCTATTTTATTGCATTTTTATTAATATTCATTTTAAAATTATAGAATTCTCATTTTACTTTTTATTGAAGGAGCTTTCCCACATAGTTATCCGGTAAAGCTAGCTAGCTAGCCTTAGTAGCCAATACTACCAGTCTTATCGATGTTGTTTTCCTTTGACGAAGGGTAATATGACTTCCCACTCAGTATATTTGATTGCCTGATATCAAAATATTATTCTAAAATCTGAGCCAAAAGATTATGGTTTGGCCCCACTGTTATTACCATTTGAAATTAAAATCAATACTCACTACTAGAATTTCTGTTTTTAGCAAGGGTAGAAAAAAGGCTTGTTCCAACGGCTTGCCCTTGGAATAAGCCCAAAAATCGTTATTTCCATGCGATACGTTTGGAAATACTACCGTCGCAACAAGCCTTGATAGAAATACTCTGAAAATTGAGCATTTCCATGCGCTACCCTTGGAAATAGTCTGCCAAGGCTTTTTCCATACTATAATAGAATGTTTTCATTAATTTTTTCTGATATCTCCTTAAAAATTCATTAAAATGAAATATTATTATGAGATATTTATTTATTTCTATCATATTTTATATTTAAAAAATAAAATATAAGAATTTGTCCATATATTTTCAACTCTTTCCCGTAAATAATTAATTTCATTCACAAAAGTGAAGAGATATTTATATAAAATTCAAGTAACATTTACATGATAGATCAAACTAAACTTATTTTCTTCATCTCTCTAACTCCACATGCAAATTTTCTTATAACGTTAATTTCAAATAAATACTTGTAAAATTCTAATTGAATAAAAATTTTAACTACGCACATGCTAGATCGCCTCACTGTATAACATGAATCAATATTAAAGGTCTCCACGCATTATAGGTGTGGTTTAGATTGACCCGAATTCTAATCGTACGGTCTATAAATTAACTCAAATAGTACGTTAACACATAGGATGCGACTTCGCCAAAAACTAGATAAGGGTGTAAAAGTCACAAGTTCGACTGACAAGGGGAGTCAAAAACGTCGTCAGAGTTAAAGAATTATTGAGACGTTAAAGGAAAAGACACTGACAATCCAGAGATAAAAGGGATCGAACGGAGGTCTGGAGGAATTCGATCACATCCCCTCAAGTTACCTGACTGAGTACAATTGAAATAGACGGTCCAGCAGCATTCTTTTAACTTGGCATGAATCTCAAAGCATAAATAATACTGGCCTCCTGCGCCATCCCGAATAGGCATCGGCTGATAATAAATCTGAGCCGTCTATTTCAAGTGTCTTGAGTCAGGTACCTGGGAGGATACGGATCCGGTGTGGAGGTTGTTTGACAGACCAATTTCTCTCAATTAGGTTCCACGGAAGTAAAATTGATAAAAGTTGAAGATATTAAAAATATATAAATTTCTCCTTTTTTTTAGCTAGGGGTGTCAATGGTACTCTTTTAACTGTTAATTCAATCTGAAATGTATTCGATAAGTTGAGTATGGATAGAATTTTTTATCGTTAGTTTATCGGGTATAGGTATTGTTAAGAAAAAGATTTCGTTAACTTATTAAGTAAAGATATGGGTAAGAGATATTTTGTAACTAATTATAAGGGACAAAATTAATTTTCAATGAGCATGAGTATGAAAATACCTCTCGACCCTGTACAAGACTCATTGACAATGACACCCCAATTTGTCATAGTAATCGAAAACAAGCTTGATAAAAATATCAGAAATAAATCTGCGAAATAAATCTGCTGTGATTCCAAAAGAATCGCAGGGGGCCTGCTTTTCAAAAATATCACATCAGCAATCAGCATCACCATTATTCACAAGTCAAGAGTCAAAGTTGGCGGCCTGATGTGTTTTTGTTTTTTTCAACAATTATTATCTGGGAGCAGAATAAATACACAAGATTCAATTTTCACCATTTCTCATAAAATAATTATTTCTCTTGATAATACCAAATTATCTTGCAAAGTCCTTACTTTATTTGGTTTTAAGAATATAAATTTATTCCTAGCAGGGATGGGTACCGCGCGTGCGTTTAGACTTTAGATCCTTATAATTGTAGAGCATCCAATTCCAAGCTCATACAATCTTTGACTCTTTTGGTAACTTTTCTCCGAATTATCAAACCCCTTCCATCTGTGTTAATTTTTTACACTTCATTCCCACCATTCCATTTGCAGAGAGAAAGAGAGAGGTCTTCCTTCATAACATAGAGAAAGCAGAGCTGCATCACATACAAGGAAGAGAAAGCAGAGAAAGCAGAGCTGCAGCGGCACAGATAGGTACGGGCTTTCCAAACCATATCCCTCTACTTTTGTTCTTCCAATGAATTTCATGGTATATTTAAAAGAACCTTTTATCCACGGAAATTTTTACCTTTAAAGAGTGAATATGTCAAGAAATGAATTCTTCTAACATATTAATTACCATAACAAAACATATAAAACATCACTTTTTCTTTCATTAGAGGAAATTTCATGTATACCCCTTCAAAAACATTGAAATTACGTATTGGCCCCCTTTAAAGTTCATAAAATCATATTTACCTTTCTAAATTTCAAAAACTTACAAATTTACCTGTTTTATTACTTTTTTTATTAATACTCATTTTAAAATTATAGAATTCTCATTTTACTTTTTATTGAAGGAGCTTTCCCAAACAGTTATCCGGTAAAGATAGCTAGCCTTAGTAGCCAATACTACCAGTCTTATCCAGTAAAGGACGCTAAACAGTTAGCTTTAACACCAAAAGGTCACTAAACCAGTATTATCGATCCAGTATTATACCATGCACCGCGACTAACAGTACGTGAAGCAACTAACTGGGTTATTAGTTATTACAATTCAAACCACCTTAAATTAAACCCCATAATTACAGAGGAGCCTTCCAAATTTTGGCATATGTGACATGTAATGGCATAATTACATGCCCTAATACCTAGTAAATTTATTGGGTTCCAGAGTGATGAAACTACGATGTTAGTCGAAATTTTCTCAGACCTCACTTGATTTTAATCTGAACAAACTTGGGATGGTAGGAAAATCGAATAATCAGAACCAATTTGCTCAATACTAAACGAAAACATAACATTGGAACCGGACATCACGATTCTTTAATCACATCAATACCAGCCCTGACCAAAACTTCAAATCTAATTAAACCTGACCTAGGCTTTAATGAGTTATACTGCAACCTATCCAAGGAAGCTAGAGAAAACCACTAATGTATCAGTTCAATTTCTTTTGTACACTACAACGTATACTGACATGAAAAAGACCAACACAAACAAAACTGGTATAAGTCTCTAGGAAATTTTAATGACCTGAAATTAATGTAATCCTGATTCATTATTTATTAGAGGCTGCGATGCCAGTTTGCACTTCAAAATCATATAGATAATGTTAAATGTAAGTGACTGCACAATTCAACATTTCCTTTTCCCTCAAAACTACTTGTCAAGCAGCTTAGGGTTAGGGTAAAGAAGTAAGTTTCTTAGAGACGTTGTTATTCTCGTCCTATTTTTGTTACAAGTAAAAGAGAAAAACTAAATAATTTGCAACTTCTTTTTATAGCAAATTCACTCAGCTCTTATTTTGGCCATAAAACTTTGGGTATATATCCTTTTTCATTCTACTATTGCCTTTGCAAGTAATTAATTGTCTTTTTGGCAAAAGAAATTAAGCAGTCAATTTGGTATAAATTGCAGTTAGTTGGCAGTTGGCAACTTGGAAAACACAAATTCTACTATCATAGCTTCATATGGCTGTAAAAGGGCGTTGGCATGCAAATTTCCCAGAAGAAGGGGATAATGTCCTCGATACACTGAGTGCACCAGAAGCCAGTTTTGAATGTTACCAGACAATACCACCAACTTTTTCGAGTGACAACCTAAACCAGAATGCCACACCTAATCCTTTGGTAAGCGATGGTACAGATAGCCAAGAGGTTTGTGATCTCACGTCCAATGCAGTAATCAACTACATAGGCCAAATTTTGTTAGAAGAAGACATAGATGATGGCATAAGCATTTATCAAGAAGAGGAAGCTATTCGAGAAACAGAGAAATCCTTCTACGATACCCTTGGAAATAAGTACCCTCTTGCACTTACCTTGGTCCAATTCCATCCACCTCAAAACGGTAATGCTACAAATAGTGGTTCCAGTAATGCTATAAAAAATGTTTCGGAGAATGAGGTGCTACAATACAGTAACTTGGAACCCGTCTTAATCAATGCTGACAATATATCTACTTTAGTTATGGAGAAAATTCCGGTCACACCAGCACAAAAGGTGCTGAAGAAGCAATGAAATTTCTTCCATCCATTGAAAAGTTGTTTGTTGGTTTAGAGCCAAATAGAATTGAGTTTAATGAGAAACCCAAGGAAAATGATATCAGTGAGAACATAGCAATATGTTACGAGACATGTACTAAAAAGTGTGCAAGTAAAGATAGAGAACCAGATCTATCAGAGGGGCAAGCTCGCAAGCAACGAGCAATTTTCTCAGATGATCCGGCAAGAAATGAGAACTTGGATCAGTTTCTTCTTTACCGTGGTAGCGAGTATGTGAAAGAGGTTATCTCAGTACGTGAAAGTATGAAACAAGGTATGAAAAATGAGTCACCGGATCATCAGGTGGACACAAGGAGTAAGAAGGCATTAGAAAAGAAGGAAACCGGAGATGACTTGGTGAATCTTCGTTCTCTCGTAATTAGTTGCTCTGAAGCAGTTTCTGCTAGCAACTACCACAGGGCCTATGAACTAATCAAGCAAATAAGGAAACACTCATCCCCTATGGGACATGGCGACCAACGTTTGGCATATTATTTGGTGGATGCACTCGAGGCACGCTTGGTTGGTACGGGAAGTGACATCTACCATAAACTACTGTCGAGGCAAGGAACTGTGACTGACTTTTTGAAAACTTTTCGTGTTTATCATGCAATTTGCCCGTTTCTGAAGGTACAACATTACTTCTTTGTCCAAACAATCCTAAACATCGCAGAAAATGCCACAAAGGTTCATATAATTGACTTCGGAATCCACATGGGATTCTTGTGGCCATCTTTCTTTGAACGTCTCACAAGCTTAGGAAAAACACCGCCTAAAATCCGTATAACTGGTATAGAATTTCCACAAAAGGGTTTCCGTCCAGACAGACTAGTTGTAGAGACAGGAAGGTGGTTGTCAGAATATGCTCAGAGATATAATATCCCTCTCAAGTATCAAGGTATAGCATCCAAATGGGAAAATATTACAATAGAAGATCTTAAGATTGAAGAAGATGAGATTTTAGTAGTAAGTTGCATGAATCGACTTGGAAAACTTGCCGATGAGACAATTGCCATGAGCTGCCCTCGTGATAAAGTTCTAAGCATAATAAGGGAGATCAAACCACGTGTCTTTATTCATGGATTTCTGAATGGCTCATATAGTATGCCGTTCTATACAATTCGATTTAAGGAAGTTTTATCGAAGTTCTCTTCTTTTTTTGATATTTTTGAGTCAACTATGCCTCGAGAGAGTGAGGCGAGGCTCCATATAGAAAGGACCATTCTAAGTCCAATAGCAATTAATGCAATAGCTTGTGAGGGTTCAGAGAGAGTGGATAGACCAGAGACGTATAGGCAGTGGCAGGCCAGGAATCTTCGGGCCGGTTTTGTGCAATTACCCGTGGATTCACTGATCAAGACAAAGATAATGAGAACAGTGAGATCAGGACTTTACCACAAGGAGTTTCTTGTTGAGGAAGAGAACAAATGGCTTTTTTTGGGATGGAAAGGAACAATCTTATTTGGGTTGTCCACATGGAAACCGAATGAGAATTATGAGACCAAATAGTAAGAGCAGGCATGATAAATCTAGCTATATTTTGTGAATGTTTTCTATGTATCATTTTAGCCATTTCTTTTTCTTTTTCATTAACAACTTTGAGAATGGAGCTTGTATAAGTCTACATGAATTGTTACTAAGTTTTTGTGTTGGTTTACTTTTTATTAATTTTTTTATTTTATTTAGTATTTTTATATGGTCGCATGGGCATTACATCAAACAGCTTATATATATAAACTAATTTTTAGATTAAAGGAAATGCAATGCAAAATTTTTGTTTACCTAACCGAGGTTTCACTATGCCTCTTGCCATCATTACTCAAGAAAAAATTGGATGCGGCGATTGATTTTGACTTGGTCAAAATCGAAGAGGGTACAAAGGACACGGACTCGAGCCCATTCCCGTTCCCGTTCCCAAGATGGGGCCGAACAGGGCTTTAATGTGTAGAGCCAAGGAGCTCCATGCATCCTTACTGCGCAGTGGGATTGCGCAGCTTTAGGGTTCGTAGACTTTTTTTTTATTTGAAAATGGTTCATTTTAGGACACAGGCGGTACACGGTATAAAATATTAGCGTCACATTCAAAAGAAGATTCAAGTTAATTGTACGGAGTTAATTGTTCCTCATTTATTTTTTATTAATTATCCTTGATTTTCTTTATTGTTTAAAATAAAAATCTACGAGTAATGAAAATTAAAAGTGTACGGATAATCGGATATAAATTATTCCTTACAGATAACTAAGGTAATTAAATATAAAAATATATTGAATATTTTTTTCTTCATACATACAATGTGACATGCTAGCCAGCACTTATCATTCAATGTTTTTAGGTGACAATATATTGACCAATGATCTATTGTGAGTTTTTTTTTTACGGTCGTTGCTTATTATATGGCAACTTGCAGATTATAAAGTGCTCAATTAAATCGCAACTTACGATTTATTTCAGGCTCACAATGTTACAAGTTGCCCATAAAATTTAATCTATATGCAACTCACAACACGAGCGAATTATTACAAATTGGATTCAATTTGATTCATGATTGGTTCAACTAAAGTGAAACTCAACTCAACTTTATCTAACTCGGTTCAGTTTAATTCGGGCTAGTTTACGTGATAGTGTCGGATCCGATTCAAACCTTCAACAAATAAACCATATCCTGTTTTCAAGTTGCGTTTGATTACACGCTAGTTAATAATTCAGCAATGCCTATAATTAGTGCTAATTACAGCCTCCACATCTCCCATCCATTCTACTATCGGATAGTGCTAAAGAGAAAGAGAAAGAGAAAAGAATAGAGGGATGACCATTCTTGTGTTAGAGAGAGAATTAGTGGAAAATTTAGTGGGTTAGGTACGGATATAGTGGGGTTAAGTGATCTGAATCCAATTCACTCCATTTGATTTTGTATGGAAAATTCTGTCAAAGTTAGGAAGTGCCTGTCACACGGCACTACTACAGAAATGGTCATTGTACACGGACATAAACAGGGGAGCTACACGGATTTCCTGCCGTGTGGAGTGCGAGGGTGTATAATCCCCTGAATAAATTATACACGGATATTTAACCGTGTGCAATTCCTGAGAGCTACACGGATCATTACATAAACAACCGTGGTCAATTCCTTGCCAAGTGGCGGTCTCCAAACCCGAGCTACACGGATCAGTACATAATTAACCGTGTCCAATTCCTTGCCAAGTGGCGCTCTCCAAAGCCGAGCTACACGGATCACTACATAATTAACCGTGTCCAATTCCTTGCCAAGTGGCGCTCTCCAAAGCCGAGCTACACGGATCACTACATAAACAACCGTGTCCAATTCCTTGCCAAGTGGCGCTCTCCAAAGCCGAGCTACACGGATCACTACATAAACAACCGTGTACGATGTCTCTGTCTACACGGACTTTTAGGTTAATATTCGTGTCGACATAGTTATTCTGCACGGCTCATTACATAAACAACCGTGTACATTAGTTGAGATCTATACACGGATATTTAACTAAAAGGCCGTGTACGATCATGTTTCTACACGGATGTCTATCAAAATATCCGTGTAGAATAACTATTTCTACACGGATCATTACATAAGCAGCCGTGTAGCTATCTTATATTTTTATTTGCTCTTTATTTGGCTTTCCACACGGACTTTTGTGAAACATCCGTGTAGAATGGTTATATTTTTTTTCAATTTTTATTTTTTGTTTTGGCTAGCCTCCAGTTTGCTAGCCATTAAAAATCAATTCCAAACAAAGAATTTCCAATATATCAGAATACAACCCCTAAACAAAATTCATGTACACTAAATATATCAAAAATTCATGCACACAAAATTATACAAATCCATATTCTGGTTTACAAAATTCATTTTGAAACCACTTTGCCCACATACATCTAAAATAATCTATATCTTCATTGCTGTAATGCCCTGCCTTCTCGTTCGATTTATGCTGCCAAAAATTCAAAATATGTAGGTTATTAGAAAAATACAATATAACAACTGCATCTCTGTTTTGCTTTATAAAAATAAATATTGTAATTATAACAATGCAACTAATAAAACAAATTTAGTAGAATAAAATATTAGAGGAAATCAATATTAATTATATGGACAAGTCAAGGCAAACATATGAATTACATACCGGATAATTTGGCCAATCGAATTGTAAGCGTTCAACAAAGTGATACATAAAAATCATCGTGTAATAACCGCATTCCCAACCCTGAAACTGTTGCGGGCACTGAAATTTTCATTTAGCGGCCTATGTTAGAATGACAATTAATTTTTGAACAAAAAATATGAAATTATAAAAATTATAGTGCATGTGCTCACCGGCTGCCACCTGAAACACAACTTATTTTTACGCTTCGGAATCGTGCTTTGCCTTCCTCCATCTTTAAGATATTGCAGAAAAGCCCTTACAAAATTGAGTGAATGTAATTAGCAATTCCACAATTTGTTATATGTAATTGGGAAAAAATCAAACCAAGTGAATTACTATTGCTTACTTTCTTATTGGAATGCAGATCCTTTTGGATTGCTGAGGAATGATGCCCGGTCCGGGATGTGAAGAATCCATGAGGAAAACCAAATTCTCAAGTGGCACAATCACAATCAAACACCAGTGGCCACTCTGGTGGTATGGCACGAGAATAAATTTCTTATTCTCCGAAACAGCCTTATGCATCGCTGAACGCATGTACTGGACAGTATCTTCCTCCTGATATTTCACCATCGTACCACTAGTAAAAGCGGGGTCCAAGAATGCACAGGAGTTCACCCTATCTTTCCCACAAGCCACAGACTGTTTTCGTTGTATCATCCTGAAAAATCATCATTTCACATTAGAATATATATTTGAGTGCTATACACATGATATATATGATTTTTTGGTCACTAACATGACGAAAACGGTGAGGACTCCCACATCGAGCCATTTATCGCTTGATGAGGCATGTAGAAAGTCCTTGAATTCTTTGAAAGGCAGCACGACCGTCCTGCCTTTGTGTAGGAGAACCTCGGGGGGGATTTCAAAAATTACGTCCTCCATATCATCTGGTGCCTTAACCAGGCAGGCGTGGAGATTCCGCAAATCCTCGGGCAAACGGCTAACCTCTTTTTCAGAGAGCCCCGTACGGTCTACTGGGGCATCCGCTGGCGCATCCGCTGGCGCAGCCTCTGGCGCAGCCGCTGGCGCATTTGCTGGCGCTTCCGCTGGTGCCGCCGCTGGCGCAGCAGGAGATTCTTGCGCATCAGCCCCGACTACTACTTCCAAGCCTCGCCGTACCGGTGACAAAGCTTCGTCCGCAGCGTTTCCAACGCCTCTTCGGGTCTGTATCAGATTTTGAACCTTTTTTCAAGTATTTCAAAATAATCATTTGAACGTAACATAAGATATCCGTGTTTTATTTAGAGATTACCTGATCCAAAATAATCTGACACTTGGGCCATTGGATGATCTGTCTACGGGCATCATCAAGCACCACCATGCCGTCGGTAGGGACAGGAAGAGGTATGCGGGCAGCCCAATTCGGCCACAATCATGTCAACCGTTACGGGGAGGTGGTTGGGCCTTAGCTGAGAACCGGCTGGAGGATGTACAATACCCTTAGCAAGGGTCAGAGGAGTTTTGTCGTGCCACATGACGAGGTCGCATGATGTGGCCTCCTGCAATTAATAATTATCAGAAATTAGTTAATGAACAAGTCACAATTACGGGTAGATTATGAACAAGTAGTGATTACCTGTAGATTGTCCAACACGCCCAGAACTTCGGTCCCGGATGCTTGACTGCTTCGCCGAAATCCCGGCGAAACGGGAGGTTGTTGCTCGGATTGCTGCGTCAGAGATGTAATTTGGTTGATCCACCTTGATTCGAATTCAGCAATCCTTCCATCGTACTCCGTTCTGAACTCCTCGCATACCTCCTGGCGTACCTGCGCCAACCTTGATTCCATCTCTTCCATGCTAACTTTGGCACGCGGTCTTCTTTTTGGTTTTGGTCCGTCGTATACATCCTTCCAGCCACAGTAGACCGAGACACCCCTAACTCGACCCGTGTGTTCTTTAGTCCCGAGCGCTGCGGACAAGGAATCATCCACTCTTTCGACAGTCATGGAGCCCGAATTTACCTCCTCCTCCACATCCAACTGTTTAAAAAAAAATTAGTTATAGCAAAAGACAAAGTAATGTACACGAAGTTACCACAAAGACTCTTACCATTTTCTGAGCCACGGGTTGCACGTCACTTGGGAGTACTATCGTCCCGTCAGCGGTTACCTCAGATCTTCCCATGAGCCAGCATTGGGCCCTAGGATTTTGGATCCTAACCACAGGTGAGTCAGAATGTTTGTTTTGGTCCAGTACCTTAGCCCATTCGGCCGACTTACCCTCGTAACCACCTGACCCTAATTTGTGCGGGTACTTGTTCAATTTCGCGATCCTCCTGCCCTCGTCACTTTTTACCTTCACACATCAAGGCACATCAATTAGCTAGTTTAAGGAAGATAAGTACATATCGAGAAAGAACAGAGAGAAAGTTAATTGGCTGAATTTATATACCTTGAACTCTTCTGTGGACTTCAAAGCTTGAAACGCCTCCCAGTCCTCTTGTTTCAGCCATTTATAGTAGCCTACCGGATTTCTCCCTTCCTCCATGAAAACCGTCTTCAACGTGCTCTTGAATTGCTTCCAAGCTTCATTCATTTTCCTCAGAGTCGTTTTCTTTTTCGCGGACTTTGGGTCGTCATCCTGGATGTTCCAATGAGCCTGCATGATTGACAACAAAATTACTGCATGTAAGTTCATTCAAGTTTTCAGGTCAGGTATAGACATATATAACTTGCACTTAACCAAAGTACGGGGAATAAGTAGCTTGAAAATAATTTGTGTTTCACTTGCTCTACCAAATTGTTTTCTGTATATTAGGAAACTTTGGGGCACAACCTATGTCACTACCTACATGCAATCTAACCTTTATGACCAAATCAAAGTGAAATAATGTGTTGTATTTAGCTGAGTTTGTTAGTGATATTTCTTTGCTGATTTTGCTATCTGTCATGATAATAGTGTAGGGCACCAGAATTGGGTCAAGGTGTCTGGCGATTACCTTACCTTTCCTGGTGGCGGTACCCAGTTCAAGCATGGTGCACTACACTAGCTACATTGATTAATTTCATTCAGCAGGTAATATATATTTGGTTTTGAATTTTTCTCTGTATATATAACTGCTAAATGATAGAATTTGGGATATAGTCCTACAAAGCAAGAATTATCACCTACACCCCTAGAAATATACCAAAGGTTAAGACATGCTAGAAAACTTGTATCCAACAAAAAAAGAAATAACAAACAGAATACGAAAACTGAATATATAATGCATGTACAGTTTTTTTTTTTACCTTCACAATGTTCCACCATTCGTTCTTATCTTCGTCATCGAATTTGTCCCACCTCTCAACCAAGATAGATGCCTTCTGCTTCACCAAATTGTTACACCAATTTGTGTACTCTGCCCTACGTGGACCCTTCGGACACCCGGTTTTGTCGAACTCAATTTGCAAATCCTTAGCCTCTGAGGTCTTTCGTGCACATTGTCGGACCTCTTTTCCTCTTTTCTGTCTGAGACTGCTAGTCCTCTTCTTCCACTATTATATCTACCTGCGGTTCCACTGTTTCCAAAATCATATCTGCATTCTCACCTGGCTGTGACATGGTTCTTTCTACAAAAAAGAAACATTATTACAAATGCTATGAAATGTAAAATTTAGGTCTAACTTATGTGTTGTTGGGTCCTTTGTTCAATCATAGTGTTGGTTTTGCAATTTAGTCCCTGTAACATTAATTAGGTGTCCATGTCACCAGAATAGGTCAGTTGAGGAAACTTTTCACTTAACCAAAATACAATCAGAGATAAGGGTTTTGATTTAACCAAGATACAGGGAGCATTGCAACTTAGAGAGAGAGAGAGAGAGAGAGCCTTTCAAGGACAGAACAGCAACCGCGCGAGAGGAGCTTAGAGATTCAATTGGCGAGTTCAGAGGAGAGCGACAGAGGAGACCGAGCTAGCACCGAGAGAGAGAACGATGGCAGCACCACAGAAAGAGATAGGAGACTAGGGGGTTTAGGTTTTAGGGGAGACGAGGAGATTTTGAAAAGATATCGAGCGACAGAGACGAGGCGCGCACTTTATTTCGCGTAAACTAAATATACACGGACATTTAAATAAACACCCGTGTAGAAACGTAAGAGAGCTACACGTTTAATTAAACACCCGTGTATAATTAGGTTACACGAAATTATGAAATGCGCGCCTACATATGGTTTTCTAGATTAATTTTTTCAAATTCCAAAGTTTCATATTTTTCAAATTCCATATTTTTCAAAATGGAAATTCCAAAATATAAAAAGGAACCTGATTTCAGTTTTATTTAGCTTGAAAATTATTTTATATCTTCGAGTATCTAGCAGAACTTAATAATAAATGCAAATAAATATTTCAATTTCTACACGGGCGTTTAAATAAATAACCGTGTAGAAAACATTTTGTACACGGATTTTTTATTAAACGCCCGTGTACGTTGCTTATAAGGCGAAACAACTCTTGAAAATTAAACGACCGTGTTAAAAGCCATTTGTACACGTATTTTTAATTAAACGACCGTGTATGATTCTTGTAAGACGAAATTCAAAATTAAAGGACCTTCAAAAGCCTTTTGTACACGGAAGTCGAGAAGTTGCCTTATCTTTTTAATTAAGAAGACGAAACGACTTCAAAATTCAATATAATCTGAGAAACTCCCCATTTTCGATTACTTTTCTCTGAGAATTTGGAAGAAGAAATGGCCGCTTCGGTGCCACCGGAAGAAGACGCAAATGTGCCATGGCCATTGCCCCCCGGCTATGTCATTCCCGAGGATGCTCCCGAAGTCCCTCCCGGCTATGAAATGCCTCCTCCCAACTACAGGAGGACATGGCCATGGCCGCCCTCAAATGTGCCACGACGAAGCCCAAGCACCCACCACCAAAGCCCTACAAAAGGAGGGGCAATCCCTGGATCAGGCCAAAGAGACCCTGGATTAAAAGGAGGGGGTCAGGCCAAGGAGCAATCCAGCCAGGCCAGTGAAGGAGTGTTTCATTAAGTTAGCTTTTTTTTTTCGTTTTGTTTTGATGTAATATATTTTTGTTCTTAATTTAATCAGCATTTTGTTTTCTTTCCGTTTAACTATTTTGTTAAATACTTCATGCTATCTAAATAAATACTGTTATAGATATGAATTAGCAGTACAAAACAACCAACAAATAATTAATTCATGGATAATCACTAAAAAGTAAATTATTTAAAATTAACTTAAATAATCTGTCTAAATAATATCATAGAATGCCTAATGCTCTCTAAATAATCCGATTTGAAAACATAAATGAACATTTTACTTGATATGACCTTATCTGGGTTTACAAATTTACAAAACAACCATAGAATAATTTTTCGGAAAAAAAATATCTTCTGTTCAAGTAATTATTTCAAAATATTTTTTACAACAAAATATTTCAAAATAACATGCAATTTAGTCACTGTTGTTCAAGTAAAGTATTTCAAGAATAATGTAATTTGAATTATTTCAATTTCTACACGGGCGTTTAATTAAATATCCGTGTAGGAAACCTTTTGTACACGGATTATTCATTAAACGCCCGTGTACGTTTCTTAGAAGGCCAAAAAACTATTGAAAATTAAACGACCGTAGAGAAAACTTTTCTTACACGGATTTTTAGTTAAACGTCCGTGTCCAACTAAAGAAAACGTTTAATTCGAGAAGTTGCCTTATCTTTTTAATTCTGAAAAGACGAAAACGAATTCAAACAATCACTCCCCCGTTTCGATTACTTTTTCTCTGAGAATAATTTTAGGGGAAAAAATACCTTCCTACACGGATGTGTAATGAAATATCCGTGTAGCTCCCTTTGAATTTCTACACAGACATTTTATGAAACGTATAAATGTATTTGTACACGGATGTTTAATTAAATGTCCGTGTTGCTCCCTTTGAATTTCTAATGAAATTAAAAATTATTCTTAGAAAGATGGGTGTTTCACGTACTAATTAAATTATAACAGAAATTATACAAAAATTCATGTCTAGATTATATCAAAAATTAATACAAAAAAACCTACACTAAATTATACAAAAAAACCTACACTAAATTATATAAAAAATTAATACAAAAACCACTCTGCCCACATATCTAAAATAATCTATCTGGTTCTTGCTCCTGATGCAACAAATAAATATTAGAAACGAAATAAAAACATTACAATGAGACAGAAATATCCAGAGATAAACCGGCCTTGAGTCTTTAGCTTCATTGGGCTCTCTGAAATATTATAAAAGAAATATATATTATGCATTGAATTTTTTTTTTCCAAATAAGAAATATTAAAATTTTCAAGTTTAAAAGGAGTAAATATTATACATTGGATTTTTTTTTCCTTTTTCTCTTTTTTTCCACTGTTTGAACATCTTCCCATAATCCTTCATTGTGGTCAGATCTCATGTAATTTGCTTCGTCTTGTTCTGCAATTGTTGCTATCTCAGCTTGCACATCGGTACAAAATTGAGGTATCTCTTCGAACTGGTCGTACTCTTCTTCGTCGGTGACGTTTTCTACCCCAACAATCCTTCTTTTTCCGGATAGGACGACACTCCACCTATCATCACTCGGGTCAGTGACATAAAAGACTTGGGTGGCTTGCTTGGCAAGTATGAACGGATCATCCACATACCCGACTTTGTCAAAATCAACGAGGGTGAACCCGTCGTTATCAACTTTAACACCCCGGTCTTCGACCCATTGGCACCGAAACAAGGGAATGCTAAGGTGAGGATTGTAAACGAGCTCCCAAATTTCTTCAATAACGCCGTAATAAGACTTTGAAGCTATTACAGGCCGGGCATCCCCCGATCTACTGAATTCTTGGGACGTCGCCACCAACGTCACCCCACTATTTTGCATCGTGCTCTTATCACACTGTAATTTAGTATAAAATGTATATCCGTTAATCTCGTATGCTTGGAATGTTCTAACAACCATTTGGGGTCCTTCGCCCAGCAATCTAACAGTTTCATTTACGGGGGACATTTCGGGGTGTGATTTCACTCTGTCTTTTATCCATCCTATAAAAGAACGGTTATGCTCGTCAGTAAGCCACTTCTGACTTCTCGTGTAGTTCTGTTGTCGAAGGATCGTCATGTGCTCATCTATATATGGAGCAACATCAGCCATGTGCTGCAGTACAATAAAATGTGCCTTTCGCAGGTCATCGTTATCAGCAACTATGGCTTTCAACCCTATTGTCCCTACTCCTTGTAGCCTTCCCTCGTATCGAGATTTTGGAACGCCAATAGGACCCACACCGGTCATGTAGTTGGTGCAAAACTCAATTACCTCTTCTGTGGAATATCCCTCCACAATGCTACCTTCGGGGCGATGTCGGTTCCTTACGTAACTTTTCAAAATACCTATGAATCTCTCGAATGGATACATGTACCGCAGGAACGCGGGACCACAGATCTGAATTTCCCTCACGAGATGAACAACAAGGTGAACCATAACATCGAAAAAAGATGGCGGAAAATACATCTCAAGATGGCAAAGGGTAACGACGACCTCCTTCTGCAAAGCGTCCAATTTGAGCGGGTCTATCACCTTGGAATTAATTGCATTGAAGAAAAAACAAAGCTTCGTAATGGTTTGCCGCACGGGCTTCGGTAAAATTCCCCGAATTGCAACAGGAATCATATGTGTCATTAAAACATGACATTCGTGGGATTTCAGACTAATCAATTTCAGGTCCTTCATCGACACCAGCTTCTTAATATTCGAAGAATACCCTGATGGGACTTTAATACTATGAAGGCACTTACAAAAGCTCGTTTTCTCAATCTTCGACATTGTGCACATTGCGGGGGGGGGGGAGGTATGCCTTTTGCTTCCCTTTATCCTGCGGTGCAAGCTCGGGTCGTATTCCCATTAATTTCATGTCTTCTCGAACTTTAAGACCGTCTTTCGTCTTCCCCGAAATGTTCAATAATGTGCCAATCAAACTGTCACAGACATTTTTTTCAACATGCATAACATCTAGGCAATGTCTCACTTCTAAATATTCCCAGTATGGTAGCTCCCAAAATATGGACTTCTTTTTCCAAATATCTTTCGGTGGTGGTTTGGCACGTTTTCCAAAAACAACAGCAAGGTTTTTAACCCGCATGAAGACATTCTTCCCATCTAACGGACGACGTGCCACTCCAAGCTCAATTTTCCCGTTGAATACCTTCTTCTTCTTACGGTATGGGTGATTAACAGGAAGAAACCTACGGTGCCCCATAAAAACATTCTTTTTACAATTTTTCAACCTCAGCACCTGCGTGTCATCTTCACAGATGGGGCACGCCTTTGCTCCTTTACAAGTGTAACCCGATAAATTCCCGTACGCGGGGAAATCATTTATGGTGCAGAATACCATGGCCCGCAAATTAAATTGCTCTTTGCCGTACGCATCCCACACCCGGACGCCATCCCTCCACAATTTCTGGAGGTCCTCAATTAATGGTGCGAGATACACATCTATGTCATTTCCGGGTTGTCTGGGTCCTTGGATTAGTAATGACATCATTATGTACCTGCGTTTCATGCACAACCAAGGAGGAAGATTGTAGATGCATATAAGAACTGGCCAAGTGCTGTGCTGACTGCTCATGCTTCCAAACGGACTCATTCCGTCTGTGCTTACCCCTAACTTAAGGTTCCGTGATTCGCCACCAAATCCTTCGAAATGTCTATCAATGTTTCTCCATTGAATTGAATCAGCAGGGTGTCTTAGTTTACCATCTCTTTTGCGCTCTTCTTCATGCCAACGCAACAATTTCGCATCTTTGGGATTTGCAAATAACCGTCTGAATCTCGGTATTATCGGGAAATACCACACCGCCTTAGCCGGAGGCCTTGCCTTTTTTCCTCCATCACAATCGTCAGTGTCCTGGTCCTTGCGTTTATACCGTGAAACACCGCATTTAGGACAAACATGCATGGCCTCGTACTCGCCACGGTACAATACACAATCATTCGGACATGCATGTATTTTTTCAATCTTCAAACCCATTGGACAGATCAGCTTCTTCGCCTGATATATTGTACAGGGTAACTCGTTGTTATCTGGGAGCATCTCTCGTAAAAGCTTTAATAAGGACGTGAAACTCTTATCGCTCCAACCGTTGTCTGCTTTTAAGTTCAATAATTTCAACACAGCTGATAGTTTTGTAAATTTGGTACACCCGGGGTATAACGGCTTTTTAGATTCATTAGACAGATACTGAAATTTTTTAAAATTTTTATCACTAATTTCATCTTCCACATCACGTAACATGTCCTCTAGATTCTCAGTAAAATTGTATTCTGCATTTTCATCAATCTCCACCTCATCATCCTCGTTGCAATCAAGCCCAGCATTATCGAAATTTTCGACATTCTCAAAATCATCGTTGCATTCAAATTCAAAATTATCAACAGTTTCTACATTATCATCATTCTCGTCCAAAACAAAATTTCTATTGGTTCCACTACATTCCCCAATTTTCTCACCATGCATAAACCAACATGTATAGTTTTTCTTAAATCCCCGACAAATCAAATGAGCTCTAATTTCTTCCGAATCCCCAAATCTTATATAATTTTTACAATCTCTACAAGGACACAAGATGTCGTTCTCTTTTCTGTCCACTCTATAACTCTCAGCAAATTTTAGGAACTCATCAACGCGAGCCAAGTATTCTGCACTATCACGTCGCAATTCGTACATCCAACTTCGATCCATCTGTAAATTAAAGTAAAAAAAAAAATTCCAATTAAACATATATGGTGGTCAGCATATATATTGTTCCAAATTCTTGGCTTATAAAGGGCCGGTTTACAATCCTAACCCACTCTTTGAATATTATGCCTCATATGTGAACACATATTAGCTGGATTTAATTAGTATTTGAGAAAAATTCGGCAGCATTTCTCCTTAACTCCCCAAGTATGCGTAAAAACCACATACTCGTAGGAGCAATAAGGAGAAATACTGTCGAACTTTCCTCAAATACTAATTAAATCCCGCTAATACGTGTTCACATCCTAAATGAGACACAATATTCAAAGAGCAGTCCCAAACGGGGGACTATCCAAAATTAATCCCTATTGGATTAATTTTGAACGGGCATGGACCTAAAAGCATCTGTAGGTCGGTTATTGGACCACAATACACTAATTATTTACATTATCTTAACAAATCAAGCATTAAATAATAATTGACAGAAATAATTAAGCAATATTAATCAGTAACAGAAAATTAGATAAAGAAGGGGGAAATATATATATGTATGACTAACCTTGGCAATAGAGAGGAGAATGCGAATTAACTTCCAAGCTATATCTCAGATCCGGCCTCGTTCCTTGTGCGCAGAAATCAGACCAATTCAATACAGAGAGAGAGAGAGAAGTATTAATTGATCAAAACGGCGCCGGAAGAAGGCCTTTTATATAGTTCCAAACCCTAAAATAACCTTTCTACACGGATGACAATCTATAAATCCGTGTAAAAAAAGCATTACGAGAGCTACACGGACTTTTACATATGTAGCCGTTTATAAAAGATAACCTTTATACACGGACAATTATATAAACAACCGTGTGTAATATAAAAGATAAATTTTCTTCACGGACATTTAGAATTCTTTTTTTTTTCCTAATTTTTGTTTTATTTTTTTTGGTTTAGCCTTCCATTATTTCGAGCAAGTATCTTTGTTTTCACGGATATTTAGCTATAAATCCGTGTAGAAAGACACACAGACTTTTATATAAACAGCCGTGTAAATTATTTTTCTACACTGTTAATTAAACAAAAATCCGTGTACTATTTCTCGTTTCTACACGGCTCTTTATTAAACGTCCGTGTATCATTTGTTTTTTTTTTTTTTTTTTTTGTCTGTCAGCTAGTTTTTTTCCCTATGTTTTTCAGAACAAACAATTTCCAAAACAGAGGAAGACATTTAAACTAAAAATTCATGTACCCTAAATTATACAAAATTAAAGCATTACAAAAGTTGGAATAAAAAGTCATATTGTAAACTAAAAATTTCCATTAAGGACTAGAATAGGGTGGTTCTTTCCTTTTGGTGCCAGTAGGGTTTACAGAGGGTAATATGAAGATACATGTTTTACTAAAGAAAGAGTTGAGTAAAAAGTTGGATGAAGGACCTTCAGAGCAAAGGGAAGATGTGGATGAAGGACCGTCAGAGCCGGATGAAGAGTCGAATGAAGAGTCGGATGATCTCCGACTCTTCATTCGACTCTTCATCCGGCTCTGAAGGTCACATTCACCTCTTCATCCGGCTCTGAAGGTCCTTCACCCAACTCTTCACCCAACTCTTCGTCCAGTAAAATTGATCAGAATAGAGAGATAATTTTTTTTTCAATACTTCGATCGCATGGGAATTCGAGATGTAGGTTATCAATTGTACCAGATCGCTCATCTGTGAGCTCCCAAAACAGTAGCTCATATCGATCTAATTTTGCGATCTGAAACAATTGATAAACCTACATCTCAACCCAATTGTTAACTGTGAGAGGGGAGAGTATAAGTTGATCAAAACGGCGCTGGGGAGGGCCTTTTATATAACAAAAAACCTAAAATATCCTTTCTACACAGCTCTTTATTAAACGTCCGTGTAGCTCGCTCAAGGCTTTCTACTCTGTCATTTAAACAAAAAACCGTGTACAAATTAGACATTTCTACACGGATCTTTATTAAACATCCGTGTAGCTCCTACGGGTTATATACACGGTCATTTAAACAAACATCCGTGTACAATTCTTACCTTTTTTCACGGTTCTTTAATTAAATATCCGTGTAGCTCTCTCAAGGCTTTCTCCACTGTTATTTAAACAATAAGCCGTGTACATTTTCTAGTAAACGTCCGTGTAGCTCTCTCACGTCTTTCTACACTGATTCTTTTGTAAATATCCGTGTAGAGATCCTACAGATATTTCAGGCATCCAACAAATTACAACTTCTACACGGTTTTTCTATAAAATTGCCAAGTCGTGTACAATGTGCCGTGTACAATGACCATTTCTGTAGTAGTGCGGTATTATTATTATTATTATTTTTTTTCTGGATAGAACTGTCCCATGCACGGTATTGATTTCATTGAACGGGTGGTTTTCTAGGATTTTCCAGCTTGTACAATGTGCGACTAGTCTGGTAATATTTTGAATAGAAATTTTTTATTACTTATCATTCATCCCCGGCAATACTCCGACCTGCATGTACGAATTTCAACCGTTTGATTTTAAACGGAGCCAATCCGGCTCGTGTCTATAACATAGGGGGCCATTTAATATTAGTGCAGATTTAGTTCGCACAAATCTTAAAGCAGATTGGTTGACGAGGGTTAGAATGTATCCTCGCTAATTAATAGCTATCTGCAAGGACTTACTATCCGTTTTACCTCATTCTTGCTTCAAATTCTTACTATCGGTTTAATCGGTTCGGTTTTAATTCGGTTTGTTATTTTAGTTTGGTTGGTTCGGTTGGATTTTCAAAAACTGAAAAAAAGTTTGATTTGATTATTTTAGTTCGGTTTGAACTGAACTAACCGTTTGAACACTCCTATTCACATCTCTCATCCATTCTACTGCCACGCTCACATATAATGGTTCACACAGGTTCCGCCTCAAACATCGAACTTCCACATCTTTCCACTTCTTTTGATTGAATTTATTTTGGGCTTTGTTTTGGGCCTGACAAAGCTTCTGAGCCTTCTGCAGCAAATTTGATGTCTGGGCCTTCTACCCTCTGATAACATATTAATTTCACTGAATGGAATCAACTAAAATTATTTATTGAACAATTGTTCATATATTACATTTTAGTACAACTAGGGTTATATACTACTGTTCATATATTATATTTTTTACTTATATTTAACTAATTATTTATATTAAGAGTTGTAATTAATAATGCTCTATCAACAAAGATGATTGTCTTCCAGCACCTCTAAAACATGTCGAAGTATAAAGTCTTTTCAATAAAATCAATAATGAATTGTTTTTTAATTTAATTATGTCACTGAAATTAATTTTGCTACCAATAAATATATTCATTTGATGATGGAAATCAAGTGAAGAGATTCCCATGAAATTAAATTATATGTTATTTACCGTTATTCGTTTCGTTTGAAGCTTAATATGTGTAGGGATTGTTGAAAATTTACATAATGTGCATTAACAAATTAGCTAATTTTTTAAAAAAAGTATCTGAATCACATTGACAAGATACTTCATAATTTGATGCGAAATATTACTAAAATAGTAAAATATACTTAGTATCAAAGTACAATTTAATTAGATTTGAAATTCAAACAGTGAAGCTGAATCGTTCAATGAAATTCTTCCGTTCTACATAACTAAAGTTAGGATCGAGTTCCTTATTTAAATAAACATATAAATTTATTGTACTTTGAGAAATCATATAATTAACAAGTTTCGTATTACAGATCTATAAATATTTGAATTATATTAAACTTAATATTTGTAATCTTAAGCTGCAAGTGTGGACTAAACATTGAATGACGTTAATTTTAGTGTGGACTACATCACATGCGAAATATTTGCAAGTGTGTACTAAATCATCTTGATAGGTGACTTAACATTTTATGTTTTAGGCCGGTCTAAAGATCGACTTATACCATCTTATACCGGCTCAATTAAATCACGTTTGACGGCTTAGCGATTTGTCCTGGGTTTCTTTAGGGGCGGGCGGATTTGGGCTGTTAGGCATCAGTTGAGTTGTTTTTGGGCTTGAATGATGACTATGACTATCTTTATAAATGATGACTATGACTATGACTATGACTGACTATGACTATGACTATCTTTATTAAATGATGACTATGACTATGACTATGACTATCTTTATTAAATGATGACTATGACTATCTTTATAAAGCTCCTGCCATCCGAGTTGATTTTTCTACACTTCATTTCCACCATTTTCAGAAAGAAAGCAGAGAGGTATATTATAGGTAAAAGAAGAAGAGAGGTCTTTCCACAAGAGAAGTATCCTCAGTATTCACAAAAGAGATAAAGCATTCTCTGTATTCATAACATAGACAAAGCAGAGAAACTAGAGCTGCATCCCATACAAGGAAGCATTCTCTGTATTCATAACATAGAGAAAGCAGAGAAAGCAGAGCTGCAGCGGGACTAGGACCACAGATAGGTACGGGCTTTCCATATCCCTCTACTTTTGTTCTTCCAATGAATTTTATCCACGGAAATTGTCAAGAAATGAATTCTTCTTACATATTAATTACCATAACAAAGCATATAAAACATAACTTTTTCTTTCATTAGGGGCAATTTCTGTATACCCCTTCAAAAACATTGAAATTACGTATTTGCCCCCTCTAAAGTTCATAAAATCCTATTTACCTTTCTAAATTTCAAAAATTTTAAAATTTACCTGTTTTATTGCTTTTTTTATTAGAGGAGGGATTGGATTACATCTTTTTTTCTAATACATTTTGACACCTACCATTTTCAAAATCCAAATAGTTGATCCAAACTGTTCAACATGATGGATATATTAAAATGTGCTTGGAGATCAAATTTTACATTTTTTTGAATTTTTTTACTATTTATTAAGATGGTTACAAAATCGTTGTTTTCAGACCATTGAAAAACATCGATTTTGTAACCATCTTAATAAATAGTAAAAAAATTCAAAAAAATGTAAAATTTGATCTCCAAGCACATTTTAATATGATGATCATGTTGAACAGTTTGGATCTACTGTTTGGAGTTTGAAATCGCAAAATTGACCTATAAAAAAACAGTGTCAAGATGTGTCAAAAAAAAGGGAGTAATTGAATCCCTCCCCTTTTTATTAATACTCATTTTAAAATTATAGAATTCTCATTTTACTTTTTATTGGAAGATCTTTCCCAAACAGTTACCCAGTAAAGCTAGCTAGCCTTAGTAGCGAATACTACCAGTCTTATCGATGTTGTTTGCCTTTGACGAAGGATAACATGACTTCCCACTCGGTATATCTGATTGCCTGAAATCAAAATATTATCCTAAAATCTGAGCTAATAAACTATATATGGTTTGGCCCCATTATTATTACCATTTGAAATTAAAATCTATACTATAATAGAATGTTTTCATTAATTTTTTCTGATATCTCCTTAAAAATTCATTAAAATGAAATATTATTATGAGATATTTGTTTATTTCTATCATATTTTATATTTAAAAAATAAAATATATGTATCTGTCCATATATTTTCAACTCTTTTCCGTAAAAAATTAATATCCCAACTGAACCTATCATAAATTTAGTGCTCTTCAAATATAATAATTATACATTCATAAAAGAAAAGGCAGTGAGTAAGAAACAAAATACAACCTTCTTTCTGCATAACAAACACAAACACCTGCGTTTGCTTGAAGCATAAACACAAGCTCAAATTCAGATCACCCCCAGTACTGCACGTCAAATTACTAAATTCAGACTGTCCTTTAATTGTGACACAAATCTCAAAAACAGATTCCCTGTGTAAATAGACCAAATGCGGTACCGTATACGAACTCCACAAGCAGAAGCAAACATAACTTGCTATGCTGATCACAAACGAACTCTGTTAGAAAGATATGAAAATAAGTTAATAATTATCAAAAGAAAGAAAGAAAGGAAAGAAAAAAAGAATTGGGTCTTATTAGGAATTGGTAAATTAATTTAAAACGGGGGTAGGTTTGGAATTTGGATTAGAGTCTTGAGTGCTTGTCTTCTCCTTGTCGTTCTCATAAGAGGTTTCTCCAGGAATTCTCTTTAGTGTAGATATCAATCTTTGTTTCTATCAATTAATTATCATCTCGTCTCCTCTCAATCTCAAGATTCTGCATCTCGCTGTCTTTTGTCTCCATTCCCATTCCCATACATCTAATCTAGTCTATTTACCCTTCGCTTGTTTTCTTTACTCTCTACTCTCTAGCTACTCTCTTTTCTTTCTTTGCCCCCCATTTCTATTGCCATTGCTATTGAGGGAGGCGAGGCGAGGGTCTTTGTCTTACGATATGGAGGCGATCCGGAAGTGGAAATTGACTGGATTTGGATTTGAATCTGAAATTGTATCGATGGGTCCGGATGTCGTGCATTTAACTCTCGCTTTGGCCTTCTCCTGTGCCTTCTTCTTCGCTCGTTTCCTCTTCGACCGCTTCTTCTACCAGGTTAGACTCAGACTCAATCACTTCTCCCTCTTTTCTGTGGCCTGACGATGCAATACTAATACTAGTTAATGTACCGTTTTCTTGTTGCTGCAAGATTCATCCAAAAACACACATACCTGGTTCATGTCATATGACAGTAAATTAATTAATTAATAAATTGGACTTACATTACATCACAAGGCAACACAAGCAAAGGCCCCAATCAATATCAATAGTCTTACTCTTTTAGATGAAGGAACAAACAAATGAATGCGTAGAAGCTGAACAGGCCTAAGCAAAAGTGTCTGGTAAGCCAGTGATCCTGTCCAGCCTTTCACATAGTTGATACTCATTGATTCATATCAGTTCAGTTGGTAGAGTTCAAAATTTAATAAGTAGAGAAGCATAGATAGAGTAAACAGATCATGTGCAAATGCAATGCAATAATGAGATGCAATATGAAATGGCAGCCGATAGCAGCATGGATACTAGGGAGCAAGAGCATGAGCACAAGTGAGAAGACAAGCAAAAGCAATGGGGGGAATGGTGGGAAGGGGACAGTGACAGTGACGGGCAAAGGGGGGCATTGGCAAAATAGTAAGAGAAAGGACGAGGATGCTCATCATGCAAGTAAGATGAATAAGATCGTCAAGTTCTCAGAGTCAATGTGGAAGCTGACGTACTATGCAGGGGTGCAGTGCTGGGCATTGCTCATCATCCACCGTGAGCCCTGGTCCCTTCACACCCGCCTCTACTTCTCCGCCTGGCCCAACCAACCCCTCAGGTGCATCCCCTTTTTCTTCCCTACTTTATTTTACTCCTACCATACCATATCTTTCTCATTCTCTTCTCTTCTCTTCCTTTACAACAACAACAACAAACATTCCTAATGGTTTGACACTTGTGCAGCTTCTCTATCATGCTCTTCTACATGTGCCAGTGCGGCTTCTACATCTACAGCATCCGCGCTCTCGTTTCCTGGGAGACTCGCCGCAAGGACTTCTCTGTCATGATGTCTCATCACATAGTCACCACTATTTTGATCACCTACTCCTATTTGACCAGGTATATTAATACTCTGTAATATACTACATACATAAATGCATACATGCCCATCTTTGCTTTTCTTTGTTTTCTTTTTTTGAGAAATGCTTTCTGTTCCTGAGCATGGTACAGGTTCTTCAGGATTGGGACGATAATACTGGCACTGCATGACACAAGCGATGTATTTCTGGAGGCAGCCAAGCTGTTCAAGTATTCAGAGAAGCATATCGCCGCCAGTGTGTGTTTCGGGCTGTTTGCTATTTCCTGGCTTTCGTTGCGCCTCATCTACTTCCCTTTTTGGATCATCAGGACCTCGAGGTCTTCTTATTTCTCTCTCTCTCTCTCTCCCTCTTTTTGGATCATCTGGTTAATTTTATTTGATTTCGATTTGATGCCTTGCCCGTGATTGAATGCAGCTATGAGTATGTGGAGTCGCTAAAGCATCTAGAGAAATTCCCGACAATGTTTTATTACATCTTCAACACAATGCTTCTGACGCTGCTGGTTTTTCACATGTACTGGTGGAAGCTCATCTTCAACGCGATTCTTAAGCAGATGAGTAACAGAGGCCTAGTTGGTGAGGATGTTCGCTCGGGTAATTCCTATTCCTTTATTCTTCTACTTGTTATTAGGTCCATGCAATTAGCATCACAAACCCCATTTCACACAGCTATATGATTCAAGTACCAAACACCTGCGTGATAAAGAAAAATGTTTCGATTTTATAACAAATGACTCACTAAATTGCAATTTATCTTACGGCAGATTCTGAGGACGACTGATTGCCAACAAACAAAATAAAAAATTAAAGAATGAAGAAGGATTTCGAGAATTACAAGGGACAAAAATTTTATATTTACAATTGTCTTGAGTCAGATACCTGGGAGGATACGCATCCGGTGTGGAGGTCGTTTGACAGACCTAGCTATTTCTCTCAATTAGGTTCCACGGAAGTAAAATTGTTACATAAAAGTTGAAGATATTAAAAATATATAAATTTCTCATTTTTTTTTAGCTAGGGGTGTCAATGGTATACTCTTTTAACTGTTAAATCAATCTGAAATGTATTCGATAAGACTAGTATGGGCAGAGTTTTTTATCGTTAGTTTATCGGGTATAGGTATAGTTAAGAAAAAGATTTCGTTAACTTATTAAGTAAAGATATGAGTAAGAGCTATTTTGTAACTAACTACAAGGGACAAAATTAATTTTCAATGAGCATGAGTATGAAAATATCTCTTGACCCTGTACAAGACTCATTGATAATGACACCCCAATTTGTCATAGTAATCCAAAACAAGCTTGATAAAAATATCAGAAATAAATCTGCTGTGATTCCAAAAAAATCGCAGGGAGCCTGCTTTTCAAAATCCAACTGTTTATCTGTTTGAGATTCGTACATACAAATCAGTTGCTTTTGAGATTCGTGTTTTCCAAAAAATATATAGTTTTCAAATATATATACACTTTGGATTTGTATATAATATTTATGAATTCCAAGGTTTAAATTATAAAAATGAAAACTTTAGAAGAAAAAAAATGATGTGGCATTTGTGTACAGGTGGCCCTCATGCATGAATAACCTCCACTCCTAAACCGACCTCACTACTACAAAAAAGCTAATTCTACACTGCACATTGTACACGGTTTTTCTAATTATATATAAAAATCGTGTGTCAAATATGAATTTTTGAAAGGCCAAAAAATATTGGGAAATTATACACGGACACTTAGTTATAAATCAGTGTATAATTGTTTGAGAGAGCTACACGGTTTATTAGGGATCAAAAATCCGTGTGGAAGGAAACCGTGTGGAAAAGATTGAGAGAGTTACACGGATATTATACTAAAATCCGTGTATGAATTGCTACACGGATATTTAATAATAAATCCGTGTAGAAATAGTAAGAGAGCTACACGGTTTTTAGTTAAATGTCCGTGTAGAATAGTTAGAGAGCTACACGGTTTTTTTATCAAATATCCGTGTATAAAGGGTAATGCTACACGGATTGTTTAATAAATAACCGTGTAAAACTTGTGAGAGAGCTACACAAATTGTTAAGTATAAATCCGTGTAGAAAAGGCTTTGTAGGGTTTTATGCAGTATAAAAGGGCCCCTTCTCTTCCAGAGACTTCTCCTTCCAGCGTCGTTTTGATCAAGTAATTAATATGCTCTCTCTCTCTGTATTGAACTGAGATCTAATTTCTGCAAAGGCTAGCAGCTGGAATCTGTCATCTTTGAAGTTTTTATTTTCTCCTCTCTAACTTTCAAAGGTTAGTATATACATATTTTCCTTTTTCCTCTCTAATTTTCTGTTCATTAATTATTATTGCTTATTTAATTAGGTGTGTAATATAATATATTCATGCATGCTTGATTTAATTATTAATTAGATAATGTAAATATATAATTAGTTTATTGTGGTCCAATAACCGACCTATAGATGCTTTTAGGTCCATGCCCGTTCAAAATTAATCCAATAGGGATTAATTTTGGACAGTCCCCGTTTTGGGACTGCTCTTTGAATATTGTGTCTCATTTAGGATGTGAACACATATTAGTGGATTTTAATTAGTATTTGAGGAAAGTTCGACTGTATTTTCCCTTATTGCTCCTACGAGTATGTGGTTCGTACACATACTTGGGGAGTTAAGGGGAAATGCTGCCGAATTTTTCTCAAATACTAATTAAAACTCGCTAATATGTGTTCACATATGGGACATAATATTCAAAGAGTGGGTTAGGATTGTAAACCGGCCCTTTGTAAGCCCAAAATTTGGTACAATTTATATGTTGACCATGCATGATTAATTGAACAAATTATTTTTTTTAATTTAATTTACATATGGATCGAAGTTGGATGTATGAATTCCGAAATGAGAAACCTTAGGATTGTGGTGAGCACAGATGGAATGAGTCCGTTTAGAATTTTGATAGTCCAAAATTTGTATAAAACACTGAAAATTCTACCTATCTAAAACAATAGTAAAAAATTCAAAAAAAATATAAAATTTAGTTTGCAAGTACATATTCATATGGATATCACATTGAACGGTTCGGATCGACCGTTAGAATTTAAAAAGTACCATATTGAGCTGTAGTACACTAGCCATAGTACCCTAGCCGAAGTACCATAGCCTCACTGTTTTCTAATTGTCACAACATAGGGAATTGAAGCTGTCATCGTTGGGAATGGAGCTATATGGAGACTATTTATGTGGCTATAAAGTATAGTCAGATTAGGATGGGAAACACTCCATCACACTTCTGGTAGATGAATTGCGTGAGGAATACTCTGGTGTTCTCTTTATTGTCTTCTCTGAAAGATATTGGTATTTCTCCGGGAATACTTTGGGAATACTTGACTTATGCCTTGAGCTGTCAACGTAGGGAATGGAGCTATATGGAGATTATTTATGTGGCTATAAAGTATAGTCAGATTAGGATGGGAAACACTTACTCCATCACACTTTTGGTAGATGAATTGCGTGAGGAATACTTTGGTTTTCTCTTGTCTTCTCTGTAAGATATTGTGGACAGTTAATCGTAGTATTTTCTTAAATTTTATTTAGATAGTGTGGAAAATATATTGAAAAATTGTATTGAAGAAAAAATTCAAGATCATTGTAGAACAGATCGAAGTATTATGCATTCTTGTAAAATCATTACATTCACCGAAAACAAAATTTACGGATTTATGAAAAAAAAAAAAAACCTCAATCCTTAGAAGAGGAAATGCAAATTACCCCCCTGTAAATAATGTAGATGGGGTGGGTTAGTAGAAAGATTCTCTCCTATCTGAATTTTTTTCAGATTTTCTATGATTTTTGTTCAATTTTTCCTTTCGAATCTTTTTGTGATACAGACTTTATTACCAAACATTCAGCAAGTAGATAACAATAAGTCCTTGGCTCTAAAAGGATTTATAAGAGGTTTGCACAGGTAGATAACATGAAATCCGAAGCATTCCGTAAAGTAACTCAAATTTTGAGTTTGATTCCGGACCGCCCGATTTGCTCTAGAATAAATATTAAAGTGCCCGTACATTCTACATAGGATTGAATTGATCCGGATTCGAATTGGATAATCCGGATCTAAACTCAAAATTTGAGTTCCTTTAGGGGATCCGGGCTCCTTTTCGCATGAGCGTGGTCGGCATGCACTAGTAGGCGCTGTGTGACACAATTGGACGAGTTCAGATCCTCAAAATATACAGATTAATAGAAAAAGTATAATTAATAATATAAATTAAACAAATTATATCAATTTTTTGAATGAAGATTGGAACGAGTGAATGATATAATTAAATTAAGGGAAAATATTTTTTTCCTCCAGCTCCTATCCCCCATTCATCCCTCAATCATTAATTTAACTAAGAGACTACAACTTCAAGCACAAAAAGACAAAAGAAAACGCGTATGAATCATTAATTACGTGGGGTACCACTAATTAACTGGGGGGACCACTTATATTGAAATATTTTACAACTGACGCGCAAAAGTATTCATATATAATACATCAAGTATTCATATATAAGATACTAAGTATTCATATCTAAGATATCAAGTATTTAAAAAAAAAATGGACACATCGATCACTCACCCATCTTTTACAGGTTTTTAGAGGTGGTTTTTTTTCTCCGTTCACCATTCACTCTAACCAATATTTCTGACAATCTGTGAAAAATTTTGCGAATCTAAAATCACAAGCGCTTCTATGCAATTTTCTCTTTCAAATGAGATCCATGATGAAATACTTTTGAGTTATCCATCGTGCAAGTATTCATACCTCCTAAAATTATTTATATCTCGTCGTGCAAGTATTCATACCATGTCGAGCAAGTATTTATACCTCGTCAAACAAGTATTCATACCTAAGATATCAAGTATTTCGAAAAATGAAACTGGATATATCACATGCCCAACTTTTACATGTGTCCAGTTTTTTTTTACCAGTGATTGAGTGTACTGGACACTTTGAGTGATTGGTGAGCTGGATCGGACAAGGAAACCGAAGATAAAGATAGAGTGTATTGGACACTTCTAGTAATTGAGTGGTAATAAAAGTTCAATCAGTAAAAAATGGGTGAATGATGTGTCCAGATTTTTATTTGTGAAATACTGATGAGGTATGAATACTTGTTCGATGAGGTATGAATACTTGAATGACAAGGTATGAATACTTGAATGACAAGGTATGAATACTTGTGCAACAGACAACTCGAAAGTATGTTATCATGGATCTAATTTGAAAGAGAAAATTGTGTAGAAGAAGTTCGTGGTTTTAGATTTGCAAAATTCCTCACAGATTGTCAGAAATATTGGTTAGAGTGAACGGAGAAAAAAACCACCTCTAAAAACGTGTAAAAGATGGGTGAGTGATATGTCCAGTTTTTTTTTTAAATACTTGATATCTTAAATATGAATAATTATATATGAATACTTGATGTATTATATATGAAAACTTGCACTCGCCGCGATAATGACGCATTTTGTTTTGTCTTTTAGCACTGAAATTTATGGTCCCCTCTTTAATTAGCTATCAACAACAACAGTTATTGACCGGGGGATGAATGGGAGATAGGAGCCGGGGGATAGTTAGTCGGTCCCTATTAATTAATTAATTGTTATTATTGTAATGAAGTCGTCGAAGTAAAGGACCTATATTAGGTAGTTACTTGACAAAATAGGTTTATTCAAAGTATGTTTCCTAAAAAATATACTATATAATTTTGTATAGGGAGGGCCTAGCTTTCCCCCATCATTCATCCCCCATTTTTCTCCCAACTGAAAATAAGTAGGGGATCACAATATTACAGTTAATAACTGCTGGAATTAGTAGGGGACCACAACAGCCTTCACAGCATTACCGGCAGACATATTGCAGTATTCACACTTGACCCATGTAGTATTCATCCATGTAAATAAAAGTACTCATCTTTGAGAAATAATTATATAAGGAAACATTACCACCCTATCTTTTACACGTTTTTAGAAGTGGTTTTTTTTCCTACGTTCACTCTAACTAATATTTCTGTCGATCTGTACGGAATTTTTCAAATCTAAAACCATGAAAGTCTTCTACACAATTTTTTCTTTCAAATGAGATCCATGATGACATACTTTCGAGGTGTCCGTTACGTAAGTATTCACACCTCGTACGCAAGTATTCATCTCTCATTGAACAAGTATTCATCATCGTCGTGTAAGTGTAAAGAGTACATGAAGGTATGGTGGGACCGCACAACCGCGACTTCAGATAAGTAGGGGACCACAGTAATATGCGGAGATAAGTGGTGGAATTAGTAGGGGACGATTTGCGAAAAAGTATTCACACTTAACACGAGTTGTATTCATCCATATAAATAAAAGTACTCATCTTTGAGAAATAATTATATATGGAAATATTACGACATTAAGAGCATTAATTACGCGGAGATAGTAGGGTACCACAACTGCCGTATGCTAAAAACATAAGAAAATGCAAAATTAAGTGGGGGGACCGCACAACCGCCATCACTAACTACCGTGGAGACCGCATAACCGTCACCGCAAGTGGAAATAACATCAAGTATTCATCTATAATACATGAAGTATTCACATGTAATACATCAAGTATTCACCCTGATATATCAAGTATTTTAAAAAAAAACTAGACATATCACACCCATCTTTTACACGTTTTTAGAGGTGATTTTTTTTTCTCCGTTCAATCTAACTAATATTTCTGACGATCTGTGAGGAATTTTGCAAATCTAAAACCACGAACGTCTTCTACATAATTTTCTCTTTAAAATGAGATCCATGATGACATACTTTTGAGTTATCCGTTGCACAAGTATTCACTCTCGTCATGCAAGTATTCATCTATCATTGAACAAGTATTCATCCTCGTCGTGTGAGGCGGAGGCGGAGGCAAAGGTGGAGAAGGAGAGGCGGAGGTGGGTGGCGGAGGCAGAGAGGGAGAGGCGGGCGGAGGCGAAGGTGGAAGTGGGAGAGGGAGGAAGAGAGGAAAGAAATAGAAGGAGAAAATCTACTAATTAATTTGTAGGGACCACTAGTTAGTTAGAATTGATTATTATAGTTAGAAAAAAGCTAATTCTACACTGCACATTGTACACGGTTTTTCTAATTTTATATAAAAACCGTGTGTCAAATATGAATTTTTGAAAGGCCAAAAAATATTAGGGAATTATACACAGACACTTAGTTATAAATCAGTGTATAATTGTTTGAGAGAGCTACACGGTTTATTAGGGATCAATAATCCATGTGGAAGGAAACCGTGTGGAAAAGATTGAGAGAGTTACACGGATATTATACTAAAATCCGTGTATGAATTGCTACACGGATATTTAATAATCCGTGTAGAAATAGTAAGAGAGCTACACGGTTTTTAGTTAAATGTCCGTGTAGAATAGTTAGAGAGCTACACGGTTTTTTTATCAAATATCCTGTGTATAAAGGGTAATGCTACACGGATTGTTTAATAAATAACCGTGTATAACTTGTGAGACAGCTACACGGATTGTTAAGTATAAATCCGTGTAGAAAAGGCTTTGTAGGGTTTTATGCAGTATAAAAGGGCCCCTTCTCTTCCAGAGACTTCTCCTTCCAATGCCGTTTTGATCAAGTAATTAATACGCTCTCTCTCTCTGTATTGAATTGAGATCTGATTTCTGCAAAGGATAGCAGCTGGAATCTGTCATCTTTGAAGTTTTTATTTTCTGCTCTCTAACTTTCGAAGGTTAGTATATACATATTTTCCTTTTTCCTCTCTAATTTTCTGTTCATTAATTATTATTGCTTATTTAATTAGGTGTGTAATATATTCATGCATGCTTGATTTAATTATTAATTAGATAATGTAAATATATAATTAGTGTATTGTGGTCCAATAACCGACCTATAGATGCTTTTAGGTCCATGCCCGTTCAAAATTAATCCAATAGGAATTAATTTTGGACAGTCCTCGTTTTGGAACTGCTCTTTGAATATTGTGTCTCATTTAGGATGTGAACACATATTAGTGGATTTTAATTAGTATTTGAGGAAAGTTCGACAGTATTTTCCCTTATTGCTCCTACGAGTATGTGGTTCGTACACATACTTGGGGAGTTAAGGGGAAATGCTGCCGAATTTTTCTCAAATACTAATTAAAACTCGCTAATATGTGTTCACATATGGGACATAATATTCAAAGAGTGGGTTAGGATTGTAAACCGGCCCTTTGTAAGCCCAAAATTTGGTACAATTTATATGTTGACCATGCATGATTAATTGAACAAATTATTATTTTTAATTTAATTTACAGATGGATCGAAGTTGGATGTATGAATTGCGACGTGACAGTGAAGAATATTTGGTTCGCGTTGATGAGTTTATAAAATTTGCTGAGAGGTATAGAGTGAAGAAAAAAGAAGAAGACATTTTGTGTCCTTGTAGAGATTGTAAAAATATTTTAAGATTTGTGGACTTCGAAGAAATTAGAGGTCATTTAATTTGTCGGGGATTTAAGAAGAGATATACATGTTGGATCATGCACGGTGAGAAATTTGGTGAAAGTAGTAGTACCAATAAAGATTTTAATCGTTGTGAATTGAATGATAGGAATGTAGAAATTTATGATAATTGTGAACTTGATTGGAACGAGTATTATGAGGATGTCAAAAATTTTGATAATGTTGAACCCAGAAACGACGATGATGAGCTGAAGATGAATTTTGGTGAAAATGTAGAACACGAGTTTATTGAAAATCTGGAGGAAATGTTTCGTGATGCGGAAGATGAAATTAGTGATAAAAATTATGATAAATTCCAAAATTTGTCTAATGATTCCAAAAAGCAGTTGTATCCCGGGTGTACCAAATTTATGAAACTGTCAGCTGTGTTGAAATTATTAAACTTAAAAGCAGACAATGGTTGGAGCGATAAGAGTTTCACGTCCTTATTACAGCTTTTACGAGAAATGCTCCCAGATAACAACGAGTTACCCGGTACAATATATCAAGCGAAAAAATTGATATGTCCAATGGGGTTGAAGATCGAAATAATACATGCATGTCCGAATGACTGTGTATTGTACCGTAATGAGTACGAGACCATGCATGTTTGTCCTAAATACGGTGTTTCACGGTATAAACGTAAGTGTTGCACCAAAAGGTAATGCACAAAGTTTCAGTACAGTAAACTGTACTTTTTAAACCTTAGATACACCTTCGGCTCAGACTGCAAGTGCACAGTCCTATCGAATAGTATATTGTCGAGTATCGATCACAGGGACGGTTTGATAATTACCGGACTTAGCTTAAGCTACAGAGATTCTAGAAGTCTGCAAAGGTTGATTTGGGGTATTACTTATCCTAACAGTTCAAATAACAGTAATTAAAGACAATAAAGTAAAGTTTGATTTGGGTTTAATTAATTAAAAAGGAGTTCCTAGGGTTTCTGATTTCATCTCAGCCAAGTCTCAAGGTGCCCGGTCCGTGCACTTTCATGCACGGGCCGTGTGTAATGTGCACAGGCCGTGTACTCTCGTACACGGTCCGTGTGGCCCTCGAGTTAATACAGCAGCTACTGGTTTCTGTGTTGATTTTCCTGTGCAGGGTTCTATTGACCGAACCCAAAGTACCTAGACCTCAACTCTCGCATGTTGGCTTAATTACTCAGTGCGGGATTCAATTTCTGCCCTCCTAGGGTTCTCAAACCTCAACTTTCGCTTGTTGGTTTAATAATCCTAAGTCACTTGTTGGTTTACTAAAGATATCCTCGATCTCTCGATACAAGAAAAAGTTCACCTCTCGGCTACTACTTGGTTTCACCTCTCGGATCGTAAACCTATCTCAAATACTTAGTTTGGTCGAGTGAATATCAAGGTTATTTATATTTCATTTAGATGAGGCATTTCATCTAGCGGATTAACAATTCAATTCAAACAAATTCTACCAAGCAATAAAATACTACACAAGCAAGCAAGCACAAGATTCAACACAAATTCCAAGTAACTAGCAAATAAAACAAAGCATTCGACTACATCATAACCCTAGAAACATAAAAGTCTACTCAAGCATGATTAAAAAGCAAAAACAAATAATAATAATAAAGTTCATGACAAAACTCGAAGAAAGAGATGAAGATTCGTGTCCCAAACTTCTTCTCCAAGCCAAGAGTTCTTCCAAGAGCCAGCCGTCCCTCTAGGTCTGGAAATCTCCTCCTTTTAATGCCTCAAAATCGCGCATTCAAAGCCTTCCTATTCGACCTTCCCAGCTGGCATTTCTTTCCATCGCCAGACTGGACTTCCGGATTTTCTGTGCACGGTCCGCACAGGATTCTGCACGGACCGTGTGCCTGTGCGTTTAAGTTACAGAAATTTAGCCTCTTCGCGTGAATTCTCTGTCTGCTCGGGCAGTTAGTGCACGGTCCGCACAAGAATGTGCACGGACCGTGTGAAAATGTGTCAAAGGCAGAATCTTCCTTGTTTTTCGCCCGTTTTCTGCAAATCAATAAACAAAGCATAGCAGTACCACATTCTATTGATATTTAAATGAAATGTTCACACTTTTAGGCTTTTAGGCACAGGTTTATGTATGAATTAGGGTCGGAATATAGACATAATGGAGAGATATCAAATTCCCCCAAGCTGAAATCTTGCTTGTCCTCAAGCAAAGAATCTCAACTTAGGCATTGGGCCGGTACTTGGATTTAATTAAATGCAGTTCAAATTATTAAAAGCGATAAATTTGCATGATCTTGCATTCGTTAGAAACTTATGAGAATCTTTTTGGATGATAAATTGGTTTTCCCTTGATCAATTTTGATTCAACCCACAATTCGATCAATTAAATTTTATAATCAAAGATGCTTTGATACTTGTGAAAATTAGTAAACCGAATCCATCGATAGTTCATTTTTTTTTTCAATCTATGCCCCCTCATTTGTGGTGATTTATCTTTTTAAGCTCCCCCAAGCTTGTTGCAAGCTTGGGTTAGAAAGTTGCGAATTTTCGTGTGTTGATGTATTTATATATATTTTTACAAATTGGGAGACGAGCTCAAAGGCGCCTTGTAAGACTTATTGCCAGTACTCTTATTTTCTCCATCTTTTAATACATCATGAATACACACATTCAATGGCATTCTTTCATACCAATGAATATCCCAATCCTTCTTTTATTTAAAATCCCAATTCCCTATTTTTTAAAAGGCATAGTTCGGTTTCGAAATGCTTTCTCGACACAATTCAAATTTTTTATTTTCTCAAAATCTCAAAACATCCTATCTTATGCGATTCTTTCAATCAAACATGGGGTTATTTCTAATTTCACAACTTCATCCAAATTATAACCAAAAAATTTTCAAATTAGCTCCTAATTCCAACAATCACACAAATTTATCACTAAAGTGCAGAAAGATAAAATAAAATAAATATGACCTAAATGCAAAATGCAACTACATGCAACTATCATCCCCCCAAGCTTAGTCCGAGCATTGTCCTCAATGCTTCAGAACATGCAACTAATAAAAGTAAAATAGATAATAAAAAATAAGATAAAAGCCTGGGGTGAAGAGAACGAACCTGATCAGTAGTCGGAAGAGGGGTCGGCGTCGAACCACCAGTCGCGCATCGCGTCCTCAATGTCTCCTAGCCGGGTCCCATAGGCGTCGAGGTGTGCGCCAAACTCACTAAGTCGAGCAGTCTGGCTAGTGGTCTGGCGCTGGATGTCTAGAATGGAAGTGCCCTGCTCCTGCTGGGTGGAACGGATGTCTGTCATCAGCCGGTAAAGATCCCGAATAGTCGGGTCAGCAGGGTAGGAGCCCGCAGGGGCTGGTGTGACAGGTGGCTGGTGGGAGGAGCTAGGTATGTCAGTCGCAGGGGCGGGAGGAGGTGCAAAAGTGGCAGTGACAAGCCAAGTGGAGGGGTCATCGAAAGAGAGTGGTGCAGGAAATGGAAGCTCGCGCTGAGTACCATCCTCAAAGCGCCAATAGAAGTGGTCCTGGTGACCAGCAGCTCCGCGCACTGTCCTAGTGAAATGGGCCAAACGAAATCCCTCGGTGTCAAGAGTGGTAGGACCTTTACATAGCTCACGGCCAGGGTCATCGATGGCATGAAGAAATTATTACGTTGTTTGCGAATTCTAAGGATGCGAAATTATTGCGTTGGCATGAAGAAGAGCGCAAAAAAGATGGTAAACTAAGGCACCCGGCTGATTCTCCTCAGTGGAGAAACATTGATAGACACTTCAAAGAATTTGGTTCCGAAATGAGAAACCTTAGGATTGTGGTGACCACAGATGGAATGAGTCTGTTTGGAAGCTTGAGCAGTCGGCACAGTACTTGGCCAGTTCATATATTCATCTATAATCTTCCTCTTTGGTTGTGCATGAAACGCAGATATATAATGATGTCATTACTAATCCAAGGATCCAGGCAACCCGGAAATGACATAGATGTGTATCTTGCACCATTAATTAAGGACCTCCAGAAATTGTGGCGTGATGGCGTCCCGGTCTGGGATGCGTACAGCAAAGAGGTATTTCAAATGCGGGCCATGGTGTTTTACATAGTAAATGATTTCTCCGCGTACAGGAATTTATCGGGTTACACTTGTAAAGGAGCAAAAGCGTGCCCTATCTGTGAAGATGACACGCAGGTGCTGAGGCTGAAAAATTGTCAGAAGAATGTTTTCATGGGGCATCGTAGGTTTCTTCCTGTTAATCACCCATACCATAAGAAGAAGAGAGCATTCAACGGGAAAATTGAGCTTGGAGTGGCCCGTCGTCCATTAGACGGGAAATAGTGTCTTCAATCGGGTAAAAAACATTGATGTTATTTTTGGAAAATGTGCCGAAGCACCACCAAAGAATATTTGGAAAAAAAGGTCCATATTTTGGGAGCTACCGTACTGGAAATTTTTAGAAGTGAGACATTGCATAGATGTCATGCATGTTGAAAAAAATGTCTGCGACAGTTTGATTGATTTACTACTGAACATTAAGGGAAAGACTAAAGATGGTATTAAAGTTCGGAAAGACATGGTAGAAATGGGAATATGACCCGAGCTTGCACCGCAGGAGAAAGGGAAGCGCACGTACCTACCCCCCGCACTGTGCACAATGTCAAAGAAAGAGAAAACAAGTTTTTGTGAATGCCTTAATAGTATTAAAGTCCCATCGGGGTATTCCTCGAATATTAAGAAGCTGGTGTCGAAGAAGGACCTGAAATTGCTTGGTCTGAAATCCCACGACTGTCATATTTTACTGACACATATGATTCCTGTTGCAATTCGGGGAATTTTACCAAAGGAGGTTCGGGAAACCATTACGAAGTTCTGTACTTTCTTCAATGCAATCAATTCCAAAGTGATAGACCCTCTAAAATTGGACTCTTTGCAAAGGGAGGTCGTCGTTACTTTTTGCCAACTTGAGATGTATTTTCCGCGGTATATGTATCCATTCGAGAGATACATGGGCATCTTGAAAAAGTACGTGAGGAACTGACATCGGCCCGAAGGTAGCATTATAGAAGGATATTCCACAGAAGAGGTGATTGAGTTTTGCACCAACTACATGGCCAGTGTGGATCCTATTGGCGTTCCGAAATCTCGATACGAGGGAAGGCTCCAAGGAGTCGGGACAATTGGGTTGAGAGCCGTAGTTACTGATATAAATGATCTACAGAAGGCACATTTTATTGTACTACAGCACATGACAGATGTTGCTCCCTACATAGATGAGCACATGACAATCCTTCAATAACAGAACTACACGAGAAGTCAGAAGTGGCTTACTAACGAGCATAATCGTTCTTTTATAGGATGGTTGAAAGAAAGAGTGAAGTCACACCCCGTACCTGAAATTGTTAGACTGCTGGGCGAAGGACCCCAAATTGTTGTCAAAACATTCCAAGGATACGAAATTAATGGTTATACTTTTTACACTAAACGGCAAAGTGAGAAGAGCACAATGCAAAATAGTGGGGTGACGTTGGTGGCGACGTCTCAAGAATTCAGTAGATCTGGAGATGCCGTGCTGTAATAGCATTCAAGATCATATTATGGCGTCATTGAAGAAATTTGGGAGCTTGTTTACAATGCTCGCCTGAGCATTCCCTTGTTTCGGTGTCAATGGGTCGAAGACCGGGGTGTTAAAGTTGATAACGACGGGTTCACACTCGTTGATTTTAACAAAGTTGGGTATGTTGATAATCCGTTTATACTCGCCAAGCAAGCCACCCAAGTCTTTTATGTCACTGACCCGAGTGATGATAGGTGGAGCGTCGTCCTATCCGGAAAAAGAAGGATTGTCGGGGTAGAAAATGTCGTCGATGAAGAAGAGTATGACCAGTTCGACGAAATACCTACATTTTGTGCCGATATGCAACCTAAGGTAGCAACAATTGAAGAAAACGACAGAGCAAACTACATGCGATCCGACCACAATGAAGGATTATGGGCCGAGAGTACTGTTGAAAAGGAGAAAAAAAATAGAGAAAAGAATAAAAAAGCCGGTGTGTAATATTTATTTTTTGTTTAAAATTTAAACTTGTAATATTTCTTTTTTAGAAACAACTTTGTAATAATAAAACATTTCTAGTTCAAATATTATTATTAGATTTTAAATATTAGTACAAATATTAAATATTAAAAATAAAATATTTCTATTTCAAATATTAGTATTAGTTTTTAAAATATTAGTGAATTCTTAAATAATGAAATAAAAAATAAAATATTAGTATTAGATTTAAAATATTAGTAGGAATATTAATATTACGAATAAAATATTTGTAGTTCAAATATCAAATATTAGATTTCTCTAGTTCAAATGTTAGTTCATTTTTTATAATAATGGTACAAAATTTCTATTTCAAATATTAGTATTAGTTTTCAAAATATTAGTTAAGATATTATATAATAAAAATAAAATATAAAATATTAGTATTAGTTTTTAATTACTAGTACAAATATTAAATGTCTATAGTTCAAATTTTAATTGTCTATAGTTCAAATATTAATAATAATAAAAAAAACCAGGGGATTAGTTAATATTAGTATAAGTTTTAAATATTAGATGTGATATACTATTTTAGTTAATTTATTATTAGTTTAAATAATATAAAAAATAAAAAGAAACATAATTTAATATGTTTGAACTTTTTGTACACGGACTTTTAGTTAATAGTCCGTGTATAAATAGTCATTGTACACGGATTTAACTATAAAACCGTGTATAAAGGGGCAGAGAGCTACACAGACTATTAACTAAAAGTCCGTGTAGAAAGGGGAATTGTACACGGACATTTACTTATTTGTCCGTGTAGAAAGAAAAATTGTACACGGTGGTGAACTTAATAATCCGTGTAGAAAGAGTTAAAAATATAATTCAAAAGTCATTTCTCTTCTAAATTTTCATTAGCCGCATGCCGTTTGAGTTCCAAAAGCTCCAAAATCTCTCCGGCCACTGTCACCACTCCGGTCCACTCCGCCATTGTCGGTCCTCTGCCACCTCTCCGGTCCACCCTCTCCTCTTGATAAGCCTCAATTATATATACTTTTGATTAAGCTTGGGGGATTTTGATAAGCCTCAATTATATATACTTTTGATTAAGGTTTAACCTAAAAAACTAAGTCAATTTCCTTGTATTTTAGTGTAAATTTGTGTTAAAATATGCCAAGAACCAAGTTACTGCCAAAGTCTATTTAAATTACAGGAAATAGAGCAAATTATAGATCTTCCCGCAAGCTTTCCGAAAAGTGGTAGAATACTGAAAACGTAGTTATGGATGATGATTTATGCCCATTTGAAATTCAGTTTCACAGAAATCCAGAGAGTTTTGCGGCCTGTACAAGAATTTCGTGCGGCCGCACAATGGGTCGCATAGAATTACAGCTGTCGACATACAGTTCGTATTTGGTCATATCTTGGTCATACGAACTCCGATTTGGGTGAATCAAAGCTTGACAGAACCAGGACGAAAAAATCTACAACTTTCATGAAGGAAAAAAAATCCAAATTCGAAATGTAGAATTTTGTGCAGCCACATCAATGGCCGCACCAGCTTAGATTTGGACATATTTTATTGCCAATTTCGCCCGATTCACTTCCAGATCTTGTTTACTTGCTCCCAAAGTTACAAAAATTGCTATAGAATAGCCAGGAGACAGCAGGAGAAGGGGATCTCTTCTTCCATCTTTTTCCTAGGTTCTATTTTTCCAAATTTCTCCATTTTTTATTCCCTCTTCTCCACAAATCAAAGGCTTTTGGATTGAAGGATTGAAAGCTGATTCGAGCTAGCAAATACCGAAGACAAGGAGCGGCAAACTAGGAGATTGGTGTATTCTCTTCTCTTATTTGTTATCTAGGTTTTTAGTCATGTTTTCTCTTTTGTATCTCTTGGATGTTAGTGCACCCATAAGAGACTAGATTCCTCTCTAGGGGCTTAGGCTAAAATCATGAACTTGTATTAGATTTGTGCCTACTTGGATATTTGTTCTAGATAATGATTGTTTGATGCTTGATTGATCTTGTTAATTTAATTATTCATGTACTTTTGTGATTTGCGATTTATTAATTAGTGTCCCGCTTAGGTTTAACCAACTTAAGGTGTTAGGATCAAAGAATTGATAGAACCAAATAACTTGCATGAATAACTCTAGGATTGAGATTAGAAATGACCAAATCTATTTCTTAGTCCGGAACCACAAGAACAATGGTTGAATTGAGGTGAAAGACTTAATCGTGAAGCCTTATATTCGATTGGGACCCCTAAAATTGAACTGAATTTTGGCGTGAAGAACTTAATCGTGAAGTGTCGATATTTTGGAATAAATTAGGCTAAACATGTGCTTAAGGTCTAGATAATTAGGGTGAAGGACTTAATTTTGAAATCCGAACTATCTAGACACGTCATTAATTCACGAAAGTGACCCTTCTTGACATATTAGGTTTAGAAACCCCAAAATTACAAACATGAATTTAGAAACCAAGTAAGTGTGAATTTGATCAAGGGATTGAGAGCCGATAGCCCTTAGATTCCATCTCTTTGATTACAAACTCCTTTTTATTATTTGTTTAGAATTGTTTTGTCTTGTTTCAACTCCAATTCGGGTATTGAACCCACAATTTCAGTTTACAACAAAAACCCCCTATTTACTTTATTTGAATCATTTTAGAATTAATTATTTAGTAGAAAATAATTTCTCCCGTTATCTTTGGATCGATACCTATTTTACTACAAGGATAGGTTGTATGCTTGCAACCAATCTATCATTGTGTATTAAGGTTTTATAAATTTAAAGTGAAAAGTGTATTACAAATTGACTCATAATCCAATACCAAAAATACACATCACCTCTCTCGGTAAAGTACTCTTCACTTCTTTGATTTTGGCCGAGTTCGGGTTGTTGATTTTCCCGAGTTCAAAACAGATTTTACATAAAATTAGTTTTTCTTTTTTAATAAACACAGAAAAATCTGTTGTATTTCCACTGCCACCACTCCAAACTGATTTTGGCCGAGTTAGGGTTTAACAAAGTTATAATTTTTATATTTTATGTTTTCTGTTATAATAAAAATCGAAATTAGTTTTTCAGTTTTAATTAAAATTAGTTTTTCTGTTTTATATAAAATCTGCTGCATTTTTTCTGTTTTATTTTTTTCTGTTTTGATTTAAAAACTGATTTTACCAAGTTCAAAACAGATTTAATTTACAGATTTTACTGTTTTATCTAAATTATGGTGGATGTATGCAAAACCTATTAACTAAATTGATTAGGTCTAATTGATTATATATGGTATGTATGTATGTACTCCAAACGGCCAAAATGACCTCTGTTGGTAAATTGATCAGTGCAGATCAATGCGGGGGCCAAAACAGATTTATGACTTGACCAACAGATAGAGGACTCCAAAACACACAAAATGGACACAAATTTCATATTTTTCTGATTATATTTCAATTTTATATGAAATTTCAAAGTTCAGCTTTTTAATTCATATTTTCTGCTATTTAAAGGTGCAGAATTTTCATTTTGAGAGGCTGAACTTTGGAAATTTATATAAAATCGAAAAAAAATCAGAAAAATATGAAATTAATGTCCATGTTGTGTGTTTTGAAGTCTTCCATTTAATTGTGGTGTTCATTTTGCATTTTATTTCTCTGTTTCCTCACTATTTTACACATAGGTCCATTACTTTCTTTTAATATTTCTTTGTATGGCAGAACCATGTCGGTTGAGGGTGAGCACATAGATGTGATGGCAGAAGAGGATCAGCAAGCTACTGCCTCACCAGAAAGAAGGAAAAGAGGTCCGACAATGTACACAAGCACGTCCGAGAAGAAGCAGTTGGAAATCCGGTTCACGGAAGACGGGCGTGCGCAAGGTCCAAACCGAATGGCGTACTCAAATTGGTGTTGCAATTTGGTGAAGCGAAAGGCAAGTATCCTTGTAGAGAGTTGGAATAAGTTTGATAAAGAGGAGAAGAACGACTGGTGGAACATGGTGAAAGTAAAGTACCGAACAACTCTTTACTTTATTTTCATTGTTGTACATGAAATTAAATACAGTGAATTTGGTGTCAATCAGGCTCAGTGGAACATCGAGAGCGATACCCCCAAAGGCTAAGACTCTGAGGATAATGAACGAAGGTTGGAAGCAATTCAAGAGCACGCTAAAGACAGATTTTATAGAGATAGGGAGAAATCCGGTAGGGTACTATTCTTGGCTAACACAAGAGGTGTGGGAGGAGTTTCAAGCTTTGAAGTCCACAGAAGAGTTCAAGGTATATAACATTATCCAAAGTAGTTTTTGTTTTTTCTTGATCTTCAATTATTTTCCTAAAACTAATTGATTTTCTTGCACATGTGAAGAAAAAAAGTGCCGAAGGCAGGAGGATCGCTGCCATGAACAAGTATCCGCACCATTTAAGGTCAGGTGGTTACGAGGGTAAGTCGGCAGAGTGGAGGACAGTACTGGAGCAAAACAAAGATTCCTACTCACTCGTAGTTAGGATCCAAAATCCTAGGGGCCAAGATTGGTTCATGGGTAGATCCGAGTTAACCGCTGACGGGAGGATAATACTCCTAGAGAAATTGCAACCCGTGGCTCAGAGAATGGTAAGAGTCCTTTGTTATAACTTTGTGTCATTCAAACGAAATTATAACTCCGAATGTACATCACTTGGTCTTTTACTATAAGTAATTTTTCTATTAACAGTTGGAGGTGGAGCAGGAGGTCAATTCGGGTGCCCGGAAGGTCGAACGACAAAATGATTCCTTGGCCGCAGCACTCGAGAATACAGAACACACGGGCAAGGCAGGGGTGTAGGGGCCTACAGGGGCTGGAAGGAGGTGTTCCGAGTTGAGGGACAAAAATCTCAAAGAAAACCTCGTGCCAAAGTAAATAAAGATGAGATAGTTGCGCAGGTACGCGCGGAGGTCAGCAAAGAGTACGACGCAAAGCTGGCTGAGATGAAATCAAGGTCGTTGAACCGGTTTTCATCTCTTGCGCAATAATCCGAGCAACCACCTCCTATTTCGCCGGGAGTTCGACGAAGTAGCCAAGCATCCGGGACTTGGGTCTTAGATGATTTGGAAAATCTAAAGGTAATCACTACTGTTTTATAGTCTAAAGGTAATTAATACCTGTTTGTAACTTTGTTAGACAATATCGCACCATTAAAAAGTAACAACTTTTTGATAATTGCAGGACCCCAGAGCATGCGACCTCGTCCTGTGGCAGGGTAGTGTTCCTGTGATCGTTGCTACGGGCGTTGTACTTCCAGGAGCCCCAAGTGTACACCATGCTCAGCTCAAGCCCGACCATGCATGCATGCAGGTTGACTTAGTCATGGAGGGATGGGGGCGCGTACCTCTTCCTGCCCCTACCAGCGATATGTTTGTTCTTGATGATGCTCGTAATTCATTTGTCCAATGGCCCAGGAGTCAAATTATTTTGCATCAGGTAATCTCTAAATAATCCATTTCTTTTGTTACATTCAAATCATTCTTTTTCAAATACTTGAAGAAGATATGTTAATTTTAATGCAGACACGAGGAGATGATGTCATCGGTGCACAGGAGATGATGTCACCGGTACGGACTGTTGTGGCTTGCGACGTCGGGGCTGACGCGCCAGGATCACCAGACCGTCCTATGGTCATCGAAGAAGAATACAGCCGTTTGCCCGGTGATTTGCGCCTTCCCCACGACCGCTTGATGTCGGCACCCGAAGGCATGAAGGATATCATCATCCCTGTCCCACCTGGGATGTTTCTACACAAAGGCAGGGTTCTCATTCTGTCGTTCAAAGACTTCAAGGACATTCTCCACCACTCATCATCCGATAGATGGCTCGATGTGTCGTTCATCACCATTTTCCTCATGTTAGTGACCCAAAATTATTTTCATTATTGTATACAACTCAAATATATATTCTAATGTAAAATGATGAGTTTTCAGGAAGCTAATCCGAAACTGTAATGAGATGGTACAAAGGAAGAACTTGTGCATATTTCTAGACCCCGAGAGAGTGAGTGCCACGTTCCTGAGATGTTATTCGGATATGGCTATCGAGTACATGTGTCCAGCGCTGCATTATGCTATGGAGGAGGAGAAGAAATTCATTATCGTGCCATACCACCAGAGGTTAATTCTAACCTTAGCTTATGTATTGTTCATATTAGCAAACACTCGTGTCACTATTATATGCTAAAGTTCTTTAATTTTTATCCTCCCACAGCAAACACTGGTGTTTGATTATCATTGTGCCTTACCTAAATACAAGCATAATCGTTGATTCTTGTAAGCCCAAAGGAAATATCCTAGCTAACAAGTGCAAATATATCTTCTCTTATGTCAATAAGTAAGCAATAATAATTTAATTGGTTTGAATTTTTTTCAATTATATCAAATTATAAAATTGCTATAAACATTAATTTTGTAAGGGCTTTTGCGAAATATGTTAAAGAGGGAGGATTGCATAACAAGCACCAGAAAACCAAGTTGAGTTGGAAGTGGTTGCTGGTGAGCACACTATAAATTTATAATTTCATATATTGTCTAAAAAAATATTGTCATCTAACATAGGCCGCTAAATGCAAATTTCAGGGCCTGCAACAGTTGGAGAGTTGGGAATGCCCTTATTACACGATGATTTTCATGGTTGACTTTGTTGAAAGAATACAATTCCAATTCCCAAAAGCGGTATGTAATTCATATTAATTGTTCCTATATAATAGCAATTGATATTTGCAACTGTATTTCATCTACCTTTTCTTGTTACTAACTAATACCAAATTGTAATTGTAAAATGTGCCAAAGGAACCGCATTACACCAAGGAGCAGATCGACGATATCAGGTGTGTGTGGGCAAGGTGGTTTCGAATGGAATTTTGTAATGCTCAATATGGATTTCCATAATTTTGTATAATTTAGTGTATATGAATATTGTATAATTTATTGCATATGGATTTCTGGATAATCTGGAAAATATGGATTTCTTGCTAATCTGGAAAATATGAATTTCTTGTTATATGAATTTTGAATAGTTCTATAACAAAACTGGCTAGCAAAACTGGAGGCTAGCCCAAAAACAAAAAATACAAAAAAAAAAATGTTCTTTCTACACGGACATTTAACTAAAGTCCGTGTAGAAAAAAGTAGAGCCACACGGACATTTAGTTAAATATCCGTGTAGAAAGAGGAGAGCTACACGGACATTTAACTAAATGTCCGTGTAGAAAAGGTAAACCTACACGGTTTTTTAGTTAAATGTCAGTGTATAAAAAGAATCCTACACGGTTCTTTTGGGATATCCATGTAGCTCGGTAACATGGAGAGCGACACATTCTGGTCTTTTTATATGGCTGTTTGTGAAGTTATGCGTGTAGAATTGTTGAAATTGTACACGGGCAAAAGTCCGTGTGTAGTTATTGAATTATTCGTACACACTCGATTTAAACACGGTAGGAAATCCGTGTAGCTCCTCCATTATTGTCCGTGTATAATATCTTTTTTTGTAGTAGTGCCTCCATGCACTGAATTCCTTAAATTGATTCAATCTCTTCTTTGATTAACATAAACCAAATGAAATAGGAAAAAAAAACAGAGAGAAAGAGGAAATGCGAAGGAAATTTAGAGAAAATAAAAAGAAATGTTTTAATAAAAAAGATATGATATGGAGTCTTGTTCGATTGGAATTCTGACTACGTCGTGTTGATTCTGAACAGTCGTTGCATCTTGAATTGGATTTCTGGACTAATTGCCATCAGGTAACATGACTTCTCTATAATCTGTGTTTTCGATTTGTTTGGATGAATTGGATGTTTTAATTGGATATTAGATTACGATGCATATTTTAACGGGATAGCAGGTCTGAGATTCGAATTTGATTGTGAAATGATATGATTGTGTGAAATGAAATGAGATCGATACTGTGTGACTTGTTTTACTGACGACCTAGACCCATGTGCTATCATTGTTAAATATGCAGGCATAATTTGATGTGAATTTGTGTGGATTAATCCAGTCTGTTTGAATGGTTGTTTAAATAAGCAAATTATAGAGAAGGGCATCGTTAAATAACCGGTTACTGAGCTTTGTAGCTTATTCCGTATTGTTTCTTTGTTTTTCTGTTTGTGACGTAGGTTGACGGGACGATGGATGGATGTCCGGATGCCTCTCTTGTCGCGATCCCGGCCCGGCGGCGGGGTTGTGACAATTTTGGTATCACTTTAGTTGTAACACCCCGACAACAGGGCATACAACTCGCTGCGCTCATTAGCGCAAGGCGATTCCATAATCATACACAATATATATACATACATTACCAATGACAAATACAAGGCCCACAATACATGAATAAACCTTTCTTTTAAGTTTCGAAATTTACATGTAACAAACAATTGGAAAATAAACCTGTTACGGTACAATAAAATACAATCGAAATACCATAACAGATCTATTTTAAGTAAACCAAAGACTCATCTTTGTGGCATGTCACAGTCCTCTAGTTCAACATCTCATTTTTGTGTCTTGTGCTTTGTACCTGGAACCCACCGAAATGGAAATATGAGAGATTGAAAATCTCCCAATGCGGTATTCAGTTCCAGTCGAGTTATTCTAAGACCCAACCAACTAAACCAAAGCCACACCGAGCATAATTATAAAAGAGCAACATTAATGATCAAGCAAAATAAATAATTAAGAAGTAATAATAATAACTGCAGCAACCTTAAGAGAAACCTTGAAACAAAATTTAATCTTTTTCCATGCATATGATCTGATATAGTTACCCAAATGCAATGCTCACGCAATTAGATTGATTATAAATTCAAACATGCATGAATTTCTAACATATTATATCAAATACTAAAAATGCTCATGAATCTTATTTAATGCACAATTGTTCTTGTAAAGCAAGTCTTTTAGCATTTCTATCTTGCAATCCAGATTCAACACTCATCTGACTACGGGTCATGCGCTACCATGAATACGGCGCCTAGCTACACAATTTCTGTTATGCGCATAACCTGAAATTGTGCGCTTACCACGAATATGGCGCCTACGTGCCTTCAGTTATGCGCTTCCACGAATCAACGGCGTCTACCATAACTGGATCACGCGCTACCACGAATACGGCGCCTACGCAATTTATGTTATGCGCTTCCACGAATTAACGGCGCCTACATAACAAAAATTACGCGCTTACCACGAATACAACGCCTACATGACCCCGGTCATGCGCTACCACGAATAGACAGCGCCTACATGACCGGTCAAGTTTCCAAGTTCAATATTCCATCAATACATTACCACGGTCATGCGCTACCACGAAAAGACAGCGCCTACATGACCGGTCAAGTTTCCAAGTTCAATATTCCATCAATACATTACCACGGTCATGCGCTACCACGAAAAGACAGCGCCTACATGACCGGTCAAGTATCCATTTTAATATTCAATCAATTTCACATATGACTACATGTTATGCTTCATGAGAAATTATACTATGCATTCTTATCATGCATGCCACTGTTCACTTAAATCAAACTTATGATTCAACCAAATGAATTATTATATCAAGTCATGCATCAATTTCATAAAAGTATGATCATGTTTCCTAAGACATTTGATGCATTCATATCATACAATTTAAAACTGTAACAAATATGATATCAGCAAGCAATTATCAGGAAAATAGTAACCATGCAAACCAAATCTTGTTTCAAATAATATTAAATCAACTAATTCAATCATGTCATTCTCTAGTCCCATAAATTGATACAGAAACTGTTAAATACCATACTTGAGGCTTATGCATACAATTCTAAATTACAATACCTTGTCTAAAGTGTGTCATCATGCAACCCAATTTGGTTAACCAATTAGCGGGGATGTTATTCCATAGTCTACTAATTTTAGTGCAGTCCATTTATATAAATTTCAATGCAGTCCCCTTTATATTTGGTCAATACCGATATGCTATTATAATTATGCATGCCTTGCAAACATGAACCATTACCCAATAATTGATCAATACTTACTCTATAACAATCAAGCAACCCAAATCAACAATTATAAGCAAGCAATCAACAAATCAAACAAACCAAATCAACACTTATAATCTAGCAATCAACAATCAATAAAATTAGTTGAAAGGGGTTAAGAATAACTCGAAATCCGCACCTGTTCATGACGACACGACGTATCTCAAAATCAAGCCCGTTATTCTTGGTCAGCTATTTGAGTCATTCGAGGAGTGGCCACAGAATCATGAGCAAGCGAGCAAGCAAATCCGAGAATATTCCTTCACCTTAGTCCCCTTCTCGTCACCACCGCATAGGGCTGCTGACACCTTTCCTCTCTTCTCTTTCTTTTTCTCCATTCCGAGAGAGAGACTCCAATTCGGGTATCGTAGAGGCCAGGGTCGGTACCAAGGATCGAGCCTTACCTCACAGCCGCCTCAAAATCAGCGAGTTCTTGGTGCTGAGAGAGAGTGTGGAGGTGCAGCAGCGGTGGTCTGAATGAGGCAGCGCTGGGTGTTCTAGGGTTTTGAGGGAGAGCGTCAAACAGTAGAGAAGAGCAGCAGGGGCGGAGATCGGCAGCCGGCGGAGGCGGAGGCGGAAACGTGTCACAACCCCGCCGCCGGGCTGGGATCGCGACAAGAGAGGCATGTAAGGAAAAATTAAGTGGCCCAAATTAAAACAGCCCATTTACTGACTGATGCGTTACCATATGGATTGGCTATTTGATTAAATGTGCATGCATCAATTAAAAGGTGCTACTTGATTAAAGGGTGCATCTCCCCTATAAATAATTGCTTTAATGACAGGCAATATATACGAATTCTAATAGTAAGGTTGATCCTCTCTTCATCTATATTCAGAAAGAACAAAAGTTGTCATTGCTTAGAAAGAGAAAGAGGAGAGAAATCACTTTGCAGTTCTTCTGACGGCTTGTGAAGAACGTTTCAAGTATTGTTCTACAGTTTACTATGGACAAAGGTATGAAATTAATTTGATTGATTTACACGTGGAGACTATGATTTCTAAGGTCTTTAATTTGTTTAATTAATTCTTAATTCCGCTGTCAAAAACTTTAAAGATGATTAGTTGTACTTATTTTAATAATTATGTATAAGTAGTTGATCACGATAAAATCTACTTACATGTGGTATCAGAGCATGGTTTTGGAATTCATAATCTCCCGAATAAGTTACTTGTTTTATAAATTTATTATTATTATTATTTTCTTTTTAATAATTTGTGATTGAAATTTGCGGTAACTTTGAATTATGACGGTATTGCTAGACACCAAAGTGTCCTTACCCTAAAGAAATCGAAGTATGGATTATATAGAGTTCATTAAATAGACTATTCTGAAAAATTCTTTTTTACCATAAGTATGGATAATTATGACGGCATTCTTTCCAATTAAAATTCTGAAATTGAATTATTATGAGTCTAAGAATTTTAGAATAGTTTTATTGCAATTCTATTTTCTATAAACCGTAGATTAAAATTAATTGATCATTTATGAAGATATATGATATTAAAATCTGTCATATACTAAATTTAATGATTTAATTAATTAGTAGATTATGAGATTTTTGAATTGCCCAAAGGTTGATTACATTCTCATAATTTACACAACTTAAGTTGATAATTTACGTTATTCCTCAATTGTTGGTTACCCAAAGGCAACAACATGTATTGAAACAATAAAATTATCATATTAAGTATTTTCTAGTAAAATATTATGTTTAATATATATCTTAAGAATCCCAAAGGATAATTAGGATATACATTAATTAAGTTATTGCTCCGAAAATCTGAAGTTATAAATTATTGGATTATGTCTCCTAAAAACTCTGAGATTGTAAAGAAAGTTCGAAAACTTTAGATCCGACGGTCGGATCGGGCTAGAAAGTAAGTTAGCTTGGTTTTTGGGTTCGGGATCTCCTGTCAAAATTTCAGCCCGATCCGACGGACGGATCAAAAGTTACGCTCCTTTTCGTGAAGCATGCGCAGGACCATATTGCTGATTATGTTTTCTGATTTTCTTTTCATTCATTGCAAATTTCGGAAAATTTATTTCTTCTTAATTTTCCTTATGATCTTCTCTTTCCCTAATTTATTTTAATTTTTTCTTCTCATCTTCTCTATTAAAATTACAGTTAATGTACCTGTATCGATGCAATCGCATGCGTCATCTGTGACGGTCTTTAATGGTCTTAACTTTGCTGAATGGAATGAACAAGTCCAATTTCACTTAGGTGCACAGGACTTGGACATAGCACTATTATTTGATAAGCCCGATGCTATAACTGATGAAAGCAGCGAGGAAGATAAGACCTTTATGGCAGAATGGGAACGTTCTAACAGGTTATGCCTTATGTTTTTGCGAATGACGGTTGATGGAAACATTAAGGTTGCTCTTCCGGACACGGATAACGCTCAAGAGTTTCTAGCAAACGTCAGGGCACGCTCACAGACAGCCGATAAGTCGCTTGCCGGTGCGCTTATGGCAAAACTTACCACCATGAAGTATGATGGTAGTCGCACTATGCATGCACATATCGTAGAAATGACGTCTCTCTCCGCAAAACTTAAGAGTTTGGGAATGACAGTTGACGAAGGGTTTCTAGTTCAATTTATTTTGAACTCTCTGCCGAATGATGTTTATAGTCCGTTCCAAATTAATTATAATGCTCAAGAAAAGAAATGGAACATAAATGAATTGACTAGTAAACTTGTTCAGGAAGAGGCAAGGCTTAAGGAAATGAAACCAAACACTGTTCATTTTTCAAAACTAGAAGTTGGGTCGGGTTCTAATGCTAAACCAGGGAAAGCTAAGACCAAAAAGAAGGGGAAAGCCTTTCAGGTGTCTTCTAATGCAAGTTTCAAGAAAGAAGGGAACAAGCAAAAGTGCCACTTTTGTCGTAAGGTGGGTCACTTTCAGAAGGATTGTCTGAAAATGAAGGTTTGGTTCGAAAAGAAAGGTATGAATCATACTTTTGTTACTTTTGAGTCAAATTTTATTGATGTTCCTAATAATACTTGGTGGATTGACTCGGGCTCTACAACTCATATTTCAAACAATTTACAGGGATTTCTTACGATCCAAACCACAAGCCAAAGTCGACAAAGTGAAAGATATGTTATTATGGGCAATAAAGACAAGGTGCCAGTGGAAGGTGTCGGTACATATCGACTTATATTAGGTTCTGGCAATATTGTCGATTTGTATGAAACACTATATGTGCCTTTGTTTTCTCGCAACTTATTATCTATATCTAAGTTGGATGATTGTGGCTATGTATTTAAATTTGGATCTAAATGCTTTAGTTTATATAAAAATAATTGCATGATTGGTTGTGGCAATTTGATTGATGGATTGTATAAATTAGAGTTAGATAATTCTTATGTAGAATCTCTGATTACAGTGAACAATACTATTGGAATGAAAAGAAATATGAATGATGAAAAGTCGGCGTACTTGTGGCACAAAAGATTGGGTCATATATCCAAAGAAAGAATGCAACGTTTAGTGAAGTCCGAAGTTCTTCCAAACTTGGATTTTACTGACTTAGGTGTATGTATCGACTGTATAAAAGGCAAACAGACAAAACATACTAAGAAAGGTGCCACTCGTAGCTCTCAACTTCTAGAAATAATTCACACGGATATTTGTGGACCATTTGATGTTCCCTCCTTTAATAAAGAAAAGTATTTCATCACCTTCATCGATGATTTCTCACGTTATGGGTTTGTTTATCTTCTAAATGAAAAATCACAATCTATTGATGCACTTGAGGTGTTTATAAATGAGGTTGAAAGACAGTTAGAAAAACAAGTGAAAATCATTCGATCTGATCGCGGTGGGGAATTTTATGGTAGATATGACAAAACAGGACAAAATCCTGGACCCTTTGCTAAATTCTTAGAAAAGCGTGGTATATGTGCGCAATACACTATGCCAGGCACACCACAACAAAATGGTGTTGCTGAACGTCGTAACAGAACACTTATGGACATGGTTCGGAGTATGCTCAGTCACTCAACTGTGCCTAAATCTTTGTGGATGTATGCACTTAAGACCGCCATGTATTTACTAAACCGGGTTCCCAGTAAGGCAGTAGAAAGGACTCCTTTCGAACTGTGGACGGGACGAAAACCTAGTTTGCGTCATATACATGTATGGGGTTGCCCTGCGGAGGTCCGTTTGTATAACCCACACGAAAAGAAATTGGATTTCAGAACTGTTAGTGGATTCTTTATTGGATATCCAGAGAAATCCAAAGGGTTCAGATTTTACTGTCCGAATCATAGCATGAGAATTGTTGAATCCGGAAATGCCCGTTTCATCGAGAATGCTGAAGTCAGTGCAAGAAGTTCTGATCAGTGTAATTCTGATCTTCAGGAAATTACAGAACAAGTTACTGTTCCTTTGTCTGTTGTTTCGAAAGTAGTTGTTCCGACTTTTGTTTCGAAAGTAATTCTTCCGACTGTTCCAGAACAACCAACTGCCACTGAGGACATTCCGATTGATAACATTGTTGTTGATGATTTAGTTGAGCCGAATAATATATCATTAAGAAGGTCTAACCGTGAACGAAGATCAGCTATATCTAACGATTATTTGGTTTATCTACAAGAATCTGAAATTGATTCTACAATTGATGATCCGGTTTCATACAAGAAAGCTATTGAATGTGAAGAATCCGATAAATGGATTGATGCCATGAAAGACGAGTTAAAATCAATGGAACAAAATCAAGTCTGGGATCTCGTCAAATTGCCTCACAATTCCAAGCGAGTTGGATGTAAATGGATCTTTAAGATCAAACGTGACTCAAAAGGCAAAATTGAACGATATAAAGCTAGACTGGTTGCCAAAGGTTTCACTCAGAAAGACGGCATTGATTATAAAGAGACATTTTCGCCTGTCTCTAAGAAAGATTCTTTGCGTATCATCATGGCTTTAGTGGCTCATTACGATCTTGAGTTACACCAAATGGACGTTAAAACTGCTTTTCTGAACGGAGAACTCGAAGAGGAAGTCTACATGGATCAGCCCGAGGGCTTTTCAATTGGGGGAAAGGATATGGTTTGCAAATTGAAAAGGTCGATATATGGGCTGAAACAAGCATCACGACAATGGTATCTTAAGTTCAATGATGTGATTACTTCTTTTGGTTTTAAGGAAAATATTGTTGATCATTGTATATACTTGAAGGTCAGTGGGAGTAAGATAATGTTTCTAGTTCTATATGTTGACGACATTTTACTTGCGACTAACGATCTTGGAATGATGAAAAGCACCAAGAATTTTGAAATGAAAGATATGGGCGAGGCGAACTATGTGATAGGAATAGAAATATTCCGTGATCGATCACAAGGTTTGTTAGGTTTGTCTCAGGAAACATATATTAACAAGATTCTCGAGAGATTTAGAATGGAGAAATGTTCAGCTGGTAAGGTACCGATTCAGAAAGGGGATAAATTTGGTTTATATCAATGTCCTAAAAACGAATTGGAAAAGGAAGAAATGAATAATATTCCTTATGCTTCCATTGTGGGTAGTTTAATGTATGCACAAACTTGTACAAGACCAGATATCAGTTTTGCTGTAGGAATGCTTGGACGTTATCAAAGCAATCCTGGAATAGAACATTGGAAGGCAGCAAAGAAAGTTTTACGATATCTTCAAGGTACTAAAGATCACATGTTGACGTATAGGAGATCAAACTGCTTAGAGACAGTCGGTTATTCAGATTCAGACTATGCCGGGTGTTACGATACACGAAAATCCACTTGCGGATATGTGTATCTTCTAGCCGGCGGAGCAAACTCATGGAAAAGTGCGAAGCAGACAGTAATCGCTGCATCCACTATGGAAGCCGAGTTCGTGGCGTGCTTTGAAGCCATGGTACAAGGACTATGGCTGCGGAACTTTATTTCGGGACTTGGAATTGTCGACAGCATTGCCAAGCCGCTGAAGATTTATTGTGATAATTCTGCAGCAGTCTTCTTCAGCAAAAACGACAAGTACTCCAAAGGTGCCAAGCACATGGAGATTAAGTACTTTGCCGTGAAAGAAGAAGTACAGAAACAAACAATAACAATACAGCATATAAGCACAGAGATGATGATAGCTGATCCTTTGACGAAAGGATTACCACCCAAGATATTTCACGAACATGTCGAAAGAATGGGAATAGTTGTCTGTGATAAATAATTGCTATAATTAAACTTATATTATAGATGAATGATTATTTATGATATTATTATTGATTGATTGTTTCAAATGCAATTCCTATTTATTTAAGTATATATATATTATCGTTTACTATTAATAGGAATTAGTCTATATAAATTAGACAATTAACGTGGATCCTCAAGTATACCATTAAGGTTTATATTAAGTTAGAATTGATGTTGTAGTACATGGAAGGAAGTTAGTAACAAATATTATTAGCAACCGCCATGACTCGTATTAATTTTGCTTAAATATAAATATTATGATTTTAGAATTTATGAAATATAAAGACATACAATATTATTGTGCACCTTATGAATGTTGTAATGTCATAAAGTTTTAATGGACCAAGTGGGAGAATGTAAGGAAAAATTAAGTGGCCCAAATTAAAACAGCCCATTTACTGACTGATGCGTTACCATATGGATTGGCTATTTGATTAAAGGTGCATGCATCAATTAAAAGGTGCTATTAAAAGGTGCTACTTGATTAAAGGGTGCATCTCCCCTATAAATAATTGCTTTAATGACAGGCAATATATACGAATTCTAATAGTAAGGTTGATCCTCTCTTCATCTATATTCAGAAAGAACAAAAGTTGTAATTGCTTAGAAAGAGAAAGAGGAGAGAAATCACTTTGCAGTTCTTCTGACGGCTTGTGAAGAACGTTTCAAGTATTGTTCTACAGTTTACTATGGACAAAGGTATGAAATTAATTTGATTGATTTACACGTGGAGACTATGATTTCTAAGGTCTTTAATTTGTTTAATTAATTCTTAATTCCGCTGTCAAAAACTTTAAAGATGATTAGTTGTACTTATTTTAATAATTATGTATAAGTAGTTGATCACGATAAAATCTACTTACAAGGCATCCGGACATCCATCCATCGTCCCGTCAACCTACGTCGCAAACAGAAAAACAAATAAACAATATGGAATAAGCTACAAAGCTCAGTAACCGGTTATTTAACGACGCGCTTCTCTATAATTGGCTTATTTAAACAACCATTCAAACAGACTGGATTAATCCACACAAATTCACATCAAATTATGCCTGCATATTTAACAATGATAGCACCTGGGTCTAGGTCGTCAGTAAAACAAGTCACACAGTATCGATCTCATTTCATTTCACACAATCATATCATTTCACAATCAAATTCGAACCTCAGACCCGCTATCCCGTTAAAATATGCATCATAATCCAATATCCAATTAAAACATCCAATTCAACCAAACAAATCGAAAACACAGATTATAGAGAAGTCCGGTTACCTGATAGCGATTAGTCCAGAAATCCAATTCAAGATGCAACGACTGTTCAGAATCAACACGACGTAGTCGGAATTCCAATCGAACAAGACTCCATATCATATCTTTTTTATTAAAACATTTCTTTTTATTTTCTCTAAATTTCCTTCGCATTTCCTCTTTCTCTCTCTTTTTTTTTCCTATTTCATTTGGTTTATGTTAATCAAAGAAGAGATTGAATCAATTTAAGGAATTCAGTGCATGGAGGTCGGTTTAGGAGTGGAGGTTATTCATGCATGAGGGCCACCTGTACACAAATGCCACATCATTTTTTTTCTTCTAAAGTTTTCATTTTTATAATTTAAACCTTGGAATTCATAAATATTATATACAAATCCAAAGTGTATATATATTTGAAAACTATCTATTACCGGAGTGTTACAAGAATCACAGCAGATTTATTTCCGAAAATATCACATCAGCAATCAGCATCATAATTATTCACAAGTCAAGAGTCAAAGTTGGCGGCCTGATGTGTTTTTGTTTTTTTCAGCAATTATTATCTGGGAGCGGAATAAATACACAAGATTCAATTTTCACCATTTCTCATAAAATAATTATTTCTCTTGATAATACGAAATTATCTTGCAAAGTCCTCTTACTTTATTTGGTTTTAAGAATATAAATTTATGCCTAGCAGGGATGGGTACCGTGCGTTTAGACTTTAGATCCTTATAATTGTAGAGCATCCAAATCCAAGCGCATACAATCTTTGAGTCTTTTGGTAACTTTTCTCCGAATTATCAAACCCCTTCCATCTGTGTTAATTTTTTACACTTCATTCCCACCATTCCATTTGCAGAGAGAAAGAGAGAGGTCTTCCTTCATAACATAGAGAAAGCAGAGCTGCATCCCATACAACGAAGAGAAAGCAGAGAAAGCAGAGCTGCATCCCATACAAGGAAGAGAAAGCAGAGAAAGCAGAGCTGCAACGGCACAGATTGGTACGGGCTTTCCATACCATATCCCTCTACTTTTGTTCTTCCAATGAATTTCATGGTATATTTGAAAGAACCTTTTATCCATGGAAATTGTTATCTTTAAAGAGTGAATATGTCAAGAAATGAATTCTTCTAACATATTAATTACCATAACAAAACATATAAAACATCACTTTTTCTTTCATTAGGGGCAATTTCATGTATACCCCATCAAAAACATTGAAATTATGTATTTGCCCCCTCGAAAGTTCATAAAATCATATTTACCTTTCTAACTTTCAAAAACTTACGAATTTACTTGTTTTATTGCTTTTTTTATTAATACTCATTTAAAAATTATAGAATTCTCATTTTACATTTTATTAAAGGAGTTTCCCAAACAAGAATACTTGATTCCATTCATTTTACTGGTAGCAAATACTACCAGTCTTATCCAGTAAAGGACGCTAAACAGTTAGCTTTAACACCAAAAGGTCACTAAACCAGTATTATCGATCCAGTATTATACCATGCACCACGACTAACATTACGTGAAGCAACTAACTGGGTTATTAGTTATTACAATTCAAACCACCTTAAATTAAACCCCATAATTACAAAGGAGCCTTCCAAATTTTGGCATATGTGACATGTAATGGCATAATTACATGCCCTAATTCCTAGTAAATTTATTGGGTTCCAGAGTGACGAAACTACGATGTTAGTCGAAATTTCCTCATACCTCTCTTGATTTTAATCTGAACAAACTTGGGATGGTAAGAAAATCGAATAATCAGAACCAAGTAAAAGAGAAAAAGAGAAAAACTAAATAATTTGCAACTTCTTTTTATAGCAAATTCACTCAACTCATATTATTTTGGCCATAAAACTTTGGGTATATATCCTTTTTCATTCTACTATTGCCTTTGCAAGTAATTAACTGTCTTTTTTGCAAAAGAAATTAAGCAGTCAATTTGGTATAAATTGCAGTTAGTTGGCAGTTGGCAACTTGGAAAACACAAATTCTACTATCATAGCTTCATATGGTTGTAAAAGGGCGTTGGCATGCAAATTTCCCAGAAGAAGGGGATAATGTCCTCGATACACTGAGTGCACCAAAAGTCATTTTTGAATGTTACCAGACAATACCACCAACTTTTTCGAGTGACAACCTAAACCAGAATGCCACACCTAATCCTTTGGTAAGCGATGGTACAGATAGCCAAGAGGTTTGTGATCTCACGTCCAATGCAGTAATCAACTACATAGGCCAAATTTTGTTAGAAGAGGATATAGATGATGGCATAAGCATTTATCAAGAAGAGGAAGCTACTCGAGAAACAGAGAAATCCGTCTACGATACCCTTGGAAAAGAGTACCCTCTTGCACTTGGTCCAATTCCATCCACCTCAAAACGGTAATGCTACAAATAGTGGTTCCAGTAATGCTATAAAAAATGTTTCGGAGTATGAGGTGCTACCATACAGTAACTTGGAACCCATCTTGATCAATGCTGACAATATATCTACTTTAGTTATGGAGAACCTTCCAGTCACACCAGCGCAAAAGGGTGCTGAAGTAGCAATAAATTTTCTTCCTTCCATTGAAAAGTTGTTTGTTGGTTTAGAGCCAAATAGAACTGAGTTTCATGAGAAACCCAAGGAAAATGATATCAGTGAGAACATAGCAATATGGTACGAGACATGTACTAAAAAGTGTGCAAGTAACGATAGAGAACTAGATCTATCAGAGGGGCAAGCTCGCAAGCAACGAGCAATTTCGTCAGATGATCCGGCAAGAAATGAGAACTTGGATCAATTTCTCCTTTACCGTGGTAGCGAGTATGTGAAAGAGGTTATCTCAGTACGTGAAAGTATGAAACAAGGTATGAGAAATGAGTCACCCGAGCATCAGGTGTACACAAGGAGTAAGAAGGCATTAGAAAAGAAGGAAACTGGACATGACTTAGCGAGTCTTCGTTCTCTCCTAATTAGTTGTTCTGAAGCAGTTTCTGCTAACAACTACCACAGGGCTTATGAACTAATCAAGCAAATAAGGAAACACTCATCCCCTATGGGACCTGGCGACCAACATTTGGCATATTATTTGGTGGATGCACTCGAGGCACGCTTGGTTGGTACGGGAAGTGACATCTACCATAAACTACTGTCAAGGCAAGGAAATGTGATTGAATTTTTGAAAGCTTTTCGTGTTTATCATGCAAGTTGCCCGTTTATGAAGGTACAATGTTACTTCTCTATCCAAACAATCCTAAACATTGCCAAAAATGCCACAAAGGTTCATATAATTGACTTTGGAATCCACATGGGATTCTTGTGGCCATCTTTCTTTGAACGTCTCACAAGCTTAGGAAAAACACTGCCTAAAATCCGTATAACTGGTATTGAATTTCCACAAAAGGGTTTCCGTCCAGGCAGACTAGTTGAAGAGACAGGAAGGCGGTTGTCTGAATATGCTCAGAGATATAATATCCCTCTCAAGTATCAAGGTATAGCATCCAAATGGGAAAACATTACAATAGAAGATCTTAAGATTGAAGAAGATGAGATTTTAATTAGTAGTAAATTGCATTAATTGACTTGAAAAACTTGCCGATGAGACAATTGCCATGAGCTGCCCTCGTGATAAAGTTCTAAGAATAATAAGGGAGATCAAACCACGTGTCTTTATTCATGGATTTTGGAATGGCTCATATAGTACGCCGTTCTATACAATTCGATTTAAGGAAGTTTTTTCCAAATTCTCTTCTTTTTTTGATATTTTTAAGTCAACTATGCCTCGAGAGAGTGAGGCGAGGCTCCATATAGAAAGGACCATTCTAAGTCCAATAGCAATTAATGTAATAGCTTGTGAGGGTTCAGAGAGAGTGGATAGACCGGAGACATATAAGCAGTGGCAGGCCAGGAATCTTCGGGCCGGTTTTGCGCAATTACCCGTTCATTCACAGATCAAGAAAAAGATAATGAGAACAGTGAGATCAGGAGTTTACCACAAGGAGTTTCTTGTTGAGGAAGATAACAAATGGCTTTTTTTGGGAGGGAAAGGAACAATCTTATTTGGATTGTCCACATGGAAACCGATTGAGAATTATATCAACAAGACTAAATAGTAAGAGCAGGCATGATAAAGCTAGCTATATTTTGTGAATGTTTTCTATGTATCATTTTAGCCATTTTTTTTTCTTTTTCATTAACAACTTTGAGAATTTAGCTTGTATAAGTCTACATGAATTGTTACAAAGTTTTTGTGTTGGTTTACTTTTTATTAATTTTTTTATTTTATTTAATATTTTTTATTTGGTCGCATGGGCTTTACATCAAACAGCTTATATATATAAACGAATTTTTAGATTAAAAGAAATGCAACATCAAATTTCAGAATTTTGATCGTACCATCAATTTCTGAAAAAAACTAAACTTTTTTTTTTTTTGATAAAAAGGCCTAAGCCCGTTTCCATTAGAGAAAATAGTTAACTTACACCAACAGCATGTTCAGCGTATTAGAAAGCAACAGAATCTAACCCAAAATATCATCAGCATAAAAGATGGACACAGCATAGCAATAACTAGAAAGATTACCAAACAGATCATAAGCCACACAAAGGGGCTGAGGTATATAACACACACTCTAAAGGCCTGTTCGGCTGCTCCTCAAATTTTACTGTTCACGTGGGAAAAAAAAATTCACTCAGACTGAATTTTTTTTCCCACGTGAACAGTAAAAATCAGTTCAAAATTTTTTTTTCCCGTACCCATTCCACAGCCCACTGTGCTGCCGAACAGGCCCTAAAGTTGCAAAGAGATAAGAAGCTCTACGCAACTTAAACTACTATTCACACACTCTAAAGTTGCACAGAGATTATAAACTCCATGCAACCTTAGGCCCTGTTCAGCGCTTTACAGTGCGCGTGGGGAAACAAAATTAACTCTGACTTTGTGGAAAAAAACCCCACGCGCACAGTACTGTTTCAGTTCAAATTGGACCTGAGCCAATTCTCGTTCCTGTTCCCAAGGCGGGGCCTAAAAGGGCCTTAATGTGTAGAACCAAGGAGCTCCACGCATCCTTACTGCACAGAGGGATTGCGCAGCTTTAGGGTGCGTAGACTTTTTTTTTTTTAAAATGGTTCATTTTAGGACTGATCGAGGCAGTACATGGTATAAATTATTAGCATCATATTCAGAAGCATATTCAAGTTAATTGAACGGAGTCAATTGATCCTCATTTTTTTTTTAATTATACTTGATTTTCTTTATAGTTTAGAATAAAAGTCTACGAGTACTGAAAATTAACTCTCATATGTCGTATGCAAGTTTGATATGATTGACCCCCATTCATCTAAAACTGACATATTAATTTTTGTAATGCAATATGCTAACTAAAATATGGCTTTGCCCCTGATCACATTTATATTTTGCAATGAAACATATATATTTTTGCAATAAACATCAATGTATTGTTTCTAACCTTTAAACGGTCATAACTATTGGTAGAAAACCCCGATTTAAGAGTATGACTTCAATTGTATGGCATAGCCCACAAAAGCCGACGGAATCAAAATTGCAAAAAAAAAAAAAACGTTATTTAGTGCCTCAAAACTTCAGTTGAAGTTTCTGATGCTCAGCAGTTATGTATTTTTTTTTATTTCCATCAAAAACGGTCCGTTAATTATTCGTCAGCAAATTTAATTTGACAATAACTAGCATTCTAAAATTAAGTACTAATATTTAAAGTTTCTTTTTTCTAATTTTTTTTTTCCTTCTATGTCATGCCTGCGAATTAACCATTTTCCCAAAAAAAAAGGCCTCCCATTTTCCAAAAAAATAAAAAATCCACGCAGCGTAGCCTATGGTAAGATAGAGGTTTTTAATAAATCAATAGAAAGGTTAAAATTCGAAAATTTGAAAGTGATAGATACAAAATTTCGGCTTTCTTAATTCATATCGTATTCAATAAAAATATGAATAAAATTAGAAGTGTACGGATAATCGGATATAAATTATTCCTCGTAGCAGATGAATACGATATGAATTACAGCTAAGGTCCATTTACAGATTTGGCCCACATTTAGTTATATTACAGCTAAGGCCCATTTACAGACTTTTAATTTTTGGTGTAATTTGCAATTAAATATAAAAATATATAGAATAATTTTTTATTCATACATACAATGTGACATGCTAGCCAGCACTTGGCATTCAATGTTTTTAGGTGACAATATATTCACCAATGATCTATTGTGATTTTTTTGACGGTCATTGCTTATTATATAGCAACTTGCAGATTATAAAGTTCTTATTTACAATCTTTTTATTGGGTTTAGGAATTAGAAACATAGTAAGGATTTTTATTAGAAGTAAACAAATTTATTTATACGACTAGTGAGTTACAGACTGTCATGAATTAACCAATTCAGATTGTAGTTAATTTGTTCACAGGTGGACAATTTTTTTTTCAGAAGTAGGCACCAGTCCGATTAAAATTATTTTTTTCTATTTTTTTCTAAATTTCGAACATACGACTTTTTTAAACGGAGAGCATTGTCTTTGTTACTAGAGCAAAAGCTAGTTCTCGGCTCAGCTCATTTGTTTGTTTGTTACAAGAAAAAGATGAATTTTTCTTTTTGACTGCTTTATTGCCCTCTTTGTGTTTACCATGAGAGCAAAAGTGAAAAAAATCTCAACTTACGATTTATTTTAGGCTCACAATGTTATAAGTTGCCAAAAAAATTCAATCTATATGTAACTCACAACACAAACAAATTATTAACAAATTGGACTCAATTTGGCTCGTGATTGGTTCAACTAAAGTTAAACTCAACTCAACTTGTTTTAATATGAGCTGAGTTTGAACTTTATCTCAGTTAGGGTTGTTAACGAGCCGAGATAGCTTGAGTTCGGGGTAGCTTGAATTCAACTCGGGAAAATAGCTAGCGGAGTTGACTCGAGTTGAGAATCCGAACAGAGCTGGTTCGTTGACTCCAGGTCAAGTGTAATTGCACGTGTGGTAACATTTTAACTATCAAAGGGTAAAGATGCAAAACAACCTTCCGTCTCCTCTACCGCACACCTCCATTTCTTCACCTTGTCCGCGCCTTCTCCTTGCATCGACAATTCTAAAAACCAGCTACCCTGCTCCTCCGCCACCTCCTCCAAGAGTCTTCCTCATTCACTCACCTCCCGTTCTCCCTCTTCCAATTGTTTCCTCCCCTCCTCCTCCGCTCACCTCTTTTCCCTTCTCCTCCTCCGCTTACCCCTTTCCCCTTCTTCTCTTCCGCTTATCTCCATCCCAGCATCCACTATTCCAAAAACCTGCTGATAATAAATCTGAGCCGTCTGTTTCAATTGTCTTGAGTCAAGTACCTGGGAGGATACAGATCCGGTGTGGAGGTCGTTTGACAGACCTATTTCTCTCAATTAGGTTTCACGGAAGTAAAATTGTTAGATAAAAGTTGAAGATATTAAAAATATATAAATATATTTCTCATTTTTTTTAGATAGTTGCAGATATATAATGATGTCATTACTAATCCAAGGATCCAGGCAACCCGGAAATGACATAGATGTGTATCTCGCACCATTAATTAAGGACCTCCAGAAATTGTGGCGTGATGGCGTCCCGATCTGGGATGCGTACAGCAAAGAGGTATTTCAAATGCGGGCCATGGTGTTTTACATAGTAAATGATTTCTCCGCGTACAGGAATTTATCGGGTTACACTTGTAAAGGAGCAAAAGCGTGACCTATCTGTGAAGATGACACGCAGGTGCTGAGGCTGAAAAATTGTCAGAAGAATGTTTTCCTGGGGCATCGTAGGTTTCTTCCTGTTAATCACCCATACCGTAAGAAGAAGAGAGCATTCAACGGGAAAATTGAGCTTGGAGTGGCCCGTCGTCCATTAGACGGAAATAGTGTCTTCAATCGGGTAAAAAACCTTGATGTTATTTTTGGAAAATGTGCCGAAGCACCACCAAAGAATATTTGGAAAAAAAGGTCCATATTTTGGGAGCTACCGTACTGGAAATTTTTAGAAGTGAGACATTGCATAGATGTCATGCATGTTGAAAAAAATGTCTGCGACAGTTTGATTGATTTACTACTGAACATTAAGGGAAAGACTAAAGATGGTATTAAAGTTCGGAAAGACATGGTAGAAATGGGAATATGACCCGAGCTTGCACCGCAGGAGAAAGGGAAGCGCACGTACCTACCCCCCGCACTGTGCACAATGTCAAAGAAAGAGAAAACAAGTTTTTGTGAATGCCTTAATAGTATTAAAGTCCCATCGGGGTATTCCTCGAATATTAAGAAGCTGGTGTCGAAGAAGGACCTGAAATTGCTTGGTCTGAAATCCCACGACTGTCATATTTTACTGACACATATGATTCCTGTTGCAATTCGGGGAATTTTACCAAAGGAGGTTCGGGAAACCATTACGAAGTTCTGTACTTTCTTCAATGCAATCAATTCCAAAGTGATAGACCCTCTAAAATTGGACTCTTTGCAAAGGGAGGTCGTCGTTACTTTTTGCCAACTTGAGATGTATTTTCCGCGGTATATGTATCCATTCGAGAGATACATGGGCATCTTGAAAAAGTACGTGAGGAACTGACATCGGCCCGAAGGTAGCATTATAGAAGGATATTCCACAGAAGAGGTGATTGAGTTTTGCACCAACTACATGGCCAGTGTGGATCCTATTGGCGTTCCGAAATCTCGATACGAGGGAAGGCTCCAAGGAGTCGGGACAATTGGGTTGAGAGCCGTAGTTACTGATATAAATGATCTACAGAAGGCACATTTTATTGTACTACAGCACATGACAGATGTTGCTCCCTACATAGATGAGCACATGACAATCCTTCAATAACAGAACTACACGAGAAGTCAGAAGTGGCTTACTAACGAGCATAATCGTTCTTTTATAGGATGGTTGAAAGAAAGAGTGAAGTCACACCCCGTACCTGAAATTGTTAGACTGCTGGGCGAAGGACCCCAAATTGTTGTCAAAACATTCCAAGGATACGAAATTAATGGTTATACTTTTTACACTAAACGGCAAAGTAAGAAGAGCACAATGCAAAATAGTGGGGTGACGTTGGTGGCGACGTCTCAAGAATTCAGTAGATCTGGAGATGCCGGGCTGTAATAGCATCAAGATCATATTATGGCGTCATTGAAGAAATTTGGGAGCTTATTTACAATGCTCGCCTGAGCATTCCCTTGTTTCGGTGTCAATGGGTCGAAGACCGGGGTGTTAAAGTTGATAACGACGGGTTCACACTCGTTGATTTTAACAAAGTTGGGTATGTTGATAATCCGTTTATACTCGCCAAGCAAGCCACCCAAGTCTTTTATGTCACTGACCCGAGTGATGATAGGTGGAGCGTCGTCCTATCCGGAAAAAGAAGGATTGTCGAGGTAGAAAATGTCGTCGATGAAGAAGAGTATGACCAGTTCGACGAAATACCTACATTTTGTGCCGATATGCAACCTAAGGTAGCAACAATTGAAGAAAACGACAGAGCAAACTACATGCGATCCGACCACAATGAAGGATTATGGGCCGAGAGTACTGTTGAAAAGGAGAAAAAAAATAGAGAAAAGAATAAAAAAGCCGGTGTGTAATATTTATTTTTTGTTTAAAATTTAAACTTGTAATATTTCTTTTTTAGAAACAACTTTGTAATAATAAAACATTTCTAGTTCAAATATTATTATTAGATTTTAAATATTAGTACAAATATTAAATATTAAAAATAAAATATTTCTATTTCAAATATTAGTATTAGTTTTTAAAATATTAGTGAATTCTTAAATAATGAAATAAAAAATAAAATATTAGTATTAGATTTAAAATATTAGTAGGAATATTAATATTACGAATAAAATATTTGTAGTTCAAATATCAAATATTAGATTTCTCTAGTTCAAATGTTAGTTCATTTTTTATAATAATGGTACAAAATTTCTATTTCAAATATTAGTATTAGTTTTCAAAATATTAGTTAAGATATTATATAATAAAAATAAAATATAAAATATTAGTATTAGTTTTTAATTACTAGTACAAATATTAAATGTCTATAGTTCAAATTTTAATTGTCTATAGTTCAAATATTAATAATAATAAAAAAACCGGAGATTAGTTAATATTAGTATAAGTTTTAAATATTAGATGTGATATACTATTTTAGTTAATTTATTATTAGTTTAAATAATATAAAAAATAAAAAGAAACATAATTTAATATGTTTGAACTTTTTGTACACGGACTTTTAGTTAATAGTCCGTGTATAAATAGTCATTGTACACGGATTTAACTATAAAACCGTGTATAAAGGGGCAGAGAGCTACACAGACTATTAACTAAAAGTCCGTGTAGAAAGGGGAATTGTACACGGACATTTACTTATTTGTCCGTGTAGAAAGAAAAATTGTACACGGTGGTCAACTTAATAATCCGTGTAGAAAGAGTTAAAAATATAATTCAAAAGTCATTTCTCTTCTAAATTTTCATTAGCCGCATGCCGTTTGAGTTCCAAAAGCTCCAAAATCTCTCCGGCCACTGTCACCACTCCGGTCCACTCCGCCATTGTCGGTCCTCTGCCACCTCTCCGGTCCACCCTCTCCTCTTGATAAGCCTCAATTATATATACTTTTGATTAAGCTTGGGGGATTTTGATAAGCCTCAATTATATATACTTTTGATTAAGGTTTAACCTAAAAAACTAAGTCAATTTCCTTGTATTTTAGTGTAAATTTGTGTTAAAATATGCCAAGAACCAAGTTACTGCCAAAGTCTATTTAAATTACAGGAAATAGAGCAAATTATAGATCTTCCCGCAAGCTTTCCGAAAAGTGGTAGAATACTGAAAACGTAGTTATGGATGATGATTTATGCCCATTTGAAATTCAGTTTCACAGAAATCCAGAGAGTTTTGCGGCCTGTACAAGAATTTCGTGCGGCCGCACAATGGGTCGCATAGAATTACAGCTGTCGACATACAGTTCGTATTTGGTCATATCTTGGTCATACGAACTCCGATTTGGGTGAATCAAAGCTTGACAGAACCAGGACGAAAAAATCTACAACTTTCATGAAGGAAACAAATCCAAATTCGGAATGTAGAATTTTGTGCAGCCACATCAATGGCCGCACCAGCTTAGATTTGGACATATTTTATTGCCAATTTCGCCCGATTCACTTCCAGATCTTGTTTACTTGCTCCCAAAGTTACAAAAATTGCTATAGAATAGCCAGGAGACAGCAGGAGAAGGGGATCTCTTCTTCCATCTTTTTCCTAGGTTCTATTTTTCCAAATTTCTCCATTTTTTATTCCCTCTTCTCCACAAATCAAAGGCTTTTGGATTGAAGGATTGAAAGCTGATTCGAGCTAGCAAATACCGAAGACAAGGAGCGGCAAACTAGGAGATTGGTGTATTCTCTTCTCTTATTTGTTATCTAGGTTTTTAGTCATGTTTTCTCTTTTGTATCTCTTGGATGTTAGTGCACCCATAAGAGACTAGATTCCTCTCTAGGGGCTTAGGCTAAAATCATGAACTTGTATTAGATTTGTGCCTACTTGGATATTTGTTCTAGATAATGATTGTTTGATGCTTGATTGATCTTGTTAATTTAATTATTCATGTACTTTTGTGATTTGCGATTTATTAATTAGTGTCCCGCTTAGGTTTAACCAACTTAAGGTGTTAGGATCAAAGAATTGATAGAACCAAATAACTTGCATGAATAACTCTAGGATTGAGATTAGAAATGACCAAATCTATTTCTTAGTCCGGAACCACAAGAACAATGGTTGAATTGAGGTGAAGGACTTAATCGTGAAGCCTTATATTCGATTGGGACCCCTAAAATTGAACTGAATTTTGGCGTGAAGAACTTAATCGTGAAGTGTCGATATTTTGGAATAAATTAGGCTAAACATGTGCTTAAGGTCTAGATAATTAGGGTGAAGGACTTAATTTTGAAATCCGAACTATCTAGACACGTCATTAATTCACGAAAGTGACCCTTCTTGACATATTAGGTTTAGAAATCCCAAAATTACAAACATGAATTTAGAAACCAAGTAAGTGTGAATTTGATCAAGGGATTGAGAGCCGATAGCCCTTAGATTCCATCTCTTTGATTACAAACTCCTTTTTATTATTTGTTTAGAATTGTTTTGTCTTGTTTCAACTCCAATTCGGGTATTGAACCCACAATTTCAGTTTACAACAAAAACCCCCTATTTACTTTATTTGAATCATTTTAGAATTAATTATTTAGTAGAAAATAATTTCTCCCGTTATCTTTGGATCGATACCTATTTTACTACAAGGATAGGTTGTATGCTTGCAACCAATCTATCATTGTGTATTAAGGTTTTATAAATTTAAAGTGAAAAGTGTATTACAAATTGACTCATAATCCAATACCAAAAATACACATCACCTCTCTCGGTAAAGTACTCTTCACTTCTTTGATTTTGGCCGAGTTCGGGTTGTTGATTTTCCCGAGTTCAAAACAGATTTTACATAAAATTAGTTTTTCTTTTTTAATAAACACAGAAAAATCTGTTGTATTTCCACTGCCACCACTCCAAACTGATTTTGGCCGAGTTAGGGTTTAACAAAGTTATAATTTTTATATTTTATGTTTTCTGTTATAATAAAAATCAAAATTAATTTTTCAGTTTTAATTAAAATTAGTTTTTCTGTTTTATATAAAATCTGCTGCATTTTTTCTGTTTTATTTTTTTCTGTTTTGATTTAAAAACTGATTTTACCAAGTTCAAAACAGATTTAATTTACAGATTTTACTGTTTTATCTAAATTATGGTGGATGTATGCAAAACCTATTAACTAAATTGATTAGGTCTAATTGATTATATATGGTATGTATGTATGTACTCCAAACGGCCAAAATGACCTCTGTTGGTAAATTGATCAGTGCAGATCAATGCGGGGGCCAAAACAGATTTATGACTTGACCAACAGATAGAGGACTCCAAAACACACAAAATGGACACAAATTTCATATTTTTCTGATTATATTTCAATTTTATATGAAATTTCAAAGTTCAGCTTTTTAATTCATATTTTCTGCTATTTAAAGGTGCAGAATTTTCATTTTGAGAGGCTGAACTTTGGAAATTTATATAAAATCGAAAAAAAATCAGAAAAATATGAAATTAATGTCCATGTTGTGTGTTTTGAAGTCTTCCATTTAATTGTGGTGTTCATTTTGCATTTTATTTCTCTGTTTCCTCACTATTTTACACATAGGTCCATTACTTTTTTTTAATATTTCTTTATATGGCAGAATCATGTCGGTTGAGGGTGAGCACATAGATGTGATGGCAGAAGAGGATCAGCAAGCTACTGCCTCACCAGAAAGAAGGAAAAGAGGTCCGACAATGTACACAAGCACGTCCGAGAAGAAGCAGTTGGAAATCCGGTTCACGGAAGACGGGCGTGCGCAAGGTCCAAACCGAATGGCGTACTCAAATTGGTGTTGCAATTTGGTGAAGCGAAAGGCAAGTATCCTTGTAGAGAGTTGGAATAAGTTTGATAAAGAGGAGAAGAACGACTGGTGGAACATGGTGAAAGTAAAGTACCGAACAACTCTTTACTTTATTTTCATTGTTGTACATGAAATTAAATACAGTGAATTTGGTGTCAATCAGGCTCAGTGGAACATCGAGAGCGATACCCCCAAAGGCTAAGACTCTGAGGATAATGAACGAAGGTTGGAAGCAATTCAAGAGCACGCTAAAGACAGATTTTATAGAGATAGGGAGAAATCCGGTAGGGTACTATTCTTGGCTAACACAAGAGGTGTGGGAGGAGTTTCAAGCTTTGAAGTCCACAGAAGAGTTCAAGGTATATAACATTATCCAAAGTAGTTTTTGTTTTTTCTTGATCTTCAATTATTTTCCTAAAACTAATTGATTTTCTTGCACATGTGAAGAAAAAAAGTGCCGAAGGCAGGAGGATCGCTGCCATGAACAAGTATCCGCACCATTTAAGGTCAGGTGGTTACGAGGGTAAGTCGGCAGAGTGGAGGACAGTACTGGAGCAAAACAAAGATTCCTACTCACTCGTAGTTAGGATCCAAAATCCTAGGGGCCAAGATTGGTTCATGGGTAGATCCGAGTTAACCGCTGACGGGAGGATAATACTCCTAGAGAAATTGCAACCCGTGGCTCAGAGAATGGTAAGAGTCCTTTGTTATAACTTTGTGTCATTCAAACGAAATTATAACTCCGAATGTACATCACTTGGTCTTTTACTATAAGTAATTTTTCTATTAACAGTTGGAGGTGGAGCAGGAGGTCAATTCGGGTGCCCGGAAGGTCGAACGACAAAATGATTCCTTGGCCGCAGCACTCGAGAATACAGAACACACGGGCAAGGCAGGGGTGTAGGGGCCTACAGGGGCTGGAAGGAGGTGTTCCGAGTTGAGGGACAAAAATCTCAAAGAAAACCTCGTGCCAAAGTAAATAAAGATGAGATAGTTGCGCAGGTACGCGCGGAGGTCAGCAAAGAGTACGACGCAAAGCTGGCTGAGATGAAATCAAGGTCGTTGAACCGGTTTTCATCTCTTGCGCAATAATCCGAGCAACCACCTCCTATTTCGCCGGGAGTTCGACGAAGTAGCCAAGCATCCGGGACTTGGGTCTTAGATGATTTGGAAAATCTAAAGGTAATCACTACTGTTTTATAGTCTAAAGGTAATTAATACCTGTTTGTAACTTTGTTAGACAATATCGCACCATTAAAAAGTAACAACTTTTTGATAATTGCAGGACCCCAGAGCATGCGACCTCGTCCTGTGGCAGGGTAGTGTTCCTGTGACCGTTGCTACGGGCGTTGTACTTCCAGGAGCCCCAAGTGTACACCATGCTCAGCTCAAGCCCGACCATGCATGCATGCAGGTTGACTTAGTCATGGAGGGATGGGGGCGTGTACCTCTTCCTGCCCCTACCAGCGATATGTTTGTTCTTGATGATGCTCGTAATTCATTTGTCCAATGGCCCAGGAGTCAAATTATTTTGCATCAGGTAATCTCTAAATAATCCATTTCTTTTGTTACATTCAAATCATTCTTTTTCAAATACTTGAAGAAGATATGTTAATTTTAATGCAGACACGAGGAGATGATGTCATCGGTGCACAGGAGATGATGTCACCGGTACGGACTGTTGTGGCTTGCGACGTCGGGGCTGACGCGCCAGGATCACCAGACCGTCCTATGGTCATCGAAGAAGAATACAGCCGTTTGCCCGGTGATTTGCGCCTTCCCCACGACCGCTTGATGTCGGCACCCGAAGGCATGAAGGATATCATCATCCCTGTCCCACCTGGGATATTTCTACACAAAGGCAGGGTTCTCATTCTGTCGTTCAAAGACTTCAAGGACATTCTCCACCACTCATCATCCGATAGATGGCTCGATGTGTCGTTCATCACCATTTTCCTCATGTTAGTGACCCAAAATTATTTTCATTATTGTATACAACTCAAATATATATTCTAATGTAAAATGATGAGTTTTCAGGAAGCTAATCCGAAACTGTAATGAGATGGTACAAAGGAAGAACTTGTGCATATTTCTAGACCCCGAGAGAGTGAGTGCCACGTTCCTGAGATGTTATTCGGATATGGCTATCGAGTACATGTGTCCAGCGCTGCATTATGCTATGGAGGAGGAGAAGAAATTCATTATCGTGCCATACCACCAGAGGTTAATTCTAACCTTAGCTTATGTATTGTTCATATTAGCAAACACTCGTGTCACTATTATATGCTAAAGTTCTTTAATTTTTATCCTCCCACAGCAAACACTGGTGTTTGATTATCATTGTGCCTTACCTAAATACAAGCATAATCGTTGATTCTTGTAAGCCCAAAGGAAATATCCTAGCTAACAAGTGCAAATATATCTTCTCTTATGTCAATAAGTAAGCAATAATAATTTAATTGGTTTGAATTTTTTTCAATTATATCAAATTATAAAATTGCTATAAACATTAATTTTGTAAGGGCTTTTGCGAAATATGTTAAAGAGGGAGGATTGCATAACAAGCACCAGAAAACCAAGTTGAGTTGGAAGTGGTTGCTGGTGAGCACACTATAAATTTATAATTTCATATATTGTCTAAAAAAATATTGTCATCTAACATAGGCCGCTAAATGCAAATTTCAGGGCCTGCAACAGTTGGAGAGTTGGGAATGCCCTTATTACACGATGATTTTCATGGTTGACTTTGTTGAAAGAATACAATTCCAATTCCCAAAAGCGGTATGTAATTCATATTAATTGTTCCTATATAATAGCAATTGATATTTGCAACTGTATTTCATCTACCTTTTCTTGTTACTAACTAATACCAAATTGTAATTGTAGAATGTGCCAAAGGAACCGCATTACACCAAGGAGCAGATCGACGATATCAGGTGTGTGTGGGCAATGTGGTTTCGAATGGAATTTTGTAATGCTCAATATGGATTTCCATAATTTTGTATAATTTAGTGTATATGAATATTGTATAATTTATTGCATATGGATTTCTGGATAATCTGGAAAATATGGATTTCTTGCTAATCTGGAAAATATGAATTTCTTGTTATATGAATTTTGAATAGTTCTATAACAAAACTGGCTAGCAAAACTGGAGGCTAGCCCAAAAACAAAAAATACAAAAAAAAATGTTCTTTCTACACGGACATTTAACTAAAGTCCGTGTAGAAAAAAGTAGAGCCACACGGACATTTAGTTAAATATCCGTGTAGAAAGAGGAGAGCTACACGGACATTTAACTAAATGTCCGTGTAGAAAAAGTAAACCTACACGGTTTTTTAGTTAAATGTCCGTGTATAAAAAGAATCCTACACGGTTCTTTTGGGATATCCATCTAGCTCGGTAACATGGAGAGCGACACATTCTGGTCTTTTTATATGGCTGTTTGTGAAGTTATGCGTGTAGAATTGTTGAAATTGTACACGGGCAAAAGTCCGTGTGTAGTTATTGAATTATTCGTACACACTCGATTTAAACACGGTAGGAAATCCGTGTAGCTCCTCCATTATTGTCCGTGTATAATATCTTTTTTTGTAGTAGTGCCTCCATGCACTGAATTCCTTAAATTGATTCAATCTCTTCTTTGATTAACATAAACCAAATGAAATAGGAAAAAAAAACAGAGAGAAAGAGGAAATGCGAAGGAAATTTAGAGAAAATAAAAAGAAATGTTTTAATAAAAAAGATATGATATGGAGTCTTGTTCGATTGGAATTCCGACTACGTCGTGTTGATTCTGAACAGTCGTTGCATCTTGAATTGGATTTCTGGACTAATTGCCATCAGGTAACATGACTTCTCTATAATCTGTGTTTTCGATTTGTTTGGATGAATTGGATGTTTTAATTGGATATTAGATTACGATGCATATTTTAACGGGATAGCAGGTCTGAGATTCGAATTTGATTGTGAAATGATATGATTGTGTGAAATGAAATGAGATCGATACTGTGTGACTTGTTTTACTGACGACCTAGACCCATGTGCTATCATTGTTAAATATGCAGGCATAATTTGATGTGAATTTGTGTGGATTAATCCAGTCTGTTTGAATGGTTGTTTAAATAAGCAAATTATAGAGAAGGGCATCGTTAAATAACCGGTTACTGAGCTTTGTAGCTTATTCCGTATTGTTTCTTTGTTTTTCTGTTTGTGACGTAGGTTGACGGGACGATGGATGGATGTCCGGATGCCTCTCTTGTCGCGATCCCGGCCCGGCGGCGGGGTTGTGACAATTTTGGTATCACTTTAGTTGTAACACCCCGACAACAGGGCATACAACTCGCTGCGCTCATTAGCGCAAGGCGATTCCATAATCATACACAATATATATACATACATTACCAATGACAAATACAAGGCCCACAATACATGAATAAACCTTTCTTTTAAGTTTCGAAATTTACATGTAACAAACAATTGGAAAATAAACCTGTTACGGTACAATAAAATACAATCGAAATACCATAACAGATCTATTTTAAGTAAACCAAAGACTCATCTTTGTGGCATGTCACAGTCCTCTAGTTCAACATCTCATTTTTGTGTCTTGTGCTTTGTACCTGGAACCCACCGAAATGGAAATATGAGAGATTGAAAATCTCCCAATGCGGTATTCAGTTCCAGTCGAGTTATTCTAAGACCCAACCAACTAAACCAAAGCCACACCGAGCATAATTATAAAAGAGCAACATTAATGATCAAGCAAAATAAATAATTAAGAAGTAATAATAATAACTGCAGCAACCTTAAGAGAAACCTTGAAACAAAATTTAATCTTTTTCCATGCATATGATCTGATATAGTTACCCAAATGCAATGCTCACGCAATTAGATTGATTATAAATTCAAACATGCATGAATTTCTAACATATTATATCAAATACTAAAAATGCTCATGAATCTTATTTAATGCACAATTGTTCTTGTAAAGCAAGTCTTTTAGCATTTCTATCTTGCAATCCAGATTCAACACTCATCTGACTACGGGTCATGCGCTACCATGAATACGGCGCCTAGCTACACAATTTCTGTTATGCGCATAACCTGAAATTGTGCGCTTACCACGAATATGGCGCCTACGTGCCTTCAGTTATGCGCTTCCACGAATCAACGGCGTCTACCATAACTGGATCACGCGCTACCACGAATACGGCGCCTATGCAATTTATGTTATGCGCTTCCACGAATTAACGGCGCCTACATAACAAAAATTACGCGCTTACCACGAATACAACGCCTACATGACCCCGGTCATGCGCTACCACGAATAGACAGCGCCTACATGACCGGTCAAGTTTCCAAGTTCAATATTCCATCAATACATTACCACGGTCATGCGCTACCACGAAAAGACAGCGCCTACATGACCGGTCAAGTTTCCAAGTTCAATATTCCATCAATACATTACCACGGTCATGCGCTACCACGAAAAGACAGCGCCTACATGACCGGTCAAGTATCCATTTTAATATTCAATCAATTTCACATATGACTACATGTTATGCTTCATGAGAAATTATACTATGCATTCTTATCATGCATGCCACTGTTCACTTAAATCAAACTTATGATCCAACCATATGAATTATTATATCAAATCATGCATCAATTTCATAACAGTATGATCATGTTTCCTAAGACATTTGATGCATTCATATCATACAATTTAAAACTGTAACAAATATGATATCAGCAAGCAATTATCAGGAAAATAGTAACCATGCAAACCAAATCTTGTTTCAAATAATATTAAATCAACTAATTCAATCATGTCATTCTCTAGTCCCATAAATTGATACAGAAACTGTTAAATACCATACTTGAGGCTTATGCATACAATTCTAAATTACAATACCTTGTCTAAAGTGTGTCATCATGCAACCCAATTTGGTTAACCAATTAGCGGGGATGTTATTCCATAGTCTACTAATTTTAGTGCAGTCCATTTATATAAATTTCAATGCAGTCCCCTTTATATTTGGTCAATACCGATATGCTATTATAATTATGCATGCCTTGCAAACATGAACCATTACCCAATAATTGATCAATACTTACTCTATAACAATCAAGCAACCCAAATCAACAATTATAAGCAAGCAATCAACAAATCAAACAAACCAAATCAACACTTATAATCTAGCAATCAACAATCAATAAAATTAGTTGAAAGGGGTTAAGAATAACTCGAAATCCGCACCTGTTCATGACGACACGACGTATCTCAAAATCAAGCCCGTTATTCTTGGTCAGCTATTTGAGTCATTCGAGGAGTGGCCACAGAATCATGAGCAAGCGAGCAAGCAAATCCGAGAATATTCCTTCACCTTAGTCCCCTTCTCGTCACCACCGCATAGGGCTGCTGACACCTTTCCTCTCTTCTCTTTCTTTTTCTCCATTCCGAGAGAGAGACTCCAATTCGGGTATCGTAGAGGCCAGGGTCGGTACCAAGGATCGAGCCTTACCTCACAGCCGCCTCAAAATCAGCGAGTTCTTGGTGCTGAGAGAGAGTGTGGAGGTGCAGCAGCGGTGGTCTGAATGAGGCAGCGCTGGGTGTTCTAGGGTTTTGAGGGAGAGCGTCAAACAGTAGAGAAGAGCAGCAGGGGCGGAGATCGGCAGCCGGCCGAGGCGGAGGCGGAAACGTGTCACAACCCCGCCGCCGGGCTGGGATCGCGACAAGAGAGGCATGTAAGGAAAAATTAAGTGGCCCAAATTAAAACAGCCCATTTACTGACTGATGCGTTACCATATGGATTGGCTATTTGATTAAAGGTGCATGCATCAATTAAAAGGTGCTACTTGATTAAAGGGTGCATCTCCCCTATAAATAATTGCTTTAATGACAGGCAATATATACGAATTCTAATAGTAAGGTTGATCCTCTCTTCATCTATATTCAGAAAGAACAAAAGTTGTCATTGCTTAGAAAGAGAAAGAGGAGAGAAATCACTTTGCAGTTCTTCTGACGGCTTGTGAAGAACGTTTCAAGTATTGTTCTACAGTTTACTATGGACAAAGGTATGAAATTAATTTGATTGATTTACACGTGGAGACTATGATTTCTAAGGTCTTTAATTTGTTTAATTAATTCTTAATTCCGCTGTCAAAAACTTTAAAGATGATTAGTTGTACTTATTTTAATAATTATGTATAAGTAGTTGATCACGATAAAATCTACTTACATGTGGTATCAGAGCATGGTTTTGGAATTCATAATCTCCCGAATAAGTTACTTGTTTTATAAATTTATTATTATTATTATTTTTTTTTAATAATTTGTGATTGAAATTTGCGGTAACTTTGAATTATGACGGTATTGCTAGACACCAAAGTGTCCTTACCCTAAAGAAATCGAAGTATGGATTATATAGAGTTCATTAAATAGACTATTCTGAAAAATTCTTTTTTACCATAAGTATGGATAATTATGACGGCATTCTTTCCAATTAAAATTCTGAAATTGAATTATTATGAGTCTAAGAATTTTAGAATAGTTTTATTGCAATTCTATTTTCTATAAACCGTAGATTAAAATTAATTGATCATTTATTAAGATATATGATATTAAAATCTGTCATATACTAAATTTAATGATTTAATTAATTAGTAGATTATGAGATTTTTGAATTGCCCAAAGGTTGATTACATTCTCATAATTTACACAACTTAAGTTGATAATTTACGTTATTCCTCAATTGTTGGTTACCCAAAGGCAACAACATGTATTGAAACAATAAAATTATCATATTAAGTATTTTCTAGTAAAATATTATGTTTAATATATATCTTAAGAATCCCAAAGGATAATTAGGATATACATTAATTAAGTTATTGCTCCGAAAATCTGAAGTTATAAATTATTGCATTATGTCTCCTAAAAACTCTGAGATTGTAAAGAAAGTTCGAAAACTTTAGATCCGACGGTCGGATCGGGCTGGAAAGTAAGTTAGCTTGGTTTTTGGGTTCGGGATCTCCTGTCAAAATTTCAGCCCGATCCGACGGACGGATCAAAAGTTACGCTCCTTTTCGTGAAGCATGCGCAGGACCATATTGCTGATTATGTTTTCTGATTTTCTTTTCATTCATTGCAAATTTCGGAAAATTTATTTCTTCTTAATTTTCCTTATGATCTTCTCTTTCCCTAATTTATTTTAATTTTTTCTTCTCATCTTCTCTATTAAAATTACAGTTAATGTACCTGTATCGATGCAATCGCATGCGTCATCTGTGACGGTCTTTAATGGTCTTAACTTTGCTGAATGGAATGAACAAGTCCAATTTCACTTAGGTGCACAGGACTTGGACATAGCACTATTATTTGATAAGCCCGATGCTATAACTGATGAAAGCAGCGAGGAAGATAAGACCTTTATGGCAGAATGGGAACGTTCTAACAGGTTATGCCTTATGTTTTTGCGAATGACGGTTGATGGAAACATTAAGGTTGCTCTTCCGGACACGGATAACGCTCAAGAGTTTCTAGCAAACGTCAGGGCACGCTCACAGACAGCCGATAAGTCGCTTGCCGGTGCGCTTATGGCAAAACTTACCACCATGAAGTATGATGGTAGTCGCACTATGCATGCACATATCGTAGAAATGACGTCTCTCTCCGCAAAACTTAAGAGTTTGGGAATGACAGTTGACGAAGGGTTTCTAGTTCAATTTATTTTGAACTCTCTGCCGAATGATGTTTATAGTCCGTTCCAAATTAATTATAATGCTCAAGAAAAGAAATGGAACATAAATGAATTGACTAGTAAACTTGTTCAGGAAGAGGCAAGGCTTAAGGAAATGAAACCAAACACTGTTCATTTTTCAAAACTAGAAGTTGGGTCGGGTTCTAATGCTAAACCAGGGAAAGCTAAGACCAAAAAGAAGGGGAAAGCCTTTCAGGTGTCTTCTAATGCAAGTTTCAAGAAAGAAGGGAACAAGCAAAAGTGCCACTTTTGTCGTAAGGTGGGTCACTTTCAGAAGGATTGTCTGAAAATGAAGGTTTGGTTCGAAAAGAAAGGTATGAATCATACTTTTGTTACTTTTGAGTCAAATTTTATTGATGTTCCTAATAATACTTGGTGGATTGACTCGGGCTCTACAACTCATATTTCAAACAATTTACAGGGATTTCTTACGATCCAAACCACAAGCCAAAGTCGACAAAGTGAAAGATATGTTATTATGGGCAATAAAGACAAGGTGCCAGTGGAAGGTGTCGGTACATATCGACTTATATTAGGTTCTGGCAATATTGTCGATTTGTATGAAACACTATATGTGCCTTTGTTTTCTCGCAACTTATTATCTATATCTAAGTTGGATGATTGTGGCTATGTATTTAAATTTGGATCTAAATGCTTTAGTTTATATAAAAATAATTGCATGATTGGTTGTGGCAATTTGATTGATGGATTGTATAAATTAGAGTTAGATAATTCTTATGTAGAATCTCTGATTACAGTGAACAATACTATTGGAATGAAAAGAAATATGAATGATGAAAAGTCGGCGTACTTGTGGCACAAAAGATTGGGTCATATATCCAAAGAAAGAATGCAACGTTTAGTGAAGTCCGAAGTTCTTCCAAACTTGGATTTTACTGACTTAGGTGTATGTATCGACTGTATAAAAGGCAAACAGACAAAACATACTAAGAAAGGTGCCACTCGTAGCTCTCAACTTCTAGAAATAATTCACACGGATATTTGTGGACCATTTGATGTTCCCTCCTTTAATAAAGAAAAGTATTTCATCACCTTCATCGATGATTTCTCACGTTATGGGTTTGTTTATCTTCTAAATGAAAAATCACAATCTATTGATGCACTTGAGGTGTTTATAAATGAGGTTGAAAGACAGTTAGAAAAACAAGTGAAAATCATTCGATCTGATCGCGGTGGGGAATTTTATGGTAGATATGACAAAACAGGACAAAATCCTGGACCCTTTGCTAAATTCTTAGAAAAGCGTGGTATATGTGCGCAATACACTATGCCAGGCACACCACAACAAAATGGTGTTGCTGAACGTCGTAACAGAACACTTATGGACATGGTTCGGAGTATGCTCAGTCACTCAACTGTGCCTAAATCTTTGTGGATGTATGCACTTAAGACCGCCATGTATTTACTAAACCGGGTTCCCAGTAAGGCAGTAGAAAGGACTCCTTTCGAACTGTGGACGGGACGAAAACCTAGTTTGCGTCATATACATGTATGGGGTTGCCCTGCGGAGGTCCGTTTGTATAACCCACACGAAAAGAAATTGGATTTCAGAACTGTTAGTGGATTCTTTATTGGATATCCAGAGAAATCCAAAGGGTTCAGATTTTACTGTCCGAATCATAGCATGAGAATTGTTGAATCCGGAAATGCCCGTTTCATCGAGAATGCTGAAGTCAGTGCAAGAAGTTCTGATCAGTGTAATTCTGATCTTCAGGAAATTACAGAACAAGTTACTGTTCCTTTGTCTGTTGTTTCGAAAGTAGTTGTTCCGACTTTTGTTTCGAAAGTAATTCTTCCGACTGTTCCAGAACAACCAACTGCCACTGAGGACATTCCGATTGATAACATTGTTGTTGATGATTTAGTTGAGCCGAATAATATATCATTAAGAAGGTCTAACCGTGAACGAAGATCAGGCTATATCTAACGATTATTTGGTTTATCTACAAGAATCTGAAATTGATTCTACAATTGATGATCCGGTTTCATACAAGAAAGCTATTGAATGTGAAGAATCCGATAAATGGATTGATGCCATGAAAGACGAGTTAAAATCAATGGAACAAAATCAAGTCTGGGATCTCGTCAAATTGCCTCACAATTCCAAGCGAGTTGGATGTAAATGGATCTTTAAGATCAAACGTGACTCAAAAGGAAAAATTGAACGATATAAAGCTAGACTGGTTGCCAAAGGTTTCACTCAGAAAGACGGCATTGATTATAAAGAGACATTTTCGCCTGTCTCTAAGAAAGATTCTTTGCGTATCATCATGGCTTTAGTGGCTCATTACGATCTTGAGTTACACCAAATGGACGTTAAAACTGCTTTTCTGAACGGAGAACTCGAAGAGGAAGTCTACATGGATCAGCCCGAGGGCTTTTCAATTGGGGGAAAGGATATGGTTTGCAAATTGAAAAGGTCGATATATGGGCTGAAACAAGCATCACGACAATGGTATCTTAAGTTCAATGATGTGATTACTTCTTTTGGTTTTAAGGAAAATATTGTTGATCATTGTATATACTTGAAGGTCAGTGGGAGTAAGATAATGTTTCTAGTTCTATATGTTGACGACATTTTACTTGCGACTAACGATCTTGGAATGATGAAAAGCACCAAGAATTTTGAAATGAAAGATATGGGCGAGGCGAACTATGTGATAGGAATAGAAATATTCCGTGATCGATCACAAGGTTTGTTAGGTTTGTCTCAGGAAACATATATTAACAAGATTCTCGAGAGATTTAGAATGGAGAAATGTTCAGCTGGTAAGGTACCGATTCAGAAAGGGGATAAATTTGGTTTATATCAATGTCCTAAAAACGAATTGGAAAAGGAAGAAATGAATAATATTCCTTATGCTTCCATTGTGGGTAGTTTAATGTATGCACAAACTTGTACAAGACCAGATATCAGTTTTGCTGTAGGAATGCTTGGACGTTATCAAAGCAATCCTGGAATAGAACATTGGAAGGCAGCAAAGAAAGTTTTACGATATCTTCAAGGTACTAAAGATCACATGTTGACGTATAGGAGATCAAACTGCTTAGAGACAGTCGGTTATTCAGATTCAGACTATGCCGGGTGTTACGATACACGAAAATCCACTTGCGGATATGTGTATCTTCTAGCCGGCGGAGCAAACTCATGGAAAAGTGCGAAGCAGACAGTAATCGCTGCATCCACTATGGAAGCCGAGTTCGTGGCGTGCTTTGAAGCCATGGTACAAGGACTATGGCTGCGGAACTTTATTTCGGGACTTGGAATTGTCGACAAGCATTGCCAAGCCGCTGAAGATTTATTGTGATAATTCTGCAGCAGTCTTCTTCAGCAAAAACGACAAGTACTCCAAAGGTGCCAAGCACATGGAGATTAAGTACTTTGCCGTGAAAGAAGAAGTACAGAAACAAACAATAACAATACAGCATATAAGCACAGAGATGATGATAGCTGATCCTTTGACGAAAGGATTACCACCCAAGATATTTCACGAACATGTCGAAAGAATGGGAATAGTTGTCTGTGATAAATAATTGCTATAATTAAACTTATATTATAGATGAATGATTATTTATGATATTATTATTGATTGATTGTTTCAAATGCAATTCCTATTTATTTAAGTATATATATATATTATCGTTTACTATTAATAGGAATTAGTCTATATAAATTAGACAATTAACGTGGATCCTCAAGTATACCATTAAGGTTTATATTAAGTTAGAATTGATGTTGTAGTACATGGAAGGAAGTTAGTAACAAATATTATTAGCAACCGCCATGACTCGTATTAATTTTGCTTAAATATAAATATTATGATTTTAGAATTTATGAAATATAAAGACATACAATATTATTGTGCACCTTATGAATGTTGTAATGTCATAAAGTTTTAATGGACCAAGTGGGAGAATGTAAGGAAAAATTAAGTGGCCCAAATTAAAACAGCCCATTTACTGACTGATGCGTTACCATATGGATTGGCTATTTGATTAAAGGTGCATGCATCAATTAAAAGGTGCTATTAAAAGGTGCTACTTGATTAAAGGGTGCATCTCCCCTATAAATAATTGCTTTAATGACAGGCAATATATACGAATTCTAATAGTAAGGTTGATCATCTCTTCATCTATATTCAGAAAGAACAAAAGTTGTCATTGCTTAGAAAGAGAAAGAGGAGAGAAATCACTTTGCAGTTCTTCTGACGGCTTGTGAAGAACGTTTCAAGTATTGTTCTACAGTTTACTATGGACAAAGGTATGAAATTAATTTGATTGATTTACACGTGGAGACTATGATTTCTAAGGTCTTTAATTTGTGTAATTAATTCTTAATTCCGCTGTCAAAAACTTTAAAGATGATTAGTTGTACTTATTTTAATAATTATGTATAAGTAGTTGATCACGATAAAATCTACTTACAAGGCATCCGGACATCCATCCATCGTCCCGTCAACCTACGTCGCAAACAGAAAAACAAATAAACAATACGGAATAAGCTACAAAGCTCAGTAACCGGTTATTTAACGACGCGCTTCTCTATAATTGGCTTATTTAAACAACCATTCAAACAGACTGGATTAATCCACACAAATTCACATCAAATTATGCCTGCATATTTAACAATGATAGCACCTGGGTCTAGGTCGTCAGTAAAACAAGTCACACAGTATCGATCTCATTTCATTTCACACAATCATATCATTGCACAATCAAATTCGAACCTCAGACCCGCTATCCCGTTAAAATATGCATCATAATCCAATATCCAATTAAAACATCCAATTCAACCAAACAAATCGAAAACACAGATTATAGAGAAGTCCGGTTACCTGATAGCAATTAGTCCATAAATCCAATTCAAGATGCAACGACTGTTCAGAATCAACACGACGTAGTCGGAATTCCAATCGAACAAGACTCCATATCATATCTTTTTTATTAAAACATTTCTTTTTATTTTCTCTAAATTTCCTTCGCATTTCCTCTTTCTCTCTGTTTTTTTTTCCTATTTCATTTGGTTTATGTTAATCAAAGAAGAGATTGAATCAATTTAAGGAATTCAGTGCATGGAGGTCGGTTTAGGAGTGGAGGTTATTCATGCATGAGGGCCACCTGTACACAAATGCCACATCATTTTTTTTCTTCTAAAGTTTTCATTTTTATAATTTAAACCTTGGAATTCATAAATATTATATACAAATCCAAAGTGTATATATATTTGAAAACTATCTATTACCGGAGTGTTACAAGAATCACAGCAGATTTATTTCCGAAAATATCACATCAGCAATCAGCATCATAATTATTCACAAGTCAAGAGTCAAAGTTGGCGGCCTGATGTGTTTTTGTTTTTTTCAGCAATTATTATCTGGGAGCGGAATAAATACACAAGATTCAATTTTCACCATTTCTCATAAAATAATTATTTCTCTTGATAATACGAAATTATCTTGCAAAGTCCTCTTACTTTATTTGGTTTTAAGAATATAAATTTATGCCTAGCAGGGATGGGTACCGTGCGTTTAGACTTTAGATACTTATAATTGTAGAGCATCCAAATCCAAGCGCATACAATCTTTGACTCTTTTGGTAACTTTTCTCCGAATTATCAAACCCCTTCCATCTGTGTTAATTTTGTACACTTCATTCCCACCATTCCATTTGCAGAGAGAAAGAGAGAGGTCTTCCTTCATAACATAGAGAAAGCAGAGCTGCATCCCATACAACGAAGAGAAAGCAGAGAAAGCAGAGCTGCATCCCATACAAGGAAGAGAAAGCAGAGAAAGCAGAGCTGCAACGGCACAGATTGGTACGGGCTTTCCATACCATATCCCTCTACTTTTGTTCTTCCAATGAATTTCATGGTATATTTGAAAGAACCTTTTATCCATGGAAATTGTTATCTTTAAAGAGTGAATATGTCAAGAAATGAATTCTTCTAACATATTAATTACCATAACAAAACATATAAAACATCACTTTTTCTTTCATTAGGGGCAATTTCATGTATACCCCATCAAAAACATTGAAATTATGTATTTGCCCCCTCGAAAGTTCATAAAATCATATTTACCTTTCTAACTTTCAAAAACTTACGAATTTACTTGTTTTATATTTATTGCTTTTTTTATTAATACTCATTTAAAAATTATAGAATTCTCATTTTACATTTTATTAAAGGAGTTTCCCAAACAAGAATACTTGATTCCATTCATTTTACTGGTAGCAAATACTACCAGTCTTATCCAGTAAAGGACGCTAAACAGTTAGCTTTAACACCAAAAGGTCACTAAACCAGTATTATCGATCCAGTATTATACCATGCACCACGACTAACATTACGTGAAGCAACTAACTGGGTTATTAGTTATTACAATTCAAACCACCTTAAATTAAACCCCATAATTACAAAGGAGCCTTCCAAATTTTGGCATATGTGACATGTAATGGCATAATTACATGCCCTAATTCCTAGTAAATTTATTGGGTTCCAGAGTGACGAAACTACGATGTTAGTCGAAATTTCCTCATACCTCTCTTGATTTTAATCTGAACAAACTTGGGATGGTAAGAAAATCGAATAATCAGAACCAAGTAAAAGAGAAAAAGAGAAAAACTAAATAATTTGCAACTTCTTTTTATAGCAAATTCACTCAACTCATATTATTTTGGCCATAAAACTTTGGGTATATATCCTTTTTCATTCTACTATTGCCTTTGCAAGTAATTAACTGTCTTTTTTGCAAAAGAAATTAAGCAGTCAATTTGGTATAAATTGCAGTTAGTTGGCAGTTGGCAACTTGGAAAACACAAATTCTACTATCATAGCTTCATATGGTTGTAAAAGGGCGTTGGCATGCAAATTTCCCAGAAGAAGGGGATAATGTCCTCGATACACTGAGTGCACCAAAAGTCATTTTTGAATGTTACCAGACAATACCACCAACTTTTTCGAGTGACAACCTAAACCAGAATGCCACACCTAATCCTTTGGTAAGCGATGGTACAGATAGCCAAGAGGTTTGTGATCTCACGTCCAATGCAGTAATCAACTACATAGGCCAAATTTTGTTAGAAGAGGATATAGATGATGGCATAAGCATTTATCAAGAAGAGGAAGCTACTCGAGAAACAGAGAAATCCGTCTACGATACCCTTGGAAAAGAGTACCCTCTTGCACTTGGTCCAATTCCATCCACCTCAAAACGGTAATGCTACAAATAGTGGTTCCAGTAATGCTATAAAAAATGTTTCGGAGTATGAGGTGCTACCATACAGTAACTTGGAACCCATCTTGATCAATGCTGACAATATATCTACTTCAGTTATGGAGAACCTTCCAGTCACACCAGCGTAAAAGGGTGCTGAAGTAGCAATAAATTTTCTTCCTTCCATTGAAAAGTTGTTTGTTGGTTTAGAGCCAAATAGAACTGAGTTTCATGAGAAACCCAAGGAAAATGATATCAGTGAGAACATAGCAATATGGTACGAGACATGTACTAAAAAGTGTGCAAGTAACGATAGAGAACTAGATCTATCAGAGGGGCAAGCTCGCAAGCAACGAGCAATTTCGTCAGATGATCCGGCAAGAAATGAGAACTTGGATCAATTTCTCCTTTACCGTGGTAGCGAGTATGTGAAAGAGGTTATCTCAGTACGTGAAAGTATGAAACAAGGTATGAGAAATGAGTCACCCGAGCATCAGGTGTACACAAGGAGTAAGAAGGCATTAGAAAAGAAGGAAACTGGACATGACTTAGCGAGTCTTCGTTCTCTCCTAATTAGTTGTTCTGAAGCAGTTTCTGCTAACAACTACCACAGGGCTTATGAACTAATCAAGCAAATAAGGAAACACTCATCCCCTATGGGACCTGGCGACCAACATTTGGCATATTATTTGGTGGATGCACTCGAGGCACGCTTGGTTGGTATGGGAAGTGACATCTACCATAAACTACTGTCAAGGCAAGGAAATGTGATTGAATTTTTGAAAGCTTTTCGTGTTTATCATGCAAGTTGCCCGTTTATGAAGGTACAATGTTACTTCTCTATCCAAACAATCCTAAACATTGCCAAAAATGCCACAAAGGTTCATATAATTGACTTTGGAATCCACATGGGATTCTTGTGGCCATCTTTCTTTGAACGTCTCACAAGCTTAAGAAAAACACTGCCTAAAATCTGTATAACTGGTATTGAATTTCCACAAAAGGGTTTCCGTCCAGGCAGACTAGTTGAAGAGACAGGAAGGCGGTTGTCTGAATATGCTCAGAGATATAATATCCCTCTCAAGTATCAAGGTATAGCATCCAAATGGGAAAACATTACAATAGAAGATCTTAAGATTGAAGAAGATGAGATTTTAATTAGTAGTAAATTGCATTAATTGACTTGAAAAACTTGCCGATGAGACAATTGCCATGAGCTGCCCTCGTGATAAAGTTCTAAGAATAATAAGGGAGATCAAACCACGTGTCTTTATTCATGGATTTTGGAATGGCTCATATAGTACGCCGTTCTATACAATTCGATTTAAGGAAGTTTTTTCCAAATTCTCTTCTTTTTTTGATATTTTTAAGTCAACTATGCCTCGAGAGAGTGAGGCGAGGCTCCATATAGAAAGGACCATTCTAAGTCCAATAGAAATTAATGTAATAGCTTGTGAGGGTTCAGAGAGAGTGGATAGACCGGAGACATATAAGCAGTGGCAGGCCAGGAATCTTCGGGCCGGTTTTGCGCAATTACCCGTTCATTCACAGATCAAGAAAAAGATAATGAGAACAGTGAGATCAGGAGTTTACCACAAGGAGTTTCTTGTTGAGGAAGATAACAAATGGCTTTTTTTGGGAGGGAAAGGAACAATCTTATTTGGATTGTCCACATGGAAACCGATTGAGAATTATATCAACAAGACTAAATAGTAAGAGCAGGCATGATAAAGCTAGCTATATTTTGTGAATGTTTTCTATGTATCATTTTAGCCATTTTTTTTTTCTTTTTCATTAACAACTTTGAGAATTTAGCTTGTATAAGTCTACATGAATTGTTACAAAGTTTTTGTGTTGGTTTACTTTTTATTAATTTTTTTATTTTATTTAATATTTTTTATTTGGTCGCATGGGCTTTACATCAAACAGCTTATATATATAAACGAATTTTTAGATTAAAAGAAATGCAACATCAAATTTCAGAATATTGATCGTACCATCAATTTCTGAAAAAAACTAAACTTTTTTTTTTTTTGATAAAAAGGCCTAAGCCCGTTTCCATTAGAGAAAATAGTTAACTTACACCAACAGCATGTTCAGCGTATTAGAAAGCAACAGAATCTAACCCAAAATATCATCAGCATAAAAGATGGACACAGCATAGCAATAACTAGAAAGATTACCAAACAGATCATAAGCCACACAAAGGGGCTGAGGTATATAACACACACTCTAAAGGCCTGTTCGGCTGCTCCTCAAATTTTACTGTTCACGTGGGAAAAAAAAATTCACTCAGACTGAATTTTTTTTCCCACGTGAACAGTAAAAATCAGTTCAAAAATTTTTTTTCTCGTACCCATTCCACAGCCCACTGTGCTGCCGAACAGGCCCTAAAGTTGCAAAGAGATAAGAAGCTCTACGCAACTTAAACTACTATTCACACACTCTAAAGTTGCACAGATATTATAAACTCCATGCAACCTTAGGCCCTGTTCAGCGCTTTACAGTGCGCGTGGGGAAACAAAATTAACTCTGACTTTGTGGAAAAAAACCCCACGCGCACAGTACTGTTTCAGTTCAAATTGGACCTGAGCCAATTCTCGTTCCTGTTCCCAAGGCGGGGCCTAAAAGGGCCTTAATGTGTAGAACCAAGGAGCTCCACGCATCCTTACTGCACAGAGGGATTGCGCAGCTTTAGGGTGCGTAGACTTTTTTTTTTTTAAAATGGTTCATTTTAGGACTGATCGAGGCAGTACATGGTATAAATTATTAGCATCATATTCAGAAGCATATTCAAGTTAATTGAACGGAGTCAATTGATCCTCATTTTTTTTTTAATTATAATTGATTTTCTTTATAGTTTAGAATAAAAGTCTACGAGTACTGAAAATTAACTCTCGTCGTATCTAAGTTTGATATGATTGACCCCCATTCATCTAAAACTGACATATTAATTTTTGTAATGCAATATGCTAACTAAAATATGGCTTTGCCCCTGATCACATTTATATTTTGCAATGAAACATATATATTTTTGCAATAAACATCAATGTATTGTTTCTAACCTTTAAACGGTCATAACTATTGGTAGAAAACCCTGATTTAAGAGTATGACTTCAATTATATGGCATAGCCCGCAAAAGCCGACGGAATCAAAATTGCAAAAAAAAAAAAACGTTATTTAGTGCCTCAAAACTTCAGTTGAAGTTTCTGATGCTCAGCAGTTATGTATTTTTTTTTATTTCCATCAAAAACGGCCCGTTAATTATTCGTCAGCAAATTTAATTTGACAATAACTAGCATTCTAAAATTAAGTACTAATATTTAAAGTTTCTTTTTTCTAATTTTTTTTTTCCTTCTATGTCATGCCTGCGAATTAACCATTTTCCCAAAAAAAAAGGCCTCCCATTTTCCAAAAAAAAAAAAAACTCCACGCAGCGTAGCCTATGGTAAGATAGAGGTTTTTAATAAATCAATAGAAAGGTTAAAATTCGAAAATTTGAAAGTGATAGATACAAAATTTCGGCTTTCTTAATTCATATCGTATTCAATAAAAATATGAATAAAATTAGAAGTGTACGGATAATCGGATATAAATTATTCCTCGTAGCAGATGAATACGATATGAATTACAGCTAAGGTCCATTTACAGATTTGGCCCACATTTAGTTATATTACAGCTAAGGCCCATTTACAGACTTTTAATTTTTGGTGTAATTTGCAATTAAATTTAAAAATATATAGAATAATTTTTTATTCATACATACAATGTGACATGCTAGCCAGCACTTGGCATTCAATGTTTTTAGGTGACAATATATTCACCAATGATCTATTGTGATTTTTTTGACGGTCATTGCTTATTATATAGCAACTTGCAGATTATAAAGTTCTTATTTACAATCTTTTTATTGGGTTTAGGAATTAGAAACATAGTAAGGATTTTTATTAGAAGTAAACAAATTTATTTATACGACTAGTGAGTTACAGACTGTCATGAATTAACCAATTCAGATTGTAGTTAATTTGTTCACAGGTGGACAATTTTTTTTTCAGAAGTAGGCACCAGTCCGATTAAAATTATTTTTTTCTATTTTTTTCTAAATTTCGAACATACGACTTTTTTAAACGGAGAGCATTGTCTTTGTTACTAGAGCAAAAGCTAGTTCTCGGCTCAGCTCATTTGTTTGTTTGTTACAAGAAAAAGATGAATTTTTCTTTTTGACTGCTTTATTGCCCTCTTTGTGTTTACCATGAGAGCAAAAGTGAAAAAAATCTCAACTTACGATTTATTTTAGGCTCACAATGTTATAAGTTGCCAAAAAAATTCAATCTATATGTAACTCACAACACAAACAAATTATTAACAAATTGGACTCAATTTGGCTCGTGATTGGTTCAACTAAAGTTAAACTCAACTCAACTTGTTTTAATATGAGCTGAGTTTGAACTTTATCTCAGTTAGGGTTGTTAACGAGCCGAGATAGCTTGAGTTCGGGGTAGCTTGAATTCAACTCGGGAAAATAGCTAGCGGAGTTGACTCGAGTTGAGAATCCGAACAGAGCTGGTTCGTTGACTCCAGGTCAAGTGTAATTGCACGTGTGGTAACATTTTAACTATCAAAGGGTAAAGATGCAAAACAACCTTCCGTCTCCTCTACCGCACACCTCCATTTCTTCACCTTGTCCGCGCCTTCTCCTTGCATCGACAATTCTAAAAACCAGCTACCCTGCTCCTCCGCCACCTCCTCCAAGAGTCTTCCTCATTCACTCACCTCCCGTTCTCCCTCTTCCAATTGTTTCCTCCCCTCCTCCTCCGCTCACCTCTTTTCCCTTCTCCTCCTCCGCTTACCCCTTTCCCCTTCTTCTCTTCCGCTTATCTCCATCCCAGCATCCACTATTCCAAAAACCTGCTGATAATAAATCTGAGCCGTCTGTTTCAATTGTCTTGAGTCAAGTACCTGGGAGGATACAGATCCGGTGTGGAGGTCGTTTGACAGACCTATTTCTCTCAATTAGGTTTCACGGAAGTAAAATTGTTAGATAAAAGTTGAAGATATTAAAAATATATAAATATATTTCTCATTTTTTTTTTAGCTAGGGGTGTCAATGGTACTCTTTTAATTGTTAATTCAATATGAAATGTATTCGATAAGACGAGTATGAGTAGACTTTTTTATCGTTAGTTTATCGGGTATAGGTATAAGAAAAAGATTTCGTTGACTTATTAAGTAAAGATATGAGTAAGAGCTATTTTGTAACTAATTATAAGAGACAAAATTAATTTTCAATGAGCATGAGTAGGAAAATAGCTCTCAGACCCGTACAAGACTCATTGACAATGACACCCCAATTTGTCACAGTAATCCCAAACAAGCATGATAAAAATATCAGAAATAAATCTGCTGTGATTCCAAAAGAATCGCAGGAGCCTGCTTTTCGAAATCCAACTGTTTATCTGTTTGAGATTCGTACATAAAAATCAATTGCTTTTGAGATTCGTGTTTTCCAAAAAATTAACAGGCTCCCTGCGTTTGAGAATCGCAGAAGATTTATTTCTGAAAATATCACATCAGCAATCAGCATCACATTTAATAAAAAAAAAGCAATCAGCATCACAATTATTCACAAGTCAAGAGTCAAAGCTGGCATTTTTTTTTCAACAATTATTATCTGGGAGCGGAATAAATACACAAGATTCAATTTTCACCATTTCTCATAAAATAATTATTTCTCTCGATAATACCAAATTATCTTGCAAAGTTCTTTCTTTATTTGGTTTTAAGAATATAAATTTATGCCTAGCAGGGATGGGTACCGTGCATTTAGACTTTAGATCCTTGTAACTGTAGAGCATCCAATTCCAAGCGCATACAATCTTTGAATCTTTTCGTAACTTTTCTCCGAATTATCAAATCCCTTACGTCTGTGTTAATTTTTTTACACTTCATTCCCACCATTCCATTTGCAGAGAGAAAGAGAGAGGTCTTCCCATACAAGAAAGAGAGAGGTCTTCACGTGTCGTGCCGTGCTGTGTCAAAGTTTCGAAAGATGGACACGGCACGCGAATGGTCACGGCACGTAACTGACACGCGTGCCGTGCCATTCCATGCCGTAACCGTGCCATTCCGTGACGGAGCCGGCTGCGCCATGCCATTTTTCCACTCTACATGCATGATATATTTCATGTGTATATTTATTTGTATATTTTTGGATTAAATTATATGTTATCAATTTATTCGCTAATTACCGTTATTCGTTTCGTTTGGAGCTTAATATATGTGTAGTGATCGTTGAAAATTTACATAATGTGCATTAACAAATTAGCTAATTTAAAAAAAAAAGTATCTGAATCACATTGACATGATATAGATTCGAGCAAATTTGATGCGGAATATTACTAAAATAGTAAATTTTTTTGAAAAAATAGTAAAATTTGGTTTGCAGGTACATATTCATTTTATAATCATGTTGAACGGTTCGGATCAACCGTTAGGATTTTGAAAACTCAAATATTGAGCCGTAGCACGGACCAAACCATGCTATGCATAGTACCGTAGCCTCACTCTATACTTAGTATCAAAGTACAAATTAATTAGATTTGAAATTCAAACAGTGAAGCTGAACCGTTCAATGAAATTCTTCCATTCTACATAACTAAAGTTAGGATCGAGTTCCTTATTTAATCAAACATATAAATTTATTGTACTTCGAGAAATCATATAATTGACAAGTTTCATATTACAGATCTATAAATATTTGAATTATATTAAACTTAATATTTGCAATCTTAAGCTGCAAGTGTGGACTAAATCACTTGCGAAATATTTGTAAGTGTGTACTAAATCATCTTCATAGGTGACTTAACATTTTATGATTTAGACCGGCCTAAAAATCGACTTATGACATCTTAGACAGGCTGAATTAAATCACGTTTGACGGCTTAAGTGAGACCTAAACATTTTATTTCATGATTTAATTCTCAAACAAATTAACATGACCCATCATTAAATTAAAGAGAATAAAACAATATAACGCAAAAGAAATGGTAGCAGTGTGTTTAGATAATATAATTGTAGAGCATCAAAGAGCACACAATATTTGACTTTTTTGGTATTTCTAATCTAAAGCTTATTTTTTCTCCGAATTGTCAATGTAATTATTAAATGATGACTATGACTATCTTTATCAAGCTCCTTCCATCCGAGTTGATTTTTCTACACTTCATTTCCACCATTTTCAGAAAGAAAGCAGAGAGGTATATAGGTAAAAGAAGAAGAGAGGTCTTTCCACAAGGGAAGTATTCTCTGTATTCACAACAGAGATAAAACAGAGCTGCAGAGAGACCACGGATAGGTACGGGCTTTTTCATTTTTATTGGGACCTCATCTCATCTCTACACTTTTGTTCTTGTAATGAATTTCCTGGTATATTTGAAAGAGCCTTTATCCACAAACCTTATTACTTTCAAGATAAAATTAAATTTGTGAAGAAATTTAATTTATTCCATGAACATATTAATTTCTTTTCTGATAGAGGTATCCCAAATAGGTACCCATCCCGTGCGTTTAGACTTTAGATCTTATAATTGTAAAGCATCGAAGCGCATACAATCGATCTTTGAATCTTTTGGTATATTTTTACCCAATTATCAAATGTGAATATAACTAAATGATGACCACCCGTATCAAACCCCTTCCGTCTGTGTTAATTTTTCTACACTTCATTCCCACCATTTGCAGAGAGAAAGAGAGAGCTGCATCCCATACATGGAAGCATTCTCTGTACTCATAACAAAGAGAAAGCAGAGCTGCAGCTGGACCAGGACCACAGATAGGTACGAGCTTTCCATATCCCTCTACTTTTGTTCTTCCAATGAATTTCATGGTATACTTGAAAGAACCTTTTATCCACGGAAATTGTTATCTTCAAAGGGTGAATTTGTCAAGAAATGAATTCTTCTAAACTTACTTTCTTCATCTCTCTAACTCCACATGCAAATTTTCTTATAACGTTAAATTTCAAATAAATACTTGTAAAAATTCTAATTTAATACAAATTTTAACTATGCACATGCTAGATCGCCTCACTATATAACATGAATCAATATTAAAGGTCTCCACGCATTATAGGTGTGGTTTAGATTGACCCGAATTCTAATCGTACGGTCTATAAATTAACTAAAATGGTACCTTAACACATAGGATGCGACTTCACCAAAAACTAGATAAGGGTGTAAAAGTCACGAGTTCGACTGACAAGGGGAGTCGAACACGTCAGAGTTAAGAATTATTGAGACGTTAGAAGAAGAGACACTGACAATCCAGAGATACAAGGGATCGAACGGAGGTCTGGAGGAATTCACATCCCCTCAAGTTACCTGACTAAGTACAATTGAAACAGACGGTCTAGTAGCATTCTTTTAACTTGGCACGAAGCTCAAAGCATAAATAATACTGGCCTTGCTGCGCCATCCCGAATAGGCGCCGGCTGATAATAAATCTGAGCCGTCTGTTTCAATTGACTTGAGTCAGGTACCTGGGAGGATACAGATCCGGTGTGGAGGTCATTTGACAGACCTATTTCTCTCAATTAGGTTCCACGGAAGTATAATTGTTAGATAAAAGTTGACGATATTAAAAATATATAAATTTCTCATTTTTTTTAGCTAGGGGTGTCAATGGTGCTCTTTTAACTGTTAATTAAATCTGAAATGTATTCGATAAGACGAGTATGGGTAGAATTCTTTATCGTTAGTTTATCGGGTATAGGTATAGTTAAGAAAAAATTTCGTTAACTTATTAAGTAAAGATCATACGAGTAAGAGCTATTTTGTAACTAATTATAAGGGGCAAAGTTGATTTTTAATGAGCATGAGTATGAAAATAGCTCTCAGACCCGTACAAGACTCATTGACAATGACACCCCAATTTGTCATAGTAATCCAAAACTAAATAATTTGCAACTTCTTTTTATAGCAAATTCCCTCAGCTCATATTTTGCCATAAAACTTTGGGTATATATCCTTTTTCATTCTACTATTGCCTTTGCAAGTAATTAACTGTTTTTTTTTGCAAAAGAAATTAAGCAGTCAATTTGGTGTAAATTGCAGTTAGTTGGCAGTTAGCAACTTGGAAAACACAAATTCTACAATCATAGCTTCATATGGCTGCAAAAGGGCTTTGGCATGCAAATTTCCCAGAAGAAGGGGATAATGTCCTCGATACACTGAGTGAACCAGAAGCCATTTTTGAATGTTACCAGACAATACCAACAACTTTTTCGAGTGACAACCTAAACCAGAATGCCACACCTAATCCTTTGGTAAGCAATGGTATAGATAGCCAAGAGGCTTGTGATCTCACATCCAACGCAATAATCAACTACATAGGCCAAATTTTGTTAGAAGAAGATATACATGATGACATAAGCATTTGTCAAGAAGAGGAAGATATTCGAGAAATAGAGAAATCCTTCTATGATACCATTGGGAAAGAGTACCCTCTTGCACCTACCTTTGCCCAATTCCAGCCACCTCAAAACGGTAATGCTACCAATAGTGGTTCCAGTAATGCTATAACAAATGTTTCGGAGAATGAGGTGCTACCATACAGTAACTTGGGACCCGTCTTGATCAATGCTGACAATATATCTACTTTAGTTATGGAGAACCTTCCGGTCACACCAGTGCAAAAGGGTGCTGAAGAAGCAATGAAGTTTCTTCCATCTATTGAAAAGTTGTTTGTTGGTTTAGAGCCAAATAGAACTGAGTTTAATGAGAAACCCAAGGAAAATGATATCAGTGAGAACATAGCAATATGTTATGAGACCTGTACTAAAAAGTGTGCAAGTAACGATAGAGAACCAGATCTATCAGAGGGGCAAGCTCGCAAGCAACGAGCAATTTCCTCTGATGATCCAGCAAGAAATGAGAACTTGGATCAATTTCTCCTTTACCGTGGTAGCGAGTATGTGAAAGAGGTTATCTCAGTACGTGAAAGTATGAAACAAGGTATGAAAAATGATTCACCGGAGCATTAGGTGGACACAAGGAGTAAGAAGGCATTAGTAAAGAAGGAAACTGAAGATGACTTGGCGAATCTTCGTTCTCTCCTAATTAGTTGTTCTGAAGCAGTTTATGCTAGCAACTACCACAGGGCCAATGAACTAATCAAGCAAATAAGGAAACACTCATCTCCTATGGGACATGGCGACCAACGTATGGCATATTATTTCGTGGATGCACTCGAGGCATGCTTGGTTGGTACGGGAAGTGACATCTACCATAATCTACTGTCGAGGCAAGGAACTGTGACTGACTTTTTGAAAGCTTTTCGTGTTTATCATGCAATTTGCCCGTTTATGAAGGTACAATATTACTTCTCTGTCCAAACAATCCTAAACATCGCAAAAAATGCCACCAAGGTTCATATAATTGACTTTGGAATCCACATGGGATTCTTGTGGCCATCTTTCTTTGAACGTCTCACAAGCTTAGGAAGTACACTGCCTAAAATCCGTATAACTGGCATAGAATTTCCACAAAAGGGTTTCCATCCAAACAGACTAGTTGAAGAGACAGGAAGGCGGTTGTCAGAATATGCTCAGAGATATAATATCCCTCTCACGTATCAAGGTATAGCATCCAAATGGGAAAACATTACAATTGAAGATCTTAAGATTAAAGAAGATGAGATTTTAGTGGTAAATTGCATGAACCACTTAACACGAGTTGTATTCATCCATATAAATAAAAGTACTCATCTTTGAGAAATAATTATATATGGAAATATTACGACATTAAAAGCATTAATTACGCGGAGATAGTAGGGTACCACAACTGCCGTCTGCTAAAAACATAAGAAAATGCGTAATTAAGTGGGGGGACCGCACAACCGCCATCATTAACTACCGTGGGGACCGCATAACCGTCACCGCAAGTGGAAATAACATCAAGTATTCATCTATAATACATGAAGTATTCACATGTAATACATCAAGTATTCACCCTGATATATCAAGTATTTTTAAAAAAAACTAGACATATCACACCCATCTTTTACACGTTTTTAGAGGTGATTTTTTTTTCTCCGTTCAATCTAACTAATATTTCTGACGATCTGTGAGGAATTTTGCAAATCTAAAACCACGAACATCTTCTACATAATTTTCTCTTTAAAATGAGATCTGATGACATACTTTCGAGTTATCCGTTGCACAAGTATTCACCCTCGTCATGCAAGTATTCATCTATCATTGAATAAGTATTCATCCTCGTCGTGTGAGGCGGAGGCGAAGGTAGAGGCGGAGAAGGAGAGGCGGAGGTGGGTGGCGGAGGCGGAGAGGGAGAGGCGGGCGGAGGCGGAGGTGGAAGGGGGAGGCGGAGGTGGAAGAGGGAGAGGGAGGGAGAGAGGAAAGAAATAGAAGGAGAAAATCTACTAATTAATTTGTAGGGACCACTAGTTAGTTAGAATTGATTATTATAGTTAGAAAATGAAGTTAGTTAGTTGGAAGAAAAATGGGAGAAGGAATCAAGAGATAACATATAATTACTCTTTTGTATATTACATCTATTCATAACAAATTAAATCATGTTTAAAGAAAATTTATGTTTGTACGGACATCTTATTATTTAAAAAGATGGTCAAGTTTAGGATTAAAAAAAAAATTAAGTTCCTTGGGCTAGCTTGTTGATCAGCTACCACTACTACAGAAAAGCTAATTCTACACTGCACATTGTACACGGTTTTTATAATTTTATATAAAAACCGTGTGTCAAATATGAATTTTTGAAAGGCCAAAAAATATTGGGGAATTATACACGGACACTTAGTTATAAATCAGTGTATAATTGTTTGAGAGAGCTACACGGTTTATTAGGGATCAAAAATCCGTGTGGAAGGAAACCGTGTGGAAAAGATTGTGAGAGTTACACGGATATTATACTAAAATCCGTTTATGAATTGCTACACGGATATTTAATAATAAATCTGTGTAGGAATAGTAAGAGAGCTACACGGTTTTTAGTTAAATGTCTGTGTAGAATAGTTAGAGAGCTACACAGTTTTTTTATCAAATATCCGTGTATAAAGGGTAATGCTACACGGATTGTTTAATAAATAACCGTGTATAACTTGTGAGAGAGCTACACGGATTGTTAAGTATAAATCCGTGTAGAAAATGCTTTGTAGGGTTTTATGTAGTATAAAAGGGCCCCTTCTCTTCCAGAGACTTCTCCTTCCAGCGCCGTTTTGATCAAGTAATTAATACGCTCTCTCTCTCTGTATTGAACTGAGATCTGATTTCTGCAAATGCTAGCAGCTGGAATCTGTCATCTTTGAAGTTTTTATTTTCTCCTCTCTAACTTTCGAAGGTTAGTATATACATATTTTCATTTTTCCTCTCTAATTTTCTGTTCATTAATTATTATTGCTTATTTAATTAGGTGTGTAATATATTCATGCATGCTTGATTTAATTATTAATTAGATAATGTAAATATATAATTAGTGTATTGTGGTCCAATAACCGACCTATAGATGCTTTTAGGTCCATGCCCGTTCAAAATTAATCCAATAGGGATTAATTTTGGACAGTCCCCGTTTTGGGACTACTCTTTGAATATTGTGTCTCATTTAGGATGTGAACACATATTAGTGGATTTTAATTAGTATTTGAGGAAAGTTCGACGGTATTTTCCCTTATTGCTCCTACGAGTATGTGGTTCGTACGCATACTTGGGGAGTTAAGGGGAAATGCTGCCGAATTTTTCTCAAATACTAATTAAAACTCGCTAATATGTGTTCACATATGGGACATAATATTCAAAGAGTGGGTTAGGATTGTAAACCGGCCCTTTGTAAGCCCAAAATTTGGTACAATTTATATGTTGACCATGCATGATTAATTGAACAAATTATTTTTTTTAATTTAATTTACAGATGGATCGAAGTTGGATGTATGAATTGCGACGTGACAGTGAAGAATATTTGGTTCGCGTTGATGAGTTTATAAAATTTGCTGAGAGGTATAGAGTGAAGAAAAAAGAAGAAGACATTTTGTGTCCTTGTAGAGATTGTAAATTTTTTTTAAGATTTGTGGACTTCGAAGAAATTAGAGGTCATTTAATTTGTCGGGGATTTAAGAAGAGATATACATGTTGGATCATGCACGGTGAGAAATTTGGTGAAAGTAGTAGTACCAATAAAGATTTTAATCGTTGTGAATTGAATGATGAGAATGTAGAAATTTCTGATAATTTTGAACTTGATTGGAACGAGGATTATGAGGATGTCGAAATTTTTGATAATGTTGAACCCAGAAACGACGATGATGAGCTGGAGATGAATTTTGGTGAAATTGTAGAACACGAGTTTATTGAAAATCTGGAGGAAATGTTTCGTGATGCGGAAAATGAAATTAGTGATAAAAATTATGATAAATTCCAAAATTTGTCTAATGATTCCAAAAAGCAGTTGTATCCCGGGTGTACCAAATTTATGAAACTGTCAGCTGTGTTGAAATTATTAAACTTAAAAGCAGACAATGGTTGGAGCGATAAGAGTTTCACGTCCTTATTACAGCTTTTACGAGAAATGCTCCCAGATAACAACGAGTTACCCGGTACAATATATCAGGCGAAAAAATTTATATGTCCAATGGGGTTGAAGATCGAAAGAATACATGCATGTCCGAATAACTGTGTATTGTACCGTAATGAGTACGAGACCATGCATGTTTGTCCTAAATGCGGTGTTTCACGGTATAAACGTAAGGACCAGGACAGTACTGATGATTGTAACGAGGACAAAAAGGGATGGCCTCTGGCTAAGGTGTTGTGGTATTTGCTGATAATACCGAGATTCAAACGGTTGTTTGCGAATTCTAAGGATGCGAAATTATTGCGTTGGCTTGAAGAAGAGCGCAAAAAAGACGGTAAACTAAGGCACCCGGCCGATTCTCCTCAGTGGAGAAACATTGATAGACACTTCAAAGAATTTGGTTCCGAAATGAGAAACCTTAGGATTGTGGTGAGCACAGATGGAATGAGTCCGTTTGGAAGCTTGAGCAGTCGGCACAGTACTTGGCTAGTTCTTATATCCATCTATAATCTTCCTCATTGGTTGTGCATGAAACGCAGATATATAATGATGTCATTACTAATCCAAGGACCCAAGAAACTCGGAAATGGCATAGATGTGTATCTCGCACCATTAATTAAGGACCTCCAGAAATTGTGGCGTGATGGCGTCCCGATCTGGGATGCGTACAGCAAAGTGGTATTTCAAATGCGGGCCATAGTGTTTTGCATAGTAAATGATTTCCCCGCGTACGGGAATTTATCGGGTTACACTTGTAAAGGAGCAAAAGCGTGCCCTATCTGTGAAGATGACACGCAGGTGCTGAGGCTGAAAAATTGTCAGAAGAATGTTTTCATGGGGCATCGTAGGTTTCTTCCTGTTAATCACCCAAACTGTAAGAAGAAGAGAGCATTCAACGGGAAAATTGAGCTTGGATTGGTCCGTCGTCCATTAGACAGGAATAGTGTCTTCAATCGGGTAAAAAACCTTGATGTTATTTTTGGAAAATGTGCCGAAGCACCACCAAAGAATATTTGGAAAAAAAAGATCCATATTTTGGGAGCTACCGTACTGGAAATTTTTAGAAGTGAGACATTGCATAGATGTCATGCATGTTGAAAAAAATGTCTGCGACAGTTTGATTGATTTACTATTGAACATTAAGGGAAAGACTAAAGATGGTATTAAAGTTCGGAAAGACATGATAGAAATGGGAATACCCCCCGCACTGTGCACAATGTCGAAGAAAGAGAAAACAAGCTTTTATGAATGCCTTCATAGTATTAAAGTCCCATCAGGGTATTTCTCGAATATTAAGAATCTGGTGTCGAAGAAGGACCTGAAATTGCTTGGTCTGAAATCCCACGACTGTCATGTTTTACTGACACATATGATTCCTATTGCAATTCGGGGAATTTTACCAAAGGAGGTTCGGGAAACCATTACGAAGTTCTGTACTTTCTTCAATGCAATCAATTCCAAAGTGATAGACTCTCTAAAATTGGACTCTTTACAAAGGGAGGTCGTCGTTACTTTTTGCCAACTTGAGATGTATTTTCCGCCATCTTTTTTCGATGTTATGGTTCACCTTGCTGTTAATCTTGTGAGAGAAATTCAGATCTGTGGTCCCGTGTTCCTGCGGTATATGTATCCATTCGAGAGATACATGGGCATCTTGAAAAAGTACGTGAGGAACTGACATCGGCCCGAAGGTAGCATTATAGAAGGATATTCCACAGAAGAGGTGATTGAGTTTTGCACCAACTACATGGCCGGTGTGGATCCTATTGGCGTTCCGAAATCTTGATAGTCGGGACAATTGGGTTGAGAGCCGTAGTTGCTGATATAAATGATCTACAGAAGGCACATTTTATTGTACTACAGCACAAGACAGATGTTGCTCCCTACATAGATGAGCACATGACAATCCTTCAACAACAGAACTACACGAGAGGTCAGAAGTGGCTTACTAACGAGCATAATCGTTCTTTTATAGGATGGCTGAAAGAAAGAGTGAAGTCACACCCCGTACCTGAAATTGTTAGACTGCTGGACGAAGGACCCCAAATTATTGTCAAAACATTCCAAGGATACGAAATTAACGGTTATACTTTTTACACTAAACAGCAAAGTGAGAAGAGCTGCAAAATAGTGGGGTGACGTTGGTGGCGACGTCTCAAGAATTCAGTAGATCTGGAGATGGCCGGGCTGTAATAGCATCAAGATCATATTATGGCGTCATTGAAGAAATTTGGGAGCTCGTTTACAATCCTCGCCTGAGCATTCCCTTGTTTCGGTGTCAATGGGTCGAAGACCGGGGTGTTAAAGTTGATAACGACGGGTTCACACTCGTTGATTTTAACAAAGTTGGGTATGTTGATGATTCGTTTATACTCGCCAAGCAAGCCACCCAAGTCTTTTATGTCGTTGACCTGAGTGATGATAGGTGGAGCGTCGTCCTATCTGGAAAAAGAAGGATTGTCGGGGTAGAAAATGTCGTCGATGAAGAAGAGTATGACCAGTTCGACGAAATACCTCCATTTTGTGCCGATATGCAACCTAAGGTAGCAACAATTGAAGAAAACGACGGAGCAAACTACATGCGATCCGACCACAATGAAGGATTATGGGCCGAGAGTACTGTTGAAAAGGAGAAAAAAAAGGAGAGAAAGGAAAAAAAAGCCGGTGTGTAATATTTATTTTTGTTTAAAATTTAAACTTGTAATATTTCTTTTTTAGAAACAACTTTGTAATAATAAAACATTTCTAGTTCAAATATTATTATTAGATTTTAAATATTAGTACAAATATTAAATATTAAAAATAAAATATTTCTATTTCAAATATTAGTATTAGTTTTTAAAATATTAGTGACTTCTTAAATAATGAAATAAAAAATAAAATATTAGTATTAGATTTAAAATATTAGTAGGAATATTAATATTACGAATAAAATATTTGTAGTTCAAATATCAAATATTAGATTTCTCTAGTTCAAATGTTAGTTCATTTTTTATAATAATGGTACAAAATTTCTATTTCAAATATTAGTATTAGTTTTCAAAATATTAGTTAAGATATTATATAATAAAAATAAAATATAAAATATTAGTATTAGTTTTTAATTACTAGTACAAATATTAAATGTCTATAGTTCAAATTTTAATTGTCTATAGTTCAAATATTAATAATAATAAAAAAACCGGGTATTAGTTAATATTAGTATAAGTTTTAAATATTAGATGTGATATACTATTTTAGTTAATTTATTATTAGTTTAAATAATATAAAAAATAAAAAGAAACATAATTTAATATGTTTGAACTTTTTGTACACGGACTTTTAGTTAATAGTCCGTGTATAAATAGTCATTGTACACGGATTTAACTATAAAACCGTGTATAAAAGGGCTGAGAGCTACACAGACTATTAACTAAAAGTCCGTGTAGAAAGGGGAATTGCACACGGACATTTACTTATTTGTCCATGTAGAAAGAAAAATTGTACACGGTGGTGAACTTAATAATCCGTGTAGAAAGAGTTAAAAATATAATTCAAAAGTCCTTTCTCTTCTAAATTTTCATTAGCCGCACGCCATTTGAGTTCCAAAAGCTCCAAAATCACTCCGGCCACTGCCACCACTCCGGTCCACTCCGCCATTGTCGGTCCTCTGCCACCTCTCCGGTCCACCCTCTCATCTTGATAAGCCTCAATTATATATACTTTTGATTAAGCTTGGGGGATTTTGATAAGCCTCAATTATATATACTTTTGATTAAGATTTAACCTAAAAAACTAAGTCAATTTCCTTGTATTTTAGTGTAAATTTGTGTTAAAATATGCCAAGAACCAAGTTACTGCCAAAGTCTATTTAAATTACAGGAAATAGAGCAAATTGTAGATCTTCCCGCAAGCTTTCTGAAAAGTGGTAGAATATTGAAAACGGAGTTACGGATGATGATTTATGCCCGTTTGAATTTCAGTTTCACAGAAATCCAGAGAGTTTTGCGGCCTGTACAAGAATTTCGTGCGGGCCGCACAATGGGTCGCATAGAATTACAGCTGCCGACATACAGTTCGTATTTTGGCCATATCTTGGTCATACGAACTCCGATTTGGATGAATCAAAGCTTGAAAAAACCAGGACAAAAATATCTACAACTTTCATGAAGGAAACAAATCCAAATTCGGAATGTAGAATTTTGTGCAGCCACATCTTGTTTATACGAACTCCGATATGGCCGCACCAGCTTAGATTTGGATAGATTTTATTGCCAACTTCGCCCGATTCACTTCCAGATCTTGTTTACTTGCTCCCAAAGGTACAAAAATTGCTATAGAATAGCCAGGAGGCAGCAGGAGAAGGGGATCTCTTCTTCCATCTTTTTTCTAGGTTCTATTCTTCCAAACTTCTTCATTTTTATTCCCTCTTCTCCACAAATCAAAGGCTTTTGGATTGAAGGATTGAAGGCTGATTCGAGTGAGCAAATACCAAAGACAAGGAGCGGCAAACTAGGAGATTGGTGTATTCTCTTCTCTTATTTGTTTATCTAGGTTTTTAGTCATGTTTTCTCTTTTGTATCTCTTGGATGTTAGTGCACCCATGAGAGGCTAGATTCCTCTCTAGGGGCTTAGGCTAAAATCATGAACTTGTGTTAGATTTGTGCTTACTTGGATATTTGTTCTAGATAATGATTGTTTGATACTTGATTGATCTTGTTAATTTAATTATTCATGTGTTTTTGTGATTTGCGATTTATTAATTAGTGTCTCGCTTAGGTTTAACCAACTTAAGGTGTTAGGATCAAAGAATTGATAGAACCAAATAACTTGCATGAATAACTCTAGGATTGAGATTAGAAATGACCAAATCTATTTCTTAGTCCGGAACCACAAGAACAATGGTTGAATTAAGGTGAATGACTTAATCGTGAAGCCTTATATTCGATTGGGACCCCTAAAATTGAACCGAATTTTGGCACTTAATCGTGAAATGTCAATATTTAGAAATAAATTAGGCTAAACATGTGCTTAAGTTCTAGATAATTAGGGTGAATGACTTAATTGTGAAATCCGAACTATCTAGACACGTCATTAATTCACGAAAGTGACCCTTCTTGATATATTAGGTTTATAAATTCCAAAATTACAAGCATGAATTTAGAAACCAAGTAGTGTGAACTTGATCAAGAGATTGAGAGCCGATAGCCCTTAGATTCTATCTCTTTGATTACAAACTCCTTTTTATTATTTGTTTAGAATTGTTTTGTCTTGTTTCAACTCCAATTCGGGTATTGAACCCATAATTTCAGTTTACAACAAAAACCCCCTATTTACTTTATTTGAATCATTTTAGAATTAATTATTTAGTAGAAAATAATTTCTCCGTTATCTTTGGATCGATACCTATTTTACTACAAGGATAGGTTGTATGCTTGCAACCAATCTATCATTGTGTATTAAGGTTTTATAAATTTAAAGTGAAAAGTGTATTACAAATTGACTCATAATCCAATACCAAAAATACACATCACCTCTCTCGGTAAAGTACTCTTCACTTCTTTGATTTTGGCCGAGTTCGGGTTGTTGATTTTCCCGAGTTCAAAACAGATTTTACATAAAATTAGTTTTTCTTTTTTAATAAACACAGAAAAATCTGTTGTATTTCCACTGCCACCACTCCAAACTGATTTTGGCCGAGTTAGGGTTTAACAAAGTTATAATTTTTATATTTTATGTTTTCTGTTATAATAAAAATCAAATTAGTTTTCAGTTTAATAAATTAGTTTTTCTATTTTATATAAAATCTGCTGCATTTTTTCTGTTTTATTTTTTTCTGTTTTGATTTAAAAACTGATTTTACCAAGTTCAAAACAGATTTAATTTACAGATTTTACTGTTTTATCTAAATTATGGTGGATGTATGCAAAACCTATTAACTAAATTGATTAGGTCTAATTGATTATATATGGTATGTATGTATGTACTCCAAACGGCCAAAATGACCTCTGTTGGTAAATTGATCAGTGCAGATCAATGCGGGGGCCAAAACAGATTTATGACTTGACCAACAGATAGAGGACTCCAAAACACACAAAATGGACACAAATTTCATATTTTTCTGATTATATTTCAATTTTATATGAAATTTCAAAGTTCAGCTTTTTAATTCATATTTTCTGCTATTTAAAGGTGCAGAATTTTCATTTTGAGAGGCTGAACTTTGGAAATTTATATAAAATCGAAAAAAAATCAGAAAAATATGAAATTAATGTCCATGTTGTGTGTTTTGAAGTCTTCCATTTAATTGTGGTGTTCATTTTGCATTTTATTTCTCTGTTTCCTCACTATTTTACACATAGGTCCATTACTTTCTTTTAATATTTCTTTGTATGGCAGAACCATGTCGGTTGAGGGTGAGCACATAGATGTGATGGCAGAAGAGGATCAGCAAGCTACTGCCTCACCAGAAAGAAGGAAAAGAGGTCCGACAATGTACACAAGCACGTCCGAGAAGAAGCAGTTGGAAATCCGGTTCACGGAAGACGGGCGTGCGCAAGGTCCAAACCGAATGGCGTACTCAAATTGGTGTTGCAATTTGGTGAAGCGAAAGGAAAGTATCCTTGTAGAGAGTTGGAATAAGTTTGATAAAGAGGAGAAGAACGACTGGTGGAACATGGTGAAAGTAAAGTACCGAACAACTCTTTACTTTATTTTCATTGTTGTACATGAAATTAAATACAGTGAATTTGGTGTCAATCAGGCTCAGTGGAACATCGAGAGCGATACCCCCAAAGGCTAAGACTCTGAGGATAATGAACGAAGGTTGGAAGCAATTCAAGAGCACGCTGAAGACAGATTTCATGGAGATAGAGAGAAATCCGGTAGGGTACTATTCTTGGCTAACACAAGAGGTGTGGGAGGAGTTTCAAGCTTTGAAGTCCACAGAAGAGTTCAAGGTATATAACATTATCCAAAGTAGTTTTTGTTTTTTCTCGATCTTCAATTATTTTCCTAAAACTAATTGATTTTCTTGCACATGTGAAGAAAAAAAGTGCCGAAGGTAGGAGAATTGCTGCCATGAACAAGTATCCGCACCATTTAGGGTCAGGTGGTTACGAGGGTAAGTCGGCAGAGTGGAGGACAGTACTAGAGCAAAACAAAGATTCCTACTCACCCGTGGTTAGGATCCAAAATCCTAGGGGCCAAGATTGGTTCATGGGTAGATCCGAGTTAACCGCTGACGGGAGGATAGTACTCCCAGAGAAATTGCAACCCGTGGCTCAGAGAATGGTAAGAGTCCTTTGTTATAACTTTGTGTCATTCAAACGAAATTATAACTCCGAATGTACATCACTTGGTCTTTTGCTATAACTAATTTTTCTATTAACAGTTGGAGGTGGAGCAGGAGGTCAATTCGGGTGCCCGGACGGTCGAACGACAAAATGATTCCTTGGCCGCAGTGCTCGAGAATCCAGAACACACGGGCAGGGCAAGGGGTGTAGGGGCCTACAGGGGCTGGAAGGAGGTGTTCCGAGTTGAGGGACAAAAACCTCGAAGAAAACCTCGTGCCAAAGTAAATAAAGATGAGATAGTTGCGCAGGTACGCGCGGAGGTCAGCAAAGAGTACGATGCAAAGCTGGCTGAGATGGAATCAAGGTTGTTGAACCGGTTTTCATCTCTTACACAGCAATCCGAGCAACCACCTCCTATTTCGCTGGGAGTTCGACGAAGTAGCCAAGCATCCGGGACTTGGGTCTTAGATGATTTGGAATATCTAAAGGTAATCACTACTGTTTTATAGTCTAAAGGTAATTAATACCTGTTTGTAACCTTGTTAGACAATATCGCACCATTAAAAAGTAACAACTTTTTGATAATTGCAGGACCCCAGAGCATGCGACCTCGTCCTATGGCAGGGTAGTGTTCCTCTGACCGTTGCTATGGGCGTTGTACTTCCAGGAGCCCCAAGTGTACACCATGCTCAGCTCAAGCCCGACCATGCATGCGTGCAGGTTGACTTAGTCATGGAGGGATGGGGGCGCGTACCTCTTCCTGCCCCTACCAGTGATATGTTTGTTCTCGATGATGCTCGGAATTCATTTGTCCAATGGCCCAGGAGTCATATTATTTTGCATCAGGTAATCTCTAAATAATCCATTTCATTTGTTACATTCAAATCATTCTTTTTCAAAAAACTTGAAGAAGATATGTTAATTTTAATGCAGACACGAGGAGATGATGTCATCGGTGCACAGGAGATGATGTCACCGGTACGGACTGTTGTGGCTTGCGACGTCGGGGCTGATGCGCCAGGATCACCAGACCATCCTATGGTCACCGAAGAAGAATACAGTCGTTTGCCCAGTGATTTGCGCCTTCTCCACGACCGCTTGATGTCGGCACCCGAAGGCATGAAGGATATCATCATCCCTGTCCCACCTGGGATGTTTCTACACGAAGGCAGGGTTCTCATTCTGTCGTTCAAAGACTTCAAGGACATTCTCCACCACTCATCATCCGATAGATGGCTCGATGTGTCGTTCATCACCATTTTCCTCATGTTAGTGACCCAAAATTATTTTCATTATTGTATACAACTCAAATATATATTCTAATGTAAAATGATGAGTTTTCAGGAAGCTAATCCGAAACTGTAATGAGATGGTACAAAGGAAGAACTTGTGCATATTTCTGGACCCCGAGAGAGTGAGTGCCACGTTCCTGAGATGTTATTCGGATATGGCTATCGAGTACATGTGTCCAGCGCTGCATCGTGCTATGGAGGAGGAGAAGAAATTCATTATCGTGCCATACCACCAGAGGTTAATTCTAACCTTAGCTTATGTATTGTTCATATTAGCAAACACTCGTGTCACTATTATATGCTAAAGTTCTTTAATTTTTATCCTCCCACAGCAAACACTGGTGTTTGATTATCATTGTGCCTTACCTAAATATGAGCATAATCGTTGATTCTTGTAAGCCCAAAGGAAATATCCTTGCTAACAAGTGCAAATATATCTTCTCTTATGTCAATAAGTAAGCAATAATAATTTAATTGGTTTGAATTTTTTTCAATTATATCAAATTATAAAATTGCTATAAACATTCACTCAATTTTGTAAGGGCTTTTGCGAAATATGTTAAAGAGGGAGGATTGCATAATAAGCACCAGAAAACCAAGTTGTGTTGGAAGTGGTTGCTGGTGAGCACACTATAAATTTATAATTTCATATATTGTCTAAAAAAATATTGTCATTCTAACATAGGCCGCTAAATGCAAATTTCAGGGCCTGCAACAGTTGGAGAGTTGGGAATGCGCTTATTACACGATGATTTTCATGTTTGACTTTGTCGAAAGAATACAATTCCAATTCCCAAAAGCGGTATGTAATTCATATTAATTGTTCCTATATAATAGCAATTGATATTTGCAACTGTATTTCATCTACCTTTTCTTGTTACTAACTAATACCAAATTGTAATTGTAGAATGTGCCAAAGGAACTGCATTACACCAAGGAGCAGATCGACGATATCAGGTGTGTGTGGGCAAGGTGGTTTCGAATGGAATTTTGTAATGCTCAATATGGATTTCCATAATTTTCTATAATTTAGTGTATATGAATATTGTATAATTTATTGCATATGGATTTCTGGCTAATCTGGAAAATATGGATTTCTTGCTAATCTGGAAAATATGAATTTCTTGTTATATGAATTTTGAATAGTTCTGTAACAAAACTGGCTAGCAAAACTGGAGGCTAGCCCAAAAACAAAAAATACAAAAAAAAAAATGTTCTTTCTACACGGACATTTAACTAAAGTCCGTGTAGAAAAAAGTAGAGCCACACGGACATTTAGTTAAATATCCTTGTAGAAAGAGGAGAGCTACACAGACATTTAACTAAATGTCCGTGTAGAAAAAGTAAACCTACACGATTTTTTAGTTAAATGTCCGTGTATAAAAAGAATCCTACACGGTTGTTTTGGGATATCCATGTAGCTCGGTAACATGGAGAGCGACACATTCTGGTATTTTTATATGGCTGTTTGTGAAGTTATCCGTGTAGAATTATTGAAATTGTACACGGGCAAAAGTCCGTGTGTAGTTATTGAATTATTCGTACACCCTCGTTTAAACACGGTAGGAAATCCGTGTAGCTCCTCCATTATTGTCCGTGTATAATATCTTTTTTTGTAGTAGTGCCTCCATGCACTGAATTCCTTAAATTGATTCAATCTCTTCTTTGATTAACATAAACCAAATGAAATAGGAAAAAAAAAAGAGAAAGAGGAAATGCGAAGGAAATTTAGAGAAAATAAAAAGAAATGTTTTAATAAAAAAGATATGATATGGAGTCTTGTTCGATTGGAATTCCGACTACGTCGTGTTGATTCTGAACAGTCGTTGCATCTTGAATTGGATTTCTGGACTAATTGCTATCAGGTAACCGGACTTCTCTATAATCTGTGTTTTCGATTTGTTTGGTTGAATTGGATGTTTTAATTGGATATTGGATTATGATGCATATTTTAACGGGATAGCGGGTCTGAGGTTCGAATTTGATTGTGAAATGATATGATTGTGTGAAATGAAATGAGATCGATACTGTGTGACTTGTTTTACTGACGACCTAGACCCATGTGCTATCATTGTTAAATATGCAGGCATAATTTGATGTGAATTTGTGTGGATTAATCCAGTCTATTTGAATGGTTGTTTAAATGAGCCAATTATAGAGAAGCGCGTCGTTAAATAACCGGTTACTGAGCTTTGTAGCTTATTCCGTATTGTTTCTTTGTTTTTCTGTTTGCGACGTAGGTTGACGGGACGATGGATGGATGTCCGGATGCCTCTCTTGTCGTGATCCCGGCCCGGCGGCGGGGTTGTGACAATTTTGGTATCACTTTAGTTGTAACACCCCGACAATAGGGCATACAACCCGCTACGCTCATTAGCGCAAGGCGATTCCATAATCATACACAATATATATACATACATTACCAATGACAAATACAAGGCCCACAATACATGAATAAACCTTTCTTTTAAGTTTCGAAATTTACATGTAACAAACAATTGGAAAATAAACCTGTTACGGTACAATAAAATACAATCGAAATACCATAACAGATCTATTTTAAGTAAACCAAAGACTCATCTTTGTGGCATGTCACAGTCCTCTAGTTCAACATCTCATTTTTGTGTCTTGTGCTTTGTACCTGGAACCCACCGAAATGGAAATATGAGAGATTGAAAATCTCCCAATACGGTATTCAGTTCCAGTCGAGTTATTCTAAGACCCAACCAACTAAACCAAAGCCACACCGAGCATAATTATAAAAGAGCAACATTAATGATCAAGCAAAATAAATAATTAAGAAGTAATAATAATAACTGCAGCAACCTTAAGAGAAACCTTGAAACAAAATTTAATCTTTTTCCATGCATATGATCTGATATAGTTACCCAAATGCAATGCTCACGCAATTAGATTGATTATAAATTCAAACATGCATGAATTTCTAACATATTATATCAAATACTAAAAATGCTCATGAATCTTATTTAATGCACAGTTGTTCTTGTAAAGCAAGTCTTTTAGCATTTCTATCTTACGATCCAGATTCAACACTCATCTGACTACGGGTCATGCGCTACCACGAATACAGTGCCTACACAATTTCTGTTATGCGCATAACCTGAAATTGTGCGCTTACCACGAATATGGCGCCTACGTGCCTTCAGTTATGCGCTTCCACGAATCAACGGCGCCTACCATAACTGGATCACGCGCTACCACGAATACGGCGCCTACGCAATTTATGTTATGCGCTTCCACGAATTAACGGCGCCTACATAACAAAAATTACGCGCTTACCACGAATACAGCGCCTACATGACCCCGGTCATGCGCTACCACGAAAAGACAGCGCCTACATGACCGGTCAAGTTTCCAAGTTCAATATTCCATCAATACATTACCACGGTCATGCGCTACCACAAAAAGACAGCGCCTACATGACCGGTCAAGTATCCATTTTAATATTCAATCAATTACACATATGACTACATGTTATGCTTCATGAGAAATTATACTATGCATTCTTATCATGCATGCCACTGTTCACTTAAATCAAATTATGATCCAACCATATGAATTATTATATCAAATCATGCATCAATTTCAGAATAGTATGATCATGTTTCCTAAGACATTTCATGCATTCATATCATACAATTTAAAACTATAACAAATATCTTTAGTAGGACAAACAAATTAGATATCAGCAAGCAATTATCAGGAAAATAGTAACCATGCAAACCAAATCTTGTTTCAAATAATATTAAATCAACTGATTCAATCATGTTATTCTCTAGTCCCATAAATTGATATAGAAACTGTTAAATACCATACTTGAGGCTTATGCATACAATTCTAAATTACAATACCTTGTCTAAAGTGTGTCATCATGCAACCCAATTTGGTTAACCAATTAGCGGGGATGTTATTCCATAGTCTACTAATTTTAGTGCAGTCCATTTATATAAATTTCAATGCAGTCCCCTTTATATTTGGTCAATACCCATATGCTATGTTAATTATGCATGCCTTGCAAACATGAACCATTACCCAATAATTGATCAATACTTACTCTATAACAATCAAGCAACCCAAATCAACAATTATAAGCAAGCAATCAACAAATCAAACAAACCAAATCAACACTTATAATCTAGCAATCAACAATCAATAAAATTAGTTGAAAGGGGTTAAGAATAACTCGAAATCCGCACCTGTTCATGACGACACGACGTATCTCAAAATCAAGCCCGTTATTCTTGGTCAGCTATTTGAGTCATTCAAGGAGTGGCAACAGAATCATGAGCAAGCGAGCAAGCAAATCCGAGAATATTCCTTCACCTTAGTCCCCATCTCGTCACCACCGCATAGGGCTGCTGACACCTTTCCTCTCTTCTCTTTCTTTTTCTCCATTCCGGGAGAGAGACTCCAATTCGGGTATCGTAGAGGCCAGGGTCGATACCAAGGATCGAGCCTTACCTCACAGCCGCCTCAAAATCAGCGAGTTCTTGGTGCTGAGAGAGAGTGTGGAGGTGCAGCAGCGGTGGTCTGAATGAGGCAGCGCTGGGTGTTCTAGGGTTTTGAGGGAGAGCGTCAAACAGTAGAGAAGAGCAGCAGGGGCGGAGATCGGCAGCCGGCCGAGGCGGAGGCGGAAACGTGTCACAACCCCGCCGCCGGGCCGGGATCGCGACAAGAGAGGCATCCGGACATTCATCCATCGTCCCGTCAATCTACGTCGCAAACAGAAAAACAAAGAAACAATACGGAATAAGCTACAAAGCTCAGTAACCGGTTATTTAACGATGCGCTTCTCTATAATTGGCTTATTTAAACAACCATTCAAACAGACTGGATTAATCCACACAAATTCACATCAAATTATGCCTGCATATTTAACAATAATAGCACCTGGGTCTAGGTCGTCAGTAAAACAAGTCACACAGTATCGATCTCATTTCATTTCACACAATCATATCATTTCACAATCAAATTCGAACCTCAGACCCGCTATCCCGTTAAAATATGCATCATAATCCAATATCCAATTAAAACATCCAATTCAACCAAACAAATCGAAAACACAGATTATAGAGAAGTCCGGTTACCTGATAGCAATTAGTCCAGAAATCCAATTCAAGATGCAACGACTGTTCAGAATCAACACGACGTAGTCGGAATTCCAATCGAACAAGACTCCATATCATATCTTTTTTATTAAAACATTTCTTTTTATTTTCTCTAAATTTCCTTCGCATTTCCTCTTTCTCTCTGTTTTTTTTTCCTATTTCATTTGGTTTATGTTAATCAAAGAAGAGATTGAATCAATTTAAGGAATTCAGTGCATGGAGGTCGGTTTAGGAGTGGAGGTTATTCATGCATGAGGGCCACCTGTACACAAATGCCACATCATTTTTTTTCTTCTAAAGTTTTCATTTTTATAATTTAAACCTTGGAATTCATAAATATTATATACAAATCCAAAGTGTATATATATTTGAAAACTATCTATTACCGGAGTGTTACAAGAATCACAGCAGATTTATTTCCGAAAATATCACATCAGCAATCAGCATCATAATTATTCACAAGTCAAGAGTCAAAGTTGGCGGCCTGATGTGTTTTTGTTTTTTTCAGCAATTATTATCTGGGAGCGGAATAAATACACAAGATTCAATTTTCACCATTTCTCATAAAATAATTATTTCTCTTGATAATACGAAATTATCTTGCAAAGTCCTCTTACTTTATTTGGTTTTAAGAATATAAATTTATGCCTAGCAGGGATGGGTACCGTGCGTTTAGACTTTAGATCCTTATAATTGTAGAGCATCCAAATCCAAGCGCATACAATCTTTGACTCTTTTGGTAACTTTTCTCCGAATTATCAAACCCCTTCCATCTGTGTTAATTTTTTACACTTCATTCCCACCATTCCATTTGCAGAGAGAAAGAGAGAGGTCTTCCTTCATAACATAGAGAAAGCAGAGCTGCATCACATACAAGGAAGAGAAAGCAGAGAAAGTAGAGCTGCAACGGCACAGATTGGTACGGGCTTTCCATACCATATCCCTCTACTTTTGTTCTTCCAATGAATTTCATGGTATATTTGAAAGAACCTTTTATCCATGGAAATTGTTATCTTTAAAAAGTGAATATGTCAAGAAATGAATTCTTCTAACATATTAATTACCATAACAAAACATATAAAACATCACTTTTTCTTTCATTAGGGGCAATTTCATGTATACCCCTTCAAAAACATTGAAATTACATATTTGCCCCCTCTAAAGTTCATAAAATAATATTTACATTTCTAAATTTCAAAAACTTACAAATTTACCTGTTTTATTACTTTTTTTATTAATACTCATTTTAAAATTATAGAATTCTCATTTTACTTTTTATTGAAGAAGCTTTCCCAAATAGTTATCCAGTAAAGCTAGTTAGCCTTAGTAGCCAATACTACCAGTCTTATCCAGTAAAGGACGCTAAACAGTTATCTTTAACACCAAAAGGTCACTAAACCAGTATTATCGATCCAAATTTTATCCATGCACCGCGACTAACAGTACGTGAAGCAACTAACTGGGTTATTAGTTATTACAATTCCAACCACCTTAAAATAAACCCCATAATTACAAAGGAGCCTTCCAAATTTTGGCATATGTGACATGTAATGGCATAATTACATGCCCTAATTCCTAGTAAATTTATTGGGTTCCAGAGTGATGAAACTACGATGTTAGTCGAAATTTCCTCATACCTTATCTCTTGATTTTAATCTGAACAAACTTGGGATGGTAAGAAAATCGAATAATCATAACCAATTTGCTCAATACTAAACGAAAACATAACATTGGAACCCGACATCACCATTCTTTAATCACATCAATGCCAGCCCTGACCAAAACTTCAAATCTAATTAAACCTGACCTAGACTTTAATGAATTATACCGCAACCAATCCAAGGAAGCTAGAGAATACCACTAATGTATCAGTTCAGTTTCTTTTGTACACTACAACGTATACTGACATGAAAAAGACCAACACAAACATAACTGGTATAAGTCTCAAGGAAATTTTAACGACCTGAAATTACTGTAATCATGATCCATTATTTATTTGTGGCTGCGATGCCAGTTTGCAAATGAAAATCATATAGATCATGTTAAATGTAAATGACTGCACAATTCAACATTTCCTTTTCCCTCAAAACTACTTGTCAGGTAGCATAATTCTTAGAGACATTGTTATTCTCGTCCTATTTTTGTTACAAGTAAAAGAGAAAAACTAAATAATTTGCAACTTCTTTTTATAGCAAATTCACTCAGCTCATATTTTTGCCATAAAACTTTGGTTATATATCCTTTTTCATTCTACTATTGCGTTTGCAAGTAATTAACTGCCTTTAGTGCAAAAGAAATTAAGCAGTCAATTTGGTGTAAATTGCAGTTAGTTGGCAGTTTGCAACTTGGAAAACACAAATTCTACTATCATAGCTTCATATGGCTGCAAAAGGGCTTTGGCATGCAAATTTCCCAGAAGAAGGGGATAATGTCCTCGATACACTAAGTGCACCAGAAGCCATTTTTGAATGTTACCCGACAATTCCAGCAACTTTTTTGAGTGACAACCTAAACCAGAATGCCACACCTAATCCTTTGGTAAGCAATGGTACAGATAGCCAAGAGGTTTGTGATCTCACATCTAATGCAGTAATCAACTACATAGGCCAAATTTTGTTAGAAGAAGATATAGATGATGGCATAAGCATTTGTCAAGAAGAGGAAGCTATTCGAGAAACAGAGAAATCCTTCTATGATACCCTTGGAAAAGAGTACCCTCTTGCACCTACCTTGGTCCAATTCCATCCACCTCAAAATAGTAATGCTACAAATAGTGGTTCCAGTAATGCTATTAAAAATGTTTCGGAGAATGAGGTGCAACCATACAGTAACTTGGAGAACCTACCGATCATGCCAGTGCAAAAGGGTGCTGAAGAAGCAATGAAGTTTCTTCCATCCATTGAAAAGTTGTTTGTTGATTTAGAGCCAAATAGAACTGAGTTTCATGAGAAACCGAAGGAAAATGTTATCGGTGAGAACATAGAAATATGTTACGAGACCTGTACTAAAAAGTGTGCAAGTAATGATAGAGAACCAGATCTATCAGAGGGGCAAGCTCGCAAGCAACGAGCAATTTCCTCAGATGATCCAGCAAGAAATGAGAACTTGGATCAATTTCTCCTTTACCGTGGTAGCGAGTATGTGAAAGAGGTTATCTCAGTACGTGAAAGTATGAAACAAGGTATGAAAAATGAGTCACTAGAGCATCAGGTGGACACAAGGAGTAAGAAGGCATTAGAAAAGAAGGAAACCGAAGATGACTTAGCGAATCTTCGTTCTCTCCTAATTAGTTGTTCTGAAGCAGTTTCTGCTAGCAACTACCACAGGGCCTATGAACTAATCAAGCAAATAAGGAAACACTCATCCCCTATGGGACATGGCGATCAACGTTTGGCATATTATTTGGTGGATGCACTCGAGGCACGCTTGGTTGGTACGGGAAGTGACATCTACCATAAACTACTGTTGAGGCAAGGAAGTGTGACTGACTTTTTGAAAGCTTTTCGTGTTTATCATGCAATTTGCCCGTTTCTGAAGGTACAATATTACTTCTCTGTCCAAACGATCCTAAACATTGCAAAAAATGCCACAAAGATTCATATAATTGATTTTGGAATCCACATGGGATTCTTGTGGCCATCTTTCTTTGAACGTCTCACAAGCTTAGGAAGTACACCGCCTAAAATCCGTATAACTGGCATAGAATTCCCACAAAAGGGTTTCCGTCCAGACAGACTAGTAGAAGAGACAGGAAGGCGGTTGTCAGAATATGCTCAGAGATATAATATCCCTCTCAAGTATCAAGGTATAGCATCCAAATGGGAAAACATTACAATAGAAGATCTTAAGATTGAAGAAGATGAGATTTTAGTTGTAAATTGCATGAATCACCTTGAAAAACTTGCCGATGAGACAATTGCCATGAGCTGCCCTCGTGATAAAGTTCTAAGCATAATAAGGGAGATCAAACCACGTGTCTTTATTCATAGAATTATGAATGGCTCATATAGTACGCCGTTCTTTACAATTCGATTTAAGGAAGTTTTATCCAAGTTCTCTTCAGTTTTTGATGTTTTTGAGTCAACTATGCCTCGAGAGAGTGAGGCGAGGCTCCATATAGAAAGGACCATTCTAAGTGCAATAGCAATTAACGTAATAGCTTGTGAGGGTTCAGAGAGAGTGGATAGACCGGAGACGTATAGGCAGTGGCAGGCCAGGATTCTTCGGGCCGGTTTTGTGCAATTACCTGTGGATTCACTGATCAAGAAAAAGATAATGAGAACAGTGAGATCAGGAGTTTACCACAAGGAGTTTCTTGTTGAGGAAGATAACAAATGGCTTTTTTTGGGATGGAAAGGAACAATCTTATTTGGGTTGTCCACATGGAAACCGAATGAGAATTATGAGACTGTTGATTACGAGACTAAATAGTAAGAGCAGGCATGATAAATCTAGCTATATTTTGTGAATGTTTTCTACGTATCATTTTAGCCATTTTTTTTTTCTTTTTCATTAACAACTTTGAGAATGGAGCTTGTATAAGTCTACATGAATTGTTACAAAGTTTTTGTGTTGGTTTTTTACCTTCTATTAATTTTTTTTATTTTATTTAGTATTTTTATATGGTCGCATGGGTATTACATCAAACATGCAGCTTATATATATAAACTAATTTTTAGATTAAAAGAAATGCAACGCAAAATTTTTGTTTACCTAACCGAGGTTTCACTGTGCCTATTGCCATCATTACTCAAGAAAAAATTGGATGCGGCGATTGATTTTGACTTGGTCAAAATCGAAGAGGGTACAAATGACACAGACCCAAGCCCCATTCCTGTTCCCATTCCCAAGACGGGGCCGAACAGGGCCTTAATGTGTAGAGCCAAGGATCTCCACGCATCCTTACTGCGCAGAGGGATTGCGTAGCTTTAGGGTGCGTAGACTTTTTTTTTATTTGAAAATGGTTCATTTTAGAACAGGTACACGGAGTCAATTGAAAATGGTTCATTTTCAGAAGCAGATTCAAGTTAATTGAACGAAGTCAATTGATCATTATTTATTTTTTATTTTTTTAATTATACTTGATTTTCTTTATAGTTTAGAATAAAATTCTACGAGTATTGTAAAATTAACCCTCATATGTCGTATGCAAGTTTGATATGATTGACCCCATTCACCTAAAACTGACATATTAATTTTTGTACTGCAATATGCTAACTAAAATCTGGCTCCGCTCCTGGTCACATTTATATTCTGCAATGAAACATTGATACACCACTGTCGGGATTAATCAGTGTATCAACACATCATCGATGTTTTTGCAATAAATATCGATGTATTGTTTCTAACCTTTAAACAGCCATAACTATTAGTAGAAAATCCCGATTTATGCGTATGACTTTTATTATATGGCATAGCCCACAAAAGCCGATAAAATCAAAATTGCAAAAAAAAAAACGTCGTTTAGTGTCTCAAAACTTCAATTGAAGTTTCTGATCCTCAGCAGTTGTGCATTTTTTTATTTCAATCAAAAACGGTTCGTTAATTTTTCATCAGCAAATTTAATTTGACAATATCTAGCATTCTTAAATTAAGTACTAATATTTAAAGTTTTTTTTTTCTAATTTATTATTGTCCTTCTATATCATGCCTGCGAATTAACCATTTTCCCAAAAAAAAAGGCCTCCCATTTTCCACACAAAAAAAAACTCCACGCAGACGTGTATGGTAACATTGAGGTTTTTCATAAATCAATAGAAAGGTTAAAATTCGAAAAATTGAAAGTGAAAGATACAAAATTTCGGCTTTCTTAATTCATATCGTATTCAATAAAAATATGAATAAAATTAAAAGTGTACGGATAATAGATATAAAATATTCCTTATAGATAACTAAGGTAATTAAATATAAAATTATATAGAATAATTCAGCACTTAGCATTCAATGTTTTAGGTGAAAATATATTCACCAATGATCTATTGTGATTTGTTTGACGGTCATTGCTTATTATATGGCAACTTACAGATTATAAAGTGTTTATTTACATTCTTTTTATTGGGTTTAGGAATTAGAGACATAGTAAGGATTTTTATTAGAAGTAAACAAATTTATTTATACGACTAGCGAGTTACAGTCTTTCATGAATTAATCAATTCAGATTGTAGTTAGTTCTAACTCGGTTCAGTTTAATTCGGGCTAGTTTACATGATAGTATCGGATCGGATTCAAACCTTCAACAAACCCTATCCTGTTTTCAAGTTGCGTTTGATTACACGCTAGTTAATAATTCAGCAATTCCTATAATTAGTGCTAATTACAGCCTCCACATCTCCCATCCATTCTACTGCCACGCTCACATATCATGGTTCACACAGGTTACCGCCTCAAACATCCCTCCACCTCTTTTGATTGAATTTATTTTGGTCTTTGTTTTGGGCCTGACAAAGCTTCTGAGCCTTCTGCAGCAAATTTGATGTCTGGGCCTTCTACCCTCTGATAACATATTAATTTCACTGAATGGAATCAACTAAAATTGTTTATTGAATAATTAATTGTTCATCTATTACATTTTAGTACAACTAGGGCTATACTGTTCATATATTACTTTTTACTTATTATTTAACTAATTATTTATATTAAGAGATGTAATTAATAATACTCTATCAACAAAGATGATTGTCTTCCAGCACCTCTAAAACATGTCGAAGTATAAAGTATTTTCAATAAAATCAATAATGAATTATTCTTGAATTTAATTATGTCACTGAAATTAATTTTGCTTTTTGCCAATAAATATATTCACTTGATGATGGAAATCAAGTGAAGAGATTCCCATGCAGCATGATTTATTTTAGAGGGATCCACTTACAACATTCTATATTTACAACATCTTACAATATGATTTTTAATGTTCAAACAGTCGATCCAAACCGTTTAACATTATCTCTATATTAAAATGTGCTTGGAGATCAAATTTTACATCTAATTTTTTGATATTTTTTACTATTTGTTAATGTCACACCCCAGGACAACCCGCCACGTATTTATATGTAAGGCGTGTTCACATCACATATATTATCAATAACAATATAAATAAAGCCATATTTATTTCATAATCAAAAGAGTTTAACAAACGATCACGGCGGACATGGCTAGTAACACAAGCACTGCCATGCCTGCTCAATGTATCAATTATTAAATCATGGAAACAAAACAAAACAACATGTGACAATTTATCAATCATAAGCCTTCCTGCTTGGTTTTACTCTTGCCCTTGCTCGATTCTTCCTCTTCGTTAACTGGAACCCACGTAAAAGTGGAACGGGTGAGAAATCAAACATTTTCTCAGTGCGGAATTTAGTTCCAACCCAGAGCTTATAAAACATTTACTTATTATCACAATATATGAACATATATAATTAAAATACGTATGCTTCTTCTAATGCAATGCATATCCTATCATTACTTACTATATTCATTTACTTTCAAAATTCCATTAATCCATTTCATTTGCCTCAATAGACGGTGAATTCATATGCCGTTAGGTCTTGACGGTGATAGGACCACTTTCACCTACAATCACATCTGTGATAGGACCGCTTGCGCCTACAATCACGTATGTGATGTTAACGAGAGGTCTAGTCGAACACCGGACCCAATGTATATATCCCAATATGCAAGCATATTGGCCCTTGTTCACTTTCATTATATGTTCATTTCACATACATTCATTCAATCACATAGTTCATGTCATGCTCAACACATCCTATTCATGGAAGTTCATTAATCAATGTATGAATCATATCATTTCATACAATTTATTTATGTTCTACTCAAGTCATACAACTGATTCGAAAACAACATACATAAATCCAACTAATACCATAATAATAAACAGTTAAATGACAACACGCAAGTAAAATAATTTTATAAAGTCTAGGAAACTCTCACCTGATATCTGAGTCAATTCTCGATTGTCCTTTACGTCACTTAAATCTTTAACAGTCCAACCTAATAAATGAACATGCCTCTAATTAGAAATGTTTATATTCTCTTGTTCTCATTTAAATGAACATGCCTCTAATCAGCATCACATTTAATAAAAAAAAAAACAATCAGCATCACAATTATTGACAAGTCAAGAGTCAAAGCTGGCGGCCTGATGTGAACATGCCTCTAATTAGAAATGTTTATATTCTCTTGTTCTCATTTCCTAAACTTCGTTAATACTAATTCTTATACTAACATGTTACTAATCCTAACTCTTAAAATTAATTAGGTTATTTATAAGGTAAATTTGAAATCCTAATATGATAATATAAATTTATCATAAACGAAATCATTTTATAATTAGTTTTCACAAACTTGAGACCCAACATCTAAGACCTGTGTGTAGAAACAAATTGCAGAATATATTTTCTTTAGAAATTAGGTTTACTAAAATTGTCATGATTTGTTATCTTATTATGCTGTGATTTTATTGGACATGAAACTATTAACATAATAATAATAATAACAATTAGTCTGAAAACACTATGGTCTGAAAACACTATATCAACGTTATAGCACGCTATTTAGAAACGGCACAATACTGGTTTAGACCAATAGGCCCACATTGAAGTAACTAAAAGATATATAAAGAAAATAAATAAACAAATGAACAGACGCAAATTGAGGACAGAGTAGAAGCGTAAGAATTTTTTATTTTATTAGAAAAGTAACAACTTTTAAAATGATAAGAAATATGGTGACAAAACTACAAGATATGGTCGCGTCAATTTTCAAAGATACAAGGGAGACCCTTGCTCCTCGTCTAAAAAAATAATTAAAATATGTCTTATTTCTATGCCTTTTACAGAAAAATCTAAAAATTACAATTTTTTTTATAAAAATATACTTAAAATAAAAAATATAAATTATGTCTAATCCTAAATTTCTTTCCTGAAATATGTTTCTATTTCTATATTTTTCTTTCTAAAAAATTATAAAAATATACTAAATATTCAAAATAATTATAAAATTATATCCACCCTACTAAAAATTTCAACTTCACCTATGAATACAAGAGTTGAGATTGAAACATCATCGACGCCATATTAAAAACAAGCTAATCTCAAATGCTTCAATGACCAGGATGAGATATTAAATTTTGGAGGTGTTTAAGATTTACAAACTTGGGTTTTGATGGCATGATCAGCATTGAAATTAGAAACTCAGTATTTAGTGTAGTGGCAAAAGCACATATTTCCCATGTTTCTTACCGTTATTTACAACACTGGTTTTAGTTAGGTCTTTTTGCTTCGCAACATTCCTTCGTATCTTCGATATCTCACTCGATTCTACCGGCCGCTCTTTTCTTCACATGCAAAAACGAAAATCAATCAAAGTTTACAAATCCGTGGAGATATTATGGGATGATTTAACCTCTTACTCTTTTGTTACTCGTCCAATCTTCCCTACACAAGAAAGTTCATGTGATAAAATTCATCTAACATTTTATGTAGATTTTGAATTAGTAATTTTTGACCAAATTTATTTATACAATATTTTATCATTTCATTCAGTTATTAATTTATATCAATTTAAATAATATAAAAGAAGATTAAAAATTATAAATGGGAGCAAAAATAATAATTTTGTATATTTTATGATATTAGATACATGCATGATATATTTCATGTGTATATTTATTTGTATATTTTTGGATTAAATTATATGTTATCAATTTATTCGCTAATTACCGTTATCGTTTCGTTTGGAGCTTAATATTATGTGCAGTGATCGTCGAAAATTTACATAATGTGCATTAACAAATTAGCTAATTGAAATAAAAAAGTATATGAATCACATTGACATAATATAAATTCGAGCAAATTTGATGTGAAATATTACTAAAATAGTAAAATATACTTAGTATCAAAGTACAATTTAATTAGATTTGAAATTCAAACGGTGAAAACCGTTCAATGAAATTCTTCCATTCCACATAACTAAAGTTAGGATCGAGTTCCTTATTTAAACAAACATATAAATTTATTGTACTTCGAGAAATCATATAATTAACAAGTTTCATATTACTTATCTGTAAATATTTGAATTTTATTAAACTTAATATTTGCAATCTTAAGCTACAAGTGTGGACTAAACATTGAATCACGTTTTTGTGTGGACTACATCACTTGCGAAATATTTGCAAGTGTGTACTAAATCATCTTGATAGGTGACTTAACATTATGTTTTAGGCCGGTCTAAAGATCGACTTATACAATCTTATACCGGCTCAATTAAATCACGTTTGACGGCTTAAGTGAGACCTAAACATTTTATTTCATGATTTAATTATCAACCAAACATGATCATCCATCATTAAATTAAAGAGAATAAAACAATATAACGCAAAAGAAATGGTAGCAGTGCGTTTAGATAATATAATTGTAGAGCATCAAAGAGCACACAATCTTTGACTTTTTTGGTATATCTAATCTATAGCTTATTTTTTCTCCAAATTGTCAACGTAATTATTAAATGATGACTATGACTATCTTGATATTATAAAGCTCCTTCCATCTGAGTTGATTTTTCTACACTTCATTTCCACCATTTTCAGAGAGAAAGCAGAGAGGTATATAGGTAAAAGAAGAAGAGAGGTCTTTCTATAAGGGAAGTATTCTCTGTATTCACAACAGAGATCAAGGAGAGCTGCAGAGAGACCACAGATAGGTACCTCATCTCATCTCTACACTTTTGTTCTTGTAATGAATTTCCTGGTATATTTGAACTTTATCCATGAACCTTATTACTTTCAAGATAAAATTTGTTAAGAAATTTATTCCATGAACATATTAATTTTTTTTTCTGATAGAGGTATCCCAAATGGGTACCCATCCCGTGCGTTTAGACTTTAGATCCTTATAATTGTAGAGCATCGAAGAGCATACAATCTTTGACTCTTTTAGTATATTTTCTCTGAATTATCAAATGTGAATATAACTAAATGATGAGTGATGACCACCTGTATCAAACCCCTTCCGTCTGTGTTAATTTGTCTACACTTCATTCCCACCATTTGTAGAGAGAAAGAGAGAGCTGCATCCCATACAAGTAAGCATTATCTGTATTCATAACATAGAGAAAGCAGAGAAAGCAGAGCTGCAGCGGGATACGGGCTTTCTATATCCCTCTACTTTTGTTCTTCCAATGAATTTCATGGTATATTTGAAAGAACCTTTGATCCACGGAAATTGTTATGAAACATCACAAAACATTAATTATCATAACAAAGCATATAAAACATCACTTTTTCTTTCATTAGGGGCAATTTCATGTATACCCCTTCAAAAACATTGAAATTACGTATTTGCCCCCTCTAAAGTTCATAAAATCATATTTACCTTTCTAAATTTCAAAAATTTACAAATTTACCTGTTTTATTGCCTTTTTTTTTATTAATACTCATTTTAAAATTATAGAATTCCCATTTTACTTTTTATTGAAGGAGCTTTTCCCAAACAGTTATCCAGTAAAGCTAATACTACTAGTCTTATCAATGTTGTTTGCCTTTGACGAAGGGTAACATGACTTCTCACTCATTATATTTGATTGCCTGATATCAAAATATTATCCTAAAATCTGAGCCAATAGATTATGGTTTGGCCCATTGTTATTACCATTGGAAATTTAAAATCTATACTATAACAGAATGTTTTCATTAATTTTTTCTGATATCTCCTTAAAAATTCATTAAAATGAAATATTATTATGAGATATTTGTTTATTTCTATCATATTTTATATTAAAAAAAAAAAAGATAAGGGTGTAAAAGTCACAAGTTCAATTGACAAGGGGAGTCGAACACGTCAGAGTTAAGAATTATTGAGACGTTAAAAGAAGAGACACTGACAATCCAGAGATACAAGGGATCGAACGGAGCTCTGGAGGAATTCACATCCCCTCAAGTTACCTGACTGAGTACAATTGAAACAGACGGTCTAGGAGCATTCTTTTAACTTGGCGCGAAGCTCAAAGCATAAATAATACTGGCCTCCTACGCCATCCCGAATAGGCACCGGCTGATAATAAATCTGAGCCGTCTGTTTCAATTGTCTTGAGTCAGGTACCTGGGAGGATACGGATCCGGTGTGGAGGTCATTTGACAGACCTATTTCTCTCAATTAGGTTCCACGGGAGTAAAATTGTTAGATAAAAGTTGACGATATTAAAAAGGGACCGACTAACTATCCCCCGGCTCCTATCCCCCATTCATCCCCCAGTCAATAACTGCCTCTGTTGACCGCTAATTAAGAGGGGACCACCAATTTCAGCGCTAAAAGACAAAACAAAACGCGTTATTATCGCAGCGAGTGGAAGTATTCATATGTAATACATCAAGTATTCATATATAATACATGAAGTATTCATATCTAAGATATCAAGTGTTTTAAAAAAACTGGACACATTACTTATCCATCTTTTACACGTTTTTAGAGGTGGTTTTTTTTTTCTTCGTTCACTCTAATCAATATTTCTGACAATCTGTAAGGAATTTTGCAAATCTAAAACCACGAACGTCTTCTACGCAATTTTCTCTTTCAAATGAGATCCATGATGACATACTTTTGAGTTATCCGTTGCACAAGTATTCATACCTTGTCATTCAAGTATTCATACCTCATCAAACAAGTATTCATACCTCATCAGTATTTCACAAATAAAAAACTGGACACATCATTCACTCATTTTTTACCGATTAAAATTTCATTACCACTCAATCATTTTTTACTTGATATCTTAGGTATGAATACTTGTTCGACGAGGTATGAATACTTGCTCGACGTGGTATGAATACTTGCACGACGAGATATAAATAATTTTACGAGGTATGAATACTTGCACGACGGATAACTCAAAAGTACTTCATCATGGATCTCATTTGAAAGATAAAATTGCGTAGAAAACGTATGTTATTTTAGATTCGCAAAATTCTTCATAGATTGTCAGAAATATTGATTAGAGTGAACGGAGAAAAAAAAAACCACCTCTAAAAACGTGTAAAAGATGGGTAAGTAATGTGTCCAGTTTTTTTAAAATACTTGATATCTTAGATATGAATATTTAATATATTATATATGAATACTTTATGTATTAGATATGAATACTTGTGCGCGTCAGTTGTAAATTTTTTTAAATATAAGCGGTCCCCCTAGTTAATTAGTGGTCCCTCACGTAATTAATGATTGATACACGTTTTTTTTGTCTTTTTGTGCTTGAAGTTGTGGTCCCCTAGATAATTAATGATTGGGTGATAAATGGGGGATAGGAGCGGGGGAAAAAAATCTTTATCCTATTAAAAATATATAAATTTCTCATTTTTTTTAGCTAGGGGTGTCAATGGTGCTCTTTTAACTGTTAATTCAATCTGAAATGTATTCGATAAAACGAGTATGGGTAGAGTTGTTTATAGTTAGTTTATTGGGTAGAGGTATAGTTAAGAAAAAATTTCGTTAACTTATTAAGTAAAGATCATATGAGTAAGAGCTATTTTGTAACTAATTATAAGGGATAAAGTTGATTTTTAATGAGCATGAGTATGAAAATAGCTCTCAGACCCGTACAAGACTCATTGACAATGACACCCCAATTGGTCATAGTAATCCATAACAAGCTTGATAAAAATATCAGAAATAAATTTGCTGTGATTCCAAAAAAATCGCAGGGAGCATGCTTTTCGAAATCGAACTGTTTATCTGTTTGAGATTCGTACATAAAAATCAATTGCTTTTGAGATTCGTGTTTTCCAAAATATTAACAGGCACCCTGCGTTTGAGAATCGCAGCAGATTTATTCCGAAAATATCACATCAGCAATCAGCACCACAATTAATCACAAGTCAAGAGTCAAAGCTGGCGTCCTGATGTGTTTTTTTTTTCAAGAATCATTATCTGGGAGCGTAATAAATAGTTAAATACAGAAGATTCAATTTTCACCATTTCTCATAAAATAATTATTTCTCTCGATAATACCAAATTATCTTGCAAAGTCCTTACTTTATTTGGTTTTAAGAATATAAATTTATGCCTAGCAGGTAAGGGTGTAAACATTCGGATACGAATCGGATAGTGGTCAAACCATCTCGTTATCCGTTATAATTTTTCGGATACGGGTGCGAATATGGATGGTCTCGGATATGGATATGGATCGGATATTAAACGGATACGGATACGGATCGGAATCGGACGGATACAAATACGGATAAGAATATAATTCGGATAATTAAAAATAAAATATTAATGTACATTCTAGTAAAAAATATATAACATCTAAATATAATTTTTCATTCATAAATTGGATGTAATATTTTTCATAATAAGTTTGTTGGTTACAAAACATATATCATATTATCAAAATATTAGTCACTAATCATTTCATAGTGTTTTATTGTTCATTAGAATATAAATGAATATGCAGTTTAATAAAGTATTGGTATGTATATGCAATTTAATAAATTAATTTAAGAACATAGAGTACACTTAGTGTGGTTTAGAGGTGTAAACGGTCGGATACGGATAGTTAGAAATCTTACCGTATCCTTATCAGTTAAATTTTTCGGATAAGGATACGGATACGGATACGGATCAGATAATTTAAGTAATTTTCCGGATTCGGATCAGGACGAAATCGGATAATATCCGATCCGTTTACACCCCTACTAGCAGGGATGGGTACCGTGCATTTAGACTTTACATCCTTATAATTGTAGAGCATCCAATTCCAAGCGCATACAATCTTTGACTCTTTTGGTAACTTTTCTCCGAATTATCAAACCCCTTCCATCTGTGTTAATTTTTTACACTTCATTCCCACCATTCCATTTGCAGAGAGAAAGAGAGAGGTCTTCCCATACAAGGAAGCATTCTCTGTATTCATAACATAGAGAAAGCAGAGCTGCATCCCATACAAGGAAGAGAAAGCAGAGAAAGCAGAGCTGCAGCAGCACAGACAGGTACAGGCTTTCCATACCATATCCCTTTACTTTTGTTCTTCCAATGAATTTGATGGTATATTTGAAAGAACCTTTTATATACGGAAATTGTTATCTTTAAAGAGTGAATATGTCAAAACATATTAATTACCATAACAAAACATATAAAACATCACTTTTTCTTTCATTATGGGTAATTCCATGTATACCTCTTCAAAAACATTGAAATTACGTATTTGCCCCCTCTAAAGCTCATAAAATCATATTTACCTTTTTAAATTTCAAAAACTTATGAATTTACTTGTTTTATTGCTTTTTTATTAATACTCATTTAAAAATTATAGAATTCTCATTTTACTTTTATTGAAGGAGCTTTCCCAAACAAGAATACTTGATTCCATTCATTTTACTGGTAGAAAATACTACCAGTCTTATCCAGTAAAGGACGCTAAACAGTTAGCTTTAACACCAAAAGGTCACTAAACCAGTATTATCGATCCAGTATTATACCTTGCATTGCGACTAACATTACGTGAAGCAACTAATGGGTTATTAGTTATTACAATTCAAACTACCTTAAATTAAACCCCATAATTACAAAGGAGCCTTCCAAATTTTGGCATATGTGACATGTAATGGCATAATTACATGCCCTAATTCCTAGTAAATTGATTGGGTTCTAGAGTGATGAAACTACGATGTTAGACGAAATTTCCTCATACCACTCTTGTTTTGAATCTGAACAAACTTGGGATGGTAAGAAAATCAAATAATCAGAACCAATTTGCTCAATACTAAACGAAAGCATAACATTGGAACCGAACATCACCATTCTATAATCATATCAATACCAGTCCTGTTTAAAACTTCAAATCTAAACCTGACCTAGACTTAAATGAGTTATACCGCAACATAATCAAGGAAACTAGAGAAAACCACTAATGTATCAGTTCAGTTTCTTTTGTACACTACAATATACTGACAAGAAAAGACCAACACAAACATTACTGGTATAAGTCTCCAGGAAATTTTATCGACCTGAAATTAATGTAATCTTGATTCATTATTTATTGGAGGCTCCGATGCCAGTTTGCAATTCAAAATCATATAGATAATGTTAAATGTAAATGACTGAACAATTCAACATTTCCTTTTCCCTCAAAACTACTTGTCAAGCAGCTTAGGGTTAGGGTAAAGAAGTAAGTTTCTTAGAGACGTTGTTATTCTCGTCCTATTTTCGTTACAAGAAAAAGAGAACAACTAAGTAATTTACTACTTCTTTTTATCACAAATTTAACAGCTCATATTTTGGCCATAAAACTTTGGGTATATATCCTTTTTCATTCTATTATTGCCTTTGCAAGTAATTAATTGTCTTTTTGGCAAAAGAAATTGAGCAGTCAATTTGGTGTAAATTGCAGTTATAGTTGGCAGTTTGCAACTTGGAAAACACAAATTCTACTATCGTATAGCTTCATATGGCTGCAAAAGGGCTTTGGCAAGCAAATTTCACAGAAGAAGGGGATAATGTCCTCGATACACTGAGTGCACCAGAAGCCATTTTTCAATGTTACCAGACAATACCACCAACCTTTTCGAGTGACAACCTAAACCAGAATGCCACACCTAACCCTTTGGTAAGCAATGGTACAGATAGCCACGAGGTTTGTGATCTCACGTCCAATGCAGTAATCAACTACATAGGCCAAATTTTGTTAGAAGAAGATATAGATGATGACATAAGCATTTGTCAAGAAGAGGAAGCTATTCGAGAAACAGAGAAATCCTTCTATGATACCCTTGGAAAAGAGTACCCTCTTGGACCTACCTTGGTCCAATTCCATCCACCTCAAAATGGTAATGCTACAAATAGTGGTTCCAGTAATGCTATAAAAAGTGTTTCGGAGAATGAGGTGCCACCATACAGTAACTTGGAACCCGTCTTGATCAATGCTGACAATATATCTACTTTAGTTATGGAGAACCTTCCGGTCACACCAGTGCAAAAGGGTGTTGAAGAAGCAAGGAAGTTTCTTCCATCCATTGAAAAGTTATTTGTTGGTTTAGAGCCAAATAGATCTGAGTTTCATGAGAAACCCAAGGAAAATGATATCAGTGAGAACATAGCAATATGTTACGAGACCTGTGCAAAAAAGTGTGCAAGTAATGATAGAGAACCAGATCTATCAGAGGGGCAAGCTCGCAAGCAACGAGCAATTTCCTCATATGATCCGGCAAGAAATGAGAACTTGGATAAGTTTCTTCTTTACCGTGGTAGCGAGTATGTGAAAGAGGTTATCTCAGTACGTGAAAGTATGAAACAAGGTATCAAAAATGATTCACCCGAGCATCAGGTGGACACAAGGAGTAAGAAGGCATTAGAAAAGAAGGAAACTGGAGATGACTTAGCGAATCTCCGTTCTCTCCTAATTAGTTGTTCTGAAGCAGTTTCTGCTAGCAACTACCACAGGGCCTATGAACTAATCAAGCAAATAAGGAAGCACTCATCCCCTATGGGACATGTCGACCAACGTTTGGCATATTATTTTGTGGATGCACTCGAGGCACGCTTGGTTGGTATGGGAAGTGATATCTACCATAAACTACTGTCGAAGCAAGGAAATGTGACTGACTTTTTGAAAGCTTTTCGTGTTTATCATGCAATTTGCCCGTTTATGAAGGTACAATATTACTTCTCTGTCCAAACAATCCTAAACATCGCAAAAAATGCCACAAAAGTTCATATAATTGACTTTGGAATCCACATGGGATTCTTGTGGCCATCTTTCTTTGAACGTCTCACAAGCTTAGGAAAAACACCGCCTAAAATCCGTATAACTGGTATAGAATTTCCACAAAAGGGTTTCCGTCCAGACAGACTAGTTGTAGAGACAGGAAGGCGGTTGTCAGAATATGCTCAGAGATATAATATCCCTCTTAAGTATCAAGGTATAGCATCCAAATGGGAAAACATTACAATAGAAGATCTTAAGATTGAAGAAGATGAGATTTTAGTAGTAAATTGCATGAATCGACTTGGAAAACTTGCCGATGAGACAATTGCCATGAGCTGCACTCGTGATAAAGTTCTAAGCATAATAAGGGAGATCAAACCACGTGTCTTTATTCATGGATTTCAGAATGCCTCGTATAGTATGCCGTTCTATACAATTCGATTTAAGGAAGTTTTATCCAAATTCTCTTCTTTTTTTGATATTTTCGAGTCAACTATGCCTCGAGAGAGTGAGGCGAGGCTCCATATAGAAAGGACCATTCTAAGTCCAATAGCAATTAATGTAATAGCTTGTGAGGGTTCAGAGAGAGTGCATAGACCGGAGACGTATAAGCAGTGGCAGGCCAGGATTCTTCGGGCCGGTTTTGTGCAATTACCGGTGGATTCACTGATCAAGAAAAAGATAATGAGAACAGTGAGATCAGGACTTTACCACAAGGAGTTTCTTGTTGAGGAAGATAACAAATGGTTTTTTTTGGGATGGAAAGGAACAATCTTATTTGGGTTGTCCACATGGAAACCGAATGAGAATTATGAGACTGTTGATTACAAGACTAAATAGTAAGAGCAGGCATGATAAATCTAGCTATATTTTGTGAATGTTTTCTACGTATCATTTTAGCCATTTTTTTTTCTTTTTCATTAACAACTTTGAGAATGGAGCTTGTATAAGTCTACATGAATTGTTACAAAGTTTTTGTGTTTGTTTACTTTTTATTAATTTTTTTATTTTATTTAGTATTTTTATATGGTCGCATGGGCATTACATCAAACAACATATATATATAAACTAATTTTTAGATTAAAAGAAATGCAACGCAAAATTTTTGTTTACCTAACCGAGGTTTCACTGTGCCTCTTGCCATCATTACTCAAGAAATTGGATGAGGCGATTGATTTTGACTTGGTCAAAATCGAAGAGGGTACAAAGGACACGGACCCGAGCCCATTCCCGTTCTCGTTCCCAAGATGGGGCCGAACAGGGCTTTAATGTGTAGAGCCAAGGAGCTCCATGCATCCTTACTGCGCAGCGGGATTCCGTAGCTTTAGGGTGCGTAGACTATTTTTTTATTTGAAAATGGTTCATTTTAGAACAGAGGCGGTACACGGTATAAAATATTAGCATCACATTCAAAAGCAGATTCAAGTTAATTGGACGGAATCAATTGTTCCTCATTTATTTTTTATTAATTATTCTTGATTTTCTTTATTGTTTAGAATAAAAATCTACGAGTACTGAAAATTAAAAGTGTACGGATAATCGGATATAAATTATTCCTTACAGATAACTAAGGTAATTAAATATAAAAATATATTGAATATTTTTTTCTTCATACATACAATGTGACATGCTAGCCAGCACTTAGCATTCAATGTTTTTAGGTGACAATATATTGACCAATGATCTATTGTGATTTTTTTTTACGGTCGTTGCTTATTATATGGCAACTTAACTTGTAGATTATAAAGTGTTTATTTACAATATTTTTATTGGGTTTAGGAATTAGAAACATAGTCAGGTTTTTTATTAGAAGTAAAAAAAATTATTTATAGGACTAGTGAGTTACAAGCTATCATGAATTAACCAACTCACATTGTAGTTAATTTGTTCACGGGAGGACAAATTTTTTTTTTCAGAAGTAGGAAACAGCCTGATTAATTTTTTCTTTTTGGTATAGCCCTATTAAAATTATTTTTTCTATTTTTTTCTAAATTTCGAACATACAACCTTTTATACGGAGAGCATTGTCTTTGTTACTAGATCAAAAGCTGGTTCTCGGCTCAGCTCATTTCTTTGTTTGTTACAAGAAAAATATGATTTTTTTTTAACTGCTTTACTACGTACCCTCTTTGTGTACGTTTACCATGAGAGCATGAATTTTGTTGCGAATAAAAGTGAAAAAAATCTCAACTTACGATTTATTTTAGGCTCACAATGTTACAAGTTGCCCAAAAAATTTAATCTATATATGCAACTCACAACACACGAGCGAATACTCACAACACACGAGCGAATTATTACAAATTGGATTCAATTTGATTCATGATTGGTTCAACTAAAGTGAAACTCAACTCAACTTTATCTAACTCGGTTCAGTTTAATTCGGGCTAGTTTACGTGATAGTATCGGATCGGATTCAAACCTTCAACAAACCCTATCCTGTTTTCAAGTTGCGTTTGATTACACGCTAGTTAATAATTCAGCAATGCCTATAATTAGTGCAAATTACAGCCTCCACATCTCCCATCCATTCTACTATCGGATAGTGCTAAAGAGAAAGAGAGAGAGAAAAGAATAGAGGGATGACCATTCTTGTGTTAGAGAGAGGGTTACCACCTCAAACATCCAACTTCCACATCCTTCCACCTCTTTTGATTGAATTTATTTTGGGCTTTGTTTTGGGCCTGAGAAAGCTTCTGAGCCTTCTGCATCAAATTTGATGTATTAACAAAGCTTCTGAGCTTTCTACCCTCTGATAACATATTAATTTAACTGAATGGAATCAACTAAAATTGTTTATTGGAACAATTGTTCATATATTACATTTTAGTACAACTAGGGCTATATACTACTGTTCATATATTACTTTTTTACTTATATTTAACTAATTATTTATATTAAGAGTTGTAATTAATAATACTCTATCAACAAAGATGATTGTCTTCCAGCACCTCTAAAACATGTCGAATTATAAAGTATTTTCAATAAATTAATCAATAATGAATTATTCTTGAATTTAATTATGTCAGTGAAATTAATTTTGCTTTTTTACCAATAAATATATTTACTTGATGATGGAAATCAAGTGAAGAGATTCCCATGCAGCATGATTTATTTTAGAGGGATCCACTTACAACATTATGTAGTTACAACTAGGGGTGTAAACGGATCGGAAATTATCCGATTACGTCCGGATCCGAATCCGGAAAATTACTTAAATTATCCGATCCGTATCCGTATCCGTATCCGAAAATTATAACGGATAAGGATACAGTAAGATTTTTAACTATTCGTAACTATCCGTATCTGACCGTTTACACCCCTGAACTATAATAAATGTACTCTATGTTCTTAAATTGATTTATTAAATTGCATATACATACCAATGATTTATTAAACTGCATATACATATATATTATGATTATAAAAATATGACACTATGACATGATTAGTAACTAATGTTTTGATAATATGATATATGTTTTGTAACCAACAAATTTATTATAAAAATATTATATCTAATTTATGAATGAAAAAAATTATATTGAAATGTTATTTTTTACTAGAATGTACATTAGTAATTTATTTTTAATTATTCGAATTATATTCATATCCGTATTAGTATCCGTCCGATATCCGATCCGTATCCGTATCCGTTTAGTATCCGAGACTATCCATATTCGTGTCCGTATCCAAAAAATTATAACGGATAAGGATACGGTTTGACAACTATCCGACCGTTTACTCCCCTAGTTACAACATCTTACAATATGATTTTTCAAAGTTCAAACAGTCGACTCAAACCGTTTAACATTATCTCTATATTAAAATGTGCTTGGAGACCAAATTGATTTATACAATATTTTATCATTTCATTCAGTTATTAATTTATATCATTTTAAATAATATAAAAGAAGATTAAAAATTATAAATGAGATAAAAAATAATAATTTTCTATATTTTATGATATTAGATATATTTCATGTGTATATTTATTTGTATATTTTTGGATGATATTATATGTTATCAATTTATACGCTAATTACCGTTATTCGTTACGTTTGGAGCTTAATATATGTGTAGTGATCGTAGAAAATTTACATAATGTGCATTAACAAATTAGCTAATTTAAAAGAAAAAAGTATCTGAATCACATTGACATGATATAGATTCGAGCAAATTTGATGCGAAATATTACTAAAATAGTAAAATATATTTAGTATCAAAGTACAATTTAATTAGATTTGAAATTCAAACGGTGAAACTGAACCGTTCAATGAAATTCTTCCATTCTATATAACTAAAGTTAGGATTGAGTTCCTTATTTAAACAAACATATAAATTTATTGTACTTCGAGAAATCATATAATTAACAAGTTTCATATTACAGATCTATAAATATTTGAATTATATTAAACTTAATATTTGCAATCTTAAGCTGCAAGTGTGGACTAAATATTGAATCACGTTTTAGTGTGGACTACATCACTTGCGAAATATTTACAAGTGTGTACTAAATCATCTTGATAGGTGACTTAACATTTTATGTTTTAGGCCGGCCTAAAGATCGACTTATGACATCTTAGACATGCTGAATTAAATCACGTTTGACGGCTTAAGTGAGACCTAAACATTTTATTTCATGATTTAATTCTCAACCAAATTAACATTACCTATCATTAAATTAAAGAAAATAAAACAATATAACGCAAAAGAAATGGTAGCAGTGCGTTTAGATAATATAATTGTAGAGCATCAAAGAGCACACAATCTTTGACATTTTTGGTACATCTAATCTATACCTTATTTTTTCTCCGAATTGTCAACGTAATTATTAAATGAAGAAGTTTCAGAGAGAAAGCAGAGAGGTATATTGGCAAAAGAAGAAGAGAGGTCTTTCCACAAGGGAAGTATTCTCTGTATTCACAACAGAGATAAAGCAGAGCTGCAGAGAGACCACAGATAGGTATCTCATCTCATCTCTACACTTTTGTTCTTGTAATGAATTTCCTGGTATATTTGAAAGAGCCTTTATCCATGAACGTTATTACTTTCAAGATAAAATTTGTTAAGAAATTTATTCCATGAACATATTAATTTTTTTTTTATGATAGAGGTTTCCCAAATAGGTACCCATCCCGTGCGTTTAGACTTTAGATCCTTATAATTGTAGAGCATCGAAGCGCATACAATCTTTGACTCTTTTGGTATATTTTCTCCGAATTATCAAATGTGAATATAACTAAATGATGACCACCTGTATCAAACCCCTTCCGTCTGTGTTAATTTGTCTACACTTCATTCCCACCATTTGTAGAGAGAAAGAGAGCTGCATCCCATACAAGGAAGCATTATCTTTATTCATAACATAGAGAAAGCAGAGAAAGCAGAGCTGCAGCGGGACCACAGATAGGTACGGCCTTTCCAAATCCCTCTACTTTTGTTCTTCCAATGAATTTCATGGTATATTTGAAAGAACCTTTTATCCACGGAAATTGTTATAAAACATCACAAAACATTAATTACCATAACAAAGCATATAAAACATCACTTTTTCTTTCATTAGGGGCAATTTCATGTATATCCCTTCAAAAACATTGAAATTACGTATTTGCCCCCTCTAAAGTTTATAAAATCATATTTACCTTTCTAAATTTCAAAAATTTACAAATTTACAAATTTACCTGTTTTATTGCTTTTTTTATTAATACTAATTTTAAAATTATAGAATTCTCATTTTACTTTTTATTGAAGGAGCTTTCCCAAATAGTTATACAGTAAAGCTAGCTAGCCTTAGTAGCCAATACTACCAGTCTTATCGATGTTGTTTGCCTTTGACGAAGGGTAACATGATTTCCCACTCAGTATATCTGATTGCATGATATCAAAATATGAGTAGAACTAAGGTGCTCTTAAGCTCACCAAGCCAAACCGTGAGCTTAACTCAAAAACCTATCGGATTGACTTCAAACGACATTTCCAAACCGTTAGATGTTCAATCTATATTAAAATGTGCTTGGAGACCAAATTTTTCATTTTTTGGAATTTTTTTACTATTTATTAAGCTGGTTTGAAAACCATTGTTTTTCAATACTCCAGAAATTTAATAAAAACAGCGGTTTTCAAACCAGCTTAATAAATAGTAAAAAAATTCCAAAAAATGAAAAATTTGGTCTCCAAGCACATTTTAATATAGATTGAACATCTAACGGTTTGGAAATGTCGTTTGAAGTCAATCCAATAGGTTTTTGAGTTAAGCTCACAAAGGTGAAGAGATATTTAAATAAAATTCAAGTAACATTTACATGATACATCATACTAAACTTATTTTCTTCATCTCTCTAACTCCACATGCAAATTTTCTTATAACGTTAATTTCAAATAAATACTTGTAAAATTCTAATTGAATACAAATTTTAACTACGCACATGCTAGATCGCCTCACTATATAACATGAATCAATATTAAAGGTCTCCACGCATTATAGGTGTGGTTTAGATTGACCCGAATTCTAATCGTACGGTCTATAAATTAACTCAAACAGTACGTTAACGCATAGGATGCAACTTCGCCAAAAACTAGATAAGGGTGTAAAAGTCACAAGTTTGACTAACAAGGGGAGTCGAACATGTCAGAGTTAAGAATTATTGAGACGTTAAAAGAAGAGACACTGACAATCCAGAGATACCAGGGATCGAATGGAGGTCTGGAGGAATTCACATACCTGACCGAGTACAATTGAAACAGATATTCCAGCAGCATTCTTTCAACGAATCTCAAGGCATAAATAATACTGGCCTCCTGTGCCATCCCGAATAGACACCGGCTGATAATAAGTCTTAGCCGTCTGTTTCAATTGTCTTGAGTCAGGTACCTGGGAGGATACGCATCGGTGTGGAGGTCGTTTGACAGACCTATTTCTCTCATAGGTTCCACGGAAGTAAAATTGTTACATAAAAGTTGAAGATATTAAAAATAGAGGGATGCTTCGGTGGACATAAGAACCTATTTGTAAAATGAACATATTTTCATTTTCAAAGTTCAAACAGTCGATCCGACCGTTCAACATTATCTCCATATTAAAATGTACTTGGAGGTCAAATTTTACATTTTTATGAATTTTTTTACTATTTATTAAGATGGTTACAAAATCGTTGTTTTTCAATGGTCTGAAAACAACGATTTTGTAACCATCTTATTAAATAGTAAAAAAATTCACAAAAATGTAAAATTTGACCTCCAAGTACATTTTAATATGGAGATAATGTTGAACGGTCGGATCGACTGTTTGAACTTTGAAAATGAAAATATGTTCATTTTACAAATAGGTCCTTATGTCCATAGAAGCAAATGCCTTAAAAATATATAGATTTCTCATTTTTTTAGCTAGGGGTGTCAATGGTACTCTTTTAACTGTTAATTCAATCTGAAATGTATTCGATAAGACGAGTATGGGTAGAGTTTTTATCGTTAGTTTATCGGGTATAGGTATAGTTAAGAAAAAGATTTCGTTAACTTATTAAGTAAAGATATGAGTAAGAGCTATTTTGTAACTAATTATAAGGGACAAAATTAATTTTCAATGAACATGAGTATGAAAATACCTCTCGACCCTGTACAAGACTCATTGACAATGACACCCCAATTTGTCATAGTAATCCAAAACAAGCTTGATAAAAATATCAGAAATAAATCTGCTGTGATTCCAAAAGAATCGCAGGGAGCCTGCTTTTCGAAAACCAACTGTTTATCTGTTTTAGATTCGTAAATAAAAATCAATTGCTTTTGAGATTCGTGTTTTCCAAAAAATTAACAGGCTCCCTGCGCTTGAGAATCACAGCAGATTTATTTTCGAAAATATCACATCAGCAATCAGCATCACATTTAATAAAAAAAAAGCAATCAGCAGCACAATTATTGACAAGTCAAGAGTCAAAGCTGGCGGCCTGATGTGAACATGCCTCTAATTAGAAATGTTTATATTCTCTTGTTCTCATTTCCTAAACTTCGTTAATACTAATTCTTATACTAACATGTTACCAATCCTAACTCTTAAAATTAATTAGGTTATTTATAAGGTAAATTTGAAATCCTAATATGATAATAAAAATTTATCATAAACGAAATCATTTTATAATTAGTTTTCACAAACTTGAGACCCAACATCTAAGACCTGTGTGTAGAAACAAATTGCAGAATATATTTTCTTACAAATTAGGTTTACTAAAATTGTCATGACTTGTTATCTTATTAAACTGTGATTTTATTGGACATGAAACTATTAACATAATAATAATAACAACAATTAGTGAGTTTAGACAAATATCTGATTAGAGTTATAAAATACAAAATTAACTATAATAGTATACATAGTAATCAGATTTTTAATATAACTAAAGAAAATACTTTATTAATAAGAAAAACTTCAATCAATCAATATACTTAAATATAATTAAAGAATGTTTACTAATAACTTTAAATTTTCAGATTATAATATAACTATAAAGAAAATCTTACCAAAAATCGAAGTTTTCATATTTTAATTAAAGAACAAAATTGATTCTAACCATTAAGATCTAATTGTCACCTCCTAATCTATTCAACTTGTGTAACAAAATAACAGAAATTTTAAAGTACCTTAATGAAGAATTTTCAAAACAAAAGAAGAGGATTACGGGGACTTCGTTGGTGGCTGCGAAGACATGAGAAGAGAGAGTGTGGTGCGGCAATAATTAAGTAAATAATATACTCAATTTGCAAAGCCTTACAATTAAGTATTTTGCAAAACGGTTGTTTGCAGGTCATTGGATTTTGTACCCATCTTAATGAATAGTAAATAAAATTCAAAATAATTCATCAAAAAAACATAAAATTTGATCTCCAAGTACATTTTAATATAGATATTATGTTGAACGATTTAAATCGACTGTTTGGACTTTGAAAAAATTATATTATAAGATGTTATAACTATAGAATATTGTAAATGAATCTCTCTAATCCTAAATTTCTTTCCTGAAATATGCTTTTATTTCTATATTTTTCTATCTAAAAAGTTATAAAAATATATTAAATATTCAAAATGGTTATAAAATTATATCCACCCTACTAAAAATTTCAACTTCACCCATGAATATGAGAGTTGAGATTGAACCACTAGTACAAAAAACCCCTTCACCGACTGTTCAAATACCCCTACACCGACTGTTATAGAGGCGTCAGTGATGGCGCCGACAGTATAGGTATACCTTTACTGACGGGTAAAAAACAGTCAGTATAGGTCATTAACAGTGACGGATTAAAAACAGTCGGTGTAGGTACCCAACACCGACGGTTTTTGTTAAAAAACAGTCGGTGAAGGTACCCAACACTGACGGTTTTTGATAAAAAACAGTCGGTGAAGGTACCCAACACCGACGGTTTTTGTTAAAAAACAGTCGGTGAAGGTACCCAACACCGACGGTTTTTGTTAAAAAACAGTCGGTGAAGGTCCCCAACACCGACTGTTTTTGTTAAAAAACAGTCGGTGAAAGTCCCCAACACCGACTGTTTTTATTAAAAAACAGTCAGTATAGTTTCTAAAAACAGTAAGCATTGGTATACAAATTTTTGCATAATTCTATTGGTATTGGAGCTAGCCTATATTTTTGCTAGTCATATATTACCATTCGACTTTCATTAACATTAAACAAAATATCAAGCAAATAATTTAGACAATATAAAGAATAGACAACACAATATAAAACATCATAACATATTTATTCACAAAAGACCACACAATATAACAATATTTACATAACACAAATAAACAAAATATGCAACTGAATTACACAACAACCATTGTATTTCATGTAAATAGTTTAGAAGTCGTCCAAACACCATTCTCGTGTTATTACATGAAGTTGAGTCAGTGCCTAAACCCAACATTTCAATTTCACAATCTAATTGATGGTGAAAATATACCTACAAGACAAAGGGGTTGAATCAATCTTCTTCTTCGAAGCACTATTGACATTGCATGAGAGATTGAGGATGCCAAGCTGTTTCATCCTCTCCATTTCGAGTTCATCATTTCTTTCCTGGCCTTTTCGATGCCCAATAGAGCTTGATCCATCTTTGATGTCAATCGATCTATACCACAAACCACAATTTAATCCCATAAATACTAAATTCAAACCTTTCATAAATCCAATTCCATATCTAAACATTTCACAAATTCCAAACATTTCACAATTTCACAACTTAGGGTTATTGGAGCAGGTTCAGTACAATTAGACCCAGGTTGACAACATTGTAGAGTTGGAAAGGAGGTTAGTGTAATTTGAGTTTTTTTTCATTGTGAATTATATAATCATCTGTGGATGGGTATAAGAAATACTTTCACTCACAGACTTGAAGATGCAGGTTATGCTGTTGGTGCCAAAGTTCTTGAACTTCTGTCACAGAGACAGAGTAAACAATTATTTAACATAGTGCTTATACAGTATTTTTTGTGATTGTTTTCCACTGTTTTTTTTTTTTAAAAAGAATAGTAAAGTATTGGAGAGATTTTATATGAAAAACAATTGATACAAGAATATTCCTACTATAGAGAATGCTGCAAGGGTGTACCTTCTTTTTTCCACATGTCCAACATCTCATTTGTTGCTGGAACCTATTAAAACACAAAAAACTGAAAGTGTCATAAATAAATTCCTTATTTGTAGAGGCAATCACATACCATACTTCACCATATATGGTACCTCGAGATATTCAGTAGTCAGAATATGAGATTGGAGAAACCTAAAGCAGCTCCAAACCTTAATTTCTACATCAGCATATCTAAGTACTAAAATAAGTTACAGGTTTCATCCTCAAATAAATAAATTGATCCAAAACTATACAATTAATGAGGATTGATAATGACAAAATCAGCATCAAGTAAGATTGAGAAGAGAAAATTACTTTTAAAACTAGTCTAATTAAAAATCTATACCATCTATCAGGATATGTAATAAGTTATTGGAGAAACCATTAATTCAATTGCTTAATTTTTCAGATTGTTCTTTAGTAAACACGAAAGGGTATTGAGTAAAGATATTCATTACTTCCTTCTATTGCAACATAATAGAAGTTATAGAAGAGTAATTGAAGTTGCTAATTAGTAAGAGAACTTACACTTCCTTTAGATTTGGGAGATTGGCCAAAGATGAAGGCAGTGAACCAGTAAGCTTATTATTTTCAAGGTAACTGTAACAAAGAACAAAATATATGTATATATAAATTAATATAAGATGCCAATATGATCTTATTTGCACACAAAGTTTGAAATGACTGTTCTCTTACATAATTTGTAAATTTGGGCACCCACTAAAGTCAGGGATTGAACCGGTAAGTGTAAAAATGCCAAGTTGAGTCTCAATCAGAGGCATAAGTTTGGAATCGAGATTCAGTTAGTAAAAAGTGAGAGAAGATTACACTTGAGTAACATAATCGAGCTTAGGGCTTGACAAAATCATACTTCTATATTGACCAAATCCCAACAGAAGCAGCACAAATCTGGTACCAGCATAGGTACCAATACAGCACAGAGCAGTGCGTACCAGCACAGAGAACACAGAGCAGTGCGTACAGGCGTAAAAATAAAAAGGGTGTGGATATGGATTACCCGAGAGAGGCGAGGCAGGTCGGGTCGGGGGACCAAAATCCTTACGGAGCGGGGCGATGCAGGTCGGGTCGACGACGAAACCCTAAACCCGACTGAGCAGGGCGAGGCAGGTCGGGGGAAAGCAAGGCGGAGAGAGAACGAGAGAAAGCAACCAACGCTGCGGCTCCGAGAGAACGAGAGAAAGTGAGGAGGAGAGAGACAGCAAGGCAGAGGTGGTGTGCTCGCCGAGAGACGGAATTTTTCGATAAGCTTTGGGAGAACAGCGGGAAATGAAATTTTGGTCTCTTTGAGAGATTTGGGAGGGTTTATCTCTTTGAGGAGAAAGAAATGAAATTTAGAAGGGGAAATGAAAATTTTTTGGCGCCTGATCGAAAGAGATGGGAAGGAAAATTTTCGGGAGGAAAATAAAACACTGACGGCTCCGAAGAAAATAAAACAGTCACTACACTATATCAACAACACTGACGGTTCGAACTAAAAACGGTCAGCACAAGATTTCAACACTGACGGTTACCAATAAAAAACAGTCAGTGTAGTATATCAACACTGACGGTTCCGAAATAAAAACAGTCAGTGTAGTATATCAACACTGATGGTTACTAATTAAAAACAGTCAGTATAGTATATCAACACTGACGGTTCTAAAATAAAAACAGTCAGTAAAGGTATCAACACTGACGGTTCCGGAATAAAAACAGTCAGTGAATAAAAAATTACAAAAAAATTGACAATAAAATCAATATAAAAGGAAGTTTGGAATCTAACCGTTCATTTTCACGCGGGAAATCAACGGTCGATCTGCAGTGAAATTATTCCAAATCTATTTTAAAATGATCAAGGGAGTACATTGAACGTAACCAACATAAAAGTTTGGAAGTTTTATTATGTATGAGCTTCGATCCAACACGAAGTGTTTATAGCCATACGATGCTTCAATTTTCAGTCAACTAGATGGATGGATAAATAAAAACAAATTTTGATCAAACTTGGATGCAAGACAATAAATGCAGTGCTCTTTAATTTGAACGGTTTCGATCGACCCACTGACGACATATTCCCGTGTGTCTTCATTAACTCATGAAACAAGAGTTTATGTTTCATGTTCATGCATAGAAGATGTGACTCATATATGCAACATGCATGTAATGCTATATAATTCAATATGTTAAAATCATTTAATTAAGCAATAAACATGTTATAACATTAATTATTGTATAAATATTACTAATATAATTTTCATAACAACATATTTTCTAAAATTAAAGTCAAAATTTCATGTTAATTGCCTAAATTTCACTAATCACGTAAATTACTAATCATACTTATTAAATAGAATATGTTCATTCTAATAAACAAGCATTGCAATTTGTCGATGAAACAATTAATTAGTAATTTATTGTTTTAGGTTTTCCATTCCATCATTAACAAACTTTTAAACACTATACAACGAACGTCTTACCATACATAATTTCAATCCTATTTTATTAAAAACAATGATAAAATACTTATTGCATCTATAAATTCAATTTAAACAAATAAACTTAATTATTAAATATCTTACAAAATATACACAATGCATAAATTTTTATTCTCAAATAGTTATACATTTTTATTCTCAAATAAACTTAATTATTGCTCAACACTGACTGTTATTTAAAAAAAAGGGTCGGTGTAGGTATGAGCAACACTGACTGTTTTCTTAAAAAAAGGGTCGGTGTAGGGTATGAGCAACACTGACTGTTTTTTTCAAAAAAGGGTCGGTGTAGGTATGAGCAACACTGACTGTTTTCTTAAAAAAAGGGTCGGTGTAGGGTATGAGCAACACTGACTGTTTTTTTCAAAAAAGGGTCGGTGTAGGTATGAGCAACACTGACTGTTTTCTTAAAAAAAGGGTCGGTGTTGGTGAACTGCTCAACACTGACGGTTTTATCAATAAAAGGGTCGGTGTAGGTATGAGCAGCACTGACTGTTTTTTAAAAAAAAGGTCGGTGTAGGGTATGTGCAACACTGACTGTTTTTAAAAAAAAAGGGTCGGTGTAGGTATGAGCAACACTGACGCTTCGCTTAAAAAACAGTCAGTGTTGGTGAACTGCTCAACACTGACGGTTTTTCAATAAAAGGGTCAGTGTTGCTCACCCCCTACACCGACCCGTTTATTAAGAAAACCGTCAGTGTTGGTTCACTGACGGTTGTTTACAATCGAACAGTCAGTGTTGAAGTTCTTCTTAATTACGATTTTGCCACGCAGTCTCTACACTGACTGTTACATATTAAAACAGTCAGTGATTGAGGGTCAGTGAAGGGGTTTTTTGTACTAGTGAAACATCATCGACGCCATATTAAAAACAAGCTAATCTCAAATGCTTCAATGACTAGGATGAGATATTAAATTTTGGAGGTTTAAGATTTACAAACTTGGGTTTTGATGGCATGATAAGCTAATCTCAAATGCTTCAATGACTATAAATATTTGAATTATATTAAACTTAATATTTGCAATCTTAAGATGCAAGTGTGGACTAAACATTGAATCACGTTTTAATGTGGACTGCATCACTTGCGAAATATTTGCAAGTGTGTACTAAATCATCTTGACAGGTGACTTAACATTTTATGTTTTAGGCTGGTCTAAAGATCGACTTATACCATCTTAAACCGGCTCAATTAAATCACGTTTGACGACTTAAGTGAGACCTAAACATTTTATTTCATGATTTAATTCTCAACCAAATTAACATGACCCATCATTAAATTAAAGAGAATAAAGCAATATAACGCAAAAGAAATGGTAGCAGTGCGTTTAGATAATATAATTGTAGAGCATCAAAGAGCACACAATCTTTGACTTTTTTGGTATATCTAATCTATACCTTATTTTTCTCCGAATTGTCAACGTAATTTTTTTTTTTTTTGAAGAATTGGCAGAGGCTGCCAATAGATTTTATTAATAAGTGAGCAAGAAAATAATTACAGCTTCAGTGTAGGAGTGGATTATAGGTCTATTTACAACAACAAATCCCTCCAACACATTATATCCCCCTGTGCAAACTATTTTCCACAGTTATCCCTCCACATTCTAGCCATATGGATAATTCTAACAACCAGGACCTCAGGTGGTATCAGTGCCCCTCGAAAAATGAGATTGTTACGCTGTAACCAGATGTGCCAACAGGTAGATATGAAGACTGCCGAAGCAGTCGGAAATACTGCCTTCCCTCTTGCCCGCAAGGTGCTCCAGGTTTTGCTCCATGTAGTCCTGACATCCAGATCGACTAGGACCAATGAGAGGCCCATCTTGTTTGACACAGCAGTCCAGACTCGGTGAGCATAGTTGCAAGAGAAGAAAAGGTGCTGTGCTGATTCCAGTTGACCACCGCTACATAGCACACAGTCCGTCGGGCAGTTGATGTGTCTACTCAGTAGTACTTCCCTTGTCAGGATTCTGTTCTGTAGAAGCAGATAACAGAAAATTCTGATTGATTGAGGTGCTTTCATCGCCCATACTTCGGGATATGGCCACTTTTCCTTGCCTCCGGTTACCATGAGTTGATAGAACGATTTGGAAGAGTATTGACCTGCGCTTTCCCATCGCCATTTCCAGCACCCGTCCTCCACTGTACAGGACCATGCAAATAGGGGCAGGAGTCTGAGGAGGCTTTTCCAAAAGAAAGAACCCCCTTTGTTCCACCTACAGACCCCATGTATTGTTGAGATCCGTATTCGCTTAACAATCGAGGACCACATGCTATTAGGTGCAGTGTTGGGATTCCATAGCCATCGTAAAAGCAGACTGATATTTTGGACCTCGATGTTAATTAGTCCCATGCCTCCCCACTCTCTCGGAGTGCATACAGATGCCCAATTAATCAGAGAAAGTCCTCTAGAGGAGTGTTGGTTCTTTCCCCAGATAAAAGTACGCCTAATTACATCAATTCGTTTAGTGACCCACCTAGGGAGCTTGAAACACGTCATGAAGTAAACCGGGAGTGCTGATAAAACCGATCGAGCTAGTTGCACCCGTCCTCCGCGGGAGATGAGCTTTGCCCGCCAGCCCTGAAGACGCTTTTCAAGTCCCTCTATCAGTGGGAGGAAGTCCTTCCTTTTTGGGGCATTGGTAGTGAGCGGCATACCTAGGTAAGTGATGGGCAAAGATTCACGCTGACATCCTAAGATCGACATGGCCTCAGATATCTGATCTTCGTGCATATTGAAAGGGACCATCGAACTTTTGGAATAGTTTATCCGGAGCCCAGAGATGGATGTGAAAGTCCGGAGCATGAGCTTGAAGGCAATTAGTGTTTGCTGATCTGCACTTGATAAGAAGACAGAATCATCTGCGTATTGCATTGCTAAAAGGGAGTCCCCAATTGAGCGAGAAATTGGTCGACCCAGCGAAGTATTTAATACTCTGACCATCTGCTGTAACACATCCACTGCGAGTATGAAGAGCATGGGAGAAATTGGGTCCCCCTGCCGAAGACCTCTCTTGTGAGTGAAATATGCCGATTTTTCTCCATTGATGATAATTCTGGTAGAAGCCGACTTCAGTAAGGTATGAATCCAGTCAATCCATCTTACTGGGAAAGCCCTAGCCTTCATGATCTCCATTAGAAAGGCCCATTCAATAGAGTCGAAGGCTTTGCTGAAGTCGATTTTGGTGAAGACGGCAGGCCTCTTCGTTCTGGATACATGGCACAGCAGTTCTCTTGTTGAAATGAAATTCTCTGAGATGAACCGGCCCTTTATGAAAGCGGTTTGCTTGAGTGAGATAAGGTCGGGTAGATGCACACAGAGTCTATTTGCTAAGACCTTGGAGATCACCTTGGGTATTAGATTGATGACGCTAATAGGCCGGAAATCTTTCACACTGGTTGCCTCCTCCTTCTTAGGTATCATAATCACATTGGCTAGGTTGTATGTGGTGAGGTCCAGATTTCCTTCATAGAATTCCCGGAATAGATGCATGATATCCGGTTTGAGCACAGTCCAGTATGTCTTCAAGAATTCATTGGACAGACCGTCAGGGCCCGAGGCTCGGTTAGAAGCAAGACCCCTAATAGCTGTGTGCACTTCCTCCTCAGAGAAGGCGTTGTCGAGACCCGTTAATGTTGGGCCATGTGGATACAGACAAGTCGGGTTGAACTGTGCCGTTTGGGTTGATGCTCCTAGGAGGTCTTTGAGTTGCTGATGGAAAGCATTGAGAATTCCAGCCGGTTCAGTGATCCTTGCGCCCTCGTGATCGATGGCCAGAACTGCATTCTTCCGTGCACGTGCGGAAGCAAAAGCATGGAAATACTTTGTGTTGCTGTCGCCCTCCTTCAACCAGTGACAGCGAGAGCGCTGGCGCCACCGCTCTTCTTCCACATTGGCAAGCTGAAAGATTGCTGTTCTGAGTGCCTGTCGCCTCATGAACTCCTGGTGCTGTAGCGGCCGCAGTTCCTCTAGTTTGTCATATAAAAGCACGGCCTGCTTGCTGAGAGCGATCTGTTCTGAAATTCGGCCGAATTTGGCCTTTTGCCATGTCTGTAACTCTTTGTATAGTACCTTCGTTTTCTTATAGAATCCTTCAAGTCCCAGATGTGAGCTTAATTCACCTTGTTGCCAGACATTCTCCACCCTTAATCTGACCTCCGGATAGGAACACCAGTAGTTTTCCCACTTAGGGTCCGGTTTGGTGGTCTGCTTCTTTGTACAGGTGAGTAACATGGGGCAGTGATCAGAGACGACCACCTCTAATGCCCGGAGAGTGAGGATTGGGAAATGTAGCAGCCAGTCCGGGGTCATAAAAACCCTGTCGATTTTAGAGAAGGTTGGATCTGGGCGCTTACTGGACCAGGTGTATGCCCGGTTCTTCAATGGAATATCGACAACTTCAATGTCCCTGATAAGATCATTAAACAAACTCATCAGTGCCATACCTCGTAAGTCGCCGGGTCTGTCTGTAAGCCATCTTGTTAGGTTGAAGTCGCCCAACAGGATCCATGGTAAGTGAACTAGGCCGGCCACTTGTCTGAGTTCAGATATGAAATCTCGTTTTTGGTCCTCCACACTGGGGCCATAAACCGCCGTGATTAGGAAAGAGTCGCCGGATGCTTCTTGCTTCAAAACTGCTGACACAGTATGTCGCGTGGTCCATGAATTGATCATCGAGTAATTGCGCTTCCACGAAATTACCACTCCGCCCCGGGTGCCTATTGCCAGCAGAGCCGCACATCTCTTCTCAAAAAAATTCGGTAGTGCTTGGGCATGGACCGTCGGGTCATCAGTGCTCCATTTTGTTTCTTGAAGACAACAGATGTCACACCTCGATTCCCTGATAGTGTTTTTCACCAAATTGCACTTTTCTAGACTCCCCAAACCTCTTGTGTTCCAGTTTAAAATCTTGAATTTTTTAAGATTCATAATTAAACCAAAATATACCACTCTGTAAGAAATGGGTATCCCCATTATTCTTGCTCGAGAACGGAGTCCTCCCCCAAGCCCGTGCCTGGTACCTGGTCTGAGTCGGGAGCTCCCATCTGGTGTGTCTCTAAGTCTCGGATAGCAGCATCCCTTCGCTCCTGATTATCTTTTTCTATTTCATGTTGCACAACCTCAGGGAGAAGACCCCAGCCCAATGCCAGATCCTTACAAAAGGAATTAGCAACATGTACTTGATACCATCTAGTTTGTCACCAGCTGGGCTTTACCTGATTTCCTAGATGGGCCCACGTCATTCCCCACCTTGGGGACGGTTTTCCTCCTTACCGAGCTTCTCAGCCCGTATTGTGACGGCCCATCTTTGGCCTGTCCCGGATTCTGAGGGCACATAGAATGAAGCAGCACATCTAGAGATTGGGCCGTCCCCTCAGAAGTTTCCAGTGGGGAAGGAATATGCTCTGCATGTGTCGGAAGCGGTGTCAGCCCGCTTGGACGAGACAAATTTTCCTCAGTCCCGGCAGAATCCGGGATTAGTTGTGGTGTCGACGGGCTATTCGGTGTGGCGGATAGAGCTCCCTCGAGTCCCCGACCCGCACCCTCAGGTTGCTTCCTTTTCAGGATAGTGATCTGCGATCCTGGTGTGTTCTCAGAAACAGCTCTGGTAACTGCGTCACCCAGACTGCGAGCGGAGAAGCTTCCTTTGGATTATTAAAGCCCAGATTTTCTGTGGCCGGTGCCACAAGCGACAAATCCAATGACTGGTGGTCTTGACTGGAGTCTGCTGTTGCCGGTGGGCTGTTCGGCGGCTGACCGGATAAAAAGATTCGCAGGTGCTCCGGTAGAGATCCAGGGTCTTTGTCTCTGCACATATCTGTCACCAGCCAACGCGGTAGACTAATCATGTCTTCTTCTTCACTAGACTGCAGCTGCCCCTCCGATGAGAGTGGTGACCCCGGAAGGGGAGAAGAAGGGCGTTCGAAGACCGGTGGTTGTTTGGGCATGTCTGTTACGTTGTAGATGGGTGCCTGAGTCCATTTCACTGGGCAGACTCTAATCCTTGATCTAAGACCCCCGATGATCACCTCAATGTCATGGGGGATGCGTTCAAGCGTATCGGTTGCTACCACCACTGACCAAGCTGAGTAGTTGCCAGGGCTAGGAGGGGAGACAGTACCTAGGTATAGTCCAAAGGAACTAACCATCTTGATGACAAAGCATTCCCTCCATAGGCTGACCGGTATGTCCCGGAGTTCGAGGAGAATCTTAAATTCGGGCACCGTCTTAGTCGCATCTATGTACGGGCTCCATGGTTGGAAGTCCAACCCCAAGTCCCAAATCCGCAGCGGAATGGCACGGATGAATGTTTCTGGGGCTAGGGTCTGAGGCAGATGAATGAGGCAAGTGGAGGAGGAAAGAGTGGCGACGGTGATCTCCTCCTTGATCACCAATTCAGTTGTCGTTGCAAACTCAGCGACCATATCCGCCATGAGGTCTCCCTCACAGTCTAAGGATCGGGCGATAACCACTTGACCCAGATTGTGGATTTCCTTCTAGTATGCCTCATCTCTATCAAGGAAACAGGTGGTCAGCGGAGGCCTGGAGGAGGGCATGTGAGGCCAAGTATGGGGCAGTTCACCGGCGAGGAGTTCATCAAAAAGGGGTTCGAAACCTGTCTGCTCTGATGCTTTGGGAGGCAGTACCGGCCCTTCTCCAGGTACCACCCCCTTTTTGAGACAACGAGTACCAGGGTGGCCGTCTTTCCAGCAGCGGCCACATTTCATTGGGTTACGGCAGTGAGCTGATGTGTGCCCTGATTTGCAGCAGCGGAAACATCGCCCTTTCCATTCTGGGAAGGATGGAGACGGCGGGAAGCGTAGCTTAGTGGGGCTGTGGGGTGAAGTGTAGAAGGTCGGCCTGGTATGATCAGAGGGAGAGTTAGGAGGTATAGTAGTCAGTTTGGCAGGTGGAGCGATGCGCTGTTGTAGTGGTGGGATGGTAGTCTTGGCTTGGCTGGTTGTGGGTGGTAATGTGGTAGTCTTGAGTGCTGTTGTGGTGGTGTATGGCTTGTGCTGAGATGGGTGGTTAACGGTGGTGGTAGTCTTGGCTGTGGGGTTTGGTGAGGGAGGTTGGGAGGCTACAACTTGGGAGTAGGTCCTGAGGTAGGGGGTGAAGGGTCTGGCCTTGGTTGGGGCGGTGTTGAAGGGTTGCTTCCAGTTGTCGGGGTACCTGCGACGCCGGTGGACCATTTGCCATTCGCCGGTGTTCGCTCCTTGTGCTCCTTGTGCTCCTGGTTGCTTCATCGCTCCGCTCCTCTCAAAAAAAAGTTCGTCAACGTAATTATTAAATGATGACTATGACTATCTTTATCAAGCTCCTTCCATCCGAGTTGATTTTTCTACACTTCATTTCAACCATTTTCAGAGATAAAGTATAGAGGCATATAGGTAAAAGAAGAAGGGAAGTATTCTTTGTATTCACAACAGAGAAAAAGCAGAGCTGCAGAGAGACCACGGATAGGTACTGGCTTTTTAATTTTTATAGGGACCTCATCTCATCTCTACACTTTTGTTCTTGTAATGAATTTCCTCGTATATTTGAAAGAGCCTTTATCCATGAACCTTATTACTTTCAAGATAAAATTTGTTGAGAAATTTAATTTATTCCATGAACATATTAATTTTTTTTCTGATAGAGGTATCACAAATAGGTACCCATCCCGTGCGTTTAGACTTTAGATCCTTATAATTGTAGAGCATCGAAGTGCATACTATCTTTGACTCGTTTGGTATATTTTCTCCGAATCATCAAATGTGAATATAACTAAATGATGACCACCCGTATCAAACCCCTTGTGTTAATTTTTCTACACTTCATTCCCACCATTTGTAGAGAGAAAGAGAGAGCTGCATCCCATAAAAGGAAGCATTCTCAGTATTCATAACATAGAGAAATCAGAGTAAGCAGAGCTGCAACGGCACAAATAGGTACGGGCTTTCCATGTCCCTCTACTTTTGTTCTTCCAATGATTTCATGGTATATTTGAAATAACCTTTTATCCTTGGAAATTGTTATCTTCAAAGAGTGAATTTGTCAAGAAATGAATTCTTCTAACATATTAATTACCATAACAAAGCATATAAAACATCACTTTTTCTTTCATTAGGGGCAATTTCATGTATATCCCTTAAAAAACATTGAAATTACGTATTTGCCCCCTCTAAAGTTCATAAAATCATATTTACCTTCCTAAATTTCAAAAATTTACAAATTTACTAGTTTTATTGCTTTTTCTATTATTACTCATTTTAAAATTATAGAATTCTCATTTTACTTTTTATTGAAGGAGTTTTCCCAAACAGTTATCCAGTAAAGCTAGCTAGCCTTAGTAGCCAATACTACCAAGTCTTATTGATGTTGTTTGCCTTTGACGAGGATAACATGACTTCCCACTTGGTATATCTGATTGCCTGATATCAAAATATTATCCTAAAATCTGAGCCAATAGATTATGGTCTGGCCCCATTGTTATTACCATTTGAAATTAAAATCTATAGTATAATAGAATGTTTTCATTAATTTTTTCTGATATCTCCTTAACAATTCATTAAAATGAAATATTATTATGAGATATTTATTTATTTCTATCATATTTTATATTTAAAAAATAAAATATAAGAATTTGTCCATATATTTTCAACTCTTTCCCGTAAATAATTAATTTCATTCACAAAAGTGAAGAGATATTTAAAAAAAATTCAAGTAACATTTACATGATACATCATACTAAACTTATTTTCTTCATCTCTCTAACTCCGCCTGCAAATTTTCTTATAACGTTAATTTCAAATAAATACTTGTAAAATTCTAATTGAATACAAATTTTAACTACGCACATGCTAGATCGCCTCACTATATAACATGAATCAATATTAAAGTTCTCCATACATTATAGATGTGGTTTAGATTGACCCGAATTCTAATCGTACGGTCTATAAATTAACTCAAACAGTACGTTAATGCATAGGATGCGACTTCGCCAACAACTAGATAAGGGTGTAAAAGTCACAATTTCGACTGACAAGGGGAATTGAACACGTCAGAGTTAAGAATTATTGAGACCTCAAAAAAAGAGACACTGACAATCCAGAGATACAAGGGATCGAACGGAGGTCTGGAGGAATTCACATCCCCTCAAGTAATTACCTGACTGAGTACAATAGAAACAGACGGTCCAGCAGCATTATTTTAACTTGGCGCGAATCTCAAAGAATAAATAATACTGGCCTGCTGCGCCATCCCGAATAGGCACCGGTTGATAATAAATCTGAGCCGTCTGTTTCAATTGTCTTGAGTAAGGTACCTGAGAGGATACGGATCCGGTGTGGAGGTTGTTTGACAGACCTATTTCTCTCAATTAGGTTCCACGGAAGTAAAATTGTTAGATAAATGTTGAAGATATGAAAAATATATAAATTTCTCATTTTTTTATCTAGGGGTGTCAATGGTACTCTTTTAACTGTTAATTCAATCTGAAATGTATTCGATAAGACAAGTATGGGTAGAGTTTTTTATCGTTAGTTTATCAGGTATAGGTATAGTTAAGAAAAATATTTCGTTAACTTATTAAGTAAAGATATGAGTAAGAGCTATTTTGTAACTAATTATAAGGGACAAAATTAATTTTCAATGAGCATGAAGCAACTAACTGGGTTTTTAGTTATTACAATTCAAACCACCTTAAATTAAACCCCATAATTACAAAGGAGCCTTCCAAATTTTGGCATATGTGACATGTAATGGCATAATTACATGCCATAATACCTAGTAAATTTATTGGGTTCTATAGTGCTGAAACTACGATGTTAGTCGAAATTTCCTCATACCTCTCTTGATTTTAATCTGAACAAACTTCAAATCGAATAATCAGAACCAATTTGCTCAATACTAAACGAAAACATAACATTGTAACCGGACATCACCATTCTTTAATCACATCAATAGCAGCCCTGACCAAAACTTCAAATCTAATTAAACCTGACCTAGACTTTAATGAGTTATACTGCAACCTATCCAAGCAAGCTAGAGAAAACCACGTGTATCAGTTCAGTTTCTTTTGTACACTACAACGTATACTGACATGAAAAAGACCAACACAAACATAACTGGTATAAGTCTCAATGAAATTTTATCGACCTGAAATTAATGTAATCCTAATTCATTATTTATTGGAGGCTGTGATGCCATTTTGCAATTCAAAATCATATCGATAATGTTAAATGTAAATGACTGCACAATTCAACAATTCCTTTTCCCTCAAAACTACTTGTCAAGCAGCTTAGGGTTAGGGTAAAGAAGTAAGTTTCTTAGAGACGTTGTTATTCTCGTCCTATTTTTGTTACAAGTAAAAGAGAACAACTAAGTAATTTACAACTTTTTATAACAAATTCAACAGCTCATATTTTGGCCATAAAACTTTGGGTATATATCCCTTTTCATTCTACTATTGCCTTTGCAAGTAATTAATTGTCTTTTTGGCAAAAGAAATTAAGCAGTCAATTTGGTGTAAATTGCAATTAGTTGGCAGTTTGCAACTTGGAAAACACAAATTCTACTATCGTATAGCATCATATGGCTGCAAAAGGGCTTTGGCATGCAAATTTCCCAGAAGAAGGGGATAATGTCCTCGATACACTGACTGCACTAGAAGCCATTTTTGAATGTTACCAGACAATACCACCAACTTTTTCAAGTGACAACCTAAACCAGAATGCCACACCTAATCCTTTGGTAAGCAATGGTATAGATAGCCAAGAGGCTTGTGATCTCACGTCCAATGCAATAATCAACTACATAGGCCAAATTTTGTTAGAAGAAGATATAGATGATGACATAAGCATTTGTCAAGAAGAGGAAGCTATTCGAGAAACAGAGAAATCCTTCTATGATACCCTTGGAAAAGAGTACCCTCTTGCACCTACCTTGGTCCAATTCCATCCACTTCAAAATGGTAATGCCCCAAATAGTGGTTCCAGTAATGCTATAAAAAGTGTTTCGGAGAATGAGGTGCCACCATTCAGTAACTTGGAACCCGTCTTGATCAATGCTGACAATATATCTACTTTAGTTATGGAGAACCTTCCGGTCACACTAGCGCAAAAGGGTGCTGAAGAAGCAATGAAGTTTCTTCCATCCATTGAAAAGTTGTGTGTTGGTTTAGAGCCAAATAGATCCGAGTTTCATGAGAAACCCAAGGAAAATGATATCAGTGAGAACATAGCAATATGTTACGAGACATGTAATAAAAAGTGTGCAAGTAATGATAGAGAACCAGATCTATTAGAGGGGCAAGCTCGCAAGCAACGAGCAATTTCCTCAGATGATCCGGCAAGAAATGAGGACTTTGATCAATTTCTCCTTTACCGTGGTAGCGAGTATGTGAAAGTGGTTATCTCAGTACGTGAAAGTATGAAAAATGAGTCACCGGAGCATCAGGTGGACACAAGGAGTAAGAAGGCATTAGAAAAGAAGGAAACTGGAGATGACATGGTGAATATTCGTTCTCTCCTAATTAGTTGTTCTGAAGCAGTTTCTGCTAGCAACTCCCACAGGGCCTATGAACTAATCAAGCAAATAAGGAAACACTCATCCTCTATGGGATATGCCGACCAACGTATGGCATATTATTTGGTGGATGCACTCGAGGCACGTTTGGTTGGTACGGGAAGTGACATTTACCATAAACTATTGTCGAGACAAGAAACTGTGACAGATTATTTGAAAGCTTTTCGTGTTTATCATGCAATTTGCCCGTTTATGAAGATACAATATTACTTCTCTGTCCAAACAATCCTAAACATCGCAAAAAATGCCACAAAGGTTCATATAATTGACGTTGGAATACACATGGGATTCTTGTGGCCATCTTTCTTTGAACGTCTCACAAGCATAGGAAGTACACCGCCTAAAATCCGTATAACTGGCATAGAATTTCCACAAAAGGGTTTCCGTCCAGACAGACTAGTTGAAGAGACAGGAAGGCGGTTGTCAGAATATGCTCAGAGATATAATATCCCTCTCAAGTTTCAAGGTATAGCTTCCAAATGGGAAAACATTACAATAGAAGATCTTATGATTAAAGAAGATGAGATTTTAGTGGTAAATTGCATGAACCGACTTAGAAATCTTGCCGATGAGACAATTGCCATGAGTTGCCCTCGTGATAAAGTTCTAAGCATAATAAGGGAGATCAAACCACGTGTCTTTATTCATGGAATTATGAATGGCTCATATAGTACGCCGTTCTTTACAATTCGATTTAAGGAAGTTTTATCCAAGTTCTCTTCTTTTTTTGATATTTTGGAGTCAACTATGCCTCGAGAGAGTGAGGCGAGGTTCCATATAGAAAGGGCCGTTCTAAGTCCAATAGCAATTAATGCAATAGCTTGTGAGGGTTCAGAGAGAGTGGAAAGACCTGAGACGTATAGGCAGTGGCAGGCCAGAAATCTTCGGGCCGGTTTTGTGCAATTACCCGTGGATTCACTGATCAGGAAAAAGATAATGAGAACAGTGAGATCAGGACTTTACGACAAGGATTTTTTTGTTGAGGAAGATAACAAATGGCTTCTTTTGGGATGGAAAGGAACAATCTTATTTGGGTTGTCAACATGGAAACCGAATGAGAATTATGAGACTGTTGATTACGAGACTAAATAGTAAGAGCAGGCATGATAAACCTAGCTATATTTTGTGAATGTTTAATTTTTATGTATCATTTTAGCCATTTTTTTTTCTTTTTCATTAACAACTTTGAGTATGGAGCTTGTATATGTCTACATGAATTGTTACAATGTTTTTGTGTTGGTTTACTTTTAATTGATTTTTTTTGTTTTATTTAGTATTTTTTATATGGTCGCATGGACATTACATCAAGTTGCACAAAGATAAGGAGCTCCACGCATCCTTACTGCGCAGAGGGATTGTGCAGCTTTAGCGTAGACTTTTTTTTTAAATTGTTAATTTTAGGACAGAGTTGGTACACGGTATAAAATATTAGTGCCACAAGCAGATTCAAGTTAATTGGATGGTGTCAACAGATTCTCATTTTTTTTTTTCATTTTTTTAATTATACTTAATTTTCTTTATAGTTTAGAATAAAATTCTACGAGATCAGTACCGTAAAATTAACCCCCACATATATCGTATGCAAGTTTGATATGATTGACCCCCATTCACCTAAAACTAACATATTAATTTTTGTACTGCAATACAGTAATTAAAGTCTGGCTCCGCCCCTGGTCATATTTATATTCTGCAATGAAATATTGATACACCACTGCCGGGATTAATCAGTGTAACACATCATCGATGTTTTTGCAATAAACATCGATGTATTGTTTCTAACCTTTACACGACCATTACTATTGGTAGGAAATTCCAATTTGAGCATATGATTTCAATTATATGGCATAGCTCGCAAAAGCCAACGGAATCAAAATTGCAAAAAAAAATAATGTCGTTTAGTGTCTCAAAACTTCAGTTGAATTTTCTGATCCTCAGCAGCTATGTATTTTTTTATTTCAATCAAAAACTATCTGTTAATTATTCATCAGCAAATTTAATTTGACAATAACCAACATTCTAAAATTAAGTACTAATATTTAAAGTTTTTTTCTCTAATTTATTTTTGTCATTCTATACCATGCCTTCGAATTAACCATTTAGCCCAAAAAAAAGACCTCCCATTTTCCAACATAAGGCTACTATTATATTTTAAATTGTCTCAAATTTAAAATTCGAAAATTTGAAAGTGATAGATACAAAAATTTCGGCTTTCTTAATTCATATCATATTCAATAAAAATATGAATAAAATTATAAGTGTACGGATAATCGGATATAAATTATTCCTTATAAATAACTAACGTAATTAAATATAAAATTACATTGTGTACGAACAAGAATCATAGACTTTTCGCGAGGATAAAAAGTGACTTTTCACGACGGAGTACCGTCATAAACGTGCTTTTTCTATTTGCGATGGTACTTTTCGTGAGGGAGTACCGTCATCATTGCGCTTTTTCTCTCGCGAAAAGTGCCTACTTTGTTGTTGTGGCGATTGGGTACGCAAACGGGTCAGTGCGCCGACCCAATACGTGCACGGATTAGTGCCCAGGCCCAGGGTGCGAGTGGACCAGTCCGCAGGCCCAATACGGGAACGGATTGGGGATCCTTCCGCAGATCCAGTCCGAGTTCGTGGCGGAATCTTAATTCTGAATAAACGGGTGTTATTCATTTAATTCGGATTTTATTGGGTGGTAAGAAAAAAATTTCGGCTTTGTTACTAGACCAAAGGCTAGTTCTCGGCTCAGCTCATTTCTTTGTTTGTGACAAGAAAATGATTAATTTTTCTTTTTGACTGCTTTACTACCCTCTTTGTGTACTTACCGTGAGAGCATGAAATTTGTTGCGAATAAAAGTGAAAAAAAATCGCAACTTACGATTTATATTGTAGGCTCACAATGTTATAAGTTGCCAAAAAAAATTAATCTATATGTGTAACTTACAACACGAGTGAATAATTACAAATTGGATTCAATTTGATTCGTGATTGGTTCAATTAAAGTCAAACTCAACTCATTTTAATATGAGCTGAGTTTGAACTTTATCTAACTCAGTTCAGTTTAATTCGGGCTAGTTTACATGATAGTATCGGATCCGATTCAAACCTTCAACAAACCCTATCCTGTTCTCAAGTTGCGTTTGATTACACGCTAGTCAATAATTCAGCAATGCCCATAATTAGTGCTAATTACAGCCTCCACATCTCCCATCCATTCTACTGCCACGCTCACATATCATGGTTCACACAGGTTACTGCCTCAAACATCCAACTTCCACATCCTTCCACCTCTTTTGGGCCTGACAAAGCTTCTGAGCCTTCTGCAGCAAATTTGAAAATTTACATAATGTGCATTAACAAATTAGCTAATTTAAAAAAAAAAAAATCTGAATCACATTGACATGATATAAATTCGAGCAAATTTGATGCGAAATATTACTAAAATAGTAAAATATACTTAGTATCAAAGTACAATTTAATTAGATTTGAAATTCAAATGGTGAAGCTGAACCGTTCAATGAAATTCTTCCATTCTACATATAAATTTATTGTACTTCGAGAAATCATATAATTAACAAGTTTCATATTACAGATCTATAAATATTTGAATTATATTAAACTTAATATTTGCAATCTTAAGCTGCAAGTGTGGACTAAACATTGAATCACGTTTTAGTGTGCACTAAATCACTTGCGAAATATTTGCAAGTGTGTACGAAATCATTTTGATCGGTGCCTTAACATTTTAGGTTTTAGGCCGGTCTAAAGAACGACTTATACCATCAATCTTATACCAGCTCAATTAAATCACATTGGGCAGCTTAAGTGAGACCTAAACGTTTTATTTCATGATTTAATTCTCAACCAAACATGACCCATCATTAAATTAAAGAGAATAAAACACAATATAAAGCAAAAGAAATGGTACCAGTGCGTTTAGATAATATAATTGTAGAGCATCAAAGAGCACACAATCTTCGACTTTTTTGGTATATCTAATCTATAGCTTATTTTTTCTCCGAATTGTCAACGTAATTATTAAATGATGACTATGACTACCTTTATCAAGCTCCTTCCATCCGAGTTGATTTTTCTACACTTCATTAATTTCCACCATTTTCAGAGAGAAAGCAGAGAGGTATATAGGTAAAAGAAGAAGAGAGGTCTTTCCACAAGGGAAGTATTCTCTGTATTCACAACAGAGATAAAGCAGAGCTGCAGAGAGACCACAGATAGGTACGGGCTTTTAAATTTTTACAGGGACCTCATCTCATCTCTACACTTTCGTTCTTGTAATGAATTTCCTGGTATATTTGAAAGAGCCTTTATCCATGAACCTTATTACTTTCAAGATAAAATTTGTTAAGAAATTTAATTTATTCCATGAACATATTAATTTTTTTTTCTGATAGAGGTATCCCAAATAGGTACCCATCCCGTGCGTTTAGACTTTAGATCATTATAATTGTAGAGCATCGAAGAGCATACAATCTTTGACTCTTTTGGTATATTTTCTCCGAATCATCAAATGTGAATATAACTAAATGATGACCACCCGTATCAAACCCCTTCCGTCTGTGTTAATTTTTCTACACTTCATTCCCACCATTTGCAGAGAGAAAGCAGAGCTGCATCCCATACGAGGAAGCATTCTCTGTATTGATAACATAGAGAAAGCAGAGCTGCAGCGGGACAATAGATAGGTACGGGCTTTCCATATCCCTCTTCTTTTGTTCTTCCAATTAATATCATGGTATATTTGAAAGAACCTTTTATCCATGGAAATTGTTATCTTCAAAGAATGAATTTGTGAAGAAATGAATTCTTCTAACATATTAATTACCATAACAAAGCATATAAAACATTGAAATTACGCATCAATATTAGGGGCACTTTCATGTATATCCCTTGAAAAACATTGAAATTACGTATTTGCCTCCTCTAAAGTTCATAAAATCATATTTACCTTTTTAAATTTCAAAAATTTACAAATTTACTTGTTTTATTGCTTTTTTATTAATACTCATTTTAAAATTATAGAATTCTCATTTTACTTTTTATTGAAGGAGCTTTCCCAAACAGTTATCCAGTAAAGCTAGCTAGCCTTAGTAGCCAATACTATCAGTCTTATCGATGTTGTTTGCCTTCAACGAAGGGTAACATGACTTGCCACTCGGTATATCTGATTGCCTGATATCAAAATATAATCCTAAAATATGAGCCCATAGATTATGGTTTGGCCCCATTGTTATTACCATTTGAACTTAAAGTCTATACTATAATAGAATGTTTTCATTAATTTTTTCTGATATCTCCTTAAAAATTGATTAAAGTGAAATATTATTATGAGATATTTGTTTATTTCTATCATATTTTATATTTAAAAAATAAAATATAAGTATTTGTCCATATATTTTCAACTTTTTCCTGTAAATAATTAATTTCATTCACAAAAGTGAAGAGATTAAATAAAATTCAAGTAACATTTACATGATAGATCATACTAAACTTATTTTCTTCATCTCTCTAACTCCACATGCAAATTTTCTTATAACGTTAATTTCAAATAAATACTTGTAAAAATTCTAATGGAATACAAATTTTAACTACGCACATGCTAGATCGCCTCACTATATAACATGAATCAATATTAAAGGTCTCCACGCATTATTGGTGTGTTTTAGATTGACCCAAATTCTAATCGTACGGTCTATAAATTAACTCAAACAGTACGTGAACGCATAGGATGTGACTTCGCCAAAAACTAGATAAGGGAGTAAAAGTCACAAGTTCGACTGACAAGGGGAGTCAAACACGTCAGAGTTAGGAATTATTGAGACGTTAAAACAAGAGACACTGACAATCCAGAGATACAAGGGATCGAACGGAGGTCTAGAGGAATTCACATCTCGTCAAGTTACCTGACGGAGTACAATTGAAACAGACAGTCCAGCAGCATTCTTTTAACTTGGCACAAATCTCAAAGCATACATAATACTGGCCTCCTGCGCCATCCCGAATAGGCACCAGCTGATAATAAATCTGAGCTGCCTATTTCAATTGTCTTGAGTTAGGTACCTGGGAGGATACGGATCCGGTGTGGAGGTTGTTTGACAGACCTATTTATCTCAATTTGGTTCCACGGAAGTAAAATTGTTAGATAAAAGTTGAAGATATTAAAAATATATAAATTTCTCATTTTTTTTTAGCTAGGGGTGTCAATGGTACTCTTTTAACTGTTAATTCAATCTGAAATGTATTCGATAAGACGAGTATGGGTAGAGTATTTTATCGTTAGTTTATCTGGTATATGTATAATTAGAAAAAGATTTTGTTAACTTATTAAGTAAAGATATGAGTAAGAGCTATTTTTTAACTAATTATAAGGGCAAAATTAATTTTCCATGAGCATGAGTATGAAAATACCTCTTGACCCCGTACCAGACTCATTGACAATGACACCCCAATTTGTCATAGTAATCCAAAACAAGCTTGATAAAAATATCAGAAATAAATCTGCTATGATTCCAAAAGAATAGCAGGGAGCCTGTTTTTCAAAATCCAACTGTTTATCTGTTTGAGATTTGTACATAAAAATCAATTGCTTTTGAGATTCGTGTTTTCCAAAAAATTAACAGGCTCCCTACGATTGAGAATCGCAGCAGATTTATTTCCGAAAATATCAGCAATCAACATCACAATTATTCACAAGTCAAGAGTCAAAGCTGACGGTGTGTTTTTTTTTTCAACAATTATTATCTGGGAGCGGAATAAATACACAAGATTCAATTTTCACCATTTCTCATAAAATAATTATTTCTCTCGATAATACCAAATATTATCTTGCAAAGTCCTTACTTTATTTGGTTTTAAGAATATAAATTTATTATTTATGCCTAGCAGGGATGGGTACCGTGCGTTTAGACTTTAGATCCATATAATTGTAGAGCATGCAATTCCAAGCGCATACAATCTTTGACTCTTTTGGTAACTTTTCTCCGAATTATCAAACCCCTTCTTTCTGTATTAATTTTTTACACTTCATTCCCACCATTCCATTTGCAGAGAGAAAGAGAGAGGTCTTCCCATACAAGGAAGCATTCTCTGTATTCATAACATAGAGAAAGCAGAGCTGCATCCCATACAAGAAAGAGAAAGCAGAGCTGCAGCAGCACAGACAGGTACAGGCTTTCCATACCATATCCCTTTACTTTTGTTCTTCCAATGAATTTCATGGTATATTTGAAAGAACCTTTTATATACGGAAATTGTTATCTTTAAAGAGTGAATATGTCAAAACATATTAATTACCATAACAAAACATATAAAACATAATTTTTTCTTTCATTATGGGTAATTCCATGTATACCTCTTCAAAAACATTGAAATTACGTATTTGCCCCCTCTAAAGCTCATAAAATCATATTTACCTTTTTAAATTTCAAAAACTTATGAATTTACTTGTTTTATTGCTTTTTTATTAATACTCATTTAAAAATTATAGAATTCTCATTTACTTTTTATTGAAGGAGCTTTCCCAAACAAGAATACTTGATTCCATTCATTTTACTGGTAGCAAATACTACCAGTCTTATCCAGTAAAGGACGCTAAACAGTTAGCTTTAACACCAAAAGGTCACTAAACCAGTATTATCGATCCAGTATTATACCTTGCATTGCGACTAACATTACGTGAAGCAACTAATGGGTTATTAGTTATTACAATTCAAACTACCTTAAATTAAACCCCATAATTACAAAGGAGCCTTCCAAATTTTGGCATATGTGACATGTAATGGCATAATTACATGCCCTAATTCCTAGTAAATTGATTGGGTTCCAGAGTGATGAAACTACGATGTTAGACGAAATTTCCTCATACCACTCTTGTTTTGAATCTGAACAAACTTGGGATGGTAAGAAAATCAAATAATCAGAACCAATTTGCTCAATACTAAACGAAAGCATAACATTGGAACCGAACATCACCATTCTATAATCATATCAATACCAGTCCTGTTTAAAACTTCAAATCTAAACCTGACCTAGACTTAAATGAGTTATACCGCAACATAATCAAGGAAACTAGAGAAAACCACTAATGTATCAGTTCAGTTTCTTTTGTACACTACAATATACTGACAAGAAAAGACCAACACAAACATTACTGGTACAAGTCTCCAGGAAATTTTATCGACCTGAAATTAATGTAATCTTGATTCATTATTTATTGGAGGCTCCGATGCCAGTTTGCAATTCAAAATCATATAGATAATGTTAAACGTAAATGACTGCACAATTCAACATTTCCTTTTCCCTCAAAACTACTTGTCAAGCAGGTTAGGGTTAGGGTAAAGAAGTAAGTTTCTTAGAGACGTTGTTATTCTCGTCCTATTTTCGTTACAAGAAAAAGAGAACAACTAAGTAATTTACAACTTCTTTTTATAACATATTCAACAGCTCATATTTTGGCCATAAAACTTTGGCTATATATCCTTTTTCATTCTACTATTGCCTTTGCAAGTAATTAATTGTCTTTTTGGCAAAAGAAATTAAGCAGTCAATTTGGTGTAAATTGCAGTTATAGTTGGCAGTTTGCAACTTGGAAAACACAAATTCTACTATCGTATAGCTTTATATGGCTCCAAAAGGGCTTTGGCAAGCAAATTTCACAGAAGAAGGGGATAATGTCCTCGATACACTGAGTGCACCAGAAGCCATTTTTCAATGTTACCAGACAATACCACCAACCTTTTCGAGTGACAACCTAAACCAGAATGCCACACCTAACCCTTTGGTAAGCAATGGTACAGATAGCCACGAGGTTTGTGATCTCACGTCCAATGCAGTAATCAACTACATAGGCCAAATTTTGTTAGAAGAAGATATAGATGATGACATAAGCATTTGTCAAGAAGAGGAAGCTATTCGAGAAACAGAGAAATCCTTCTATGATACCCTTGGAAAAGAGTACCCTCTTGGACCTACCTTGGTCCAATTCCATCCACCTCAAAATGGTAATGCTACAAATAGTGGTTCCAGTAATGCTATAAAAAGTGTTTCGGAGAATGAGGTGCCACCATACAGCAACTTGGAACCCGTCTTGATCAATGCTGACAATATATCTACTTTAGTTATGGAGAACCTTCCGGTCACACCAGTGCAAAAGGGTGTTGAAGAAGCAAGGAAGTTTCTTCCATCCATTGAAAAGTTATTTGTTGGTTTAGAGCCAAATAGATCTGAGTTTCATGAGAAACCCAAGGAAAATGATATTAGTGAGAACATAGCAATATGTTACGAGACCTGTGCAAAAAAGTGTGCAAGTAATGATAGAGAACCAGATCTATCAGAGGGGCAAGCTCGCAAGCAACGAGCAATTTCCTCATATGATCCGGCAAGAAATGAGAACTTGGATAAGTTTCTTCTTTACCGTGGTAGCGAGTATGTGAAAGAGGTTATCTCAGTACGTGAAAGTATGAAACAAGGTATCAAAAATGATTCACCCGAGCATCAGGTGGACACAAGGAGTAAGAAGGCATTAGAAAAGAAGGAAACTGGAGATGACTTAGCGAATCTCCGTTCTCTCCTAATTAGTTGTTCTGAAGCAGTTTCTGCTAGCAACTACCACAGGGCCTATGAACTAATCAAGCAAATAAGGAAGCACTCATCCCCTATGGGACATGTCGACCAACGTTTGGCATATTATTTTGTGGATGCACTCGAGGCACGCTTGGTTGGTATGGGAAGTGATATCTACCATAAACTACTGTCGAAGCAAGGAAATGTGACTGACTTTTTGAAAGCTTTTCGTGTTTATCATGCAATTTGCCCGTTTATGAAGGTACAATATTACTTCTCTGTCCAAACAATCCTAAACATCGCAAAAAATGCCACAAAAGTTCATATAATTGACTTTGGAATCCACATGGGATTCTTGTGGCCATCTTTCTTTGAACGTCTCACAAGCTTAGGAAAAACACCGCCTAAAATCCGTATAACTGGTATAGAATTTCCACAAAAGGGTTTCCGTCCAGACAGACTAGTTGTAGAGACAGGAAGGCGGTTGTCAGAATATGCTCAGAGATATAATATCCCTCTTAAGTATCAAGGTATAGCATCCAAATGGGAAAACATTACAATAGAAGATCTTAAGATTGAAGAAGATGAGATTTTAGTAGTAAATTGCATGAATCGACTTGGAAAACTTGCCGATGAGACAATTGCCATGAGCTGCACTCGTGATAAAGTTCTAAGCATAATAAGGGAGATCAAACCACGTGTCTTTATTCATGGATTTCAGAATGCCTCGTATAGTATGCCGTTCTATACAATTCGATTTAAGGAAGTTTTATCCAAATTCTCTTCTTTTTTTGATATTTTCGAGTCAACTATGCCTCGAGAGAGTGAGGCGAGGCTCCATATAGAAAGGACCATTCTAAGTCCAATAGCAATTAATGTAATAGCTTGTGAGGGTTCAGAGAGAGTGCATAGACCGGAGACGTATAAGCAGTGGTAGGCCAGGATTCTTCGGGCCGGTTTTGTGCAATTACCGGTGGATTCACTGACCAAGAAAAAGATAATGAGAACAGTGAGATCAGGACTTTACCACAAGGAGTTTCTTGTTGAGGAAGATAACAAATGGTTTTTTTTGGGATGGAAAGGAACAATCTTATTTGGGTTGTCCACATGGAAACCGAATGAGAATTATGAGACTGTTGATTACAAGACTAAATAGTAAGAGCAGGCATGATAAATCTAGCTATATTTTGTGAATGTTTTCTACGTATCATTTTAGCCATTTTTTTTCTTTTTCATTAACAACTTTGAGAATGGAGCTTGTATAAGTCTACATGAATTGTTACAAAGTTTTTATGTTTGTTTACTTTTTATTAATTTTTTTATTTTATTTAGTATTTTTATATGGTCGCATGGGCATTACATCAAACAACATATATATGAACTAATTTTTAGATTAAAAGAAATGCAACGCAAAATTTTTGTTTACCTAATCGAGGTTTCACTGTGCCTCTTGCCATCATTACTCAAGAAATTGGATGAGGCGATTGATTTTGACTTGGTCAAAATCGAAGAGGGTACAAAGGACACGGACCCGAGCCCATTCCCGTTCCCGTTCCCAAGATGGGGCCGAACAGGGCTTTAATGTGTAGAGCCAAGGAGCTCCATGCATCCTTACTGCGCAGCGGGATTGCGTAGCTTTAGGGTGCGTAGACTTTTTTTTTATTTGAAAATGGTTCATTTTAGAACAGAGGCGGTACACGGTATAAAATATTAGCATCACATTCAAAAGCAGATTCAAGTTAATTGGACGGAATCACTAGTGGAAAATAAGGAATCAGGATCGGTTATATACGCATATCAGTATCAGAATACAACCGATCCTGACCCAGGCGATACTGATACTGCAATAATCTGGATCGGTTAAATAACCGATCCAAATAGTTACTATTAGGATCGGTTGTCTAAATAACCGATCCAAATAGTTACTATTAGGATCGGTTCTGGAATATATCCGATCCTAATAAGCATTAATCTGGATCGGTTCTAAAGCTAAGAACTGATCCTGATAATTATTAGGATCGGTTGTTTGTTAGAACCGATCCTAATAGTTTTTTTACTTTTTTTTAATCTCAAACAATCAGGATCGGTTGTGAAGCTAAGAACCGATCCTGATAATTATCAGGATCGGTTGTTTATTAGAACCGATCCTAATAGTTTTTTCTCTTTTTTTAATATCCAACAATCAGGATCGGTTCTGAAGCTAACAACCGATCCAGATACTTATCAGGATCGGTTCTGAAGCTAACAACCGATCCAGATACTTATCAGGATCGGTTCTTAGCTTTAGAACCGATCCTGATTGTTATATGTAAGTTTTTTTAAAAATAAAAATAGGTATCTAGATCGGTTTATTAGTGGAACCGATCCTGATGTTTTATTAAATGTAAAAAAAAACATTTTTATTTAATTGGCCAGATTCCATATATGCTGGCCCCAAATGCAAAATATTGGTTTTTTGCATACAACAATCACATCCTAAATTATCAACTACAACATACTAAATTAAATATCAAACACATCTAAAATTAAATATCACACAAAAATTAAAAATTGTTACAAAAATTAAAGAAATTTGCACAACTTAGAGGGATACACTCATGAACAGGAAAGACAAAAATCAAAGAGGCTTAGCAACACAGCAAGCACTCCGAACTAGTGCCTTCCGGGAAAATCAACAACCCGGCAAGGACATAAGCAAATCGCAACAACCCATTTCATAACAAGTTTTGATTTAGATACTCACCCGAGAAAGCTTCACAACGAAGAACTCGGGACAGCAGCCGGTTTCCAAGGATCAAATACTACCATAAACCCAATCGAGCACAAATCAATCAAGAAGAGCAAGAGAGTTACCTCGTTAGAGAGAAGTGCAACTAGAGTTAACGGAGGGGCACTGGCGGCGGCTAGGGTTAGCATGCTCGACGGAGGAGAGGGCGGAGATGGTCCGATCAGAGAGAAGAATGCTCCACGGACTCGATGGCGGCGGCTAGGGTGGCTCGACGGAGGAGAGGGAGATGGCTCCACGGAATCCCGACTGTTATTTTTAATTTTCGGAGGAGAGGGAGGAGAGAAAGAGAGAAAGAGAGAAAGAGAGAAAGAAGGGTGATGACTTGAAAACTCAAAATTTATCTAAGTACTCAGAGGCGTTTTCAAAATTTATCTAAGTACTCAGAGGCGTTTTCAAAATTTATCTAAGTACTCAGAGGCGCGAAATAACATATCAAATGAATTACACTATCTGGATCGGTTCATTAACTAGGAACCGATCCAGATAACTTTCTGGATCGGTTCGTTAGCTTAGACCCGATCCTGATAGGTATCTGGATCGGTTCTTAGCTAACGAACCGATCCAGATAGTTATTTTTTATTTTTTTTAAATGAATTACACTATCTGGATCGGTTTCTAGTTAACCAACCGATCCAGATAGTGTAATTCATTTTATATGTCATTTCTATATTATTTTATAAATTATTAGCTTAGAACAGATAGTGTAATTCATGTCATTTCTATATTTTTAATTTTAGTATATTAGCTTATAAATTATTTTTTTATATTATCTTAATCACTTGAAAATTAGTTGCAACATGAAATAAATAAAAATTACTTGAAAAATTAAAAATAACATATCTGGATCGGTTCCTTAGCTTAGAACCGATCCAGATAGGTATCTGGATCGGGTCCTTAGCTTAGAACCGATCCAGATAAGTATCTGGATCGGATCCTTAGCTTATAACCGATCCAGATAAGTATCTGGATCGGTTCCTAGTTAAGGACCCGATCCAGATAGTGTATTTCACATAGTTATTTGTCATTTCTATATTATTTTATAAATTATTAACTTAGAACAGATAGTGTAATTCATGTCATTTCTATATTTTTAATTTTAGTATATTATGTTATTTGTCATTTCTATATTATTTTATAAATTATTAGCTTAGAACAGATAGTGTAATTCATGTCATTTCTATATTTTTTAATTTTAGTATATTATGATGCAATATGGCAATATGGTCCTGCGCATGCTTCACGAAAAGGAGCGTAACTTTTGATCCGTCCGTCGGATCGGGCTGAAATTTTGACAGGAACTCCACAACCCAATTTGCGGGCTCAGATTCGCGATCCGAGTCTTCCTTCATGGACTTTTGGACCTTTCTTTACAATTTCAGCGTTTTCTTTATAATTTCAGCGTTTTCTTTAGGGTCTTTTATGCATTTTTCTGTTTTAGGGTTGATATTTAAAGAGACGTCATGTCTTGTGGCAGAAGTTAGTTTTTATGTATCAGTTTTTATCAAAGAATTGAGAATCTGTGTGATCTCAGAACCGAATCTATCTTTCCATTACTTATTTTCAATTTCTTGATCGTTCGTGCATCATATTAGCTTATAAATTATTTTTTTATATTATCTTAATAACTTGAAAATTAGTTGCAACATGAAATAAACAAAAATTACTTGAAAAATTAAAATAACATATCTGGATCGGTTCCTTAGCTTAGAACCGATCCAGATAGGTATCTAGATCGGTTTCTAGTTAAGGAACCGATCCAGATACACTAGCTGGATCGGGTCTTAGTTAAATAACCGATCCTAGTTATATCACTTATTCAGGTTCCAGAATTCCTGACTTGGTAATGCATGTCATGACTCATGAGTGCCTTCGTCTCCACGTTTTATTATAACCTCTTTGTTTATTTTTACTTTGTCATTTCTTAAAGAAATGTTTGTTGGGTTTTTCTTTTCTAATTAATTTTCTAGAGAGAAGATGGCCAAGACGCCTCCGCTGCCTGACATGACATTTTCCATTGCTACTCCATGCCTACGATATATATTATCATGTCGTATTTAAAAAGGAGCAAGCTTGCATCTGCAACCTCATGTGACAATTATTTAATTTGATGAATATGTAATAAATTCATTTGATCTTGATCTTACTAGCCATATCGGTATATTAATTGCGCGTATTGATCAAACAGATATGTTATATTATCTTATTAATTAGAGATATCTTTGGCATCTTACCAAAATTGATTAGGGGGATTATTTAGCAAATAACTAATGAATAAATATAAGGTATTATCAACTGATAGTTTGACGATCATTTAGGAGTGCAAGCATAATTTTATTACAATAACGAAGAATTTGATAAAATAATAATAAGTAAGATATATTTATAACGATACATATTTATTGCTTTATTTTAAGGAGCAAAATATATAATTTTAATAAAACTAAAATTAATAAACTATACTTAAAATTTATAATTATTTTGAATCATAGAGGGCTCAGCCTGATAGTCATATAAACTAAAAATGGATAGTATCAGGATCGGTTTTTTACTAACAACCGATCCTGATAGTCATATATCAGGATCAGTTGACTATATAAAACCGATCCTGATAGTATCAGGATCGGTTGTACACAAAAACCGATCCTGATACTATCTGGATCGGTTTTATATAGTCAACTGATCCTGATAGTATCAGGATCGGTTTTATATTGTCAACCGATCCTAATATACGAACTATCAGCATCGGTTGTACACAAGAACCGATCCTGATACTATCAGGATCGGTTTTTTCTAGCAACCGATCCTGATAGTTAAAATATTAAGATCGGTTGTCCAAAAAACCCGATCTGATTAGTTTTTTGGATCGGTTTTGTTAAAAAAACCGTTCCAGATAGGTATTTGTATCGGTTGTTTCATATAGCCGATCCAGATAGGCCGATCCTAATTCCTGTTTTTCCACTAGTGAATCAATTGTTCCTCATTTATTTTTTATTAATTATTCTTGATTTTCTTTAATGTTTAGAATAAAAATCTACGAGTACTGAAAATTAAAAGTGTACGGATAATCGGATATAAATTATTCCTTACAGATAACTAAGGTAATTAAATATAAAAATATATTGAATATTTTTTTCTTCATACATACAATGTGACATGCTAGCCAGCACTTAGCATTCAATGTTTTTAGGTGACAATATATTGACCAATGATCTATTGTGATTTTTTTTTTACGGTCGTTGCTTATTATATGGCAACTTGTAGATTATAAAGTGTTTATTTACAATATTTTTATTGGGTTTAGGAATTAGAAACATAGTCAGGATTTTTATTAGAAGTAAAAAAAATTATTTATAGGACTAGTGAGTTACAATCTGTCATGAATTAACCAACTCACATTGTAGTTAATTTGTTCACGGGAGGACAAATTTTTTTTTTTCAGAAGTAGGCAACAGCCTGATTAATTTTTTTTTTTTGGTATAGCCCTATTAAAATTATTTTTTCTATTTTTTTCTAAATTTCGAACATACGACTTTTTATACGGAGAGCATTGTCTTTGTTACTAGACCAAAAGCTGGTTCTCGGCTCAGCTCATTTCTTTGTTTGTTACAAGAAAAATATGATTTTTTATTTAACTGCTTTACTACGTACCCTCTTTGTGTACGTTTACCATGAGAGCATGAATTTTGTTGCGAATAAAAGTGAAAAAAATCTCAACTTACGATTTATTTTAGGCTCACAATGTTACAAGTTGCCCAAAAAATTTAATCTATATATGCAACTCACAACACACGAGCGAATTATTACAAATTGGATTCAATTTGATTCATGATTGGTTCAACTAAAGTGAAACTCAACTCAACTTTATCTAACTCGGTTCAGTTTAATTCGGGCTAGTTTACGTGATAGTGTCGGATCCGATTCAAACCTTCAACAAATGAACCATATCCTGTTTTCAAGTTGCGTTTGATTACACGCTAGTTAATAATTCAGCAATGCCTATAATTAGTGCAAATTACAGCCTCCACATCTCCCATCCATTCTACTATCGGATAGTGCTAAAGAGAAAGAGAGAGAGAAAAGAATAGAGGGATGACCATTCTTGTGTTAGAGAGAGGGTTACCACCTCAAACATCCAACTTCCACATCCTTCCACCTCTTTTGATTGAATTTATTTTGGGCTTTGTTTTGGGCCTGACAAAGCTTCCGAGCCTTCTGCAGCAAATTTGATGTCTGGGCCTTCTACCCTCCAATAACATATTAATTTCACTGAATGGAATCAACTAAAATTGTTTATTGAACAATTGTTCATGTATTACATTTTAGTACAACTAGGGCTATATACTACTGTTCATATATTACTTTTTTACTTATATTTAACTAATTATTTATATTAAGAGTTGTAATTAATAATACTCTATCAACAAAGATGATTGTCTTCCAGCACCTCTAAAACATGTCGAATTATAAAGTATTTTCAATAAATTAATCAATAATGAATTATTCTTGAATTTAATTATGTCAGTGAAATTAATTTTGCTTTTTTACCAATAAATATATTTACTTGATGATGGAAATCAAGTGAAGAGATTCCCATGCAGCATGATTTATTTTAGAGGGATCCACTTACAACATTATGTAGTTACAACTAGGGGTGTAAACGGATCGGAAATTATCCGATTACGTCCGGATCCGAATCCGGAAAATTACTTAAATTATCCGATCCGTATCCGTATCCGTATCCGAAAAATTATAACGGATAAGGATACAGTAAGATTTTTAACTATTCGTAACTATCCGTATCTGACCGTTTACACCCCTGAACTATAATAAATGTACTCTATGTTCTTAAATTGATTTATTAAATTGCATATACATACCAATGATTTATTAAACTGCATATACATATATATTATGATTATAACAATATGACACTATGACATGATTAGTAACTAATGTTTTGATAATATGATATATGTTTTGTAACCAACAAATTTATTATAAAAAATATTATATCTAATTTATGAATGAAAAAAATTATATTGAAATGTTATTTTTTACTAGAATGTACATTAGTAATTTATTTTTAATTATTCGAATTATATTCATATCCGTATTAGTATCCGTCCGATATCCGATCCGTATCCGTATCCGTTTAGTATCCGAGACTATCCATATTCGTGTCCGTATCCAAAAAATTATAACGGATAAGGATACAGTTTGACAACTATCCGATCCGTATCCGACCGTTTACTCCCCTAGTTACAACATCTTACAATATGATTTTTCAAAGTTCAAACAGTCGACTCAAACCGCTTAACATTATCTCTATATTAAAATGTGCTTGGAGACCAAATTGATTTATACAATATTTTATCATTTCATTCAGTTATTAATTTATATCATTTTAAATAATATAAAAGAAGATTAAAAATTATAAATGAGATAAAAAATAATAATTTTCTATATTTTATGATATTAGATATATTTCATGTGTATATTTATTTGTATATTTTTGGATGATATTATATGTTATCAATTTATACGCTAATTACCGTTATTCGTTACGTTTGGAGCTTAATATATGTGTAGTGATCGTAGAAAATTTACATAATGTGCATTAACAAATTAGCTAATTTAAAAGAAAAAAGTATCTGAATCACATTGACATGATATAGATTCGAGCAAATTTGATGCGAAATATTACTAAAATAGTAAAATATATTTAGTATCAAAGTACAATTTAATTAGATTTGAAATTCAAACGGTGAAACTGAACCGTTCAATGAAATTCTTCCATTCTACATAACTAAAGTTAGGATTGAGTTCCTTATTTAAACAAACATATAAATTTATTGTACTTCGAGAAATCATATAATTAACAAGTTTCATATTACAGATCTATAAATATTTGAATTATATTAAACTTAATATTTGCAATCTTAAGCTGCAAGTGTGGACTAAATATTGAATCACGTTTTAGTGTGGACTACATCACTTGCGAAATATTTACAAGTGTGTACTAAATCATCTTGATAGGTGACTTAACATTTTATGTTTTAGGCCGGTCTAAAGATCGACTTATACCATCTTATACCGGCTCAATTAAATCACGTTTGACGGCTTAAGTGAGACCTAAACATTTTATTTCATGATTTAATTCTCAACCAAATTAACATGACCTATCATTAAATTAAAGAAAATAAAACAATATAACGCAAAAGAAATGGTAGCAGTGCGTTTAGATAATATAATTGTAGAGCATCAAAGAGCACACAATCTTTGACTTTTTGGTATATCAATCTATACCTTATTTTTTCTCCAAATTGTCAACCAAATTACTTTGACTATCTTTATCAAGCTCCATCTATCCGAGTTGATTTTTCTACACTTCATTTCCACCATTTTCAGAGAGAAAGCAGAGAGTCATTTCCAGAGAGAAAGCAGAGAGATAAAGCAGAGCTCTTTCCACAAGGGAAGTATTCTCTGTATTCACCACAGAGATAAAGCAGAGCTCCAGAGAGATAGGTACGGGCTTTTTAATTTTTACAAGGATCTCATCTCATCTCTACACTTTTGATCTTGTAATGAATTTCCTGATATATTTGAAACAGCCTTTATCCTTGAACCTTATTACTTTCAAGATAAAATTTGTTAAGAAATTTAATTTATTCCATGAACATATTAAATTTTTTTTCTGATAGAGGTATCCCAAATAGGTACCCATCCCGTGCGTTTAGACTTTAGCTCCTTATAATTGTAGAGCATCCAAGCGCATACAATCTTTGACTCTTTTGATATATTTTCTCCGAATTATCAAATGTGAATATAACTAAATGATGACCACCCGTATCAAACCCCTTCCGTCTGTGTTAATTTTTCTACACATCATTCCCCCCATTTGCAGAGAGAAAGCAGAGCTGCATCCCATACAAGGAAGCATTCTCTGTATTCATACATAGAGAAAGGAGAGAAAGCAGAGCTGCAGCGGGACCATAGATAGGTACGGGCTTTCCATATCCCTCTACTTTTGTTCTTCCAATTAATTTCATGGTATATTTGAAAGAACCTTTTATCCATGGAAATTGTTATCTTCAAAGAGTGAATTTGTCAAGAAATGAATTCTTCTAACATATTAATTACCATAACAAAGCATATAAAACATCACTTTTTCTTTCATTAGGGGCAATTTCATGTATATCCCTTCAAAAACATTGAAATTACGTATTTGCCTCCTCTAAAGTTCATAAAATCATATTTACCTTTTTAAATTTCCAAAAATTTACAAATTTATCTATTTTATTGCATTTTTATTAATATTCATTTTAAAATTATAGAATTCTCATTTTACTTTTTATTGAAGGAGCTTTCCCACATAGTTATCCGGTAAAGCTAGCTAGCTAGCCTTAGTAGCCAATACTACCAGTCTTATCGATGTTGTTTTCCTTTGACGAAGGGTAATATGACTTCCCACTCAGTATATTTGATTGTCTGATATCAAAATATTATCCTAAAATCTGAGCCAAAAGATTATGGTTTGGCCCCACTGTTATTACCATTTGAAATTAAAATCAATACTCACTACTAGAATTTCCGTTTTTAGCAAGGGTAGAAAAAAGGCTTGTTCCAACGGCTTGCCCTTGGAATAAGCCCAAAAATCGTTATTTCCATGCGATACGTTTGGAAATACTACCGTCACAACAAGCCTTGATAGAAATACTCTGAAAATTGAGCATTTCCATGTGCTACCCTTGGAAATAGTCTGCCAAGGCTTTTTCCATAAATAGAATGTTTTCATTAATTTTTTCTGATATCTCCTTAAAAATTCATTAAAATGAAATATTATTATGAGATATTTGTTTATTTCTATCATATTTTATATATAAAAAATAAAATATAAGAATATGTCCATATATTTTCAACTCTTTCCCGTAAATAATTAATTTCATTCACAAAAGTGAAGAGATATTTATATAAAATTCAAGTAACATTTACATGATAGATCATACTAAACTTATTTTCTTCATCTCTCTAACTCCACATGCAAATTTTCTTATAACGTTAATTTCAAATAAATACTTGTAAAAATTCTAATTGAATAAAATTTTTAACTACGCACATGCTAGATCGCCTCACTGTATAACATGAATCAATATTAAAGGTCTCCACGCATTATAGGTGTGGTTTAGATTGACCCGAATTCTAATCGTACGGTCTATAAATTAACTCAAATAGTACGTTAACGCATAGGATGCGACTTCGCCAAAAACTAGATAAGGGTGTAAAAGTCACAAGCTCGATTGACAAGGGGAGTCAAACACGTCAGAGTTAAGAATTATTAAGACGTTAAAGGAAAAGACACTGACAATCCAGAGGTAAAAGGGATCGAACGGAGGTCTGGAGGAATTCGATCACATCCCCTCAAGTTACCTGACTGGGTACAATTGAAACAGACGGTCCAGCAGCATTCTTTTAACTTGGCATGAATCTCAAAGCATAAATAATACTGGCCTCCTGCGCCATCCCGAATAGGCACCGGCTGATAATAAATCTGAGCCGTCTATTTAAAGTGTCTTGAGTCAGGTACCTGGGAGGATACGGATCCGGTGTGGAGGTCGTTTGACAGACCAATTTCTCTCAATTAGGTTCCACGGAAGTAAAATTGATAAAAGTTGAAGATATTAAAAATATATAAATTTCTCCTTTTTTTTAGCTAGGGGTGTCAATGGTACTCTTTTAACTGTTAATTCAATCTGAAATGTATTCGATAAGTTGAGTATGGGTAGAATTTTTTATCGTTAGTTTATCGGGTATAGGTATTGTTAAGAAAAAGATTTCGTTAACTTATTAAGTAAAGATATGGGTAAGAGATATTTTGTAACTAATTATAAGGGATAAAATTAATTTTCAATGAGCATGAGTATGAAAATACCTCTCGACCCTGTACAAGACTCATTGACAATGACACCCCAATTTGTCATAGTAATCCAAAACAAGCTTGATAAAAATATCAGAAATAAATCTGCGAAATAAATCTGCTGTGATTCCAAAAGAATCGCAGGGGGCCTGCTTTTGAAAAATATCACATCAGCAATCAGCATCACCATTATTCACAAGTCAAGAGTCAAAGTTGGCGGCCTGATGTGTTTTTGTTTTTTTCAACAATTATTATCTGGGAGCAGTATAAATACACAAGATTCAATTTTCACCATTTCTCATAAAATAATTATTTCTCTTGATAATACCAAATTATCTTGCAAAGTCCTTACTTTATTTGGTTTTAAGAATATAAATTTATTCCTAGCAGGGATGGGTACCGCGCGTGCGTTTAGACTTTAGATCCTTATAATTGTAGAGCATCCAATTCCAAGCTCATACAATCTTTGACTCTTTTGGTAACTTTTCTCCGAATTATCAAACCCCTTCCATCTGTGTTAATTTTTTACACTTCATTCCCACCATTCCATTTGCAGAGAGAAAGAGAGAGGTCTTCCTTCATAACATAGAGAAAGCAGAGCTGCATCACATACAAGGAAGAGAAAGCAGAGAAGGTAGAGCTGCAACGGCACAGATTGGTACGGGCTTTCCATACCATATCCCTCTACTTTTGTTCTTCCAATGAATTTCATGGTATATTTGAAAGAACCTTTTATCCATGGAAATTGTTATCTTTAAAGAGTGAATATGTCAAGAAATGAATTCTTCTAACATATTAATTACCATAACGAAACATATAAAACATCACTTTTTCTTTCATTAGGGGCAATTTCATGTATACCCCATCAAAAACATTGAAATTATGTATTTGCCCCCTCGAAAGTTCATAAAATAATATTTACATTTCTAAATTTCAAAAACTTACAAATTTACCTGTTTTATTACTTTTTTTATTAATACTCATTTTAAAATTATAGAATTCTCATTTTACTTTTTATTGAAGGAGCTTTCCCAAACAGTTATCCAGTAAAGCTAGCTAGCCTTAGTAGCCAATACTACCAGTCTTATCCAGTAAAGGACGCTAAACAGTTAGCTTTAACAACAAAAGGTCACTAAACCAGTATTATCGATCCAGTATTATCCCATGCACTGCGACTAACAGTACGTGAAGCAACTAACTGGGTTATTAGTTATTACAATTCAAACCACCTTAAATTAAACCCCATAATTCCAAAGGAGCCTTCCAAATTTTGGCATATGTGACATGTAATGGCATAATTACATGCCCTAATACCTAGTAAATTTATTGGGTTCCAGAGTGATGAAACTACGATGTTAGTCGAAATTTCCTCATACCTCACTTGATTTTAATCTGAACAAACTTGGGATGGTAAGAAAATCGAATAATCAGAACCAATTTGCTCAATACTAAATGAAAACATAACATTGGAACCGGACATCACCATTCTTTAATCACATCAATACCAGCCCTGACCAAAACTTCAAATCTAAACCTAACCTAGACTTAAATGAGTTATACCGCAACCTAATCAAGGAAGCTAGAGAAAACCACTAATGTATCAGTTCAGTTTCTTTTGTACACTACAACGTATACTGACATGAAAAAGACCAACACAAACATAACTGGTATAAGTCTCAACGAAATTTTATCGACCTGAAATTAATGTAATCCTGATTCATTATTTATTGGAGGCTGCGATGCCAGTTTGCAATTCAAAATCATATAGATAATGTTAAATGTAAATGACTGCACAATTCAACATTTCCTTTTCCCTCAAAACTGCCTGTCAAGCAGCTTAGGATTAGGGTAAAGAAGTAAGTTTCTTAGAGAAGTTGTTATTCTCGTCCTATTTTTGTTACAAGTAAAAGAGAAAAACTAAATAATTTGTAACGTCTTTTTATACCAAATTCACTCAGCTTATATTTTGGCCATAAAATTGGGTATATATCCTTTTTCATTCTACTATTGCCTTTGCAAGTAATTAACTGTCTTTTTTGCAAAAGAAATTAAGCAGTCAATTTGGTGTAAATTGCAGTTAGTTGGCAGCTTGCAACTTGGAAAACACAAATTCTACTGTCATAGCTTCACATGGCTGCAAAAGGGCTTTGGCATGCAAATTTCCCAGAAGAAGGGGATAATGTCCTCGATACACTGAGTGCAGCACAAGCCATTTTTGAATGTTACCAGACAATACCACCAACTTTTTCGAGTGACAACCTAAACCAGAATGCCACACCTAATCCTTTGGAAAGCGATGGTACAGATAGCCAAGAGGTTGGTGATCTCACATCCAATGCAGTAATCAACTACATAGGCCAAATTTTGTTAGAAGAAGATATAGATAATGATATAAGCATTTATCAAGAAGAGGAAGCTATTCGAGAAACAGAGAAATCCTTCTACGATACCCTTGGAAAAGAGTACCCTCTTGCACCTACCTTGGTCCAATTCCATCCACCTCAAAATGGTAATGCTACAAATAGTGGTTCCAATAATGCTATAAAAAATGTTTCGGAGAATGAGGTGCTACCATACAGTAACTTGGAACCCGTCTTGATCAATGCTGACAATATATCTACTTCAGTTATGGAGAACCTTCCGGTCACACCAGCGCAAAAGGGTGCTGAAGAAGCAATAAAATTTATTCCTTCCATTGAAAAGTTGTTTGTTGGTTTAGAGCCAAATAGAACTGAGTTTCATGAGAAACCCAAGGAAAATGATATCAGTGAGAACATAGCAATATGTTATGAGACCTGTACTAAAAAGTGTGCAAGTAACGATAAAGAACCAGATCAATCAGAGGGGCAAGCTCGCATGCAACGAGCAATTTCCTCAGATGATCTGGCAAGAAATGAGAACTTGGATCAATTTCTCCTTTACCGTGGTAGCGAGTATGTGAAAGAGGTTATCTCAGTACGTGAAAGTATGAAACAAGGTATGAGAAATGAGTCACCCGAGCATCAAGTGTACACAAGGAGTAAGAAGGCATTAGAAAAGAAGGAAACTGGAGATGACTTAGCGAATCTTCGTTCTCTCCTAATTAGTTGTTCTGAAGCAGTTTCTGCTAACAACTACCACATAGCCTATGAACTAATCAAGCAAATAAGGAAACACTCATCCCCTATGGGACATGGCGACCAACGTTTGGCATATTATTTGATGGATGCACTCGAGGCACGCTTGGTTGGTACGGGAAGTGACATCTACCATAAACTAATGTTGAGGCAAGGAACTGTGACTGACTTTTTGAAAGCTTTTCGTGTTTATCATGCAATTTGTCCATTTCTGAAGGTACAATGCTACTTCTCTGTCCAAACAATCCTAAACATCGCAAAAAATGCCACAAAGGTTCATATAATTGACTTTGGAATCCACATGGGATTCTTGTGGCCATCTTTCTTTGAACGTCTCACAAGCTTAGGAAAAAAAACCGCCTAAAATCCGTATAACTGGCATAGAATTTCCACAAAAGGGTTTCCGTCCAGACAGACTAGTTGAAGAGACAGGAAGGCGGTTGTCAGAATATGCTCAGAGATATAATATCCCTCTCAAGTATCAAGGTATAGCATCCAAATGGGAAAATATTACAATAGAAGATCTTAAGATTGAAGAAGATGAGATTTTAGTAGTAAATTGCATGAATCGACTTGAAAAACTTGCCGATGAGACAATTGCCATGAGATGTCCTCGTGATAAAGTTCTAAGCATAATAAGGGAGATCAAACCACGTGTCTTTATTCATGGAATTATGAATGGCTCATATGGTACGCCGTTCTTTACAATTCGATTTAAGGAAGTTTTATCCTGGTTTTCTTCTTTTTTTGATATTTTTGAGTCAACTATGCCTCGAGAGAGTGAGGCGAGGCTCCATATAGAAAGGACTATTCTAATTCCAAAAGCAATTAATGCAATAGCATGTGAGGGTTCAGAGAGAGTGGTGAGGCCTGAGACGTATAGGCAGTGGACGGCCCGGAATCTTCGGGTTGGTTTTGTGCAATTACCGGTGGATTCATTGATCAAGAAAAAGATAATGAGAACAGTGAAATCAGGACTTTACCACAAGGAGTTTCTTGTTGAGGAAGATAACAAATGGCTTCTTTTGGGATGGAGAGGAACAATCTTATTAGGGTTGTCCACATGGACTTTACCACATGAGACTGTTGATTACGAGACTAAATAGTACAAGCAGGCATGATAAACCTAGCTATATTTTGTCAATGTTTTCTATGTATCATTTTAGCCATTTTCTTTCTTTTTCATTAATAATTTTGAGAATAGAGCTTGTATTTTATTAACAATTTTTTTGTGTCAGTTTACTTTAAATTGATAGATTTTTTTTATTTTATTTAGTATTTTTTATATGGTCACATGGGCATTACATCAAACAGCTTATATATATAAACGAATTTTCAGATTAAAAGAAATGCAACGCAAAATTTTTGCTTACCTTACCGAGGTTTCACTATGCCTCTTGCCATCATTACTCACGAAAAAATTGGAGGCGACCGTTGCTGCGATTGAAATCACTAAATATATTCACCAATGATCTATTGTGAGGTTTTTTTATGGTCATTGCTTATTATATGGCAACTTACAGATTATAAAGTGTTTATTTACAATCTTTTATTGGGTTTAGGAATTAGAGACATAGTCAAGATTTTTTATTTATATGACTAGCGAGTTACAGACTGTCATGAATTAAACCAATTCAGATTGTAGTTAATTTGTTCCCAGGTGGACAATTTTTTTTTTTAGAAGTAGACAACAACTCAATTAAATTTTTTTTTTGGCATAGTCCAATTAAAAAAAAATTATAATTTTTTCTAAATTTCGAACATGCGACCTTCAATACAGAGAGCATTGTCTTTGTTACAATCAGATGATATGTATATACATAGATTAAATGTTTTTTTAAGGTTAGCACTCAGATGATATGTATATACATGGAAGGAAGCAATCTTTGAGAGCACGATATGTATATGGGTTTATATTCTTTGCAACAAACTTACTGGCATGGTTTTTCAGAGATTATGGTGCTACGTTTCTCCAACCACTTCAGAGCAAGTATATTTCCAAGTATCTCTGCAAACACAAATTGTACATTTGTGCTTTCTAATGGCAAGTTAAAATTCCAGCACAGTGAAATAACAAAGCAAATTTATCTAAATGAACCTCTGTGGTCCCCATTGTAATACTTTTGCATGGTTCGGGATTATATTATGCAAAATTGTATCAGTTATGGACTAAATTTTGCCTCATGTACAATTTAGTTTCAAGTCATCCTAAATTTTTGAATTAATTACATGCAAGCCAATCAATAAAAAAGATAACTAAAAGAAAATACGCAAACTGGTACCTGAGCTGATGGTACCAAATTCCGTTGCTGAAATCATTCCTTCTGTATTTCAACTGCTTCTATTAATCTTCAGATTTGAGAACATGCAAAATCGACCAGGACGAATGTTTTCATGCGGGAGGTGTCCTTAATGTGAGCTTAGGGTGCTTCGTATCCTTTCAAATTATAAACCCGTATAGAACTGTTTGTAATTTACATCAGAAGAAAGCTATCCCTGTATATACAACAGCTCGTTCTTAGCTCAGCTCACTTCGCCGCTAACCTGAAAAAAAAATTTAATCTATATGCAACTCACAACACACGAGCGAATAATTACAAATTGGATTCAATTTGATTCGTGATTGGTTCAACTAAAGTCAAACTCAACTCAACTTTATCTAACTCGGTTCAGTTTAATTCGTGATAGTATCGGATCCGATTCAAACCTTCAACAAACCCTATCCTGTTTTCAAGTTGCGTTTGATTACACGCTAGTTAATAATTCAGCAATTCCTATAATTAGTGCTAATTACAGCCTCCACATCACCCATCCATTCAACTGCCACGCTCACATATCATGGTTCACACAGGTTACCGCCTCAAACATCCAACCTCCACATCCTTCGACCTCTTTTGATGGAATTTAATTTGGGCTTTGTTTTGGGCCTGACAAAGCTTCCGAGCCTTCTGCAGCAAATTTGATGTCTGGGCCTTCTACCCTCCAATAACATATTAATTTCACTGAATGGAATCAACTAAAATTGTTTATTGAACAATTGTTCATGTATTACATTTTAGTACAACTAGGGCTATATACTACTGTTCATATATTACTTTTTTACTTATATTTAACTAATTATTTATATTAAGAGTTGTAATTAATAATACTCTATCAACAAAGATGATTGTCTTCCAGCACCTCTAAAACATGTCGAATTATAAAGTATTTTCAATAAAATCAATAATGAATTATTTTTGAATTTAATTATGCCACTGAAATTAATTTTGCTTTTAACCAATAAATATATTCACTTGATGATGGAAATCAAGTGAAGAGATTCCCATGCAGCATGATTTATTTTAGAGGGATCCACTTACAACATTATGTAGTTACAACTAGGGGTGTAAACGGATCAGATATTATCCGATTACGTCCGGATCCGAATCCGGAAAATTACTTAAATTATCCGATCCGTATCCGTATCCGTATCCGAAAAATTATAACAGATAAGGATACGGTAAGATTTTTAACTATCCGTAACTATCCGTATCTGACCGTTTACACCCCTAAACTATAATAAATATACTTTATGTCCTTAAATTGATTTATTAAATTGCATATACATACCAATGATTTATTAAACTGCATATACATATATATTATAATTAACAATATAACACTATGACATGATTAGTAACTAATGTTTTGATAATATGATATATGTTTTGTAACCAACAAATTTATTATAAAAAATATTATATCTAATTGATGAATGAAAAAAATTATATTTAAATGTTATTTTTTACTAGAATGTACATTAGTAATTTATTTTTAATTATCTGAATTATATTCATATCCGTATTAGTATCCGTCCGATATCCGATCCGTATCCGTATCCGTTTAGTATCCGAGACTATCCGTATTCGTATCCGTATCCAAAAAATTATAACGAATAAGGATACGGTTTGACAACTATCCGATCCGTATCCGACCGTTTACTCCCTAGTTACAACATCTTACAATATGATTTTTTAAAGTTCAAACAGTCGATCCAAACCGTTTACCATTATCTCTATATTAAAATGTGCTTGGAGACCAAATTGATTTATACAATATTTTATCATTTCATTCAGTTATTAATTTATATCATTTAAAAAAAGTATCTGAATCACATTGACATGATATAGATTCGAGCAAATTTGATGCGAAATATTACTAAAATAGTAAAATATATTTAGTATCAAAGTACAATTTAATTAGATTTTAAATTCAAACGGTGAAGCTGAACCGTTCAATGAAATTCTTCCATTCTACATAACTAAAGTTAGGATCGAGTTCCTTATTTAAACAAACATATAAATTTATTGTACTTCGAGAAATCATATAATTAACAAGTTTCATATTACAGATCTATAAATATTTGAATTATATTAAACTTAATATTTGCAATCTTAAGCTGCAAGTGTGGACTAAATATTGAATCACGTTTTAGTGTGGACTACATCACTTGCGAAATATTGGCAAGTGTGTACTAAATCATCTTGATACACTACTTGAATCTGACCTTATTACAAGGGCAGGATTTTAGTTGTTGCATGAGCTGACCCTTGCAACAGGCCCGAAAAAGGCTTGTTACATGAGCTACCCATGTTACAAGTACGCATGTTACAAGCCTCCATGTAAATACTAGATTTGAAACTTGTTACATGGGCTACCCTTGTAATAACTTTACCAAAACTTGTTACATGAGCTTGCGCATGTAAAATTGACGCATGCAACAAGTCTGAGATTTCACACCTGCAGTAAGTAGTTGCATGGTTAAAGATCGTGGGCCCCATCTTAGTAGTTGCATGGTTGAAGCGCGTGGGCCCCATCTTAACATTTGCAAGGATAGAGAACTGAGTAATTGCATGGTTAGAGAACGTGGGTCCCACACGGTTTATTGCAAGGCAAATGAACTGAATAATTGCATGGGTAAAGAAGGTGGCCCCCATTGTTTATTTGCATGGTTAATGAAGGTGGGCCCCACCATATTATTTGCATGGTTAACGAAGGTGGACCCCACTAGATTATTTGCAAGGATATCGTTGGGACCTTTTTCATGGAATGTAGTACCCCATAGTTGTATGTGTATTCCGATGAAAAACATTGACGTTCCAGCATAATAGCAGCACGCCCAATACCTATAATCCTCCCCGTACCAATTTGGTACCAACCCAGTGACAAGCCATGAATCTTTTACATTTCCCATTAAAATAGAAATAGAGCAACAATTTAATAAAACATGTGGCCCAACATTTTAATCATCATTAATCAAAATAGTAAATTGAAGTATGCATTGTAACATAAGACCAAAAAGGATTGCAACCACAGAACTACGTATAACTTTTCTATACCCAAAATATACGCACGACCCATAACCAAAAATTTACAAAAAGAGGCTATTTTTTTTAACTGCAAAATACTTTTATTTGCTTTGATAAAGGTTGACTGGCACTAGAAGGGCCGGTTGTTCTGATTTTCTTCCCCGAACCATTGGTCGATTGCGTTTTGACTGGTTGCCACATCTTGTCCAGCATGCGCATTGAGGAGTGCTTGGAAAGTGCCTCCCCTGGTTGATTCTGTAAATTCAGCACCTAAACCCTACATATTACCACATTAGAATACAATGGAAGTTAGTATTGATAATACATTATATCAAGACTGGAGAATGGAGATGCAAATTCTAGTTGCATTTAGAAACCCAATGTAACTTTTACCAATTAAACCCTATTCTTTCAACTTATTAACTAATTGGGAACCAAATAAGCCATACTCTAATGCATAGTACAAGATATTTTTGGTGAAGGGAATTGTTATTGTCCCCCTTCATAATACAACAGATGTTACCAAATGAAATAAGGTTCTAAATATTAAGATGATACCTGAGAGATGGCCATCGGCATTCCTGAAGGGGCTTCATGAGGTTGAGGTAGAGTTGTGGGACCTTGACCCTAAGCATTAAACATGGTGGGAATTGTGTTAGAATATGGTCATTTCAACATCTGGGTAATAAGTAATATTAACATCATCTAGTTTTTAAGTTAACAATTTCACCTGCAAATTAGTGGTATTCCCCATGACACCAACATGTAGAGGTTCATGATTGTAACCTTGAGCCTAAGTTAAACATGAATCCATTCACAACAAAAGTTAGCAATCAGAACTACACAGTATATCAAGTGACAATAAATATAAAAATTCAGAAATTAACAGTAAATGGTAGTTTTGGAAAATTGACAGTATATTCAAAACTTAACACAGCAGCACAAGCAATTTAAAAATTAACGTTATATCCAGAAATTAACACAGCAGCAGAAGCAATTTAAAAATTAACAGTAAATTCAGAAATGTTAAAATGCTAAGATGTACACAGTATAACACAAAGACAGCAGCGGCACGAAGAACAGCAGCACAAGCAATAAGCCAGCAGTTGAATGGTAGTTTCGGATCAATTGCAACTAACAAGGTAGATTCAATAATGACTAATTTTTGTTTTGGCAGGGAGCTTTGCTGAATCGAGAATGATGGTCAGTCAAATGACTTGCCAGATATTATTATAATTGTAAAAATTCTCAAATGGTTAACTGATATTGATAATAATACCGTACCGTACCGTACCTGTAAGTTCGGCCTTTGCACCCCTATCATTGCGAACAATTGCCTAAACATGACGTCATTTTCTACTTGCATTATTTTCCTCTCTTCCCGCTCCTCATTAAGATGATGATCTCGCTCTTGTACTAAGATTGCGTTCATTTCTTCCTCGGTGTAGGTTTTATGCAACCCATTATGTGTCACCCTAGAAACAGAAGATGCTGCCTGGGTTGCCCTAGCTCGTGTGGTTGCTGTTGGCAGCTTAGGGTCAAGCACGCTTCCAAAGCCTCGCAACCTGCCATGGCTTGATCCCCCAATAGCAGCAATGTACAAAGTGCTATCGTCCTTGTCAACATTTGTCTCATCGGCCCTCCATTCGGTAACATTTTCCTAAGGGTTGCAACAGGTGAGTAAAATATATTATTGATAAATGTAGATAATAAATAAAAAATTGATGTAATTTTGTACATATGTAGGATGGATTAGTAACTGAATCTGCCTACATGGCTTGGTTATATATTTCACATCCACTGTAGTCGTCCTCTCCTCTATACAATATCCACAATTTATACTGAGGCTCTAGCAGGAGATTAAAAAAACTTAAAAAAATACATATGACTTTCTGCTCCCCTCAAACCTGAAGTATAAATATTTATTTTCAAGGACATGCTATTCCTAGTTATGCCAAGGTTGGTACTGTTTGATGGAACTGTATAATATCACAACAACAAGGTTTATAATACAAAATGTACTGTTAATATGAACTGTACAACAACAATGTTTTCAGATTATACAAAGTTACTACTTACATAAACTTTTTTTACTGTAGTGTTGGTGAATTGTAACGAGTTGATATCATAAGTTATAGGCTGTATGGTAGTCTCCTCTGTTGGTTGGTTCACAATGCCACTCGTATCACCATTCTCCGTAGTTTCAGACACGCCCTCCGTGCCAGCCTCAAATTGAGACAGCACCGGTGATTTTCCATTTTCTAATCTACAATGCATATGTAGGTAAATCTCTTCCAGGGTTGGAGCTCCATTTTTTAGTGTTGTCTCCACATGAGAAGGAATAAACAATAAGTTTTCAATGTCAAATTTACTAGTAATTTGTAAATATTTTTAATTATGTCACTAGTACAAAAAACCCCTTCACTGACCCTAAATCACTGACTGTTTTAATATGTAACAGTCAGTGTAGAGACTGCGTGGCAAAATCGTAATTAAGAAAAACTTCAATACTGACTGTTCAATTGTAAACAACCGTCAGTGAACCAACACTGACGGTTTTCTTAATAAAAGGGTCGGTGTAGGGTATGAGCAACACCGACCCTTCTATTGAAAAACCGTCAGTGTTGAGCAGTTCACCAACACTGACTGTTTTTTAAGCGAAGCGTCAGTGTTGCTTATACCTACACCGACCCTTTTTTTAAGAAAACAGTCAGTGTTGCATATACCCTACACCGACCCTTTTTAAAAAAAAACAGTCAGTGTTGCTCATACCTACACCGACCCTTTTTTTAAGAAAACAGTCAGTGTTGTTCACTTCCCTACACCGACCCTTTTTTTTAAAAAACAGTCAGTGTTGCTCATACCTACACCGACCCTTTTTTTAAGAAAACAGTCAGTGTTGCACATACCCTACACCGACCCTTTTTAAAAAAAAACAGTCAGTGTTGCTCATACCTACACCGACCCTTTTATTGATAAAACCGTCAGTGTTGAGCAGTTCACCAACACTGACTGTTTTTTCAAGAGAAGCGTCAGTGTTGCTCATAACCTACACCGACCCTTTTATTTAATAACAGTCAGTGTTGGCAATAATTAAGTTTTTTTGAGAATAAAAATGTATAACTATTTGAGAATAAAAATTTATGCATTGTGTATATTTTGTAAGATATTTACTAATTAATTGTTTCATCGAAAAATTGCAATGCTTGTTTATTAGAATGAACATATTCTATTTAATAAGTATGATTAGTAATTTACGTGATGAGTGAAATTTAGGCAATTAACATCAAATTTTGACTTTAATTTTAGAAAATATATTCTAATGAAAATTATATTAGTAATATTTATACAATAATTTATGTTATAACATGTTTATTGCTTAATTAAATGATTTGAACACATTAAATTATATAGCATTACATGCATGTTGCATATATGACTCACATCTTCTATGCATGAACATGAAACATAAACTCTTGTTTCATGAGTTAATGAAGACGCGTGGGAATATGTTGTCCGTGGGTCGATCGAAACCGTTTAAATTAAAGAGCACTGCATTTATTGTCTTGCATGCAAGTTTGATCAAAATTTGTTTTTATATACCCATCCATCTAGTCGACCGAAAATTGAAGCATCGTATGGCCATAAACACTTCGTGTTGGATCGAAGCTCATACACAATAAAACTTCCAAACTTTTATATTGGTTACGTTTAATATTCTCCCTTGATCATTTTAAAAAAGATTTGAAATAATTTTACTGCAAATCGACCGTTGATTTCCCGCGTAAAAATGAACGGTATGATTCCAAACTTCTTTTTATGTTGATTTTGTTGTCAATTTTTTTTGTAATTTTTGATTCACTGACTGTTTTTATTTCGGAACCGTCAGTGTTCATAACTTTACTGACTGTTTTTATTTGGAACCGTCAGTGTTGCTGATACCCTATACTGACCCTTTTATTAAGAAAACAGTCAGTGTTGAGCAGTTCATCAACACTGACTGTTATTTAAGAGAAGCGTCAGTGTTGCTCATGCCTACACCGACTCTTTTTTTTTAAAAACAGTCAGTATTGCTCATATCCTGCACCGACTCTTTTATTCATAAAACCGTCAGTGATTCTTTTCATCCACCGACTGTTTTTAGCAATCAACCGTCAGTAATTCAATTCATTCATTGACCGTTGGTTTTAATTTTCAGAACCGTCAGTGATTTTCCTTCCGAAAATTTTCTCCCGGTTTATCAGCCGCGCGAATCCTTTCTCCCCACATTAAATTTCATTTCCCTCGCTCCTCACGATAAACCCTCCCAAAATTTCGAATCTCTCCGTCTCTCTCCGCCTCCGAGCACCATGCTGCCTTGCTGTCTCCTTCGCCTCTGTCTCGCTGCCTCGCTGTCTCCGTCTCTCTCCGCCTCCGCCTTGAGCACAAAGACGCCCCCGATCTGCCTCGCTGTCTCTCTCCGTCTCCTCCGCGCTGCTGCCTCACCCCGAGCACAAAGCCGCCCCCGATCTGCCTCGCTGTCTCTCTCCGCCTCCGACCTGCCTCGCCTCGCCCCGACCCTAAACCTCGCCTCGCTCAACACTGCCTCTCTCTCGGTCCCTCCTCTGCGTACCCCAGGCTAGCATCAACTATCAACGATCTGTCTTGACTCCAGGTTTTTTCCCTTCTACCATGGATCGATAGTCTTTTTATTTTTTTCAATGTTCTATTCTATTTTTTCAAAATTGCATAAATGATGTCTTCTTTCTCCCAAATCAGAAACCCTAACCGAACTTTTGCGTTTGAGCAACCAATTTTCTCAATATCACACGATAGATGCACATATTTTACCAAGTCCGAACCAGGAAAAGACAAAAAATTGGGGTGCTTAAATCATACTGGCAACCAAAGGTACACTCGTCCACCAGTATACTTTTAATACATGGAAATCTTTTAGGTATCAGTAGATCCTGGCAGTAAAAAAAAACAAAAAAAAAGATGATGGTGAGAGCATGATCTTGAGTATATCTCTGAAATTTCTTTCTTTCTAGATGAAGAAAATAATGTAGTTATCTGGTGAAAAAAATGCAGTCTTTCTTGGTGTGGCAAATTATATTATCTATCCTATTTTTGAGGAAATCGTATTCTCTCAATCAACTCTTGGGCTGCTTTCTTGTCATTTCTGGTGTCATTATAGCCATCACAAGGTATCAGTTGTTTTTCTAGGAATAAGAATTAGTTTTCTTGTATTTTTTTTGTCTTACCAAAGGTACTGTTCAGGAGCCAAAAAATTGATAATAAACTGCCCACAAGAAAATTTTACCAGGCATCTGCACTTGGGAGGCCAAGAAGCCACTGTAGTTACTGACTACATAATCAAGGTACTTCATTTTAGATAGGAAAGTGTTTTTTAATAATCAATAGCAATGATAGGATCGGAGGTTTCTCTGTTTTTCATTTTTCTTGTTTATACAATTTGCAGATATTGGGATCGGACATGTGCAGATATCATGGTAGGAAATGACATGATTAGAGGTATAAGTGTTTTTTTTAAACTAAAAGAGATTTTTTTTGTAATAACCTATTTTCTTTATTATTTTCAACTAAGGCCTAAAAATCAAAGTAAAAATCAAGCAAATAACAAATTTTATCCAAGTCACACAAACCAAGCAAATAACAAATTTTAACTGATGAAAAAGGTCCTTATGCAGGAAGGGCAATTTGGTCATTTTTTCTGTGTAACATAGCATTTGAGCACTTGGTTCCAAGTCAAACACAAACCAACATCTGTAATTATGCAAGACTAAATAATCTTGTCTTTATAAATTACATTAAATCAACTTCACTACAACAATCTTTCTAGAGGAGGGCTCAAATGCCTCCATTAAACAGGTTGTTGCCAGAATGCTTGGCACTGACCCAGCAACTGAACCCAACTGCCAGTCCTGGCTTCTTGATAAAGATGTAATTTCTTTCTTTCTCCTTGTTATATTTTCTTTGTTCTATTGAGGTTTTCATGGTATCAGCATGTCGTCAGTTGGTTTTGGGTCCATTCATTTTGCTTTGTTTTATTGAGGTTTTCCCCTTGAAGTTGGCCAAATATTCAATAAAAAAGTTGGACCCACCAACAAAGGCCATCTTGTCAGTACATGCAACAATTTGATTATGTAATTTCAAGTTCTTTACTTTCTAGAAAAAAATGTGTTGATATTACTGTTTTTCCTCTCAAGGTCTTACTACAAAAGAAAGAAAAAATCCTGACCCAACAGCCGTTCCTTTTGCCAGAGGCTTTGGTTCAGAGATCCAAGGGCTTCGAGAAGGGTCTACTCTACTAGAAGTGGTATACAAATAAAAATTGTCTATGCTTATCTCTAGTTCTTACTTTAGACTTCAAAAATTGTAAATTGAATTACTAGCTGTTAATCTAGGCATTGCCCACACTTTGGCTAGCTAATCTGGGTAGAATAGCAGGTTTTAATTATGTTGGTTTTACTTTACCTTTATTTTCAACGAGTGCTTGATGTAATTAAACAACGTACTGGTTTGATATGTGAAATGAAAGCCTAAGGGCATTTGTGAATGAATATGGGTTCTGTAAATTTTGTTTATGTTGTCTAAATTATTTGCATGATATTTTGTTTAATGTCAATGAATATTGAATGGTAATATATGGCTAGTAAAAATATGGAGGCTAGCCCGATACAAGCAAAATTATGCCAAAATTTTTATACCAACACCGACTGTTTTTTTAATAAAACCGTCGCTGTTGGTGACCAACACCGACTGTTTTTTAAGAAAACCGTCGCTGTTGGTGACCAACACCGACTGTTTTTTTAAGAAAACCGTCGCTGTTGGTGAACAACACCGACTGTTTTTTCAATAAAACCGTCGCTGTTGGTGACCAACACCGACTGTTTTTTAAAGAAAACCGTCAGTGTTGGTGACCAACACCGACTGTTTTTTCAATAAAACCGTCAGTGTTGGTGACCAACACCGACTGTTTTTTAAAGAAAACCGTCAGTGTAGATACTCAACACTGACGGTTTTTTGAAACAGTCAGTGTTGGGTATCTACACTGACTGTTATTTGCCCGTCAGTATAGAGACACCTATACTGTCGCCGCCATCACCGACGCCTCAATAACAGTCGGTGTAGGGGTATTTTAACAGTCGGTGTAGGGGTTTTTTGTACTAGTGTGTAACATAGTAATTATTAAGATTACCAGTTTCGTCACATGCTGGTGGGTGCTTGTAGAACCACCGTGGTGCGGTATTGTAATTCCTGACGATGTGCGGTTTAGTGTGTTTTGTCTCCTCAAACCTTTCCACTCCTCTGTGTTGAAGATGTCACAGAGACCGTGCCAATTTTTGAGGTCAATACACCAATGCGGCACGTTGTCCTTCCATAATGGTATTTCCCAACCAAATTTTTTTATGCATTTGTCCCTTGCGTTGTGCAGCTCCTCAGCATACCTTTTGCAAGCTATGGCATCAAAGACTGTTCGGCATTGGTCGGTATCTTCCCCATCACGGTATCTAAATCTTTCCTTCAAAAGAGAAAAGGGTACAAGGAGTAGTACCATAGTAGTTAGTATTTAAGTTAAATTGTGTAGAGTAATCTTTCATACAATGTTGGTCTTCTTAGTTTGGCCACTATAAGTTCATAGGATAACTCTAATATGATTGTTTGGGACAGTTTGGTAAAGAGATGTGATTGAACCAATTTGGATGCCTATGATGTCTGAGTTGTTCCCAGCTATAGAATTTCAGTAATTTTTCAGATACGAGCCAAATGAAGAACAGATCAGAGAGCACACTAGAAAAACTAAATTGTAGATTGTTGAAAATAAAGTGTAGTATACAGAAATCTGTTTATTAAAGGGTACCAAAAATGCCTTCTCGACGTTTATCTTTGTTTGACGATCAAAGGCGTGATAACTTCTTAATGGTGACGGCATATAATTCAGGGCAAGCCTAGTATTGCAAAACTGATATGCCTTGGGTTTGAACGGCACGTGAACTCGTGTACCCCAATCGGCCATATCTCCGGTCGATTTTCGATAACATCTGTTGCATCTCGTATCATTCCAGGCCCTCGTCCCTTTTTCTTTGGTGGTGGTATATCACATTCCGCCGTACCATCCAAACTCTCCACATTCTGAACCTGCTGATCTGTTGTGCGCTTCCTCTTGTTGTACTTGGATGCTCTTGACCTTGGGAGACCAGATTTTCTGGGAGCCATATTATTGGTGTACTATATTCCAAAAACAACAAAGAAATGTGTTATACGCAATCCAGTGACAAATGATTAATACAAACACTCTGCATATTTCATTAATCTCAAACCTCTTATAAAGTACAGGATGGTCTATTTATAGACCTTGAATGCCTAAACATCTAGGCTGTTACATTGTTCTTAATTCTGTTACAAAATATAAATGCTAACTAACTACCCTAACTGACTCTCATTTATCATTAGTGGTAAATGCATTTCTGTGGGTTGATCTTGATATGCACATATATATATAGTTGCTCCTGATATGCACAAAAGTTTGGTTTTTTGAGATATGAAAAAAATTGGAGATATGCACAGTTTCACTTCAGAGAATGCTGATTCTTGCGATATGCACATATCAAGAGCAAGGTGCAAAAATTGCAGAGATATGCACAATTCGTTAATCAATTTCACTGAAGTCATTTTTAAGATATATAGATCAGCAAATACACGTATTAAAATGTAGTACTTAAAAAAAACAATACAAGTAGATTGTAGTGGCAGTTATTTTAGGTGTTTTCCATTTGAGAAATCTACAAGGCAACATTCGATTTATTACTTACTAACGTAAATTTGAGTAGCATACGACCACGACAACAGATTCTTTAAAAAATAAAAAACTAATCCTTGTACCTCCGAGAAGTGAGAGAGCTACCTCCGTTGGTTGAATGTACCTCCGTGTTTGTCGGTCAAGACGGTGGGCGAAAATGTTTTAGAGGCGGCCGAATAGTGACCTGATAAGGGAAAGAGGGAAAGAGGGTGGAAATGAAAAGAAAAATGAGGGAGGCGGCTAAGTAATTTCACTTGGTTATGGGGGGAAGCAATTTCGGAATTCAGATTCTCTCCATTACCTGATATAGCAGTCTTTTACATTTAGTACATCTGGACCGTCCATTTTAACCATGCACGGATCTCTGAGCCCGTTAAAACTGCCCCCTGCGCTAGCTCGTATCTAAAACCGGTTGAGTTTTGATATCAAACCGTAAAGATTGTTTAAGCGTGACAAGTACCTGAGAGGATGCGAATCCAAAATTTCACTGGCTGCAAAAGGGGGGAAATTTTTTCGCTAAAGTGATCCTATTAACAGAGCGGTTTTATGTTTCGGCAGTTTGTAAGATCGTTTGTATGTTTAAATTATAAATGTGATGTTCTGCGTTGAATCAAAACTGATCTGTTAATATAAATGCCCAAAATTGAGAGGGAACGAAAGAGAGCGCCGTTTATTAGAAAAGGATAGTTGGTATTTTGTGTGACACGTGTCTGGTGCCTATTCGGTAATAGATCATGGGGCCCCTAATTCAGTGACTTCACTCACTTATTAAATAAGAAGTGGATTCATTAGAATATATATTTGTACATATGATATAAATTAGAATAAATTTTAATAATTATATTTTCTAACTTCAATTAAATATGTACATGTCATGACTATTTGATGAACAAATTTAATTTGTTATGTATTATTAGTTTTTCTCATGAGCTGCAAAATTTACTAATAAATGAAGAAATTTGGCATTTTTTATTGTTAAATAAAATTATTGGAACATTGACTCTATGCTGTATAACTTGTTAAATAATCATGTTGGAACTTGGAACATTGTTTCATGTTTGAAAAAATTATTGTTAAATAAAATTTATTATGTATTATTGATTTAGAAACATAAACTCTTATGCTATATAACTTGTGCATGCAACATTAGCTCTAGTCATGGAAGTTAATGAAGGCCTTTACAAAATTGTCGTGCCTCGGTCGATCGGAACCGGTACAACCCGAGATTATTAGCTGAATTTGTTCGTGTCAAAATCTTGTACAAATTTACGTTAATTTTCACATCCATCCGGCGTACGGAATATCAAGCCATCAAATGGCTATAATCACATCACGCCGGATCGAAGCTTAGACATAACCAAATTAAAAATCACTTTGTGGTATATGTTAAGGGTTCTCTCTTGATCATTTAGAAATTAACTTTGAATTATTTCATGTTAAATCCACCGTTGATTTGTAACGTGAAAATGCACGGTCCACATTTAACGACACAATTTTCAGAGGCAAATAATACTAATATTGTTAAAAATGTATTTTTGTAAGTATAATTTGTGGATATAATATGGTAAAATGTACTTTTTTCCTTTTTTTGAATTTTGGTTATATTATTTGCAATGGAATTATTATAACATTGGCTACTGGGAGAACCAGAGCCATCTGATGTGTGACGAACGTACTTGATTTAAAAGGAGGCCTCCATTTTAGAAACTCAGAGTGGGGTGACGAGCCCTCTTAGGTAATGCCACCCATCAGGTTTGTATCTGCCCAAGTGGAAGGTCCTCATAAATTAAAGATTCGTGCTGTAGGATCAGGCGGCACCGATATAATATGCTAAATTTATGTTACCTTATATTAAACGCGAATTATAGTTGGTGTATGATAGTAAATGAGATACAGAGAGGGTCTCTGTGCAAGGACTTAGCATTTTTCAAATTGAAAGTTTGAAACCACGCCTCTCCCCAAACACACTCACAAGTCCGAAAGCTCTCCTCTCCCCAAACCCTTAACTGCAAAAATTGTTAACCACGCCGCAAACCCTCTCTCCCAAGGCCGATCGGGGTCACCGCCAATAGCATTTCCACTATCCCCACCGATCGGGGTCGCCGCCGCCGCCACTAGCATTACCACTCTCCCCACCGATTGGGGTCGCCGCCACTAACCTCTCTACCCTCTCGATCGACCCTTGTCTCTAACCTCTCCCGCTGCTCTATCGACCACGGTGGGAAACATCAGAGATCGGAGGCACCAGCGGTCGAAGATTACTAAGCAGTATCGACCACGCTCCTTAACAGTAAGCTCGCCGCCTTCTCCTTGTGTGACTTGATTTGGCTTTTTTTTGTATCTTGATTTATGTTTTAACAGAAATTTAGGTTTTCGTGAGGAAAATTACTACTAAAACCCTATTTTAACAGAAATTTAGGTTTTATCTGCGTTGAAATTCAAGCAAAGGACTTTGACATGTAGTTGGTGCCAGCACTTTTCACAAATGTAGTTGGTACCAGTACATATATTGCTTTTTGTCAAACTTGTAGTTGGTACCAGTGGTTTTTTATTTTATTTCTTTTATGTTAATGTCACACCCCGACATTGGGGCCGGCAACCCGCCGCGCTATCAGCACAGGGCATAGTTATTATCATGCACAAACTTATAAATGTTATTAAAAAATTGAACATATAAATTTTGTTATAGTCTTTATATTCTATTTTTATTCTTAAAGTAGCACAACCCTTGCGCGTCAGGCACATCATTTAGCATGTCCAATCAGTCCCTTGCCAACAGCTCTAAGTAGCAGAATTTTAACATGTGATTTTGTTTAGAGCTTACAATACATTAATAGCGGTACTGTTTTTCCTAGGCATTAGACATTGCATATATGTAATTATATATATGTATATATATATATATATATATATATATATATATATATATATATATATATATATATGAGTAGAACTAGGGTGCTCCTAAGCTCACCAAGTCCTTCCATGAGCGCGACTCTAAAACCTATCGAATTGACTTCAAACGACATTTCCAAATCATTAGATGTTCAATCTATATTAAAATGTGCTTGGAGACCAAATTTTACATTTTTTTGAATTTTTTTACTATTTATTAAGATGGTTTGAAAATCGTTGGTTTCCAATGGTGCAGAATTTTAATAAAAACAGCGATTTTCAAACCATCTTAATAAATAGTAAAAAAATTCCAAAAAATGTAAAATTTGGTCTCCAAGCACATTTTAATATATATTGAACATCTAACGGTTTGGAAATGTCGTTTGAAGTCAATTCGATAGGTTTTAGAGTCGCGCTCACGGAAGGGCTTGGTGAGCTTAAGAGCACCCTAGTTCTACTCTATATATATATATATATAGTGCTGGGCTTAGCTAAGCCATGGTGTAAAATGACTTGGTGCTCCACGCCTCATTATTTCCATTTTGCAAATCCAAACTACCGATCCGAACCGCTCAAGTTGTTCTCCATATTGATATGTGCTTGAAGACCAAATTTTACATTTTTTGAAATTTTTTTACTATTTATTAAGCCACTTTGAAAATCACTGATCCGGCGGTCCAGAAATTTTTACTGTTTTTTACTGTTCATAAGGATTTTCAGATTTTCAAAGTGGCTTAATAAATAGTAAAAAAATTCCAAAAAATGTAAAATTTTGTCTCCAAGCACATTTCAATATGGAGAACATGTTGGAAGGTTCGAATCGACTATTTGAACTTTGAAAATGAAGATATGGCGTGGAGTACCAAGTCGTTTTACTCCATGGAGTAGCCTAGTCGGACTCTATATATGTATATCTTTCAGTCTACCTAACTTAGGTGTTGTAAAAATATTTTTCTATTCTATATTTTTCTATTTTTTTCTATTTTTCTATTTCAGTCTACCTAACTTAGGTGTTCCAAATCTAAGCTCAAATGAGTTACTTCAGGTGTTATGAATTCACATTACAAGTTGGTGTTGCCTTTGTAAAATTTCAGCAATCCAAGTATGTCGTTGCCTTTTTAAAATTTCAGTGTTGTTGTCTGTAGCATATTTAAAAAACAGTTAAAGGACTTGAAACTTTGGCCTGTACAGGTGCTTGCTCAAGCATAAGCAAACTATGTAATATTTTCTTCATAGTGCACTAGTGCAAGCTCATGTATAAGCAACATGTGTAATCTTTAATTTGTTGTTGTTAATGCAATGCCTTCGGGTCTATCTGCCAAAACTAAAATAAAAAAATTAAGCATGTAAACATTTCGGTGTATTAAGAAAAGTATGGGTCAAACTTCCTTATTAGTGTATAAATGAATTTAGTGATTTCCTTTCAAGCAAACTTACAAGTATTAAATTTAGTAGTCAAAGAATTGGCATTTTGGTAGTATAATATTGTAATTCAATTTAGTAGTCTAAGAATTCATGTATTTCAATAAGTATCTTAAATAATCAAGCATTGAAAACAAGGAGTTAATAGAAAAGTATCTTTAATAGGTTTCACACAAACCAGATTACATACCTTCCAATGCAGCTTCATGAAGTTATTATTATTCGGTTAATGACTTAGGCATTCAATTTAATTTGAATAATTTATTATGAATAGGTTCGGTTTACCAACAGTGAAATCAGCTTACCATTTTTCAATTCAATCAATATTTATTATATTATTCATTTTTAGGTGATGACAAGGGGTTTTCTCTAATTTTTGCAGAACTGATTCTTAATTACATTGGGGCATTGTAATAATCTGAGTTTATATATTTCACAGATATCATGGATGACAGTCATAAAGCCAAGCGGTACGTGGTTAGTCCTCGCCGGAAATCTGCAAGGCTTAATCCCAATGTGGAGGGAAGTAACACGGGGAGTGTGACACCTTCCCCCTCGCCAATGGCCACTCTGTCTCGGGCAGAGCCACCTGCTCCCAGCCCACCAGAGGCCACCGCCTCTAAGCGGAGGAGTCTAAGACCAAAACCTATGGGTTGCGACAACGATGGCCGTCGAAGATACGCAAGGCTTAATCCTATTGAGTATCATTCCAAGCCACCACCTCAGTCGGACCCACATGAGAGCACAACCCGTGTTCCCGATGTACAGCCAGACCCAATTGCCTTACCCACTCGAACCGTTGTTCCGCTGGACCCTCTTGCTCCACCCTCGCATCCTGATGTACAGCCAGACCCAGTTGCCGAGAAGGAGACTGCCTCTGGAGATGCGGCAGAGGCTGAAAATGAGGCAGGGGCAGAAAATAGCGCAGAGGCTGAAAATGAGGCACCAGCGGAAGATGATGCAGAGGCAGAAGATGCACCAGAGTCTACCCGTTTGTTTCTGTTGTGCTTCCGTCAGGTCTCCATGCTGCATGGGATGACAATGAGCCAGTATATGCTGAGGCTGCGCCAGCAGATTCTGGTATTGTTGATGACTACGAGCCAGGAGGTGCTGAAAATGTTGAAGAGGCTGAGCCAGTACATGCTGATGCTGACCCAGTACTCTCAGCCTCTGAAGATGAAGACATAAATGAAGACCCGGAGAGCATCGACGCGCCTGACAATGAGACCGCTGCACCCCCAGCATCGCCGCAGCCAGAGTCAGCTGCAACAACATCATTGCCAGACACGACAGTGCCCTCAGCTGAGCCCAACAATTCAGGTCAGCCGGTCGGGCGTAATCCAGTACTGGAGGATGATGGCAGTAGGAGGTTCCGTAGGCATCGGGTCCTACGCATATGTCCTGAAGCTCTTGAAGCCAGCGGTAAAGACCTGGGTTGGGCGGCAGCTAAAGTGCCGACTAGCAAGAGGAAGAGAAGTAAGAAGGGGAAGAAGTCTGATGCGAGGGGGGTACGGGGCCTTGCCAAGCCTCGTGACCCGGTTCAACCAGATAGGAGGCCAGTTCTGACGGTTGTTGGTGACTACGAGTTCACATCAGAACCTAATGATTCCAAGATAGCAACAACAATAAGGCTGTTAACGTGTGAATGCCTACCGGGACCCATCAGGTCATTCAACATGTTTCCATCAAGGGTGAGGTTAGAAATCCTTTTGAAGTTCTTGCAGCGGTACTCATGGGCTGATGGCGAAGATGTCGGGCGTTGTCTCGATGTCTTCGAGAATATAGCTGCAGAAGCTTACACGCGGGTATTGACCGACATGAGGAAATTGTGCTACAGGAAATTTGGACCAAACAAGGAGTTATGGAAAGATTTTTGTCCACGGTGGTGCTAGAATTTAGATCACTGGAAGGGTATGTGTGACATTTGGATGAATCCCAAATGGGAGAACTTTTCAAACACCAACCGGGATAACAGAACTAGGGCTGGTCGCCTCGTCAGTCATGTCGGTGGGTCCAGGAGCTCGTACCGGCACAAGAAAAAATTGGTATTATTCTCTCACATTCTTGTAACTAATACCTTAGCATTAAAAGGCTTTCTAGCATAAGTTGTATTCTCCACTATCTCATAGATACATAATTAAATTTCAGATTGCTGAGAAGGGGACTGCCGTTGACTTGAAGGATGTGTTTGATCGAACTCACTTGAAGGACTCAGAGGCGGGGAAGGAGTACGTCAACACGAGGGCAAAAGACATAGCAGTATACAATTGATTTTTGTCACCATCAGTAGTTGCACATGTAATGAATTGACCATAAAATAACGATACCAACCTTACACGGCCTGTCTAACCTTAGTACCAACTGGTTTGTACTGAGTTTGTACAGAATTGACCATAAAATTATATGACAAGAAATACAAAGTTTAGGAGGACTCAACAGTATTGAGTTTGTTGAAAGAATATGGGACAAAAATAAATCTCAGTGATGCAATGTTTTTCTTTGAATATAAAGTTTTGTCTGTGTGGATATATCTATTCTCCAACTGGTTTGTACACGGCTACATATAGCCAAAGCTTACATAGTCCAAGTATTTATAAATCGTAAAGTCAATGGAACTGATGAACACCCTGCTTACAACTCATTTAAATTAAGAGAAACCATTTCTTTTTAATTACATGTGCAACAACCTGAGTACATATTACACTCACATTGTGATATTTACTTCAAATTTTTGACCTAATGTGACGATCCAATGCAGGAAGATTTCAAATTGTTAAAACAGATTCATGGGAATGAAATGGATGATGAGGCGATGTGGACCTTGGCTGCAAAGGGAGAGAGGACAAGAGAGGCAGGTTGTACGGCTTTGGCAATCGGTCAAGAATGTCAAAAGCCAACCGGGAGCTGGAGGCAATGGAGGCATCCCCATCAGAACCCACCAAAAGCACTGCCACCTTGGCTGAACAATCAAAGAAATCATTCACGCCGGAAGAGGTGGATGACTTAATCAAACGCAACCTAGCTGCTGTACGGAAAGGGTTTGCTGAGGAGTTAGCGGCCCAAGAGATGCGACACCGTACTGAAATGGAACAGAATAAAATACACAATGAATATAGCAGGTCATGTATCGACACGCTCTTCAAAGCCAATGGAATGCAACCGCCTAAATTCCCTGTAAGTCTAATGTCCCGCTATATTTAGTTATTGAAATATCACTCCTGGTTTATACCTTTGCATATTTACCATTCTTTTTCTGCATTTGGTTAGGAGAGGCCATCAAATGTCCAGTCTTCCGGTGGTGGTGGGGGCAACAACGAAGGTGCGGGATGTGGACCTTCCGGTGGTGTTGGTTGCAATATTGGAGGGGGAGAGGAAACCTGATCCGCTGAATTAATGATTGGGTTTAATGTAATAAGTTTATAGATTCACAACAGTTATGTAGGATGTGATCAATATTACGTAGGATGTGAACAATATTAAGTTTTGATGTGAACAATATTAAGGTTTGATGTGAACAATTAATTTGGATGGGAACAATACTACATAGGATGTGAACAATATTATGTAGGATGTGATTCAAAACTTTTGATGCTGATCAATTTAGTAGTTGGATATGTATAATTTTTAGTTAACATATGTTGGTCTTTTGAGTTAACTAAATGAAATGCGTACAATGTGGGTACGCAACAAAACTGAAATTAATTCAGAACAACACTGTCACTATTTATATTGGTATTCCGATGTAAATAACTACCATCTCTTTATTTTTCAACCCGACAGAGACCAGTATATTTCAATTTCTTTTACCCAGACATGCGCTTCTGAGCACACGAGGCAAATCGTGGGGTTTTCATTAAGCCCTCAGCTCTCTCTCTCTGTACCTCTCTCTCGTTCTCTCTCTCTCTCTATCTCTGTTGGTATCCGCACTAAATGGGTACCTCTGGCTCTCATCACACTTGCTGAAGTCCCCAGCCGCCAGAAAATGTCAAGAGAAGGTACGTACAATTGAAAATTGTTCTTGTATAATGTAAGCCCTTCCAGTTGGAAGTAAATTTGATCTAATGTCCCCTCTTTCCATTTAAATTGGCACAAATATGGTATTTTTACTGCACATTAGCATACAATAAATCTGGTTTTTTTTTTCTGCCCAACAAGTGTTTGATGGAATGCCACAAAGGACCAGAATTGGCATAAGGACCAGAATTGGCTATTGTTAACATACAAATTGGCATAATTAAGGACCTGAATCGATATATAGCTAAATTTCGTGCTGTAATTGATTTTTAAAATGTAGATGTAATTTTTAAATTAATTAAAACCTCAATGGTATAGGTAAATAGTCAAATGGCCAATAACGATCGTCAATGGATGTACAACAGCAGAACACGACTTGCACCCGCCTTTGTTAAGGGTGTTCAAGAATTTGCGCTAGCGGCATTATCCAAACCCGATGTTGTGACTATCGACGCATGTGGAAGGAAATGTATCGTTTGTCCTTGTAAAAAATGTCAAAACCTCTACAGTAGAGATGTGGAAACCGTGAAGATACACCTTTACAAATCTGATTTCTGCGCCTTATATGAGGTTTGGTACAAGCACGGTGAGGATGAGAGTACAAATTATATGAATCCCCCATCCCCTCCACCAACTGATGAAATGGGAGATATGGTCAGGGCAGCCGCTAGACAAAATTTCGATTGGGATGTTGACCAACCTACCGGAGTAGCAAAATTTTTTTTTGACATGCTAGCTGCATCGGAAACGCCTATTTGGGAAGAGAACTTGACCGGACATTTGAAATGCGAAAACCACACCATATTGTCGGCGGTCACACAAGCCTTAGCGTTAAAGGCGGAACACCAATTGAGCCAAAAATGCTATGATGGGATGATGAGTCTTATTAAGAGCATGCTTCCTCCTAGTTCGCAAATGCCGGATAATTTCTACCAATCGAAGCGATTGATCGAGGGGTTGGGCATGAAACATGAGAAAATAGACGTATGCCCAAACTTTTGTATGCTTTATTACAACGAAACGAATAAGGACAAGACAAGATGTGATGTATGTGATGAACCGAGATATAAGCCACCGGGACCTAATAAAAATGCAAAACCCGTGCTACAAAAGATTCTTCGTTACCTACCTATCACCTTAAGATTGCAAAGGATGTACTTGACCGAATCAAATGCGAAGGCGATGACATGGCACAAGGAGGGAAAGCGTGACAAACCCTGGGTTATGGTGCACCCTTTGGACGGTGAGGCTTGGAAGCATTTTGCATCCAAGTATCCGGATTTCGCGAAAGAGGTGAGAAATGTAATTTTGGGTATATCGACGGATGGATTCATGCCTTTCAACTCGAGTGCATCTCCATATTCATGTTGGCCGGTGTTTGTCTTTCCCTATAACCTACCACCTGGGATGTTAATGAAAGAAGATACCATGTTCCTCGCGCTTGTCATTCCCGGACCAAAGCATCCGGGTCGGGACATTGACATTCTTCTCGAACCTTTAATTGACGAGTTGAATAAATTGTGGTCGATTGGAGAAATGACATGGGATGAATCTAGAAAAGAGAATTTCATTATGCATGCATCACTTATTTGGACGGTGAGTGATTATCCCGCTTATGAGATGCTATGTGGTTGCGGTACACATGAACGATTGGGGTGTTATTATTGCCAAGGTGCAACAAAGGCCTTTCGACTAGTGCATGGAGGGAAAGCATGTTGGTTCGACTGTCATAGATGTTTCTTGCCTCCGGGTCACCCATTTCGTCGAGATAAGAAGAATTTCATAAAAGGAAGAGCCGAGTTTGGTGGGCCACCGCCCAAAAAAACAGGCGAGGAGCTGCTCGAGGAAGTGAGCAAACTAGATGAGATCGTATGGGGTAAAACCAAGAAATTAAACCAGATTCAAGGTTATGCCGATACCCACCATTGGCAAAAGAAGAGTATATTTTGGAGGTGGCCATATTGGAAAGACAATTTTTTACCTCACAATATTGACATTATGCATTTGGAGAAGAATTTTGCGGATAATTTAATTTACACGCTCTTAAACATAGGTGGCGAAACCAAGGATAATGAAAAATCAAGAAAAGATTTGGCTCTCCTTTGTGATCGTGACAATCAACACCTAACCCTAGACCCTCGAAGACCAAGAAAAATGCGTAAACCAAACGTTCCCTTCGCACTAACTCTTGACCAAAAGCTGAAGGTTTTGACATGGCTTAAGGAGATAGTAAAGTTTCCTGATGGCTATACATCGAATTGGTCAAGGTGTGTTAACCTCACAACAAACACCCTAATTGGACTAAAGAGCCATGATTTGCATGTGTTCATGGAGCGTCTACTTCCCGTCGCATTTCGAGACTTTGTCCCCAATGAAGTATGAGATGTTCTATGTGAGATTTCGAGCTTCTTTAGAGAGATATGTGCCAAGGAGCTTTTACCATCCCGTATCGACCAATTAGAAAAGGATATTGTTGTCACACTTTGCAAGATGGAAAAAATTTCCCGCCAAGCTTCTTCGATTCAATGGAGCATCTTGTGGTGCATGTAGCACACGAGGCTAGAATGGGTGGGCCAGTCAGTTCTCGATGGATGTACCCATGTGAAAGGTTTGTTGTTCTTCCTCGAATTTTTTTGTAATTACGTAATAAAACACTTCGTATACAATTTGATTGTCATATTGAACCCATAATAGTATATCTACCTAACTACTCGTACAACTCTTGAAATTATAGGCGTAACAAAGAACAAAGGATGAGAGTGACGAACAAGGCACGTGTTGAGGGTTCAATCGTCGAGGCTACAATTGTCAAAGAGATTTCAACCTTTTGCACGCATTATTTTCAAGAAAAACCAAGAAATGGCCAACAACAAGTTACAAATAGTAACCCTCCGCAAAGAGGACTATCGATATTTGATAATCCGGGTCGTTCCCTTGGGAAGGAAAATCGCATTGTTCTCGACGACAAGGACTACAAAGCAGCCCACTACTATGTCCTTCACAACTGTCCCGAGATCCGTGACAAGTATGAAAGGTACAATCTTACTTATTGTTTATCATCATGATTAAAAAAACAACCAATGACCAAAACCGGTGTCATAATCATGTTAAAAGCATGTAGTCCTGTCCAAGGGACATTTACACACATATTAAAATTTTTCCTACTCTTTTTTATTTATTTTGGCTTAGAGTTTGACTAATGCTTACTGTTTTGACAATTCTGGACAGCTGACCTTTAGAAAATTATTATCAACAATTGGCTTAACCATATTTTTAGTTCTTTATATAAAAATGATGGTCACATCATGTACTGTATACCCAAAAAAAATAAAAAAAATATTAAGGTCAGTAGCTATGTGAAATTCAAGGATATTTGAGGGGCAGTTCATATGCCAGCAAACAGTACATGGAAAATTCAGAGATTTTTGTTCTCAGCTGGGATTCAAAAATCGATTTAAAATCACCAAAATTCCTATAAATGGAAAATTTAGTATAGCAATGCTTAGCATGTAATGCTTTTTATATTTGCACAATCTTGGGAAATTTCAAGACTTCCATGCTGCTCAAAACTATCAAAATCTTATTTTTGTAAGTGCTGGAATTTGTAGGGAGTTCGATACATGCATGCTCAATAGTGGTACAAGAATGCAAGATTTGGACAAAGTTCGTCAAGAGAGTTACGGAGATTGGTTACGAACAAAGGTTCTTGATGATGATGATTGTGATAAATACATCCGAAAGGCAGGACTCAAGCCATCCAAAATCGCAAACTGCTATGAAGTGTACGACATCAACGGGTATCGATTTCACACCGAAAATTATGAGCAAACCAAGGTAACAAAAAGTAGCGGTGTTTGCATCAAAGGAGAGTGGGATGAAAATGGTGACCAACACGACTACTATGGAATTCTCCAAGAGATAATTGAGCTAAATTATGATGGAGGCAACAAGGTTGCTCTCTTTAGGTGCATTTGGTTTGACATAACAAACGGGGTAAAAAAGGACAAAAAGCATGGAATTGTCGAGGTTAAACACACTTCTCGGTTAAAAGGTTTTGAGCCTTATTTATTGGCATGTCAAGCAAGTCAAGTGGTCTACATTCCTTATGCATCCGATACTTGTGACCGACGACCATGGTGGGTGGCAATGAAAACAAGCCCGAAAGGGAAGTTTCGTGTCGAGGATAACTCCGATGAAAACCTAGAATTTTACTAAGAGGAAAGGACGGATAATCCGGTATTGGAACCAAATGAGGAGGGCTTTAATTGGGATAATGTGGTAATTCGAGAAAACGATTTCGAACTAGTAGACAATACGATGGAGACTTCAAATGCACCACAAACAGTGGAGGATAACCCCATAGATGAAGGAGATGAAGGTTACGACACGGAACAAGAGTATGACATGCGTGAAGTTGAGGAAGCACTTGGTTGGGTTAACATCGACGATGAATCCGATGATGATGGTTTCTAATTGGTAATTTGGTGAATTGTTTTGTATCTCAATTAATTTGTAAGGTTTATTCTTAAGACCAAAATCTAAAGATTCTTCAAAGTTCCCAAATTATTTGTGTATCTCATTTACTTTTCAATATACTGCTGTAATTCTTATTGCTGTGATTTACAAAATATATTCAACTTGAAGGGAGATCAAACAAATACAGGAAAGGCTTTGCCCAGGAATTCAAAACTTATAGCATGAGTAGGCGCATGCAATTAATAGTTCTCGACAATCCAGATTAATTACATGGGCAGTGTAGGACTTCTTGCATGGACCTTTAGAATAAAATAATAAAAAATTTATCAAAAAACTTGTTACAAGGGTAAGCCCTTGCAACTGTTTAGTCTCAATTCTGTAGATTAATAACATGGGTAGTGTAGAACTTCTTACATGGACCTTTAGAATAAAATAATAAAAAAAGCATCATCAAAACCTGTTACATGGGCGTGCCCTTGCAACTGTTTCGTCTCAATTATGTAGACTTATTACAAGGGCATGGGATGATGTTTTAGCATGGACCTTCATTAAAATATACTATCTGTCATCGTTGGTGGGTCATGGGTCAACAATTATTAATTACATGGGCCGATAAGAGATAATTACAAGGGTAAACATCAGATTTGTTACATGCGTTACTTTTTACATGGAATACCCTTGTAACAAGTATTATTGTGTCAGAAACACCATTTCATTTGCATGGGCTCTTCACACCCTTGTAACAAGTGCAGCCCATGTAATAAGTCAAGATTCTAGTAGTGATAGGTGACTTAACATTTTATGTTTTAGGCCGGTCTAAAGATTGACTTATACCATCTTATACCAGCTCAATTAAATCACGTTTGACGGCTTAAGTGAGACCTAAACATTTTATTTCATGATTTAATTCTCAACCAAACATGATCACCCATCCTTAAATTAAAGAGAATAAAACAATATAACGCAAAAGAAATGGTACCAGTGCGTTTAGATAATATAATTGTAGAGCATCAAAGAGCACACAATCTTTGACTTTTTTGGTATATCTAATATATAGCTTATTTTTTCTCCAAATTGTCAACGTAATTATTAAATGATGACTGTGACTATCTTTATAAAACTCCTTCCATCCGAGTTGATTTTTCTACACTTCATTTCCACCATTTTCAGAGAGAAAGCAGAGAGGTATATAGGCAAAAGAAGAAGAGAGGTCTTTCCACAAGGGAAGTATTCTCTGTATTCACAACAGAGATAAAGCAGAGCTGCAGAGAGACCACAGATAGGTACCTCATCTCATCTCTACACTTTTGTTCTTGTAATGAATTTCCTGGTATATTTGAAAGAGCCTTTATCCATAAACCTTATTACTTTCAAGATAAAATTTGTTAAGAAATTTATTCCATGAACATATTAATTTTTTTTTCTGATAGAGGTATCCCAAATAGGTACCCATCCCGTGCGTTTAGACTTTAGATCCTTATAATTGTAGAGCATCGAAGAGCATAAAATCTTTGACTCTTTTGGTATATTTTCTCCGAATTATCAAATGTGAATATAACTAAATGATGACCACCCGTATCAAATAGGTACCCATTCCGTCTGTGTTAATTTTTCTACACTTCATTCCCACCATTTGCAGAGAGAAAGAGAGCTGTGTCCCATACAAGGAAGCATTCTCTGTATTCATAACATAGAGAAAGTAGAGAAAGTAGAGCTGCAACGACGGGACCAGGACGACAGATAGGTACGGGCTTTCCATATACCTCTACTTTTGTTCTTCCAATGAATTTCATGGTATATTTGAAAGAACCTTTTATCCACGGAAATTGTTATCTTCAAAGAGTGAATTTGTCAATAAATGAATTCTTCTAACATATTAATTACCATAACAAAGCATATAAAACATCACTTTTTCCTTCATTAGGGGCAATTTCATGTATATTCTTTCATTAGGGGCAATTTCATTGTTATCCAGTAAAGCTAGCTAGCCTTAGTAGCCAATACTACCAGTCTTATCGATGTTGTTTGCCTTCGACGAAGGGTAACATGACTTCCCACTCGGTATATCTGATTGCCTGATATCAAAATATTATCCTAAAATCTGAGCCAATAGATTATGGTCTGGCCCCATTGTTATTACCATTTGAAATTAAAATCTATAGTATAATAGAATGTTTTCATTAATTTTTTCTGATATCTCCTTAACAATTCATTAAAATGAAATATTATTATGAGATATTTATTTATTTCTATCATATTTTATATTTAAAAAATAAAATATAAGAATTTGTCCATATATTTTCAACTCTTTCCCGTAAATAATTAATTTCATTCACAAAAGTGAAGAGATATTTAAAAAAAATTCAAGTAACATTTACATGATACATCATACTAAACTTATTTTCTTCATCTCTCTAACTCCACATGCAAATGTTCTTATAACGTTAATTTCAAATAAATACTTGGAAAATTTTTAATTGAATACAAATTTTAACTACGCACATGCTAGATCGCCTCACTATATAACATGAATCAATATTAAAGGTCTCCACGCATTATAGGTGTGGTTTAGATTGACCTGAATTCTAATCGTACAGTCTATAAATTAACACAAACAATACGTTAATGCATAGGATGCGACTTCGCCAAAAACTAGATAAGGGTGTAAAAGTCACAAGTTTGACTGACAATGGGAGTCGAACACGTCAGAGTTAAGAATTATCTCATAATAGGCACCGGCTGATAATAAATTTGAGCCGTCTATTTCAATTGTCTTGAGTCAGGTACCTGGGAGGATACGAATCCGGTGTGGAGGTCGTTTGACAGACCTATTTCTCTCAATTAGTTTCCACGGAAGTAAAATTGTTATATAAAAGTTGAAGATATTAAAAATATATAAATTTCTCATTTTTTGAGATAGGGGTGTCAATGGTACTCTTTTAACTGTTAATTCAATCTGAAATGTATTTGATAAGACGAGTATGGGCAGAGTTTTTTATCGTTAGTTTATCGGGTATAGGTATAGTTAAGAAAAAGATTTCGTTAACTTATTAAGTAAAGATATGAGTAAGAGCTATTTTGTAACTAACTATAAGGGACAAAATTAATTTTCAATGAGCATGAGTATGAAAATACCTCTTGACCCTGTACAAGACTCATTGATAATGACACCCCAATTTGTCATAGTAATCCAAAACAAGCTTGATAAAAATATCAGAAATAAATCTGCTGTGATTCCAAAAATATCGCAGGGAGCCTGCTTTTCAAAATCCAACTGTTTATCTGTTTGAGATTCGTACATAAAAATCAGTTGATTTTGAGATTCGTGTTTTCCAAAAAATTACAGGCTCCCTGCGTTTGAGAATCACAGCAGATTTATTTCCGAAAATATCACATCAGCAATCAGCATCATAATTATTCACAAGTCAAGAGTCAAAGTTGGCGGCCTGATGTGTTTTTGTTTTTTTCAGCAATTATTATCTGGGAGCGGAATAAATACACAAGATTCAATTTTCACCATTTCTCATAAAATAATTATTTCTCTTGATAATACCAAATTATCTTGCAAAGTCCTCTTACTTTATTTGGTTTTTAGAATATAAATTTATGTCTAGCAGGGATGGGTACCGTGCGTTTAGACTTTAGATCCTTATAATCCTTACAATTCCAAGCGCATACAATCTTTGACTCTTTTGGTATATTTTCTCCGAATTATCAAACCCCTTCCGTCTGTGTTAATTTTTTACACTTCATTCGCACCATTCCATTTGCAGAGAAAAAGAGAGAGGGTTTCCCATACAATTAAGGAAGTATTCTCTGTATTCATAACATAGAGAAAGCAGAGCTGCATCCCATACAAGGAAGAGAAAGCAGAGAAAGCAGAGCTGCAGCGGCACAGATAGGTACGGGCTTTCCATACCATATCCCTCTACTTTTGTTCTTCCAATGAATTTCATGGTATATTTGAAAGTATCTTTTATATACCGAAATTGTTATCTTTAAAGAGTGAATATGTCAAAACATATTAATTACCATAACAAAACATATAAAACATCATTTTTTCCTTCATTAGGGGCAATTTCACGTATACCCCTTCAAAAACATTGAAATTACGTATTTGCCCCATATAAAGTTCATAAAATCATATTTACCTTTCTAAATTTCAAAAACTTATGAATTTACCTGTTTTATTGTAACACCCCGACAACAAGGCATACAACCCGCCGCGCTGTCAGCGCAAGGCGTTTCAATTATCATACACAATCTTATAAATATATACATACAGCACCAATGACATAGACAAGAGCCACGATACCTGTAAAAACTTTGTGGCATGTCCCGCAGTCTTCTAGTTCAACATCTTGTTTTCGTGTCTTGCGCTTTGTCCTAGAACCCACCGAAGTGGAAATATATTAGAGATTGAAAATCTCTAAGTGCGGTATTCAGTTCCAGTCAAGTTATCCTTAGATACAACCAACGGAAACAAAATACAACACCGAGCACAATTATATGAAAAACAACAACGATAATAGAAATCCAAGGAACAAGTTACCATAACATGATCATAAATCCTAAGTAGCACCGAGCACCAATAATGTAAACCATAAAGCAAATCTACATTCTGAATAAACTATCTAGAAATATAATAATCAACTAGCATAATCATATATCAATGAATAACTAACCAACTTGCCTAAAATAAGTTCACATGCATATGCAAATTCCCTGTAACATAACTATTGCACAAATGCTCTAAATTCACAATTCAAGTATCATGATTACGAGTCAAGAGACATAATTATAAATTCGCAACATGCATGAAATGCTAACATATCATATCAATTACTCATGAATCTTACTTAATGCACAAATGTTCTTGTAAAGCAATTTTTTTAACATTTCTATCTTGCGATCCAAATTCAACACTTTTCTCACTACGGGTCATGCGGTACCACGAATACGGCGCCTACACAATTTCTGTTATGCGCATAACCTAAAATTGTGCGCTTACCACGAATACAGCGCCTACGTGCCTTCAGTTATGCGCTTCCACGAATCAACGGCGCCTACATAACTGGATCACGCACTACCACGAATATGGCGCCTACGCAATTTTTGTTATGCGCTTCCACGAATTAACGGCGCCTACATAATAGAAATTACGCGCTTACCACGAATACAGCGCCTACATGACCCCGGTCATGCGCTACCACGAAAAGACAGCGCCTACATGACTGGTCAAGTTTCCAAGTTCAATATTCAATCAATACATGCTCCCGGTCATGCGCTACCACGAAAAGACAGCGCCTACATGACCGGTCAAGTTTCCAATTTCAAGTTATGTACATATAAAGCTTACAAGATTTAACATAGCTCAAGTATAACAATTTCATTATTCCAGTCATCATTTGTACCATTCATGCAAATTATGCAAATTCTAGACTTTTTGCTAAGCTCATGATTCAATTTATTTATATATGTCATGCAACTCTATTATGTGTACAAGTTAATATTATACCATGCATGCAGTTATACAATGAAAGAATTGGGTCAGCACAAGGATTGATTAAACATGCTTTCTATGCAACTCAAGTATATTGGTAAGGCTCATGCCTTGTAGCATGCATGCATGTCATGCAATTCCGGACCATATCATAACCCATTCTTTACAAAATCATGTCACATTTCAGATTCTAAAATTATTCTAGAAATATATGCTCATGCATCAACTTAACTAACCTAATAAATACCATGCATATTTACACTATAGGTCATGGTTCTCTTTAAATGATTCCAATCAAATTATTCCTCAATTAATTAATTTCAGAAAATATGGGAGTGTCTCATACAAAATGTGATTAATTCTTATCATGCAAATAGTTCATTTAAATTAAACTCATTTTTGACCAAATTCCTTCATATTATGTCATATACTAGTTTTTAAGCAAATACAATCATGACATGCAAATTTGAACAACATCTAGGTAATTTATCCGCACTTAACTAGAAATCAATCAAACCAATTAACAATGATAAGCAAGCTACCCGCAAGCAAATCACAGTCGTCACACAAACAACATGCAACACCAATCAAACAATAATATCCACAAATAATCAATAACAATAAAATTAGTTAGAAGGATCTAGGAATAACTCGAAATCCGCACCTTAGAAATGTCGAGACAACATGATTAGTGTGTCGCTGCGGTGTTGATGCATCATACAACCCTGCTCCATTCAATCGTGTAGAGTTCATGCCTTTGCCAAGTTAACATATTGGTTTGATAATTCGATGACGTTTTCTATTAATATAGTTAGCCACAACCCCAAACAGCTTGCGGAATTCCTGAGTGAGATTCGTGAAGGATAGAAAAGAGTTTCAATTCATGTATGACACAACGATACCTAACAAAGTTTCTCATTCATAGACTTAAGCCAATAAAATAAACTATGCGAATTAATTTAAGCTTTGTAGCAAAACATTCTATTAAACTTTTCTTTGACAGAAAAGTGTAAGTATAATAATCACAAGAATGAGACAATTAAACTAGCATAACACTATGAAATTGTTAATAGGAATATGTACCAATTGGGGATCGAAGTTTGGATCTTCTAGGATGCATAAACCCGTTTATATCAAGTCCAAGACTTTTAGTAATTGTTATATATTTTGCATTTCACAATCTGCCCAAAAGTTTAGGTTGAATTCAATTTCATAACTAATTACAACTAAACTCAATCATAAGTCACATTTAGATGAAAAGAAACTATTATTGGCACCATGCTTTAAATTCTAGTAAGCGGGAACACAATAGGGCACAGATTGATACAAAAGGGCAGCCCTTGCATGCATCTCACAATTATAGAGAAATGAATGGATGTACAAGATAGATTTGTTCAATACCTAAAATTGCTTCAAACAGTTACAAGAGAGTCCATTGATCTTGAAGAGAATGACAGGTGCTGTGAATATTGTTGCTCGACATCAGAGAAGGTTAACAAGAGTAAAGTTAGCGACGAGATTGCTGGCAAGTGTCGTCCTCTGTTGTTTACCATAGTGAAGCTGCCGGCGCCTTTCTAGTTTCTCTCTATTCTTCCTTTCTCGGTTTCTTCATTCGGTTTCTGATTTTTACATGGGTGGACTGGACTTAGCGTGAGAGAGGTGCGAGAGGAAACCAAGATGGAACCAAAGGAATAAAAATTGGAATGGCAGCTAGTGTGACACGTGAGAGAGATGAAATGAAGTTGGGTGAATGGAAAACTTGTAAATTTTGATGGAAAGGAGAGGTGCATGGTTGCCAAGTGTCCCATATATATATTTCTTTTTCTTCTTACCTAATAATTAATTAATATGCACTAAAGCCCTTATATTATTAGAAATAACTTGATATTTAATTCCTATGTATTTAAAGTGTATTAATTTCAAATTATTGCAATACAAAGATTTATAATATACTTGAAAATCTAGATTGATATTTCTTTAACACACTTTAAATTAAGTTAAATTAAATTTTCAGAAATGTTAAAAAAAATTGGGCTGTTACATTTATTGCTTTTTTTTATTAATACTCATTTAAAAATTATAGAATTCTCATTTTACTTTTTATTGAAGGAGCTTTCCCAAACAAGAATACTTGATTCCATTCATTTTACTGGTAGCAAATACTACCAGTCTTATCCTGTAAAGGACGCTAAACAGTTAGCTTTAGCACCAAGAGATCACTAAACCAGTATTATCGATCCAGTATTATACCATGCATCGCGACTAACATTACGTGAAGTAACTAACTGGGTTATTAGTTATTACAATTCAAACCACCTTAAATTAAACCCCATAATTACAAAGGAGCCTTCCAAATTTTGGCATATGTAACATGTAATGGCATAATTACATGCCCTAATACCTAGTAAATTTATTGGGTTCTAGAGTGATGAAACTACAATGTTAGTCGAAATTTCCTCATACCTGATCTCTTGATTTTAATCTGAACAAACTTGGGATGGTAAGAAAATCGAATAATCATAACCAATTTGCTCAATACTAAACGAAAACATAACATTGGAACCAGACATCACCATTCTTTAATCACATCAATGCCAGCCCTGACCAAAACTTTCAATCTAATTAAACCTGACGTAGACTTTAATGAGTTATACCACAACCTATCCAAGGAAGCTAGAGAAAACCACTAATGTATCAGTTCAGTTTCTTTTGTACACTTCAACGTATACTGGCATGAAAAACACCAACACAAACATAACAGCTGGTATAAGTCTCAAGGAAATTTTAACGACCTGAAATTATTGTAATCACGATCCATTATTTATTAGAGGCTATGATGCCAGTTTGCAATTCAAAATCATATAGATAATGTTAAATGTAAATGCCTGCACAATTCAACATTTCCTTTTCCCTCAAAACTACTTATCAAGTAGCTTACTTCTTAGAGACGTTGTTATTCTCGTCCTATTTTTGTTACAAGTAAAAGAGAAAAGCTTAATAATTTGCAACTTCTTTTTATAGCAAATTCACTCAGCTCATATTTTGACCATAAAATTAAACTTTGGGTATATATCCCTTTTCATTCTACTATTGCCTTTGCAAGTAATTAACTGTCTTTTTTGCAAAAGAAATTAAGCAGTCAATTTGGTGTAAATTGCAGTTAGTTGGCAGTTTGCAACTTGGAAAACACAAATTCTACTATCATAGCTTCATATGGCTGCAAAAGGGCTTTGGCATGCAAATTTCCCAGAAGAAGGGGATAATGTCCTCGATACACTGAGTGCACCAGAAGCCATTTTTGAATGTTACCAGACAATACCACCAACTTTTTCGAGTGACAACCTAAACCAGAATGCCACACCTAATCCTTTGGTAAGCAATGGTACAGATAGCCAAGAGGTTTGTGATCTCACGTCCAATGCCGTAATCAACTACATAGGCCAAATTTTGTTAGAAGAAGATATAGATGATGACAATAGCATTTGTCAAGAAGAGGAAGCTATTCGAGAAATAGAGAAATCCTTCTAGGATACCCTTGGAAAAGAGTACCCTCTTGCACCTACCTTGGTCCAATTCCATCCACCTCAAAATGGTAATGCTACAAATAGTGGTTCCAGTAATGCTATAAAATGTGTTTCGGAGAATGAGGTGCCACCATACAGTAACTTGGAACCCGTCTTGATCAATGCTGACAATATATCTACCTTAGTTTTGGAGAACCTTCCGGTCACACCAGCGCAAAGGGGTGCTGAAGAAGCAATGAAGTTTCTTCCATCCATTGAAAAGTTGTTTGTTGGGTTAGAGCCAAATAGAACTGAGTTTCATGAGAAACCCAAGGAAAATGATATGAGTGAGAACATAGCAATATGTTACGAGACCTGTACTAAAAAGTGTTCAAGTAATGGTAGAGAACCAGATCTATCAGAGGGGCAAGCTCGCAAGCAATAAGCAATTTCCTCAGATGATCCGGCAAGAAATGAGAACTTTGATCAGTTTCTTCTTTACCGTGGTAGCGAGTATGTGAAAGAGGTTATGTCAGTACGTGAAAGTATGAAACAAGGTATCAAAAATGAGTCACCAGAGCATCAGGTGGACACAAGGAGTAAGAAGGCATTAGAAAAGAAGGAAACCAGAGATGACTTAGCGAATCTTTGTTCTCTCCTAATTAGTTGTTCTGAAGCAGTTTCTGCTAGCAACTACAGCAGGGCCTATGAACTAATCAAGCAAATAAGGAAACACTCATCCCCTATGGGACATGGCGACCAACGTTTGGCATATTATTTGGTGGATGCACTCGAGGCACGCTTGGTTGGTACGGGAAGTGATATCTACCATAAACTATTGTCGAGGCAAGGAACTGTGACTGACTTTTTGAAAGCATGTCGTGTTTATCATGCAGTTTGCCCGTTTTTGAAGGTACGATATTATTTCTCTGTCCAAACAATCCTAAACATTGCAAAAAATGCCACAAAGGTTCATATAATTGACTTTGGAATCCACATGGGATTCTTGTGGCCATCTTTCTTTGAACGTCTCACAAGCTTAGGAAAAACACCGCCTAAAATCCGTATAACTGGTATAGAATTTCCACAAAAGGGTTTTCGTCCAGACATACTAGTTGAAGAGACAGGAAGGCGGTTGTCAGAATATGCTCAGAGATATAATATCCCTCTCAAGTATCAAGGTATAGCATCCAAATGGGAAAATATTACAATAGAAGATCTTAAGATTGAAGAAGATGAGATTTTAGTAGTAAATTGCTCGAATCGACTTGAAAAACTTGCCGATGAGACAATTGCCATGAGCTGCCCTCGTGATAAAGTTCTAAGCATAATACGGGAGATCAAACCACGTGTCTTTATTCATGGATTTCTGAATGGCTCATATAGTATGCCGTTCTATACAATTCGATTTAAGGAAGTTTTATCCAAGTTCTCTCCATTTTTTGATATTTTTGAGTCAACTTTGCCTCGAGAGAGTGAGGCTAGGCTCCATATAGAAAGGACCATTATAAGTCCAATAGCAATTAATGTAATAGCTTGTGAGGGTTCAGAGAGAGTGGATAGACCGGAGACGTATAGGCAGTGGCAGGCAAGGAATGTCCGGGCCGGTTTTGTGCAATTACCCTTGGATTCACTAATCAAGAAAAAGATAATGAGAACAGTGAGATCAGGACTTTACCACAAGGAGTTTCTTGTTGAGGAAGATAACAAATGGCTTCTTTTGGGATGGAAAGGAACAATCTTATTTGGGTTGTCCACATGGAAACCGAATGAGACTAAATAGTAAGAGCAGGCATGATAAACCTAGCTATATTTTGTGAATGTTTTCTCTGTATCATTTTAGCCATTTTTTTTCTTTTTCATTAACAACTTTGAGAATGGAGCTTGTACAAGTCTACATGAATTGTTACAAAGTGTTTGTGTTGGTTTACTTTTTATTAAATTTTTTATTTTATTTAGTATTTTTTATATGGTGGCATGGGCATATTATATCAAACAGCTTATATATATAAACGAATTTTAGATTAAAAGTAATGCAACGCAAAAATTTTGTTTACCTAACCAAGGTTTCACTGTGGCTCTTGCCATCATTACTCAAGAAAAAATTGGATGTGTGTTGCTGCGATTGATTTTGACTTGGTGAGAATCGAAGAGGGTACAAAGGACGGGTCCGACTCTGCTGCTTTTCTAGCAGAAAAGGAGGACCCTCCTCTTCCAAATCCAACGATTCAAAATTTTTATTCACGTATCTCGATAAAAAAAAATGTTCATACACAAATCTCAATGAATTTTGAATCATTGGATTCGGAAGAGGAGGGTCCTGCTTTTCTACTGGAAAAGCAGCGGAGTCCATTCCTACAAAGGACACGGAAAGTTGACTAACAACATATGGGTCAACGAAATTTTTTTTACAACTGACTTTTTTAACCGAAATTTTTTACTTACCAACATCAAATTTCAGAATATTGATCGTACCATCAATTTCTGAAAAAACCTAAACTTTTTTTTTTTGATAGAATGGCCTAAGCCCATTTCCATTAGAGAAAATAGTTAACTTACACCAACACCATGTTTAGCGTATTAGAAAGCTACGTACAGAATCTAGCCCAAAATATCATCTGCATAAAAGATGGACACAACATAGCAATAACTAGAAAGATTACCAAACAGATCATAAGCCACACACAAAGGGGCTGAAGTATATAACACACACTCTAAAGTTGCAAAGAGATAAGAAGCTCCACGCAACCTAAACTTACTATTCACACACTCTAAAGTTGCACAGAGATAAGAAGCTCCACACAACCTTAGGCCCTGTTCGGCGCTTTACTGTGAGCGTGGGGAAAAAAAATTCACTCTGACTTTGTGGAAAAAATCCCCACGCGCACAGTACCGTTTCAGTTCAAATTGTACCCGAGCCCACTCCCGTTCCTTTTCCCAAGGCAGGGCCGAACAGGGCGTTAATGTGTAGAGCCAAGGAGCTCCACGCATCCTTACTGCGCAAAGGGATTGCGTAGCTTTAGGGTGCGTAGACTTTTTTGAAAATGGTTCATTTTAGGACAGAGGCGGTACACGGTATAAAATATTGGCATCGCAGTCAGAAGCAGATTCAAGTTAATTGAAACGAGTCAATTGATCTCATTTTTTTTTTAATTATACTTTATTTTCTTTATAGTTTAGATTAAAAGTCTACGAGTACTGAAAATTAACTCTCATATGTCGTATGCAAGTTTGATATGATTGACCCCCATTCACCTAAAACTGACATATTAATTTTTGTAATGGAATACACTAACTAAAATATGGCTTTGTCCCTGATCACATTTATATTTTGCAATGAAACATTTATATTTTGCAATAAACATCGATGTATTGTTTCTAACCTTTAAACGGCCATAACTATTGGTAGAAAATCCCGATTTAAGCGTAGTTCAATTATATGGAATAGCCCGCAAAAGCCGACAGAATCAAAATTGCAAAAAAAAACGTAGTTTAGTGCCTCAAAACTTCAGTTGAAGTTTCTGATGCTCAGCAGTTATGTATTTTTTTTTTATTTCAATCAAAAACGGTCCGTTAATTATTCATCAGCAAATTTAATTTGACAATAACCAGCATTCTAGTTATATATAGAATAATTTTTTATTCATACACACAATGTGACATGCTAGCCAGCACTTTGCATTCAATGTTTTTAGGTGAAAATATATTCACCAATGATCTGTTGTGATTTTTTTTTACGGTCATTGGTTATTATATGGCAACTTGCAGATTATAAAGTGTTTATTTAGAATCTTTTTTATTGGGTTTAGGAATTAGAAACATAGTCAGGATTTTTATTAGAAGTAAACAAATTTATTTATACGACTAGCGAGTTACAGTCTGTCATGAATTAACCAATTCAGATTGTAGTTAATTTCTTCACGGGTGGACAATTTTTTTTTCAGAAGTAGGCAACAACCCGATTAAAATTTTGTTTTTGACATAGCCCGATTAATTTTTTTTCTTCTAATTATTTCTAAATTTCGAACATACGATCTTTCATACGGAGAGCATTGTCTTTGTTACTAGACCAAAGGTTGGTTCTCGGCTCAGATCATTTCTTTGTTTGTTACAAGAAAAAGATGAATTTTTCTTTTTGACTACTTTACTACCCTCTGTGTTTACCGTAAGAGCATGAAATTTGTTGCGAATAAAAGAGAAAAAAAAAATCGCAACTTACGATTTATTTTAGGCTCATAATGTTTTTTTTTTTAGGGTAAGGTGGCGATTTGCCATCTTACAGATTTTCGTTGATAAAAAAGTAGTTACACATATGCTCACAATGTTATAAGTTGCCAAAAAAATTTAATCTATATGGAACTCACAACTAGGGGTGAACAAAAAGTTCATAGTTCGTAATTTGATTGAGTTCAATTTGGAAAAAAATTTGGTTCAAAACGAATCAAACCAACTCAGTCCTCAAATGAATCAATCCCAGTTCGGTTCGAAATTTGTTCTAATCGAACTCGAACTGAGTCCGACTCGGTTTAAAACTCTTCTTTTTAGTTATAAATCCTGCTTCTATTTCGAACCAGTTCAGTTAAAAACTGATTCGAATCGCACCGAATCAACTCGAACTCTTCTTTTCAGTTCGAAATCCTGCTTCAATTTCGAACCAGTTTAATTTGAAATTGGTTCGAACTCGAACTCGAACTGAGTTATGTTTGATTTGTTTGCAGCCCTACTCACAACACACGAGCGAATAATTACAAATTGGATTCAATTTGATTCGTGATTGGTTCAACTAAAGTGAAACTCAACTCAACTTTATCTAACTCGGTTCAGTTTAATTCGGGCTAGTTTACATGATAGTGTCGGATCCGATTCAAACCTTCAACAAACCCTATCCTGCTTGCAAGTTGCGTTTGATTACACGCTAGTTAATAATTCAGCAATTCCTATAATTAGTGTTAATTACAGCCTCCACATCTCCCATCCATTCTACTGCCACGCTCACATATCATGGTTCACACAAGTTACCGCCCCAAACATCCAACTTCCACATCCTTCCACCTCTTTTGATTGAATTTATTTTGGGCTTTGTTTTAGGCCTGACAAAGCTTCTGAGCCTTCTGCAGCAAATTTGATGTCTGGGCCTTCTACCCTCTGATAACATATTAATTTCACTGAATGGAATCAACTAAAATTGTTTATTGAACAATTGTTCATGTATTACATTTTAGTACAACTAGGGCTATATACTACTGTTCATATATTACTTTTTTACTTATATTTAACTAATTATTTATATTAAGAGTTGTAATTAATAATACTCTATCAACAAAGATGATTGTCTTCCAGCACCTCTAAAACATGTCGAATTATAAAGTATTTTCAATAAAATCAATAATGAATTATTCTTGAATTTAATTATGTCACTGAAATTAATTTTGCTTTTTTACCAATAAATATATTTACTTGATGATGGTAATCAAGTGAAGAAATTCCCATGCAGCAAGATTTATTATAGAGGGATGAACTTACAACATTTTATAGTTATAACATCTCACAACATGATTTTTCAAAGTTCAAACAGTCGATCCAAACCGTTTAACATGATCTCTATATTAAAATGTGCTTGGAGATCAAATTCAACATATATTTTTTTGATTTTTTTTTTTTACAATTTATTAATGTCACACCCCGCAACAACCCGCCACGTATTTATACGTAAGACGTATTCACATCACATACATTATCAATAACAATATAAATAAAGCCACATTTATTTCATAATCAAAAGAGTTTAACAAACGATCATGGCGGACATGGCTAGTAACACAAGCACTGCCATGCCTGCTCAATGTATCAATTATTAAATCATGGAAACAAAACAAAACAACATGTGGCAATTTATTAATCATAAGCCTTCCCGCTTCGTTTCACTCTTGCCCTTGCTCGAACCTTCCTCTTCGTTACCTGGAACCCACGTAAAAGTGGAACGGGTGAGAGATCAAACCTTCTCTCAGTGCAGAATTTAATTAGTTCCAACCCAGAGCTTATAAAACCTTTACTAATTCTCACAAATATGAACATATATAATTAAAATGCGTATGATTCTTCTGATGCAATGCATATCCTATCATTACTTACTGCTTTCATTTACTTTCAAAATTCCATTAATCCATTTCATTTGCCTCACTAAACGGTGAATTCATATGCCGTTAGGTCTTAACGATGATAGGACTGCTTCCGCCTACAATCACGTCGGTGATAGGACCATTTGCGCCTACAATCACGTCTATGATAAAACCGCGTCAGCCTACAATCACATCCGTGACAGGACCACTTTCACCTACAGTCATGTTAACAAGGGGTCTAGTTGAACACCGGACCCAATGTATACATCCCAATATGCAAGCATATTGGCCCCTGTTCGCTTTCACTATATGTTCATTTCACGTACATTCATTCAATCACATAGTTCATGCCATGATCAACACATCCTATTCATACAAGTTCATTAGTCAATGTATGAATCATATATTTTCATGCAATTTATTTATATTCTACTCAAGTCAAACGAATGATTCGAAAACAACATGCATAAATTCAACTAATGCCATAATAATAAACAGTTTTTCGTAAATGTTTTAACTGTTAATTTCGTATCATAATTTGTTTCCTTAGAAAGCCACTAGTGGAAAAACACATATCAGAATCGGTTATTTACACACATTAGGATCGAACCTAGAGGCGATGCTGACCCAGGCGATGCAAATACGAAAGTAATCTGGGTCGATTAAATAGGCGATGCTAAAAGTTTGAATTAGCATCGGTTATTTACAATAACCGATCCTAATGTTTCAATTAGAATCAGCTATTTTATAAATAGCCGATGCTAATTCACAATTTTAGCATCGGTTATTTACAAATAGCCGATGCTAATTCACACTTTTAGCATTGGTTACTGTAGATAACCGACACTAATTTTAATTTTTTTAATTTTTTTTAAAGCTGGTCAATAATTAATATGCCACAATCACAAACAAAAGAATTATCAAAATAATATTCAACGATCACAATTCTAACAATTAATCAAACTACATCAGCCATGTCACTTAACAAAATAATAACAATGAATTATCAAAATATCACAATTACATAGAATCATCTAACTAGCATTTATACACTAATTTACAACTATATCAAACATTTCATAAAAATTTGTAAAATCATGAAAATTCATAGAGTCATAGATTGTATCACCTTTGCTGCTCCATTTACCAGAAAACAGTCCACAAAACCACAATCCAAAATCTGCACAGAACCTACTGATAAAAGGGTAATATGGTAAAATAAAGGATACAGTTAGAGAGAGGACTCAAAAACACACAACTTAGACCCAAATTTTACATTCATAGCATTTTCTATGCATTTTCTATGATTTTCTAAAGATTCAGCCTTTGAAAAATGAAAAAAACCAGCAAAATACCAGCACAGCCAGCCCAGGGACCACCTGAACCACCACTGGTCAGCAAACGGCAGGATCAGCTTTCCTTCCCAGTACAGACATCGTGTGTGCCTGTGGTAGTACTCCCTTGTCGGTATGTACATAAGTAGGGAAATCAAGCTATCAGCATGCATTAACAACTAATAGAATAGGTTTAAGCTCTTTAATTACTCGTATGGACTGAACTGAAAGAAACTTATTTTTAACAAGAGAGCTGTTATCATTTTAAAAACTGAAATAGAAATGCAATTTCAGTTGTATGAAAAGTTAGTATAACAACATATATATATGTCAAGCATCATAACTGTGGCACTTTGCATCAGTCCATGCGCAACATCGATGTCTCATTTTATAGGATAGACATCTATTTCCATCACTTTTCATATTTCCATCATTTGTGAGGAACAACGCTGAGAAATTCCAAATGGTCATACTGTGTCAAATCAAGAGAAATCTAAATACAAAATTACTTAAAGATTATCAAAGTAAAATCACACTAAGAATAGCTACATGTAGAGCTCAGATTTACCTTAGCTATGTTATTGCAGTGGTACAGTATGTCATGCATGACCTAGCCAATGAGAGCGCTCATCAGGTGAATTAAGAAGTAAGAAAAAATGAAGATGATCGATCATCATCATTTAGGTTGTTTTAACATTTTATCATATTACTTTGTGTGTTCGGGTGTTCTATGCACGAAAGAAGCTACATTTTGAGATTGAACTTTGACAAAGCTATAGAAAACCCCAATTAGGGTTGCTACTCGCTACCAAAGGAAGAAGAAAGCAAATATATTATTGACTTCAGTGCACTAACGAACAGTAAGTTGTTGTTGCAATCAGGGAATAACTAATACGTCAATAGATTAAAAATAAATAAGACTGTAAAAAAGAGTCAGAACAATGTGCAGTCTCGACTTGAATAGCTTTATTAAGTCTATATTTAACATACTATCCAATGTGATGTGTTGGTACACAATTTAGCTATAAGGTAATTTTGATACTATTCGAAAAATTCCTTCATCCATACCAGGCTCATCTGCTGATTTTGTCGTCGATGCACATTTTTTGAGCAAGAATTACATTTTATAAATTGGAGTTACTATCCTCATAAGTATCATATATTCATGACTGCACAACATATGTATGAACATAAATTAAAAAAATTATATCAGAACATACTGACTTGGTTTGTTGTCAGTCCTGCTCTAACACGAATACAACTTGTACCATGCTTGCAGCAACATATCTCTGATGGCAGTTCCTGCTCAATATAATAAATTTTATTTTTCAAATAATTTTGATAATTTAAACTCCATGTTTGATTTTGTAATTGTTGATGAGGAGAGCCCAATTGGTAATGTAGTGGTAAATTTTTTTCTTTCTTTTCTTTCAAGTAAAAGTAGGCGAGTAGTAGTAAAGGTACATTGCAATCGTTAGTCACTCCTTTCAATTTTGTTACTTTTTTATGGTAGCAGGACCATTTGTCAATCTGTCAAAGTATGAACGGGTTTGTACCACCATAGTTTAAAATTTTAGGATTAATTTAAGACTAACAAAATAAACCAACTATAAAATTAATGAAGAGCTAACAAAGAAGATCAGTTTCAAAAAAAACTTGTATAAGACCAGAGCTAAGCTAGTACTTAGTACTTACCAGTACAATACCAACAGAGTGAACTTGAAACAATTTCCATACATTGTCCTTTGAAGCATTTTTATTTACATCTGACATAATTATATGTGAAAAAGAGTGCATGCTACTGAAATAATGAAACAATTAGACATACAATTAGGTAGATTTAGTGAGTGCAGTCAAGGGTTAGTTAGAAGCAAGGAATGGTGTCAACTCACCAACCAAAATTCATGGATTTGCATCCAACCCTTAATTGAGAGAGAGAAACGAATATTTCAGAAGAGAAAACGTACCTTGGCGCAGGGAGAGCGACGCATCCAATTCGGTGACTGGCCGTATGAGCGGCCGCTTCTTGTTTGGCTTGGAAGACCTTGCCATCCCGTCTTGCTCCGTTGCAAGAGGAGAGCAAGAAGCGAGGGTTGGAGATATGAGGACATGGAAAGGAAACCCTCTCCCTTTCCTTTTCCCTCCTCTCCTCTCCCTCTCGCTGGCCTGGAGTGTGGATTGATACATACAGAGAGAGCGACGCGGCCTTGCACGGAACAAAGGAGAAAAGGGGGCACGAAGCTTTCCAAAGAGAGAATAGGAAAAGACCTTTTGAGAGAGGAAGGAGCTGGAAGAGAGAAGAAAGAGTAGACAACGAAGGTTCGAGCAGGGAGAAAGAAAAAAATGGAGCGCCCAAGTTTTGAGAGAAAGCGAGAAATCAGAGTCGGTTAATTAATAACCCGATTCTAAAACAAATAAATCAGAGTCGGTTATTTAAATCACCGATGCCAATAGTTTAGAATCGGTTATTTAATTTAACCGATGCTAATAAGTAGATAATCAGAATCGGTTTTTTGTAAATAACCGATTCTGATATGGCCAGCACTTTTAAGAGCGGTTGTTAATATTTAACCGATCCTGATTGTCCTTTTTAAGATCAATTGTTTATAAAGTCGGATTAAGATATAGATCAGTATCGAATTTTGAAAAGTCCGATCCTAATAGGCCGATGCTGATGTGCATTTTTCCACTAGTGAGCTCAGTAAGAATTAAAACTTTCTTTTGTGTGTTTGTAATTTTAGCCAATTTTATTTGATTTTTAATTTTAAAAAAAAGGAATGATAACTTGGTCTAACTGGGAAGCTCTGATGCTTAACATTTAATTTGTAAAATTCATGAAATTCGCAAATAATACGTGAACTTACTGTCTAATTTGTGAATTACCATATAATTTGCTGATTGATACGCTGGAGGTTCAAGACCATTTAATTCGCAAATAATTCACAAATTAATCCCAAATCTGATTACCATGTCTGGAAGAGTGATGTGTGTGCAAAGTGCGAAGTGCAAACTTATCACAACCAACCCTGATTGTATATTGTACTTTGTAGTTTATTTCATGGCAGTATTATCAAAATCGGACCGGACCGGTGGTTTAATTGGAAAAAATCGAATCCGTTCACATGTCCGTTGGTTCATTTAATAGACCGTTAGTGTTATTGGACCGGTCAAATCCCGGTTAAATGATCGGTTTTCAATAAGACAAGTGAACTGCCCGGAAAAAAAATGGTTTTAATCAGTGTTGTAAACAACGTCCAATTAGTCGTTGGCAGTGACCAAATCGTCATGAAATTTCTCGAATAATCGGCAGATTATTTCCGATTATACCCGATTATTCCTGAATAATCGTTTGACAATACCATATCTGTCTGACGAGCCTGTATCATTATTATTTACAATACTGGTTTTAATTAGGTCTTTTTGCTTCGCAACATTCCTTCGTATCTTCGATATCTCACTCGGTTCTACCGGCCCCTCTTTTCTTCACATGCAAAAACGAAAATCAATCAAAGTTTACAAATCCGTGGAGATATTATGGGATGATGTAACCTCTTACTCTTTTGTTACTCGTCCAATCTTCTCTACACAAGAAAGTTCATGTGATAAAATTCATCTAACATTTTATGTAGATTTGTAATTAGTAATTTTGACCAAATTGATTTATACAATATTTTATCATTTCATTGAGTTATTAATTTATATCATTTTAAATAATATAAAAGAAGATTAAAAATTATAAATGGGATAAAAAATAATAAATTTCTATATTTTATGATATTAGATACATGCATGATATATTTCATGTCTATATTTATTTGTATATTTATGGATTAAATTATATGTTACCAATTTATTCGCTAATTACCGTTATTCGTTTCGTTTGGAGCTTAATATATGTGTAGTGGTCATTGAAAATTTACATAATGTGCATTAACAAGTTAGCTAATTTAAAAAAAAAAAAGTATCTGAATCACATTGACATGATATAGATTCAAGCAAATTTGATGCGAAATATTACTAAAATAATAAAATATACTTAGTATCAAAGTACAATTTAATTAGATTTGAAATTCAAACGGTGAAGCTGAACCGTTCAATGAAATTCTTCCATTCTACATAACTAAAGTTAGGATCGAGTTCCTTATTTAAACAAACATATAAATTTATTGTACTTCAAGAAATCATATAATTAACAAATTTCATATTACAGATCTAAAAATATTTGAATTATATTAAACTTAATATTTGCAATCTTAAGCTGCAAGTGCGGACTAAACATTGAATCACGTTTTAGTGTGGACTAAATCACTTGCGAAATATTTGCAAATGTGTACCAAATCATCTTGATAGGTGACTTAACATTTTATGTTTTAGGCCGGTCTAAAGATCGACTTATATCATCTTAGACCAGCTCAATTAAATCACGTTTGACGGCTTAAGTGAGGCCTAAGCATTTTATTTCATAATTTAAGTCTCAATCAAACATGACCCATCATTAAATTAAAGATAATAAAACAATATAACGCAAAAGAAATGGTAGCAGTGCGTTTAGATAATATAATTGTAGAGCATCAAAGAGCACACAATCTTTGACTTTTTTGGTATATCAAATCTATAGCTTATTTTTTCTCCGAATTGTCAACATAATTATTCAATGATGACTATGACTATCTTTATCAAGATCCTTCCATCCGAGTTGATTTTTCTACACTTCATTAATTTCCACCATTTTCAGAGAGAAAGCAGAGAGGTATATTATAGGTAAAAGAAGAAGAGTGGTCTTTCCACAAGGGAAGTATTCTCTGTATTCACAACAGAGATAAAGCAGAGCTGCAGAGAGACCACGGATAGGTACGGGCTATTTAATTTTTATAGGGACCTCATCTCATCTCTACACTTTTGTTCTTGTAATGAATTTCCTGGTATATTTGAAAGAGCCTTTATCCATGAACCTTATTACTTTCAAGATAAAATTTGTTAAGAAATTTATTCCATGAACATATTAATTTTTTTTCTGATAGAGGTATCCCAAATAGGGCAGCTCATGAACATATTACTTTATTTGGTTTTAAGAATATAAATTTATTATTTATGCCTAGCAGGGATGGGTACCGTGCGTTTAGCATACAACCTTTGACTCTTTTGATATATTTTCTCCGAATTATCAAATGTGAATATAACTAAATGATGATCACCCGTATCAAACCCCTTCCGTCTGTGTTAATTTTTCTACACTTCATTCCCCCCATTTGCAGAGAGAAAGCAGAGCTGCATCCCATACAAGGAAGCATTCTCTGTATTCATACATAGAGAAAGGAGAGAAAGCAGAGCTGCAGCGGGACCATAGATAGGTACGGGCTTTCCATATCCCTCTACTTTTGTTCTTCCAATTAATTTCATGGTATATTTGAAAGAACCATTTATCCATGGAAATTGTTATCTTGAAAGAGTGAATTTGTCAAGAAATGAATTCTTCTAACATATTAATTACCATAACAAAGCATATAAAACATCACTTTTTCTTTCATTAGGGGCAATTTCATGTATATCCCTTCAAAAACATTGAAATTACGTATTTGCCTCCTCTAAAGTTCATAAAATCATATTTACCTTTTTAAATTTCCAAAAAAAAATTTACAAATTTACCTATTTTATTGCTTTTTTATTAATACTCATTTTAAAATTATAGAATTCTCATTTTACTTTTTATTGAAGGAGCTTTCCCACATAGTTATCCGGTAAAGCTAGCTAGCCTTAGTAGCCAATACTACCAGTCTTATCGATGTTGTTTTCCTTTGACGAAGGGTAATATGACTTCCCACTCAGTATATTTGATTGCCTGATATCAAAATATTATCCTAAAATCTGAGCCAAAAGATTATGGTTTGGCCCCACTATTATTACCATTTGAAATTAAAATCAATACTCACTACTAGAATTTCCGTTTTTAGCAAGGGTAGAAAAAAGACTTGTTCCAACGGCTTGCCCTTGGAATAAGCCCAAAAATCGTTATTTCCATGCGATACGTTTGGAAATACTACCGTCGCAATAAGCCTTGATAGAAATACTCTGAAAATTGAGCATTTCCATGCGCTACCCTTGGAAATAGTCTGCCAAGGCTTTTTCCATACTATAATAGAATGTTTTCATTAATTTTTTCTGATATCTCCTTAAAAATTCATTAAAATGAAATATTATTATGAGATATTTGTTTATTTCTATCATATTTTATATATAAAAAATAAAATATAAGAATATGTCCATATATTTTCAACTCTTTCCCGTAAATAATTAATTTCATTCACAAAAGTGAAGAGATATTTATATAAAATTCAAGTAACATTTACATGATAGATCATACTAAACTTATTTTCTTCATCTCTCTAACTCCACATGCAAATTTTCTTATAACGTTAATTTCAAATAAATACTTGTAAAAATTCTAATTGAATAAAAATTTTAACTACGCACATGCTAGATCGCCTCACTGTATAACATGAATCAATATTAAAGGTCTCCACGCATTATAGGTGTGGTTTAGATTGACCCGAATTCTAATCGTACGGTCTATAAATTAACTAAAATGGTACCTTAACACATAGGATGCGACTTCACCAAAAACTAGATAAGGGTGTAAAAGTCACGAGTTCGACTGACAAGGGGAGTCAAACACGTCAGAGTTAAGAATTATTAAGACGTTAAAGGAAAAGACACTGACAATCCAGAGGTAAAAGGGATCGAGCGGAGGTCTGGAGGAATTCGATCACATCCCCTCAAGTTACCTGACTGCGTACAATTGAAACAGACGGTCCAGCAGCATTCTTTTAACTTGGCATGAATCTCAAAGCATAAATAATACTGGCCTCCTGCGCCATCCCGAATAGGCATCGGTTGAAAATAAATCGGAGCCGTCTATTTAAAGTGTCTTGAGTCAGGTACCTGGGATGATACGGATCCGGTGTGGAGGTCGTTTGACAGACCAATTTCTCTCAATTAGGTTCCACGGAAGTAAAATTGATAAAAGTTGAAGATATTAAAAATATATAAATTTCTCCTTTTTTTTAGCTAGGGGTGTCAATGGTACTCTTTTAACTGTTAATTCAATCTGAAATGTATTCGATAAGTTGAGTATGGGTAGAATTTTTTATCGTTAGTTTATCGGGTATAGGTATTGTTAAGAAAAAGAATTCGTTAACTTATTAAATAAAGATATGGGTAAGAGATATTTTGTAACTAATTATAAGGGACAAAATTAATTTTCAATGAGCATGAGTATGAAAATACCTCTCGACCCTGTACAAGACTCATTGACAATGACACCCCAATTTGTCATAGTAATCCAAAACAAGCTTGATAAAAATATCAGAAATAAATCTGCGAAATAAATCTGCTGTGATTCCAAAAGAATCGCAGGGGGCCTGCTTTTCAAAAATATCACATCAGATTTATCTGTTTGAGACAGATTGATTTCCGAAAATATCACATCAGCAATCAGCATCACCATTATTCACAAGTCAAGAGTCAAAGTTGGCGGCCTGATGTGTTTTTGTTTTTTTCAACAATTATTATCTGGGAGCAGAATAAATACACAAGATTCAATTTTCACCATTTCTCATAAAATAATTATTTCTCTTGATAATACCAAATTATTTTGCAAAGTCCTTACTTTATTTGGTTTTAAGAATATAAATTTATGCCTAGCAGGGATGGGTACCGCGCGTGCGTTTAGACTTTAGATCCTTATAATTGTAGAGCATCCAATTCCAAGCTCATACAATCTTTGACTCTTTTGGTAACTTTTCTCCGAATTATCAAACCCCTTCCATCTGTGTTAATTTTTTACACTTCATTCCCACCATTCCATTTGCAGAGAGAAAGAGAGAGGTCTTCCTTCATAACATAGAGAAAGCAGAGCTGCATCACATACAAGGAAGAGAAAGCAGAGAAAGTAGAGCTGCAACGGCACAGATTGGTACGGGCTTTCCATACCATATCCCTCTACTTTTGTTCTTCCAATGAATTTCATGGTATATTTGAAAGAACCTTTTATCCATGGAAATTGTTATCTTTAAAGAGTGAAAATGTCAAGAAATGAATTCTTCTAACATATTAATTACCATAACAAAACATATAAAACATCACTTTTTCTTTCATTAGGGGCAATTTCATGTATACCCCATCAAAAACATTGAAATTATGTATTTGCCCCCTCGAAAGTTCATAAAATAATATTTACATTTCTAAATTTCAAAAACTTACAAATTTACCTGTTTTATTACTTTTTTTATTAATACTCATTTTAAAATTATAGAATTCTCATTTTACTTTTTATTGAAGGAGCTTTCCCAAACAGTTATCCAGTAAAGCTAGCTAGCCTTAGTAGCCAATACTACCAGTCTTATCCAGTAAAGGACGCTAAACAGTTAGCTTTAACAACAAAAGGTCACTAAACCAGTATTATCCCATGCACTGCGACTAACAGTACGTGAAGCAACTAACTGGGGTATTAGTTATTACAATTCAAACCACCTTAAATTAAACCCCATAATTCCAAAGGAGCCTTCCAAATTTTGGCATATGTGACATGTAATGGCATAATTACATGCCCTAATACCTAGTAAATTTATTGGGTTCCAGAGTGATGGAACTACGATGTTAGTCGAAATTTCCTCATACCTCACTTGATTTTAATCTGAACAAACTTGGGATGGTAAGAAAATCGAATAATCAGAACCAATTTGCTCAATACTAAATGAAAACATAACATTGGAACCGGACATCACCATTCTTTAATCACATCAATACCAGCCCTGACCAAAACTTCAAATCTAAACCTAACCTAGACTTAAATGAGTTATACCGCAACCTAATCAAGGAAGCTAGAGAAAACCACTAATGTATCAGTTCAGTTTCTTTTGTACACTACAACGTATATTGACATGAAAAAGACCAACACAAACATAACTGGTATAAGTCTCAACGAAATTTTATCGACCTGAAATTAATGTAACCCTGATTCATTATTTATTGGAGGCTGCGATGCCAGTTTGCAATTCAAAATCATATAGATAATGTTAAATGTAAATGACTGCACAATTCAACATTTCCTTTTCCCTCAAAACTGCCTGTCAAGCAGCTTAGGATTAGGGTAAAGAAGTAAGTTTCTAAGAGAAGTTGTTATTCTCGTCCTATTTTTGTTACAAGTAAAAGAGAAAAACTAAATAATTTGTAACGTCTTTTTATACCAAATTCACTCAGCTTATATTTTGGCCATAAAATTGGGTATATATCCTTTTTCATTCTACTATTGCCTTTGCAAGTAATTAACTGTCTTTTTTGCAAAAGAAATTAAGCAGTCAATTTGGTGTAAATTGCAGTTAGTTGGCAGCTTGCAACTTGGAAAACACAAATTCTACTGTCATAGCTTCACATGGCTGCAAAAGGGCTTTGGCATGCAAATTTCCCAGAAGAAGGGGATAATGTCCTCGATACACTGAGTGCAGCACAAGCCATTTTTGAATGTTACCAGACAATACCACCAACTTTTTCGAGTGACAACCTAAACCAGAATGCCACACCTAATCCTTTGGAAAGTAATGGTACAGATAGCCAAGAGGTTGGTGATCTCACATCCAATGCAGTAATCAACTACATAGGCCAAATTTTGTTAGAAGAAGATATAGATAATGATATAAGCATTTATCAAGAAGAGGAAGCTATTCGAGAAACAGAGAAATCCTTCTACGATACCCTTGGAAAAGAGTACCCTCTTGCACCTACCTTGGTCCAATTCCATCCACCTCAAAATGGTAATGCTACAAATAGTGGTTCCAATAATGCTATAAAAAATGTTTCGGAGAATGAGGTGCTACCATACAGTAACTTGGAACCCGTCTTGATCAATGCTGACAATATATCTACTTCAGTTATGGAGAACCTTCCGGTCACACCAGCGCAAAAGGGTGCTGAAGAAGCAATAAAATTTATTCCTTCCATTGAAAAGTTGTTTGTTGGTTTAGAGCCAAATAGAATTGAGTTTCATGATAAACCTAAGGAAAATGATATCAGTGAGAACATAGCAATATGTTATGAGACCTGTACTAAAAAGTGTGCAAGTAACGATAAAGAACCAGATCAATCAGAGGGGCAAGCTCGCATGCAACGAGCAATTTCCTCAGATGATCTGGCAAGAAATGAGAACTTGGATCAATTTCTCCTTTACCGTGGTAGCGAGTATGTGAAAGAGGTTATCTCAGTACGTGAAAGTATGAAACAAGGTATGAGAAATGAGTCACCCGAGCATCAGGTGTACACAAGGAGTAAGAAGGCATTAGAAAAGAAGGAAACTGGAGATGACTTAGCGAATCTTCGTTCTCTCCTAATTAGTTGTTCTGAAGCAGTTTCTGCTAACAACTACCACATGGCCTATGAACTAATCAAGCAAATAAGGAAACACTCATCCCCTATGGGACATGGCGACCAACGTTTGGCATATTATTTGATGGATGCACTCGAGGCACGCTTGGTTGGTACGGGAAGTGACATCTACCATAAACTAATGTTGAGGCAAGGAACTGTGACTGACTTTTTGAAAGCTTTTCGTGTTTATCATGCAATTTGTCCATTTATGAAGGTACAATGCTACTTCTCTGTCCAAACAATCCTAAACATCGCAAAAAATGCCACAAAGGTTCATATAATTGACTTTGGAATCCACATGGGATTCTTGTGGCCATCTTTCTTTGAACGTCTCACAAGCTTAGGAAAAACACCGCCTAAAATCCGTATAACTGGCATAGAATTTCCACAAAAGGGTTTCCGTCCAGCCAGACTAGTTGAAGAGACAGGAAGGCGGTTGTCAGAATATGCTCAGAGATATAATATCCCTCTCAAGTATCAAGGTATAGCATCCAAATGGGAAAACATTACAATAGAAGATCTTAAGATTGAAGAAGATGAGATTTTAGTAGTAAATTGCATGAATCGACTTGAAAAACTTGCCGATGAGACAATTGCCATGAGATGTCCTCGTGATAAAGTTCTAAGCATAATAAGGGAGATCAAACCACGTGTCTTTATTCATGGAATTATGAATGGCTCATATGGTACGCCGTTCTTTACAATTCGATTTAAGGAAGTTTTATCCTGGTTTTCTTCTTATTTTGATATTTTTGAGTCAACTATGCCTCGAGAGAGTGAGGCGAGGCTCCATATAGAAAGGACTATTCTAATTCCAAAAGCAATTAATGCAATAGCATGTGAGGGTTCAGAGAGAGTGGTGAGGCCTGAGACGTATAGGCAGTGGACGGCCCGGAATCTTCGGGTTGGTTTTGTGCAATTACCGGTGGATTCATTGATCAAGAAAAAGATAATGAGAACACTGAAATCAGGACTTTACCACAAGGAGTTTCTTGTTGAGGAAGATAACAAATGGCTTCTTTTGGGATGGAGAGGAACAATCTTATTAGGGTTGTCCACATGGACTTTACCACATGAGACTGTTGATTACGAGACTAAATAGTACAAGCAGGCATGATAAACCTAGCTATATTTTGTCAATGTTTTCTATGTATCATTTTAGCCATTTTCTTTCTTTTTCATTAATAATTTTGAGAATAGAGCTTGTATTTTATTAACAATTTTTTTGTGTCAGTTTACTTTAAATTGATAGATTTTTTTTATTTTATTTAGTATTTTTTATATGGTCACATGGGCATTACATCAAACAGCTTATATATATAAACGAATTTTCAGATTAAAAGAAATGCAACGCAAAATTTTTGCTTACCTTACCGAGGTTTCACTGTGCCTCTTGCCATCATTACTCACGAAAAAATTGGAGGCGACCGTTGCTGCGATTGAAATCACTAAATATATTCACCAATGATCTATTGTGAGGTTTTTTTTATGGTCATTGCTTATTATATGGCAACTTACAGATTATAAAGTGTTTATTTACAATCTTTTATTGGGTTTAGGAATTAGAGACATAGTCAAGATTTTTTATTTATATGACTAGCGAGTTACAGACTGTCATGAATTAAACCAATTCAGATTGTAGTTAATTTGTTCCCAGGTGGACAATTTTTTTTTTTAGAAGTAGGTAACAACTCGATTAAATTTTTTTTTTGGCATAGTCCAATTAAAAAAAAATTATAATTTTTTCTAAATTTCGAACATGCGACCTTCAATACAGAGAGCATTGTCTTTGTTACAATCAGATGATATGTATATACATAGATTAAATGTTTTTTTAAGGTTAGCACTCAGATGATATGTATATACATGGAAGGAAGCAATCTTTGAGAGCACGATATGTATATGGGTTTATATTCTTTGCAACAAACTTACTGGCATGGTTTTTCAGAGATTATGGTGCTACGTTTCTCCAACCACTTCAGAGCAAGTATATTTCCAAGTATCTCTGCAAACACAAATTGTACATTTGTGCTTTCTAATGGCAAGTTAAAATTCCAGCACAGTGAAATAACAAAGCAAATTTATCTAAATGAACCTCTGTGGTCCCCATTGTAATACTTTTGCATGGTTCGGGATTATATTATGCAAAATTGTATCAGTTATGGACTAAATTTTGCCTCATGTACAATTTAGTTTCAAGTCATCCTAAATTTTTGAATTAATTACATGCAAGCCAATCAATAAAAAAGATAACTAAAAGAAAATACGCAAACTGGTACCTGAGCTGATGGTACCAAATTCCGTTGCTGAAATCATTCCTTCTGTATTTCAACTGCTTCTATTAATCTTCAGATTTGAGAACATGCAAAATCGACCAGGACGAATGTTTTCATGCGGGAGGTGTCCTTCATGTGAGCTTAGGGTGCTTCGTATCCTTTCAAATTATAAACCCGTATAGAACTGTTTGTAATTTACATCAGAAAAAAGCTATCCCTGTATATACAACAGCTCGTTCTTAGCTCAGCTCACTTCGCCGCTAACCTGAAAAAAAAATTTAATCTATATGCAACTCACAACACGAGCGAATAATTACAAATTGGATTCAATTTGATTCGTGATTGGTTCAACTAAAGTCGAACTCAACTCAACTTTATCTAACTCGGTTCAGTTTAATTCGTGATAGTATCGGATCCGATTCAAACCTTCAACAAACCCTATCCTGTTTTGAAGTTGCGTTTGATTACACGCTAGTTAATAATTCAGCAATTCCTATAATTAGTGCTAATTACAGCCTCCACATCTCCCATCCATTCAACTGCCACGCTCACATATCATGGTTCACACAGGTTACCGCCTCAAACATCCACCTCCACATCCTTCCACCTCTTTTGATGGAATTTAATTTGGGCTTTGTTTTGGGCCTGACAAAGCTTCTGAGCCTTCTGCAGCAAATTTGATGTCTGGGCCTTCTACCCTCTAATAACATATTAATTTCACTGAATGGAATCAACTAAAATTGTTTATTGAACAATTGTTCATGTATTACATTTTAGTACAACTAGGGCTATATACTATTGTTCATATATTACTTTTTTACTTATATTAACTAATTATTTATATTAAGAGTTGTAATTAATAATGCTCTATCAACAAAGATGATTGTCTTCCAGCACCTCTAAAACATGTCGAAGTATAAAGTATTTTCAATAAAATCAATAATTAATGAATAATTTTTGAATTTAATTATGTCACTGAAATTGATTTTGCTTTTTACCAATAAATATATTCACTTGATGATGGAAATCAAGTGAAGAGATTCCCATGCAACATGATTTATTTTAGAGGGATCTACTTACAACATTCTATAGTTACAACATTTTATAATATGATTTTTCAAAGTTCAAACAGTCGATCTAAACCGTTTAACATTATCTCTATATTAAAATGTGCTTGGAGATCAAATTTTACATATAATTTTTCGATATTTTTTACTATTTATTAATGTCACACCCCGGGACAACCCGCCACGTATTTATACGTAAGGCGTATTCACATCACATACATTATCAATAACAATATAAATAAAACCATATTTATTTCATAATAAAAAAAGTTTAACAAACGATCACGGCGGACATGGCTAGTAACACAAGCAATGCCATGCCTGCTCAATGTATCAATTATTAAATCATGGAAACAAAACAAAACAACATGTGGCAATTTATCAATCATAAGTCTTCCCACTTAGTTTCACTCTTGCCCTTGCTCGATCCTTCCTCTTCGTTACCTGGAACTCATGTAAAAGTGGAACGGGTGAGAGATCAAATCTTCTCTCAGTGCGGAATTTAGTTCCCGCCCAGTGCTTATAAAACCTTTACTTATTCTCACAAATATGAACATATATAATTAAAATGTGTATGCTTCTTTTAATGCAATGCATATCCAATCATTACTTACTATTTTCATTTACTTTCAAAATTCCTTTAATCCATTTCATTTGCCTCACTATATGGTGAATTCATATGCCGTTAGGTATTGACGGTGATAGGACCACATCCGCCTACAATCACGTCCGTGACAGGACCGCTTTCGCCTACAATCACATTTGTGATGTTAACGAGGGATCTAGTCGAACACCGACCCAATGTATACATCCCAATATGCAAGCATATTGGCCCATGTTCACTTTCATTATATGTTCATTTCACATACATTCATTCAATCACATAGTACATGCCATGCTTAACACATCATATTCATGCAAGTTCATTAATCAATGTATGAATCATATCATTTCATGCAATTTATTTATGTTCTACTCAAGTCATACGAATGATTCGAAAACAACATGCATAAATCCAACTAATGCCATAATAATAAACAGTTGAATGACAACACGCAAGTAAGATAGTTTTATAAAGTATAGGAAACCCGTACCTGATATCTGAGTCAATTCTTGATTGTCCTTTACGTCACTTAAATCTTTAACAGTAGAACCTAATAAATGAACATGCCTCTAATTAGAAATGTTTATATTCTCTTGTTCTCATTTCCTAAACTTCGTTAATACTAATTCTTATAGTAACATGTTACCAATCCTTACTCTTAAAATTAATTAGGTTATTTATAAGGTAAATTTGAAATCCTAATATGATAGTATAAATTTATCATAAACGAAATCATTTTATAATTAGTTTTCACAAACTTGAGACCCAACATCTTAGACCTGTGTGTAGAAACAAATTGCATAATATATTTTCTTTACAAATTAGGTTTACTAAAATTGTCATGACTTGTTATCTTATTATGTTGTGATTTTATTGGACATGAAACTATTACCATAATAATAATAATAACAATTAGTCCGAAAACACCATGGTCCAAAAACACTATATCAGCACTATAACACGCTATTTAGAAACGGCACAATACTAGTTTAGACTAATAGGCGCACATTGAAGTAAGTAAAAGATAGATAAAGAAAATAAATAAACAAATGAATAGACGCAAATTGAGGACAGAGTAGAAGCGTAAGAATTTTTTATTTTATTAGAAAAGTAACAACTTTTATGATGATAAGAAATATGGTGACAAAACTACAATTTATGGTCGCGTCAATTTTCAAAGATACAAGGGAGACCCTTGCTCCTCGTCTAAAAATAATAATTAAAATATGTCTTATTTCAATGCCTTTTACAGAAAAATATAAAATACAATTTTTTTTATAAAAATATACTTAAAATTAAAAATATAAATTATGTCTAATCCTAAATTATGTTCAATGAAATTCTTCCATTCCACATAACTAAAGTTAGGATCGAGTTCCTTATTTAAACAAACATATAAATTTATTGTACTTCGAGAAATCATATAATTAACAAGTTTCATATTACTTATCTGTAAATATTTGAATTTTATTAAACTTAATATTTGCAATCTTAAGCTGCAAGTGTGGACTAAACATTGAATCACGTTTTTGTGTGGACTACATCACTTGCGAAATATTTGCAAGTGTGTACTAAATCATCTTGATAGGTGACTTAACATTATGTTTTAGGCCGGTCTAAAGATCGACTTATACCATCTTATACCGGCTCAATTAAATCACGTTTGACGGCTTAAGTGAGACCTAAACATTTTATTTCATGATTTAATTATCAACCAAACATGATCACCCATCATTAAATTAAAGAGAATAAAACAATATAACGCAAAAGAAATGGTAGCAGTGCGTTTAGATAATATAATTGTAGAGCATCAAAGAGCACACAATCTTTGACTTTTTTGGTATATCTAATCTATAGCTTATTTTTTCTCCAAATTGTCAACGTAATTATTAAATGATGACTATGACTATCTTGATATTATAAAGCTCCTTCCATCTGAGTTGATTTTTCTACACTTCATTTCCACCATTTTCAGAGAGAAAGCAGAGAGGTATATAGGTAAAAGAAGAAGAGAGGTCTTTCTATAAGGGAAGTATTCTCTGTATTCACAACAGAGATCAAGGAGAGCTGCAGAGAGACCACAGATAGGTACCTCATCTCATCTCTACACTTTTGTTCTTGTATTGAATTTCCTGGTATATTTGAACTTTATCCATGCCATGAACCTTATTACTTGCAAGATAAAATTTGTTAAGAAATTTATTCCATGAACATATTAATTTTTTTTTCTGATAGAGGTATCCCAAATGGGTACCCATCCCGTGCGTTTAGACTTTAGATCCTTATAATTGTAGAGCATCGAAGAGCATACAATCTTTGACTCTTTTAGTATATTTTCTCTGAATTATCAAATGTGAATATAACTAAATGATGACCACCTGTATCAAACCCCTTCCGTCTGTGTTAATTTGTCTACACTTCATTCCCACCATTTGTAGAGAGAAAGAGAGAGCTGCATCCCATACAAGGAAGCATTATCTGTATTCATAACATAGAGAAAGCAGAGAAAGCAGAGCTGCAGGGGGACCACAGATAGGTACGGCCTTTCCAAATCCCTCTACTTTTGTTCTTCCAATGAATTTCATGGTATATTTGAAAGAACCTTTTATCCACGGAAATTGTTATAAAACATCACAAAACATTAATTACCATAACAAAGCATATAAAACATCACTTTTTCTTTCATTAGGGGCAATTTCATGTATACCCCTTCAAAAACATTGAAATTACGTATTTGCCCCCTCTAAAGTTCATAAAATCATATTTACCTTTCTAAATTTAAAAAATTTACAAATTTACCTGTTTTATTGCCTTTTTTTTATTAATACTCATTTTAAAATTATAGAATTCCCATTTTACTTTTTATTGAAGGAGCTTTTCCCAAACAGTTATCCAGTAAAGCTAATACTACTAGTCTTATCAATGTTGTTTGCCTTTGACGAAGGGTAACATGACTTCTCACTCATTATATTTGATTGCCTGATATCAAAATATTATCCTAAAATCTGAGCCAATAGATTATGGTTTGGCCCATTGTTATTACCATTGGAAATTAAAATCTATACTATAATAGAATGTTTTCATTAATTTTTTCTGATATCTCCTAAAAAATTCATTAAAATGAAATATTATTATGAGATATTTGTTTATTTCTATCATATTTTATATTAAAAAAATAAAAGATAAGGGTGTAAAAGTCACAAGTTCAATTGACAAGGGGAGTCGAACACGTCAGAGTTAAGAATTATTGAGACGTTAAAAGAAGAGACACTGACAATCCAGAGATACAAGGGATCGAACGGAGCTCTGGAGGAATTCACATCCCCTCAAGTTACCTGACTGAGTACAATTGAAACAGACGGTCTAGGAGCATTCTTTTAACTTGGCGCGAAGCTCAAAGCATAAATAATACTGGCCTCCTACGCCATCCCGAATAGGCACTGGCTGATAATAAATCTGAGCCGTCTGTTTCAATTGTCTTGAGTCAGGTACCTGGGAGGATACGGATCCGGTGTGGAGGTCATTTGACAGACCTATTTCTCTCAATTAGGTTCCACGGGAGTAAAATTGTTAGATAAAAGTTGACGATATTAAAAATATATAAATTTCTCATTTTTTTTTAGCTAGGGGTGTCAATGGTGCTCTTTTAACTGTTAATTAAATCTGAAATGTATTCGATAAAACGAGTATGGGTAGAGTTGTTTATAGTTAGTTTATTGGGTAGAGGTATAGTTAAGAAAAAATTTCGTTAACTTATTAAGTAAAGATCATATGAGTAAGAGCTATTTTGTAACTAATTATAAGGGATAAAGTTGATTTTTAATGAGCATGAGTATGAAAATAGCTCTCAGACCCGTACAAGACTCATTGACAATGACACCCCAATTGGTCATAGTAATCCATAACAAGCTTGATAAAAATATCAGAAATAAATTTGCTGTGATTCCAAAAAAATCGCAGGGAGCATGCTTTTCGAAATCGAACTGTTTATCTGTTTGAGATTCGTACATAAAAATCAATTGCTTTTGAGATTCGTGTTTTCCAAAATATTAACAGGCACCCTGCGTTTGAGAATCGCAGCAGATTTATTCCGAAAATATCACATCAGCAATCAGCACCACAATTAATCACAAGTCAAGAGTCAAAGCTGGCGTCCTGATGTGTTTTTTTTTCAAGAATCATTATCTGGGAGCGTAATAAATAGTTAAATACAGAAGATTCAATTTTCACCATTTCTCATAAAATAATTATTTCTCTCGATAATACCAAATTATCTTGCAAAGTCCTTACTTTATTTGGTTTTAAGAATATAAATTTATGCCTAGCAGGTAAGGGTGTAAACATTCGGATACGGATCGGATAGTGGTCAAACCATCTCGTTATCCGTTATAATTTTTCGGATACGGGTACGAATATGGATGGTCTCGGATATGGATATGGATCGGATATTAAACAGATACGGATACGGATCGGATATCGGACGGATACAAATACGGATAAGAACGGATAATTAAAAATAAATTATTAATGTACATTCTAGTAAAAAATATATAACATCTAAATATAATTTTTCATTCATAAATTGGATGTAATATTTTTCATAATAAGTTTGTTGGTTACAAAACATATATCATATTATCAAAATATTAGTCACTAATCATTTCATAGTGTTTTATTGTTCATTAGAATATAAATGAATATGCAGTTTAATAAAGTATTGGTATGTATATGCAATTTAATAAATTAATTTAAGAACATAGAGTACACTTAGTGTGGTTTAGAGGTGTAAACGGTCGGATACAGATAGTTAGAAATCTTACCGTATCCTTATCAGTTAAATTTTTCGGATAAGGATACGGATACGGATACGGATCGGATAACTTAAGTAATTTTCCGGATTCGGATCAGGACGAAATCGGATAATATCCGATCCGTTTACACCCCTACTAGCAGGGATGGGTACCGTGCATTTAGACTTTACATCCTTATAATTGTAGAGCATCCAATTCCAAGCGCATACAATCTTCGACTCTTTTGGTAACTTTTCTCCGAATTATCAAACCCCTTCCGTCTGTGTTAATATTTTACACTTCATTCCCACCATTCCATTTGCAGAGAGAAAGAGAGAGGTCTTCCCATACAAGGAAGCATTCTCTGTATTCATAACATAGAGAAAGCAGAGCTGCATCCCATACAAGGAAGAGAAAGCAGAGCTTCAACGGCACAGATAGGTACAGGCTTTCCATACCATATCCCTCTACTTTTGTTCTTCCAATGAATTTCATGGTATATTTGAAAGAACATTTTATCCACGGAAATTGTTATCTTTAAAGAGTGAATATGTCAAAAAATGAATTTTTCTAACATATTAATTACCATAACAAAACATATAAAACATCACTTTTTCTTTCATTAGGGGCAATTTCATGTATACCCCTTCAGAAACATTGAAATTACGTATTGGCCCCCTCTAAAGTTCATAAAATCGTATTTACCTTTCTAAATTTCAAAAACTTACAAATTTACCTGTTTATTGCTTTTTTTATTAATACTCATTTTAAAATTATGGAATTCTCATTTTACTTTTTATTGAAGGAGCTTTCCCAAACAAGAATACTTGATTCCATTCATTTTACTGGTAACAAATACTACCAGTCTTATCCAGTAAAGGACGCTAAACAGTTAGCTTTAACACCAGAAGGTCACTAAACCAGTATTATTGATCCAGTATTATACCATGCACCGCGACTAACCGTACGTGAAGCAACTAACAGGGTTATTAGATATTCCAATTCAAACCACCTTAAATTAAACCCCATAATTACAAAGGAGCCTTCCAAATTTTGGCATATGTGACATGTAATGGCATAATTACATGCCCTAATTACTAGTAAATTTATTGGGTTCCAGGGTGACGAAACAACAATGTTAGTCGAAATTTCCTCATACCTCTCTTGATTTTAATCTGAACAAACTTGGGATGGTAACAAAATCGAATAATCAGAACCAAAAACAGAAGAGAAAAACTAAATAATTTGCAACTTCTTTTTATAGCAATTCACTCAGCTCATATTTTGGCCATAAAACTTTGGGTATATATCCTTTTTCATTCTACTATTGCCTTTGCAAGTAATTAACTGTCTTTTTTGCAAAAGAAATTAAGCAGTCAATTTGGTATAAATTGCAGTTAGTTGGCAGTTGGCAACTTGGAAAACACAAATTCTACTATCATAGCTTCATATGGCTGTAAAAGGGCGTTGGCATGCAAATTTCCCAGAAGAAGGGGATAATGTCCTCGATACACTGAGTGCACCAGAAGCCATTTTTGAATGTTACCAGACAATACCACCAACTTTTTCGAGTGACAACCAAAACCAGAATGCCACACCTAATCCTTTGGTAAGCGATGGTACAGATAGCCAAGAGGTTTGTGATCTCACGTCCAATGCAGTAATCAACTACATAGGCCAAATTTTGTTAGAAGAAGATATAGATGATGGCATAAGCATTTATCAAGAAGAGGAAGCTATTCGAGAAACAGAGAAATCCTTCTATGATACCCTTGGAAAAGAGTACCCTCTTGCACCTACCTTGGTCCAATTCCATCCACCTCAAAACGGTAATGCTACAAATAGTGGTTCCAGTAATGTTATAAAAAATGTTTCGGAGAATGAGAATGAGATGCTACCATACAGTAACTTGGAGAACCTACAGGTCAGACAAGTGCAAAAGGGTGCTGAAGAAGCAATGAAGTTTCTTCCATCCATTGAAAAGTTGTTTGTTTGTTTAGAGCCAAATAGAACTGAGTTTCATGAGAAACCCAAGGAAAATGATATCCCTGAGAACATAGAAATATGTTACGAGACCTGTACTAAAAAGTGTGCAAGTAATTATAGAGAACCAGATCAATCAGAGGGGCAAGCTCGCAAGCAACGAGCAATTTCCTCAGATGATCCGGCAAGAAATGAGAACTTGGATCAGTTTCTTCTTTACCGTGGTAGCGAGTATGTGAAAGAGGTTATCTCAGTACGTGAAAGTATGAAACAAGCTATCAAAAATGAGTCACCGGAGTATCAGGTGGACACAAGGAGTAAGAAGGCATTAGAAAAGAAGAAAACCGGAGATGACTTGGTGAATCTTCGTTCTCTCCTAATTAGTTGTTCTGAAGCAGTTTATGCTAGCGACTACCACAAGGCCTATGAACTAATGAAGCAAATAAGGAAACACTCATCCCCTATGGGACATGGCGACCAACGTTTGGCATATTATTTGGTGGATGCACTCGAAGCACGCTTGGTTGGTACGGGAAGTGACATCTACCAGAAACTACTGTCGAGGCAAGGAACTGTGACTGACTTTTTGAAAGCTTTTCGTGTTTCTCATGCAATTTGCCCGTTTATGAAGGTACAATATTACTTTTCTGTCCAAACAATCCTAAACATCGCAAAAAATGCCACAAAGGTTCATATAATTGACTTTGGAATCCACATGGGATTCTTGTGGCCATCTTTCTTTGAACGTCTCACAAGCTTAGGAAAAACACCACCTAAAATCCGTATAACTGGTATAGAATTTCCACAAAAGGGTTTCCGTCCAGACAGACTAGTTGAAGAGACAGGAAGGCGGTTGTCAAAATATGCTCAGAGATATAATATCCCTCTCAAGTATCAAGGCATAGCATCCAAATGGGAAAACATTACAATAGAAGATCTTAAGATTGAAGAAGATGAGATTTTAGTAGTAAATTGCATGAATCGACTTGAAAAACTTGCTGATGAGACAATTGCCATGAGCTGCCCTCGTGATAAAGTTCTAAGCATAATAAGGGAGATCAAACCACGTGTCTTTATTCATGGATTTTGGAATGGCTCATATAGTACGCCGTTCTATACAATTCGATTTAAGGAAGTTTTTTCCAAATTCTCTTCTTTTTTTGATATTTTTGAGTCAACTATGTCTCGAGAGAGTGAGGCGAGGCTCCATATAGAAAGGACCATGCTAAGTCCAGTAGCAATTAATGTAATAGCTTGTGAGGGTTCAGAGAGAGTGGATAGACCGGAGACGTATAAGCAGTGGCAGGCCAGGAATCTTCGGGCCGGTTTTGTGCAATTACCCATTGATTCACTGATCAAGAAAAAGATAACGAGAACAGTGAGATCAGGAGTTTACCACAAGGAGTTTCTTGTTGAGGAAGATAACAAATGGCTTTTTTTGGGATGGAAAGGAACAATCTTATTTGGGTTGTCCACATGGAAACCGAATGAGAATGAGAGTGTTGATTACGAGACTAAATAGTAAGAGCAGGCATGATAAACGTAGCTATTTTTTCTGAATGTTTTCTATGTATCATTTTAGCAAATTTTTTTTCTTTTTCAATTCATTAACAACTTTAAGAATGGAGCTTGTATAAGTCTACATGAAATGTTACTAAGTTTTTGTGTTGGTTTACTTTTTATTAATTTTTTTATTTTATTTAGTATTTTTATATGGTCGCATGGGCATTACATCAAACAACATATATATAAACTAATTTTTAGATTAAAAGAAATGCAACGCAAAAAAATTTTTACCTAACCGAGGTTTCACTGTGCCTCTTCCATCATTACTCAAGAAAAAATTGGATGCGGCGATTGATTTTGACTTGGTCAAAATCGAAGTGGGTACAAAGGACACGGACTCGAGCCCATTCCCGTTCCCGTTCCCATGATGGGGCCGAACAGGGCTTTAATGTGTAGAGCCAAGGAGCTCCACGCATCCTTACTGCGCAGAGGGATTGCGCAGCTTTAGGGTGCGTAGACTTTTTTTTTTATTTGAAAATGGTTCATTTTAGGACAGAGGCGGTACACGGTAGAAAATATTAGCGTCACATTCAAAAGCAGATTCAAGTTAATTGAACGGAGTCAATTGTTCCTCATTTATTTTTATTAATTATACTTGATTTTCTTTATTGCTTAGAATAAAAATCTATGAGTACTGAAAATTAAAAGTGTACGGATAATCGGATATAAATTATTCCTTACAGATAACTAAGGTAATTAAATATAAAAATATATTGAATATTTTTTTCTTCATACATACAATGTGACATGCTAGCCAGCACTTAGCATTCAATGTTTTTCGGTGACAATATATTCACCAATGATCTATTGTGACTATTTTTTTACGGTCATTGCTAATTATATGGCAACTTGCAGATTATAAAGTGTTTATTTACAATATTTTATTGGGTTTAGGAATTAGAAACATAGTCAGGATTTTTATTAGAAGTAAAAAAATTTATGTATAGGACTAGTGAGTTACAGTCTGTCGTGAATTAACCAATTCAAATTGTAGTTAATTTGTTCACGGAAGGACAAATTTTTTTTTTTCAGAAGTAGGCAACAGCTTGATTAAATTTTTTTTTTGGTATAGCCCTATTAAAATTATTTTTTCTATTTTTTTCTAAATTTCGAACATACGACCTTTTATACGTAGAGCATTGTCTTTGTTACTAGACCAAAAGCTGGTTCTCAGCTCAGCTCATTTCTTTGTTTGTTACAAGAAAAAGATGATTTTTTTCTTTGTACGTTTACCATGAGAGCATGAATTTTGTTGCGAATAAAAGTGAAAAAAAATCGCAACTTATGATTTATTTTAGGCTCACAATGTTACAAGTTGCCCAAAAAATTTAATCTATATGCAACTCACAACACACGAGCGAATTATTACAAATTGGATTCAATTTGATTCATGATTGGTTCAACTAAAGTGAAACTCAACTCAACTTTATCTAACTCGGTTTAGTTTAATTCGGGCTAGTTTACATGATAGTATCGGATCCGATTCAAACCTTCAACAAACCCTATCCTGTTTTCAAGTTGCGTTTGATTACTCGCTAGTTAATAATTCAGCAATGCCTATAATTAGTGCAAATTACAGCCTCCACATCTCCCATCCATTCTACTATCGGATAGTGCTAAAGAGAAAGAGAAAGAGAAAGAGAAAGAGAAAGAAAGTGAAAAGAATAGAGGGATGACCATTCTTGTGTTAGAGAGAGAATTAGTGGAAAATTTAGTGGGTTAGGTACGGATATAGTGGGGTTAAGTGATCTGAATCAATTCACTCCATTTGATTTTAGTACAACTAGGGTCATATACTACACTAATTGTTTATTGAACAATTGTTCATATATTACATTTTAGTACAACTAGGGTTATATACTACTGTTCATATATTATATTTTTTTACTTATATTTAACTAATTATTTATATTAAGAGTTGTAATTAATAATGCTCTATCAACAAAGATGATTGTCTTCCAGCACCTCTAAAACATGTCGAAGTATAAAGTCTTTTCAATAAAATCAATAATGAATTATTTTTGAATTTAATTATGTCACTGAAATTAATTTTTCTACCAATAAATATATTCATTTGATGATGGAAAGCAAGTGAAGAGATTCCCATGAAATTAAATTATATGTTATTTACCGTTATTCGTTTCGTTTGAAGCTTAATATGTGTAGGGATTGTTGAAAATTTACATAATGTGCATTAACAAATTAGCTAATTTAAAAAAAAAAAGTATCTGAATCACATTGACAAGATACTTCATAATTTGATGCGAAATATTACTAAAATAGTAAAATATACTTAGTATCAAAGTACAATTTAATTAGATTTGAAATTCAAACAGTGAAGCTGAATCGTTCAATGAACACTACTACAGAATTGCAAATCAGCACCGGTCAAACAACACCGGATTTGATGAAACCGGTGTTGTATGTATTTTAGCACCGGTTAAAAGTACCACCGGTGCTAAATGTTTGACATATAACACCGGTTTATTTGCTAAAACCGGTGCTAAATATTCAGCACCGGTTTATTACTAATAACCGGTGTTGTATGTCATACATTTAGCACCGGTTTATTACTAAAACCGGTGCTAAACATTTAGCACCGGTTTATTACTAATAACCGGTGTTGTAGTGTCACACATTTAGCACCGGTTTTTTAAAATAACCGGTGCTGAATGTTTAGCACCGGTTTTAGTAATAAACCGGTGCTAAATGTTTGACATACAACACCGGTTATTAGGAATAAACCGGTGCTGAATGTATCTGGTGTAATGTTTTAAACCCTAGACGCCTCTTTCTTTCTCTCTCAACTGATCGGTTCCAGAAAGCAGAGCGAAATTTGAATTTTGGTCTCATTTGCTAAACCCTTGCGACTCCCCCCCACCCCTTCAAATTTTCCCGCTAGAGCCACTGCACCGGCCGTAGAGGGGCCCGATCTGAGCCAGCGCCGTGGAGGCCGCACCACCGTCGTGGAGGAGCCGCACAACCGCTGTGGAGGAGCCGCACCCCCTGCCGATTCTTAGCCCTGATTTGGAGGAGCCACCGCACCCGCCGCACCACCGCACAAAATTATGGTTCATTACCACTGTTATAATAATTTTCTGTTTCACGAATACAATCACTCTATAACTCTGTGAATTTTCATGATTTTCATAATTTTCTTCTTATGCCTAATGATCATGCAAAGTTAGGGACAAGAAGTCATGTGTGTAGCAAAATATGCAGTTTTTGTATTTTTAAGGCCCAACTTTGAAAATAGCTAGAAAATAGTAGAAAAATCTGAATGATGCAAAGTTTGGCTCTAAACCATTTATTTTTCTGTCCTTTATTTAACTGTGTAACTAAACTTTTGATTTGGGCTTTGGATCAGTCTGCACTGACTGATCTATTACAAAGGGTCATGATTTGTATAAGGATTAAATCTGGACAAAGGTTTTGTATAAGGATTAAATCTGGACAGTTGACTTCTTAAACAACTAGTTTGATCAGATTTAATTAGCCATTTTCCACAAAAAATATTTCGCTTTTTATACATTTCTTGTTAATTGCAGCCAACAACAGACGTGCCAGGCTTGTCAAATACAACCAAGACGGTGAGGAGTGATGCATCATCCCCAAGCCGCCCACCTTTGGTTGACAAAAAGGTGTTAGTAATATTTGCTACTTGCAATTTTCACAATACTAATATTTTTTTTTTTGAAATGTGCAATACAGTGCCCTTAGCAAAATGACGCTAAGAAATGTGGATTCTATGTGATGAAGTTAATGCTATCCCTAGTTACTACATTTTTCGATGGTTTTCCAATACAGGTATAAATCTATTTCATGACATAGTTACCACACTTTTAATATCTTTGGTTGTCACTTTTAATATATGTGCTTGGTTCCAATAGCATTTCTCCAGTAATATGCAAAGCCAGTCAAGCTCTTTCTCAAACTTTCCAAATATGGAGTCACTGTATTGCTCTATTTCTTGTTTACATTAACAGTTCAACATGATTTCATGCAGTGCTTAAGTTCATCACCGTATTCGATGGAAGATCTTAAACAATTTCAGACAATGTGGCTAAATTCTTTTTGGAAAAATGTTTGGCATATATGAAATTTAAGGCAATGTGAGAGATATTGTAAAGTTAGCTTGTTTTTGTTGGAACTATCAAATTTAGTAAATATGATACTTTTAAATTATGTGTTGCTTCATTTGTATAATGTTTTGTCCATTTTATATTTTGTGCATGTGAATATTTAATTTATGGCTAGCAAATTTGGAGGCTAGCCTAATATAAACTGAATTCCAAACAATATAAAAAAATCAGCACCGTTTGAGTAAAAAAACTGGTGTTGAATGTAACTTTTAGCACCGGTTTTTATTAAACAACCGGTGTTGTATACTACTTTTAGCACCGGTTTTTATGAAAAAACCGGTGTTGTTTATCTACTTTTAGCACCGGTTTAAAACCGGTGCTAATCGAACATAGAATCAGCACCGGCCCGATCAACACCGGTAGGAAAACCGGTTTTGAATGTAAAAAAAAACCGGTGCTGATTTGCAATTCTGTAGTAGTGGAAATTCTTCCGTTCTACATAACTAAAGTTAGGATCGAGTTCCTTACTTAAACAAACATATAAATTTATTGTACTTTGAGAAATCATATAATTAACAAGTTTCGTATTACAGATCTATAAATATTTGAATTATATTAAACTTAATATTTGCAATCTTAAGCTGCAAGTGTGGACTAAACATTGAATGACGTTTTAGTGTGGACTACATCACTTGCGAAATATTTGCAAGTGTGTACTAAATCATCTTGATAGGTGACTTAACATTTTATGTTTTAGGCCGGTCTAAAGATCGACTTATACCATCTTATACCGGCTCAATTAAATCACGTTTGACGGCTTAGCGATTTGTCCTGGGTTTCTTTAGGGGCGGGCGGATTTGGGCTGTTAGGCATCAGTTGAGTTGTTTTTGGGCTTGAATGATGACTATGACTATGACTATGACTATCTGTATTAAATGATGACTATGACTATGACTATGACTATCTTTATTAAATGATGACTATGACTATCTTTATAAAGCTCCTGCCACCCGAGTTGATTTTTCTACACTTCATTTCCACCATTTTCAGAAAGAAAGCAGAGAGGTATATTATAGGTAAAAGAAGAAGAGAGGTCTTTCCACAAGAGAAGTATCCTCAGTATTCACAAAAGATAAAGCATTCTCTGTATTCATAACATAGACAAAGCAGAGAAACTAGAGCTGCATCCCATACATGGAAGCATTCTCTGTATTCATAACATAGAGAAAGCAGAGAAAGCAGAGCTGCAGCGGGACTAGGACCACAGATAGGTACGGGCTTTCCATATCCCTCTACTTTTGTTCTTCCAATGAATTTTATCCACGGAAATTGTCAAGAAATGAATTCTTCTAACATATTAATTACCATAACAAAGCATATAAAACATAACTTTTTCTTTCATTAGGGGCAATTTCATGTATACCCCTTCAAAAACATTGAAATTACGTATTTTCCCTCTCTAAAGTTCATAAAATCCTATTTACCTTTCTAAATTTCAAAAAAATTAAAATTTACCTGTTTTATTGCTTTTTTTATTAGAGGAGGAATTGGATTACACCTTTTTTTCTGATACATTTTGACACCTACCATTTTCAAAATCCAAATAGTTGATCCAAACTGTTCAACATGATGGATATATTAAAATGTGCTTGGAGATCAAATTTTACATTTTTTTGAATTTTTTTACTATTTATTAAGATGGTTACAAAATTGTTGTTTTCAGACCATTGAAAAACATCGATTTTGTAACCATCTTAATAAATAGTAAAAAAATTCAAAAAAATGTAAAATTTGATCTCCAATCACATTTTAATATGGTGATCATGTTGAACGGTTTGGATCTACTATTTGGAGTTTGAAATCGCAAAATTGACCTATAAAAAAACAGTGTCAAGATGTGTCAAAAAAAAGGGAGTAATTGAATCCCTCCTCTTTTTATTAATACTCATTTTAAAATTATAGAATTCTCATTTTACTTTTTATTGAAAGAGCTTTCCCAAACAGTTACCCAGTAAAGCTAGCTAGCCTTAGTAGCGAATACTACCAGTCTTATCGATGTTGTTTGCCTTTGACGAAGGATAACATGACTTCCCACTCGTATATCTGATTGCCTGAAATCAAAATATTATCCTAAAATCTGAGCTAATAGACTATGGTTTGGCCCCATTATTATTACCATTTGAAATTAGAATCTATACTATAATAGAATGTTTTCATTAATTTTTTCTGATATATCTTCAAAAGTCATTAAAATAAAATATTATTATGAGATATTTGTTTATTTCTATCATATTTTATATTTAAAAAATAAAATATATGTATTTGTCCATATATTTTCAACTCTTTTCCGTAAATAATTAATATCCCAACTGAACCTATCATAAATTTAGTGCTCTTCAAATATAATAATTATGCATTCATAAAAGAAAAGGCAGTGAGTAAGAAACAAAATACAACCTTCTTTCTGCATAACAAACACAAACACCTGCGTTTGCTTGAAGCATAAACACAAGCTCGAATTCAGATCACCCCCAGTACTGCACGTCAAATTACTAAATTCAGACTGTCCTTTAATTGTGGCACAAATCTCAAAAACAGATTCCCTATGTGTAAATAGACATCGAATTTCAATCACTTCTCAGTTTATTGGACCAAATGCGGTACCGTATACGAACTCCACAAGCAGAAGCAAACATAACTTGCTATGCTCACAAACGAACTCTGTTAGAAAGATATGAAAATAAGTTAATAATTATCAAAAGAAAGAAAGAAAGGAAAGAAAAAAAGAATTGGGTCTTATTAGGGATTGGTAAATTAATTTAAAACGGGGGTAGGTTTGGAATTTGGATTAGAGTCTTGAGTGCTTGTCTTCTCCTTGTCGTTCTCATAAGAGGTTTCTCCTGGAATTCTCTTTAGTGTAGATATCAATCTTTGTTTCTATCAATTAATTATCATCTCGTCTCCTCTCAATCTCAAGATTCTGCATCTCGCTGTCTTTTGTCTCCATTCCCAATCCCATACATCTAATCTAGTCTATTTACCCTTCGCTTGTTTTCTTTACTCTCTACTCTCTAGCTACTCTCTTTTCTTTCTTTGCCCCCCATTTCTATTGCCATTGCTATTGAGGGAGGCGAGGCGAGGGTCTTTGTCTTACGATATGGAGGCGATCCGGAGGTGGAAATTGACTGGATTTGGATTTGAATCTGAAATTGTATCGATGGGTCCGGATGTCGTGCATTTAACTCTCGCTTTGGCCTTCTCCTGTGCCTTCTTCTTCGCTCGTTTCCTCTTCGACCGCTTCTTCTACCAGGTTAGACTCAGACTCAATCACTTCTCTCTCTTTTCTGTGGCCTGACGATGCAATACTAATACTAGTTAATGTACCGTTTTCTTGTTGCTGCAAGATTCATCCAAAAACACACATACCTGGTTCATGTCATATGACAGTAAATTAATTAATTAATAAATTGGACTTACATTACATCACAAGGCAACACAAGGAAAGGCCCCAATCAATATCAATAGTCTTACTCTTTTAGATGAAGGAACAAACAAATGAATGCGTAGAAGCTGAACAGGCCTAAGCAAAAGTGTCTGGTAAGCCAGTGATCCTGTCCAGCCTTTCACATAGTTGATACTCATTGATTCATATCAGTTCAGTTGGTAGAGTTCAAAATTTAATAAGTAGAGAAGCATAGATAGAGTAAACAGATCATGTGCAAATGCAATGCAATAATGAGATGCAATATGAAATGGCAGCCGATAGCAGCATGGATACTAGGGAGCAAGAGCATGAGCACAAGTGAGAAGACAAGCAAAAGCAATGGGGGGAATGGTGGGAAGGGGACAGTGACAGTGACGGGCAAAGAGGGGCATTGGCAAAATAGTAAGAGAAAGGACGAGGATGCTCATCATGCAAGTAAGATGAATAAGATCGTCAAGTTCTCAGAGTCAATGTGGAAGCTGACGTACTATGCAGGGGTGCAGTGCTGGGCATTGCTCATCATCCACCGTGAGCCCTGGTCCCTTCACACCCGCCTCTACTTCTCCGCCTGGCCCAACCAACCCCTCAGGTGCATCCCCTTTTTCTTCCCTACTTTATTTTACTCCTACCATACCATATCTTTCTCATTCTCTTCTCTTCTCTTCCTTTACAACAACAACAACAAACATTCCTAATGGTTTGACACTTGTGCAGCTTCTCTATCATGCTCTTCTACATGTGCCAGTGCGGTTTCTACATCTACAGCATCGGCGCTCTCGTTTACTGGGAGACTCGCCGCAAGGACTTCTCTGTCATGATGTCTCATCACATTGTCACCACCATTTTGATCACCTACTCCTATTTGACCAGGTATATTAATACTCTGTAATATACTACATACATAAATGCATACATGCCCATCTTTGCTTTTCTTTGTTTTCTTTTTTTGAGAAATGCTTTCTGTTCCTGAGCATGGTACAGGTTCTTCAGGATTGGGACGATAATACTGGCACTGCATGACACAAGCGATGTATTTCTGGAGGCAGCCAAGCTGTTCAAGTATTCAGAGAAGCATATCGCCGCCAGTGTGTGTTTCGGGCTGTTTGCTATTTCCTGGCTTTCGTTGCGCCTCATCTACTTCCCTTTTTGGATCATCAGGACCTCGAGGTCTTCTTATTTCTCTCTCTCTCTCTCTCTCTCTCTCTCTCCCTCTTTTTGGATCATCTGGTTAATTTTATTTGATTTCGATTTGATGCCTTGCCCGTGATTGAATGCAGCTATGAGTATGTGGAGTCGCTAAAGGATCTAGAGAAATTCCCGACAATGTTTTATTACATCTTCAACACAATGCTTCTGACGCTGCTGGTTTTTCACATGTACTGGTGGAAGCTCATCTTCAACGCGATTCTTAAGCAGATGAGTAACAGAGGCCTAGTTGGTGAGGATGTTCGCTCGGGTAATTCCTATTCCTTTATTCTTCTACTTGTTATTAGGTCCATGCAATTAGCATCACAAACCCCATTTCACACAGCTATATGATTCAAGTACCAAACACCTGTGTGATAAAGAAAAATGTTTCGATTTTATAACAAATGACTCACTAAATTGCAATTTATCTTACGGCAGATTCTGAGGACGACTGATTGCCAACAAACAAAATAAAAAATTAAAGAATGAAGAAGGATTTCGAGAATTACAAGGGACAAAAATTTTATATTTACAATTGTCTTGAGTCAGATACCTGGGAGGATACGCATCCGGTGTGGAGGTCGTTTGACAGACCTAGCTATTTCTCTCAATTAGGTTCCACGGAAGTAAAATTGTTACATAAAAGTTGAAGATATTAAAAATATATAAATTTCTCATTTTTTTTAGCTAGGGGTGTCAATGGTATACTCTTTTAACTGTTAAATCAATCTGAAATGTATTCGATAAGACTAGTATGGGCAGAGTTTTTTATCGTTAGTTTATCGGGTATAGGTATAGTTAAGAAAAAGATTTCGTTAACTTATTAAGTAAAGATATGAGTAAGAGCTATTTTGTAACTAACTATAAGGGACAAAATTAATTTTCAATGAGCATGAGTATGAAAATACCTCTTGACCCTGTACAAGACTCATTGATAATGACACCCCAATTTGTCATAGTAATCCAAAACAAGCTTGATAAAAATATCAGAAATAAATCTGCTGTGATTCCAAAAAAATTGCAGGGAGCCTGCTTTTCGAAATCCAACTGTTTATCTGTTTGAGATTCGTACATACAAATCAGTTGCTTTTGAGATTCGTGTTTTCCAAAAAATTAACAGGCTCCCTGCGTTTGAGAATTGTAACACTCCGGTAATATATAGTTTGCAAATATATATACACTTTGGATTTGTATATAATATTTATGAATTCCAAGGTTTAAATTATAAAAATGAAAACTTTAGAAGAAAAAAAATGATGTGGCATTTGTGTACAGGTGGCCCTCATGCATGAATAACCTCCACTCCTAAACCGACCCCACTACTACAAAAAAGCTAATTCTACACTGCACATTGTACACGGTTTTTCTAATTTTATATAAAAACCGTGTGTCAAATATGAATTTTTGAAAGGCCAAAAAATATTGGGGAATTATACACGGACACTTAGTTATAAATCAGTGTATAATTATTTGAGAGAGCAACACGGTTTATTAGGGATCAAAAATCCGTGTGGAAGGAAAACCGTGTGGAAAAGATTGAGAGAGTTACACGGATATTATACTAAAATCCGTGTATGAATTGCTACACGGATATTTAATAATAAATCCGTGTAGAAATAGTAAGAGAGCTACACGGTTTTTAGTTAAATGTCCGTGTAGAATAGTTAGAGAGCTACACGGTTTTTTTATCAAATATGCGTGTATAAAGGGTAATGCTACACGGATTGTTTAATAAATAACCGTGTAAAACTTGTGAGAGAGCTACACGAATTGTTAAGTATAAATTTGTGTAGAAAAGGCTTTGTAGGGTTTTATGCAGTATAAAAGGGCCCTTTCTCTTCCAGAGACTTCTCCTTCCAGCGTCGTTTTGATCAAGTAATTAATACGCTCTCTCTCTCTGTATTGAACTGAGATCTGATTTCTGCAAAGGTTAGCAGCTGGAATCTGTCATCTTTGAAGTTTTTATTTTCTCCTCTCTAACTTTCGAAGGTTAGTATATACATATTTTCCTTTTTCCTCTCTAATTTTATGTTCATTAATTATTATTGCTTATTTAATTAGGTGTGTAATATATTCATGCATGCTTGATTTAATTATGAATTAGATAATGTAAATATATAATTAGTTTATTGTGGTCCAATAACCGACCTATAGATGCTTTTAGGTCCATGCCCGTTCAAAATTAATCCAATAGGGATTAATTTTGGACAGTCCCCGTTTTGGGACTGCTCTTTGAATATTGTGTCTCATTTAGGATGTGAACACATATTAGTGGATTTTAATTAGTATTTGAGGAAAGTTCGACGGTATTTTCCCTTATTGCTCCTATGAGTATGTGGTTCGTACGCATACTTGGGGAGTTAAGGGGAAATGCTGCCGAATTTTTCTCAAATACTAATTAAAACTCGCTAATATGTGTTCACATATGGGACATAATATTCAAAGAGTGGGTTAGGATTGTAAACCGGCCCTTTGTAAGCCCAAAATTTGGTACAATTTATATGTTGACCATGCATGATTAATTGAACAAATTATTTTTTTTAATTTAATTTACATATGGATCGAAGTTGGATGTATGAATTCCGAAATGAGAAATCTTAGAATTGTGGTGAGCACAGATGGAATGAGTCCGTTTAGAATTTTGATAGTCCAAAATTTATATAAAACACTGAAAATTCTACCTATCTAAAAAAATAGTAAAAAATTCAAAAAAAATATAAAATTTAGTTTGCAAGTACATATTCATATGGATATCACATTGAACGGTTCGGATCGAGCGTTAGAATTTAAAAAGTACCATATTGAGCTGTAGTACACTAGCCATAGTACACTAGCCGAAGTACCATAGCCTCACTGTTTTCTAATTGTCACAACATAGGGAATTGAAGCTGTCATCGTAGGGAATGGAGCTATATGGAGACTATTTATGTGGCTATAAAGTATAGTCAGATTAGGATGGGAAACACTCCATCACACTTCTGGTAGATGAATTGCGTGAGGAATACTCTGGTGTTCTCTTTATTGTCTTCTCTGAAAGATACTGGTATTTCTCCGGGAATACTTTGGGAATACTTGACTTATGCCTTGAGCTGTCAACGTAGGGAATGGAGCTATATGGAGATTATTTATGTGGCTATAAAGTATAGTCAGATTAGGATGGGAAACACTTACTCCATCACACTTTTTGGTAGATGAATTGCGTGAGGAATACTTTGGTTTTCTCTTGTCTTCTCTGTAAGATATTGTGGACAGTTAATCGTAGTATTATGTGGAGTATTTTCTTAAATTTTATTCAGATAGTGTGGAAAATATATTGAAAAATTGTATTGAAAAAAAAAATTCAAGATCATTGTAGAACAGATCACAAGTATTATGCATTCTTGTAAAATCATTACATTCACCGAAAACAAAATTTACGGATTTATGAAAAAAAAAAAAACCTCAATCCTTAGAAGAGGAAATGCAAATTACCCCCCTGTAAATAATGTAGATGGGGTGGGTTAGTAGAAAGATTCTCTCTCCTCTCTGAATTTTTTTCAGATTTTCTATGATTTTTGTTCAATTTTTCCTTTCGAATCTTTTTGTGATACAGACTTTATTACCAAACATTCAGCAAGTAGATAACAATAAGTCCTTGGCTCTAAAAGGATTTATAAGAGATTTGCACAGGTAGATAACATGAAATCCGAAGCATTCCGTAAAGTAACTCAAATTTTGAGTTTGATTCCGGACCGCCCGATTTGCTCTAGAACAAATATTAAAGTGCCCGTACATTCTACATAGGATTGAATTGATCCGGATTCGAATTGGATAATCCGGATCTAAACTCAAAATTGGAGTTCCTTTAGGGGATCCGGGCTCCTTTTCGCATGAGCGTGGTCGGCATGCACTAGTAGGCGCTGTGTGACACAATTGGATGAGTTCAGATCCTCAAAATATACGGATTAATAGAAAAAGTATAATTAATAATATAAATTAAACAAATTATATCAATTTTTTGAATGAAGATTGGGAACGAGTGAATGATATAATTAAATTAAATATACTCAATTAAATTAAGGGAAAAGATTTTTTTCCTCCAGCTCCTATCCCCCATTCATCCCTCAATCATTAATTATCTAAGAGACTACAACTTCAAGCACAAAAAGACAAAAGAAAACACGTATGAATCATTAATTACGTGGGGTACCACTAATTAACTGGGGGGGCCACTTATATTTGAAATATTTTAGAACTGACGCGCAAAAGTATTCATATATAATACATCAAGTATTCATATATAAGACACTAAGTATTCATATCTAAGATATCAAGTATTTAAAAAAAAAATGGACACATCGATCACTCACCCATCTTTTACAGGTTTTTAGAGGTGGTTTTTTTTCTCCGTTCACCGTTCACTCTAACCAATATTTCTGACAATCTGTGAAAAAATTTGCGAATCTAAAATCACAAGCGTCTTCTATGCAATTTTCTCTTTCAAATGAGATTCATGATGAAATACTTTTGAGTTATCCATCGTGCAAGTATTCATACCTCCTAAAATTATTTATATCTCGTCGTGCAAGTATTCATACCATGTCGAGCAAGTATTCATACCTCGTCAAACAAGTATTCATACCTAAGATATCAAGTATTTCGAAAAATGAAACTGAATATATCACATGCCCAACTTTTACATGTGTCCAGGTTTTTTTTCCAGTGATTGAGTGTACTGGGCACTTTGAGTGATTGGTGAGCTGGATCGGACAAGGAAACCGAAGATAAAGATAGAGTGTACTGGACACTTCTAGTAATTGAGTGGTAATAAAAGTTCAATCGGTAAAAAATGGGTGAATGATGTGTCCAGTTTTTTATTTGTGAAATACTGATGAGGTATGAATACTTGCTCGATGAGGTATGAATACTTGTGCAACAGACAACTCGAAAGTATGTCATCATGGATCTCATTTGAAAGAGAAAATTGTGTAGAAGAAGTTCGTGGTTTTAGATTTGCAAAATTCCTCACAAATTGTCAGAAATATTGGTTAGAGTGAACGGAGAAAAAAACCACCTCTAAAAATGTGTAAAAGATGGGTGAGTGATGTGTCCAGTTTTTTTTTTAAATACTTGATATCTTAGATATGAATACTTGATATATTATATATGAATACTTGATGTATATATGAAAACTTGCACTCGCCGCGATAATGACGCATTTTGTTTTGTCTTTTAGCGTTGAAATTTATGGTCCCCTCTTTAATTAGCTATCAACAACAACAGTTATTGACCGGAGGATGAATGGGGGATAGGAGCCAGGGGATAGTTAGTCGGTCCCTATTAATTAATTAATTGTTATTATTGTAATGAAGTCGTCGAAATAAAGGACCTATATTAGGTAGTTACTTGACAAAATAGGTTTATTCAAAGTATGTTTCCTAAAAAAAAATATACTATATAATTTTGTATAGGGAGGCCTAGCTTTCCCCCATCATTCATCCCCCATTTTTCTCCCAACTGAAAATAAGTAGGGAACCACAATATTACAGTTAATAACTGCTGGAATTAGTAGGGGACCACAACTGCCTTCACAGCATTACCGGCGGACATATTGCGCAAAAGTATTCACACTTGACCCAGGTAGTATTCATCCATGTAAATAAAAGTACTCATCTTTGAGAAATAATTATATAAGGAAACATTACCACCCATCTTTTACACGTTTTTAGAAGTGGTTTTTTTTCCTACGTTCACTCTAACTAATATTTCTGTCGATCTGTACGGAATTTTTCAAATCTAAAATCACGAAAGTCTTCTACACAATTTTCTCTTTCAAATGAGATCCATGATGACATACTTTCGAGGTGTCCGTTACGTAAGTATTCACACCTCGTACGCAAGTATTCATCTCTCATTGAACAAGTATTCATCATCGTCGTGTAAGTGTAAAGAGTACATGAAGGTATGGTGGGACCGCACAACCGCGACTTCAGATAAGTAGGGGACCACAGTAATATGCGGAGATAAGTGGTGGAATTAGTGCGGGACGATTTGCGAAAAAGTATTCACACTTAACACGAGTTGTATTCATCCATATAAATAAAAGTACTCATCTTTGAGAAAGAATTATATATGGAAATATTACGACATTAAGAGCATTAATTACGCGGAGATAGTAGGGTACCACAACTGCCGTCTGCTAAAAACAAAAAAAAACGCGTAATTAAGTGGGGGGACCGCACAACCGCCATCACTAACTACCGTGAGGACCGCATAACCGTCACCGTAAGTGGAAATAACATCAAGTATTCATCTATAATACATGAAGTATTCACATGTAATACATCAAGTATTCACCCTGATATATCAAGTATTTTTTAAAAAAAATAGACATATCACACCCATCTTTTACACGTTTTTAGAGGTGATTTTTTTTTCTCCGTTCAATCTAACTAATATTTCTGACGATCTGTGAGGAATTTTTCAAATCTAAAATCACGAACGTCTTCTACATAATTTTTTCTTTAAAATGAGATCCATGATGACATACTTTCGAGTTATCCGTTGCACAAGTATTCATCTATCATTGAACAAGTATTCATCCTCGTCGTGTGAGGCGGAGGCGAAGGCAGAGGCGGAGAAGGAGAGGCGGAGGTGGGTGGCAGAGGCGGAGAGGGGAGGCGGGCGGAGGCGGAGGTGGAAGAGGGAGAGGGAGGGAGAGAGGAAAAATGGGAGAAGGAATCAAGAGATAACATATAATTACCTTTTGTATATTACATCTATTGATAACAAATTAAATCATGTTTAAAGAAAATTTATGTTTGTACGGACATCTTATTATTTAAAAAGATGGTCAAGTTTAGGATTAAAAAAAAATTAAGTTCCTTGGGCTAGCTTGTTGATCAGCTACCACTACTACAAAAAAGCTAATTCTACACTGCACATTGTACACGGTTTTTCTAATTTTATATAAAAACCGTGTGTCAAATATGAATTTTGAAAGGCCAAAAAATATTGGGAAATTATACACGGACACTTAGTTATAAATCAGTGTATAATTGTTTGAGAGAGCTACACGGTTTATTAGGGATCAAAAATCCGTGTGGAAGGAAACCGTGTGGAAAAGATTGAGAGAGTTACACGGATATTATACTAAAATCTGTGTATGAATTGCTACACGGATATTTAATAATAAATCCGTGTAGAAATAGTAAGAGAGCTACACGGTTTTTAGTTAAATATCTGTGTAGAATAGTTAGAGAGCTACACGTTTTTTTTATCAAATATCCGTGTATAAAGGGTAATGCTACACGGATTGTTTAATAAATAACCGTGTATAACTTGTGAGAGAGCTACACGGATTGTTAAGTATAAATCTGTGTAGAAAAGGCTTTGTAGGGTTTTATGCAGTATAAAAGGGCCCCTTCTCTTCCAGAGACTTCTCGTTCCAACGCCGTTTTGATCAAGTAATTAATACGCTCTCTCTCTCTGTATTGAACTGAGATCTGATTTCTGCAAAGGCTAGCAGCTGGAATCTGTCAGCTTTGAAGTTTTTATTTTCTCCTCTCTAACTTTCGAAGGTTAGTATATACATATTTTCCTTTTTCCTCTCTAATTTTCTGTTCATTAATTATTATTGCTTATTTAATTAGGTGTGTAATATATTCATGCATTCTTGATTTAATTATTAATTAGATAATGTAAATATATAATTAGTGTATTGTGGTCCAATAACCGACCTATAGATGCTTTTAGGTCCATGCCCGTTCAAAATTAATCCAATAGGGATTAATTTTGGACAATCCTCGTTTTGGGACTGCTATTTGAATATTGTGTCTCATTTAGGATATAAACACATATTAGTGGATTTTAATTAGTATTTGAGGAAAGTTCGATGGTATTTTCCCTTATTGCTCCTACGAGTATGTGGTTCGTACGCATACTTGGGGAGTTAAGGGGAAATGCTGCCGAATTTTTCTCAAATAGTAATTAAAACTCGCTAATATGTGTTCACATATGGGACATAATATTCAAAGAGTGGGTTAGGATTGTAAACCGGCCCTATGTGAGCCCAAAATTTGGTACAATTTATATGTTGACCATGCATGATTAATTGAACAAATTATTAATTTTAATTTAATTTACAGATGGATCGTAGTTGGATGTATGAATTGCGACGTGACAGTGAAGAATATTTGGTTCGCGTTGATGAGTTTATAAAATTTGCTAAGAGGTATAGAGTGAAGAAAAAAGAAGAAAACATTTTGTGTCCTTGTAGAGATTGTAAAAATATTTTAAGATTTGTGGACTTCGAAGAAATTAGAGGTCATTTAATTTGTCGGGAATTTAAGAAGAGATATACATGTTGGATCATGCACGGTGAGAAATTTGGTGAAAGTAGTAGTACCAATAAAGATTATAATCGTTGTGAATTGAATGATGAGAATGTATAAATTTTTGATAATTTTGAACTTGATTGGAACGAGGATTATGAGGATGTCAAAATTTTTGATAATGTTGAACCCGGAAACGACGATGATGAGCTGGAGATGAATTTTGGTGAAAATGTAGAACACGAGTTTATTGAAAATCTGGAGGAAATGTTTCGTGATGCGGAAGATGAAATTAGTGATAAAAATTATGATAAATTCCAAAATTTGTCTAATGATTCCAAAAAGCAGTTGTATCCCGGGTGTACCAAATTTACGAAACTGTCAGCTGTGTTGAAATTATTAAACTTAAAACAGACAATGATTGGAGCGATAAGAGTTTCACGTCCTTATTACGGCTTTTACGAGAAATGCTCCCAGATAACAACGAGTTACCCGGTACAATATATCGGGCGAAAAAATTAATATGTCCAATGGGGTTGAAGATCGAAAGAATACATGCATGTCCGAATGACTGTGTATTGTACCGTAATGAGTACGAGACCATGCATATTTGTCCTAAATGCGATGTTTCACGGTATAAACGTAAGGACCAGGACAGTACTGATGATTGTAACGACGACAAAAAGGGCCGGCCTCCGGCTAAGGTGTTGTGGTATTTGCCGATAATACCGAGATTCAAACGGTTGTTTGCGAATTCCAAGGATGCGAAAGGAGAATTGTACACAGACATTTACTTATTTGTCCGTGTAGAAAGAAAAATTGTACACGGTGGTGAACTTAATAACCCGTGTAGAAAGAGTTAAAAAGATAATTCAAAAGTCATTTCTCTTCTAAATTTTCATTAGCCGCACGCCGTTTGAGTTCCAAAAGCTCCAAAATCTCTCCGGCCACTGCCACCACTCCGGTCCACTCCGCCATTGTCGGTCCTCTGCCACCTCTCCGGTCCACCCTCTCCTCTCTCGGTAAAGTACTCTTCACTTCTCTGATTTTGGCCGAGTTCGGGTTGTTGATTTTCCCGAGTTCAAAACAGATTTTACATAAAATTAGTTTTTCTGTTTTAATAAACACAGAAAAATCTGTTGTATTTCCACTGCCACCACTCCAAACTGATTTTGGCCGAGTTAGGGTTTAACAAAGTTATAATTTTTATATTTTATTTTTTCTGTTATAATAAAAATCGAAATTAGTTTTTCAGTTTTAATTAAAATTAGTTTTTCTGTTTTATATAAAATCTGCTGCATTTTTTCTGTTTTGATTTAAAAACTGATTTTACCAAGTTCAAAACAGATTTAATTTACAGATTTTACTGTTTTATCTAAATTATGGTGGATGTATGCAAAACCTATTAACTAAATTGATTAGGTCTAATTGATTATTGATGGTATGTATGTATGTACTCCAAACGGCCAAAATGACCTCTGTTGGTAAATTGATCAGTGCAGATTCATGCGGGGGCCAAAACAGATTTATGACTTGAACAACCGATAGAGGACTCCAAAACACACAAAATGGACACAAATTTCATATTTTTCTGATTATATTTCAATTTTATATGATTTTTCAAAGTTCATCTTTTTAATTCATATTTTCTGCTATTTAAAGGTGCAGAATTTTCATTTTGAGAGGCTGAACTTTGGAAATTTATATAAAATCGAAAAAAAATCAGAAAAATATGAAATTAATGTCCATGTGGTGTGTTTTGAAGTCTTCCATTTAATTGTGGTGTTCATTTTGCATTTTATTTCTCTGTTTCCTCACTATTTTACACATAGGTCCATTACTTTCTTTTAATATTTCTTTGTATGGCAGAACCATGTCGGTTGAGGGTGAGCACATAGATGTGATGGCAGAAGAGGATCAGCAAGCTACTTCCTCATCAGAAAGAAGGAAAAGGGGTCCGACAATGTACACAAGCACGTCCGAGAAGAAGCAGTTGGAAATCCGGTTCACGGAAGACGGGCGTGCGCAAGGTCCAAACCGAATGGCGTCCTCAAATTGGTGTTGCAATTTGGTGAAGCGAAAGGCAAGTATCCTTGTAGAGAGTTGGAATAAGTTTGATAAAGAGGAGAAGAACGACTGGTGGAACATGGTGAAGGTAAAGTACCGAATAACTCTTTAATTTATTTTCATTGTTGTACATGAAATTAAATACAGTGAATTTGGTGTCAATCAGGCTCAGTGGAATATCGAGAGCGATACCCCCAAAGGCTAAGACTCTGAGGATAATGAACAAAGGTTGGAAGCAATTCAAGAGCACGCTGAAGACAGATTTCATGGAGATAGGGAGAAATCCGGTATGGAACTATTATTGGCTAACACAAGAGGTGTGGGAGGAGTTTCAAGCTTTGAAGTCCACAGAAGAGTTCAAGGTATATAACATTATCCAAAGTAGTTTTTGTTTTTTCTCGATCTTCAATTATTTTCCTAAAACTAATTGATTTTCTTGCACATGTGAAGAAAAAAAGTGCCGAAGGCAGGAGGATCGCTGCCATGAACAAGTATCCGCACCATTTAGGGTCAGGTGGTTACGAGGGTAAGTCGGCAGAGTGGAGGACAGTACTGGAGCAAAACAAAGATTCCGACTCACCCGTGGTTAGGATCCAAAATCCTAGGGGCCAAGATTGGTTCATGGGTAGATCCGAGTTAACCGCTGACGGGAGGATAGTACTCCCAGAGAAATTGCAACCCGTGGCTCAGAGAATGGTAAGAGTCCTTTGTTATAACTTTGTGTCATTCAAACGAAATTATAACTCTGAATGTACATCACTTGGTCTTTTGCTATAACTAATTTTTCCATTAACAATTGGAGGTGGAGCAGGAGGTCAATTTGGGTGCCCGGACGGTCGAACGACAAAATAATTCCTTGGCCGTAGCGCTCGAGAATCTAGAACACACGGGCAGGGCAAGGGGTGTAGGGGCCTACAGGGGCTGGAAGGAGGTGTTCCGAGTTGAGGGACAAAAACCTCAAAGAAAACCTCGTGCCAAAGTAAATAAAGATGAGATAGTTGCGCAGGTATGCGCGGAGGTCAGCAAAGAGTACAACGCAAAGCTGGCTGAGATGGAATCAAGGTTGTTGAACCGGTTTTCATCTCTTGCGCAGCAATCCGAGCAACCACCTCCTATTTCGCCGGGAGTTCGACGAAGTAGCCAAGCATCCTGGACTTGGGCCTTAGATGATTTGGAAAATCTAAGGGTAATCACTACTGTTTTATAATCTAAAGGTAATTAATACCTGTTTGTAACCTTGTTAGACAATATCGCACCATTAAAAAGTAACAACTTTTTTATAATTACAGGACCCCAGAGTATGCGACCTCGTCCTGTGGCAGGGTAGTGTTCCTCTGACCGTTGCTACGGGCGTTGTACTTCCAGGAGCCCCAAGTGTACACCACACTCAGCTCAGGCCCGACCCTGCATGCGTGCAGGTTGACTTAGTCGTGGAGGGATGGGGGCGCGTACCTCTTCCTGCCCCTACCAGCGATATGTTTGTTCTTGATGATGCTCGAAATTCATTTGTCCAATGGCCCAGGAGTCAAATTATTTTGCATCAGGTAATCTCTAAATAATCCATTTCATTTGTTACATTCAAATCATTCTTTTTCAAATACTTGAAGAAGATATGTTAATTTTAATGCAGACACGGGGAGATGATGTCATCGGTGCACAGGAGATGATGTCACTGGTACGGACTGTTGTGGCTTGCGACGTCGGGGCTGACGCGCCAGGATCACCAGACCATCCTATGGTCACCGAAGAAGAATACAGCCGTTTGCCCGGTGATTTGCGCCTTCTCCACGACCGCTTAATGTCGGCACCCGAAGGCATGGAGGATATCATCATCCCTGTCCCACCTGGGATGTTTCTACACGAAGGCAGGGTTCTCATTCTGTCGTTCAAAGACTTCAAGGACATTCTCCACCACTCATCATCCGGTAGATGGCTCGATGTGTCGTTCATCACCATTTTCCTCATGTTAGTGACCCAAAATTATTTTCATTATTGTATACAACTCAAATATATATTCTAATGTAAAATGATGAGTTTTCAGGAAGCTAATCCGAAACTGTAATGAGATGGTACAAAGGAAGAACTTGTGCATATTTCTGGACCCCGAGAGAGTGAGTGCCACGTTCCTGAGATGTTATTCGGATATGGCTATCGAGTACATGTGTCCAGCGCTGCATCGTGCTATGGAGGAAGAGAAGAAATTCATTATCGTGCCATACCACCAGAGGTTAATTCTAACCTTAGCTTATGTATTGTTCATATAAGCAAACACTCATGTCACTATTATATGCTAAAGTTCTTTAATTTTTATCCTCCCACAGCAAACACTGGTGTTTGATTATCATTGTGCCTTACCTAAATACGAGCATAATCGTTGATTCTTGTAAGCCCAAAGGAAATATCCTAGCTAACAAGTGCAAATATATCTTCTCTTATGTCAATAAGTAAGCAATAATAATTTAATTGGTTTGAATTTTTTTTCAATTATATCAAATTATAAAATTGCTATAAATATTCACTCAATTTTGTATGGGCTTTTGCGAAATATGTTAAAGAGGGAGGATTGCATAACAAGCACCAGAAATCCAAGTTGAGTGGGAAGTGGTTGCTGGTGAGCACACTATAAATTTTTTATAATTTCATATATTGTCTAAAAAAATATTGTCATTCTAACATAGGCCGCTAAATGCAAATTTCAGGGCCTGCAACAGTTGGAGAGTTGGGAATGCGCTTATTACACGATGATTTTCATGTTTGACTTTGTCGAAAGAATACAATTACAATTCCCAAAAGCGGTATGTAATTCATATTAATTGTTCCTATATAATAGCAATTGATATTTGCAACTGTATTTCATCTACATTTTCTTGTTACTAACTAATACCAAATTGTAATTGTAGAATGTGCCAAAGGAACCGCATTACACCAAGGAGCAGATCGACGATATCAGGTGTGTGTGGGCAAGGTGGTTTCGAATGGAATTTTGTAATGCTCAATATGGATTTCCATAATTTCGTATAATTTAGTGTATATGAATATTGTATAATTTATTGCATATGGATTTCTGGCTAATCTGGAAAATTTGGATTTCTTGCTAATCTGAAAAATATGAATTTCTTGTTATATGAATTTTGAATAGTTCTGTAACAAAACTGGCTAGCAAAACTGGAGGCTAGCCCAAAAACAAAAAATACAAAAAAAAAATGTTCTTTCTACACGGACATTTAACTAAAGTCCGTGTAGAAAAAAGTAGAGTTAAATATCCGTGTAGAAAGAGGAGAGCTACACGGACATTTCTAAATGTCCGTGTAGAAAAAGTAAACCTACACAGTTTTTTAGTTAAATGTCCGTGTATAAAAAGAATCCTACACAGTTGTTTTGGGATATCCATGTAGTCTGGTTACCTGATAGCGATTAGTCCAGAAATCCAATTCAAGATGCAACGACTGTTCAGAATCAAACAACGTAGTCGGAATTCCAATCGAACAAGACTCCATATCATATCTTTTTTATTAAAACATTTCTTTTTATTTTCTCTAAATTTCCTTCGCATTTCCTCTTTCTCTCTGTTTTTTTTTCCTATTTCATTTGGTTTATGTTAATCAAAGAAGAGATTGAATCAATTTAAGGAATTCAGTGCATGGAGGTCGGTTTAGGAGTGGAGGTTATTCATGCATGAGGGCCACCTGTACACAAATGCCACATCATTTTTTTTCTTCTAAAGTTTTCATTTTTATAATTTAAACCTTGGAATTCACAAATATTATATACAAATCCAAAGTGTATATATATTTGAAAACTATCTATTACCGGAGTGTTACAAGAATCACAGCAGATTTATTTCCGAAAATATCACATCAGCAATCAGCATCATAATTATTCACAAGTCAAGAGTCAAAGTTGGCGGCCTGATGTGTTTTTGTTTTTTTCAGCAATTATTATCTGGGAGCGGAATAAATACACAAGATTCAATTTTCACCATTTCTCATAAAATAATTATTTCTCTTGATAATACCAAATTATCTTGCAAAGTCCTCTTACTTTATTTGGTTTTAAGAATATAAATTTATGCCTAGCAGGGATGGGTACCGTGCGTTTAGACTTTAGATACTTATAATTGTAGAGCATCCAAATCCAAGCGCATACAATCTTTGAGTCTTTTGGTAACTTTTCTCCGAATTATCAAACCCCTTCCATCTGTGTTAATTTTTTACACTTCATTCCCACCATTCCATTTGCAGAGAGAAAGAGAGAGGTCTTCCTTCATAACATAGAGAAAGCAGAGCTGCATCCCATACAACGAAGAGAAAGCAGAGAAAGCAGAGCTGCATCCCATACAAGGAAGAGAAAGCAGAGAAAGTAGAGCTGCAACGGCACAGATTGGTACGGGCTTTCCATACCATATGCCTCTACTTTTGTTCTTCCAATGAATTTCATGGTATATTTGAAAGAACCTTTTATCCATGGAAATTGTTATCTTTAAAAAGTGAATATGTCAAGAAATGAATTCTTCTAACATATTAATTACCATAACAAAACATATAAAACATCACTTTTTCTTTCATTAGGGGCAATTTCATGTATACCCCTTCAAAAACATTGAAATTACGTATTTGCCCCCTCGAAAGTTCATAAAATAATATTTACATTTCTAAATTTCAAAAACTTACAAATTTACCTGTTTTATTACTTTTTTTATTAATACTCATTTTAAAATTATAGAATTCTCATTTTACTTTTTATTGAAGAAGCTTTCCCAAATAGTTATCCAGTAAAGCTAGTTAGCCTTAGTAGCCAATACTACCAGTCTTATCCAGTAAAGGACGCTAAACAGTTATCTTTAACACCAAAAGGTCACTAAACCAGTATTATCGATCCAGTATTATCCATGCAACGCGACTAACAGTACGTGAAGCAACTAACTGGGTTATTAGTTATTACAATTCCAACCACCTTAAAATAAACCCCATAATTACAAAGGAGCCTTCCAAATTTTGGCATATGTGACATGTAATGGCATAATTACATGCCCTAATTCCTAGTAAATTTATTGGGTTCCAGAGTAATGAAACTACGATGTTAGTCGAAATTTCCTCATACCTGATCTCTTGATTTTAATTTGAACAAATTTGGGATGGGAAGAAAATCGAATAATCATAACCAATTTGCTCAATACTAAACAAAAACATAACATTGGAACTGGACATCACCATTCTTTAATCACATCAATGCCAGCCCTGACCAAAACTTCCAATCCAATTAAACCTGACGTAGACTTTAATGAGTTATACCACAACCTATCCAAGGAAGCTAGAGAAAACCACTAATGTATCAGTTCAGTTTCTTTTGTACACTACAACGTATACTGACATGAAAAAGACCAACACAAACATAACTGGTATAAGTCTCAAGGAAATTTTAACGACCTGAAATTACTGTAATCACGATCCATTATTTATTAGAGGCTACGATGCCAGTTTGCAATTCAAAATCATATAGATAATGTTAAATGTAAATGACTGCACAATTCTACATTTCCTTTTCCCTCAAAACTACTTATCAAGTAGCTTACTTCTTAGAGACGTTGTTATTCTCGTCCTATTTTTGTTACAAGTAAAAGAGAAAAACTTAATAATTTGCAACTTCTTTTTATAGCAAATTCACTCAGCTCATATTTTGACCATAAAATTAAACTTTGGGTATATATCCTTTTTCATTCTACTATTGCCTTTGCAAGTAATTAACTGTCTTTTTTGCAAAAGAAATTAAGCAGTCAATTTGGTGTAAATTGGAGTTAGTTGGCAGTTTGCAACTTGGAAAACACAAATTCAAATATCATAGCTTCATATGGCTGCAAAAGGGCTTTGGCATGCAAATTTCCCAGAAGAAGGGGATAATGTCCTCGATACACTGAGTGCACCAGAAGCCATTTTCGAATGTTACCAGACAATACCACCAACTTTTTCGAGTGACAACCTAAACCAGAATGCCACACCTAATCCTTTGGTAAGCAATGGTACAGATAGCCAAGAGGTTTGTGATCTCACGTCCAATGCCGTAATCAACTACATAGGCCAAATTTTGTTAGAAGAAGATATAGATGATGACAATAGCATTTGTCAAGAAGAGGAAGCTATTCGAGAAATAGAGAAATCCTTCTATGATACCCTTGGAAAAGAGTACCCTCTTGCACCTACCTTGGTCCAATTCCATCCACCTCAAAACGGTAATGCTACAAGCAGTGGTTCCAGTAATGCTATAAAAAATGTTTCGGAGAATGAGGTGCAACCATACAGCAACTTGGAGAACCTACCGGTCACACTAGTGCAAAAGGGCGCTGAAGAAGCAATGAAGTTTCTTCCATCCATTGAAAAGTTGTTTGTTGGTTTAGAGCCAAATAGATCCGAGTTTCATGAGAAACCCAAGGAAAATGATATCAATGAGAACATAGCAATATGTTACGAGACCTGTACTAAAAAGTGTGCAAGTAATGATAGAGAACCAGATCTATCAGAGGGGCAAGCTCGCAAGCAACGAGCAATTTCCTCAGATGATCTGGCAAGAAATGAGAACTTGGATCAGTTCCTTCTTTACCGTGGTAGCAAGTATGTGAAAGAGGTTATCTCAGTACGTGAAAGTATGAAACAAGGTATCAATAATGAGTCACCGGACCATCAGGTGGACACATGGAGTAAGAAGGCATTAGAAAAGAAGGGAACCGGAGATGACTTAGCGAATCTTCATTCTCTCCTAATTAGTTGTTCTGAAGCAGTTTCTGCTAGCAACTACCACAGGGCCTATGAACTAATCAAGCAAATAAGGGAACACTCATCCCCTGTGGGACATGGCGACCAACGTTTGGCATATTATTTGGTGGATGCACTCGAGGCACGCTTGGTTGGTACGGGAAGTGACATCTACCATAAACTACAGTCGAGGAAAGGAACTGTAACTGACTTTTTGAAAGCTTTTCGTGTTTATCATGCAATTTGCCCATTTCTGAAGGTACTATATTACTTCTCTGTCCAAACAATCCTAAACATCGCAAAAAATGCCACAAAGGTTCATATAATTGACTTTGGAATCCGCATGGGATTCATGTGGCCATCTTTCTTTGAACGTCTCGCAAGCTTAGGAAAAACACCGCCTAAAATCCGTATAACTGGTATAGAATTTCCACAAAAGGGTTTCCGTCCAAACAAACTAGTTGAAGAGACAGGAAGGCGGTTGTCAGAATATGCTCAGAGATATAATATCCCTCTCAAGTATCAAGGTATAGCATCCAAATGGGAAAACATTATAATAGAAGATCTTAAGATTGAAGAAGATGAGATTTTAGTAGTAAATTGCTTGCTTCGACTTGGAAAACTTGCCGATGAGACAATTGCCTTGAGCTGCCCTCGTGATAAAGTTCTAAGAATAATAAGGGAGATCAAACCACGTGTCTTTATTCATGGAATTCTGAGTGGCTCATATAGTACACCGTTCTATACAATTCGATTTAAGGAAGTTTTATCCAAGTTCTCTTATTTTTTTGATATTTTTGAGTCAACTATGCCTCGAGAGAGTGAGGCGAGGCTCCATATAGAAAGGACCATTCTAAGTCCAATAGCAATTAATGCAATAGCTTGTGAGGGTTCAGAGAGAGTGGAAAGACCTGAGACTTATAGGCAGTGGCAAGCAAGGATTCTTCGGGCCGGTTTTGTGCAATTACCTGTGGATTCACTGATCAGGGAAAAGATAATGAGAACAGTGAAATCAGGACTTTACCACAAGGAGTTTCTTGTTGAGGAAGATAACAAATGGCTTCTTTTGGGATGGAAAGGAACAATCTTATTTGGGTTGTCCACATGGGAACCGAATGAGACTAAATAGTAAGAGCAGGCATGATAAACCTAGCTATATTTTGTGAATGTTTTCTATGTATCATTTTAGCCATTTGTTTTTCTTTTTCATTAACAACTTTGAGAATGGTGCTTGTATAAGTCTACATGAATTAATTGTTACAAAGTTTTTGTGTTGGTTAACTTTTTATTAATTTTTTATTTTATTTAGTATTTTTTATATTGTCGCATGGGCATTACATCAAACAGCTTATATATATAAACGAATTTTTAGATTAAAAGAAATGCATGCAACGCAAAATTTTTGTTTACCTAACCGAGGTTTCACTGAGCCTCTTGCCATCATTACTCAAGAAAAAATTGGATACGACCATTGCTGCGATTGATTTTGTCAGAATCGAAGAGGGTACAAAAGACACGGAAAGTTGACTAACAACATATGGGTCAACGAAATTTTTTTTACAACTGACTTTTTTACCGAATATTTTTCACTTGCCAACATCAAATTTCAGAATTTTGATCGTAACATCAATTTCTGAAAAAACCACAACAACAAAGTAGGCACTTTTCGCGAGGGAACTTCGTCGCTAAAAGTACCGTCGCAAAAAAAAAGCACGTTTATGACGGTACTCCGTCGCAAAAAGTCACTTTTTATCCTCGCGAAAAGTGCCTGTCTTTTGTAGTGAACCTAAACTTACTATTCACACACTCTAAAGTTCGTTGCACAAAGATAAGGAGCTCATTGCAACCTTAGAGCATGTTCGGCCATCTAAAATGAACGGGAATGAATATTTTTGAATGGCCGAAACACTGTGCGCGTGGGAAAAAAAAATTCACTCAGAGTGAATTTTTTTTTCCCACGCACGCGCACAGTGTTTCACCGAACAGGCCCTTAATGTGTAGAGCTAAGGAGCTCCATGCATCCTTACTGCGCAGAGGCATTGCGCAACTTTAGGGTGCGTAGACTTTTTTTTTTATTGAAAATGGTTCATAATAGGATAGAGTCGGTACACGGTATAAAATATTAGCGTCACATTCAGAAGCATATTCAAGTTAACTGAACGGAGTCAATTGATTCTTATTTATTTTTTATTTTTTTAATTATACTTGATTTTCTTTATAGTTTAGAATAAAATTCTACGAGTACTGTAAAATTAACCCTCATATGTCGTATGCAAGTTTGATATGATTGACCCCCATTCACCTAAAACTGACATATTAATTTTTGTACTGCAATACGCTAACTAAAATTTGGTTCCGCCCCTGGTCACATTTATATCCTGCAATGAAACATTGATACACCACTGTCGGGATTAATCAGTGTATCAACACATCATCGATGTTTTTGCAATAAACATCGATGTATTGTTAGAAAATTCCGATTTAAGCGTATGACTTTAATTATATGGCATAGCCCGCAAAAGCCAACAGAATCAAAATTGCAAAAAAAAAAAACGTCGTTTAGTGTCTCAAAACATCAGTTGAAGTTTATGATCCTCAGCAGTTATGTATTTTTTTATTTCAATCAAAAACAGTCCGTTAATTATTCATCAGCAAATTTAATTTGACAATAACTAGCATTCTAAAATTAAGTGCTAATATTTAAAGTTTTTTTTTTCTAATTTATTTTTGTCCTTCTATATCATGCCTGCGAATTAACCATTTTCCCAAAAAAAAGGCCTCCCATTTTCCAAAAAAAAAAAAACTCCACGTAGCTTAGGCTACGTGTATGGTAACATTGAGGTTTTTCATAAATCAATAGGAAGGTTGAAATTCGAAAATTTGAAAGTGATAGATACAAAATTTCGGCTTTCTTAATTCATATCGTAATCAATAAAAATATGAATAAAATTAAAAGTGTACGGATAATTGGATATAAATTATTCCTTATAGATAACTAAGGTAATTAAATATAAAAATATATAGAATAATTTTTTATTCATACATACAATGTGACATGCTAGCCAGCACTTAGCATTCAATGTTTTTAGGTGACAATATATTGACCAATGATCTATTGTGAGTTTTTTTTACGGTCATTGCTTATTATAGGGGGAATTTCACGTATACCCCTCAAAAACTTGAAAATTACGTATTTCCCCCTCTAAACTTTGAAATTACATATTTTTCTCTCTAAACTTCAAATACTCATAAATTTACCCATTTTATTGTCTTTTATATTAAAACTCATTCTAAATTTATAAAATACCCATTTTACCCTTTATTAAAAACATATAAAACCCATCAGACTCAAATTTGAATCTGAACGGTTCATCTACCGTCCGAATTGCTTTTAGATCTGTGCACACAAGATCGGCACAAATCTTGATGCGAACACACACATATTGAAGTGACATGCACAGATCTTAATGCGATGAGTGCGGATCGGAATTGCTTTAAGATCCGTGCGTGCTAGATCAGCACGAATATTGAAGCGATGCGCACAGATCTTAATGCGATGCGTGCAGATCGGACGGTAGAGGAACCCTTCATATTCAAATTTGAGTCTGATGGGCTTTTATATACTTTTAATAAAGGGTAAAATGGGTATTTTAAAATTTTAGAATGAGTTTTAATATAAAAGACAATAAAATGGGTAAATTTATGAGTTTTTGAAGTTTAGAGGGGAAATACGTAATTTCAAAGTTTAGAGGGGGGAATACGTAATTTTGAAGTTTTTGAGGGGTATACGTGAAATTCCCCAATTATTATATGGCAACTTGCATATTGTAAGGTACGTTTGGATGCAACACTGAGAATAGCAAGAATAGCGCTAACTTGGGGTTAGCGCTATTCTATCGTTTGGATGGGTGAGCAAGAACAGCGCTAACCCCAGTAATAGCTCTATTCTTAGGGTGATCCAAATGTAGAATAGTAGAGAAGAATAGTCACTAACCCAAGAACAGTGCTAACCCCATGCTATTCTTGTTTACAATCTCTTTATTGGGTTTAGGAATTAGAAACATAGTCAAGATTTTTATTAGAAGTAAACAAATTTATTTATATGACTAGTGAGTTACAAACTATCATTAATTAACCAATTCAGATTGTAGTTAATTTGTTCATAGGTGGACAATTTTTTTTTCAGAAGTAGGCAACAACCCGATTAATTTTTTTTTGGCATAGCCCGATTAAATTTTTTTTTTCCAATTTTTTCTATTTTTTTCTAAATTTCAAACATGCGACATTCCATACAGAGAGCATTGTCTTTGTTACTAGAGCAAAGGCTCGTTCTTAGCTCAGCTCATTTCTTTATTTGTTACAAGAAAAAGATGAAATTTTCTTTTTGACTGCTTTACTACCCTCTTTGTGTTTATCGTGAGAGCATGAAATTTGTTGCGAATAAAAGTGAAAAGAATCGCAACTTACAATATATTTTAGGCTCACAATGTGATAAGTTGCCAAAAAAATTTAATCTATATCTAACTCACAATATACGAACAAATTATTAACTAGTTGGACTCAATTTGGCTCGTGATTGGTTCAACTAAAGTTAAACTCAACTCAACTTGTTTTAATATGAGCTGAGTTTGAACTTTATCTAACTCAGTTAGGGCTGCTAACGAGCCGAGTTAGCTCGAGTTTGGGGTAGCTTGAATTCAACTCGGGAAAATAGCCAGCGGAGTTGACTCGAGTTGAGAATCTGAATCGAGCTGGCTCACTGACTCGAACTCAACTCGCCATTAACTCGAGTTAACTCGTGATCAATGATTTTAATTACCTACTAGCAGTCTAGCACTTTGAATTTTAAGATGTTGAATTGTTGTTATGTAATAAACTATTCTCAAGAAGGTTTATTTGTTCAAAAAGCAGCAGCTCTAGCAGAAATTCTTGTAAATATTCACGTATGTCATAGTTATTTTTGCTTACTGGTAAGAAAGGGCATCCCTTGAAACACTGTTTATTTGTTCAAAAAGTCAAGATATGGAATGTAGATACTGAACTCAATCGAGTCCGAGTTGAAATGAGTGAGTTGTGTCCAACTCGAACTCAACTCATGAGTTAAACGAGTTACTCAACTCGAGTCAGAGTAACTCGAGTTTTTAATAAACGAGTTGTTAGCGAGTTCGTTACCGAGTTGAGTTCGAGCGGCTCACGAGCCACGAGCTTTTTGTACAGTCCTAAACTCAGTTCAGTTTAATTCGGGCTAATTTACATGATATTATCGGATCCGATTCAAACCTTCAACAAACCGTATCCTGTTTTCAAGTTGCGTTTGATTACACGCTAGTTAATAATTCAGCAATGCCTATAATTAGTGCTAATTACAGCCTCCACATCTCCCATCCATTCAACTGCCACGCTCACATATCATGGTTCACACAGGTTACCGCCTCAAACATCCAACTTCCACACCTTCAACCTCTTTGTATTATTTTTTGTGTTATCTTTTGTGTAGCGAGTAATTAATTATAGAGTAAGGTTTTGTCTATCTCATAGTGACAAATGAATTATTTGGGTTTAGTTCGGCGAGGTCAAAAGTTCGTGATTCGGGTATAATTCGGGAATGATTCGGTACCACAAGGAAGCAAAAATAAACCAAAAAACCAAATTTAAAAAAAAAGAATCACATTTTTTTTTAAAAAAAAACTCACATTTTATTCACGAATAGTTCGTGATTCGCGTTTAATTTGTGTTTTATTTGCGGTTAAGACATATAATATTTTTTTTCGCATTTTATTTGGTGTTCAGTTCGGAAACATCAAAAAACATTTTATTCGTGAATTATTCACGAATAAAACGCGTACCTTGTTACTATGACTCTATCTGAAACTTACAGATCATTACACGATTAGAACAGAATGAGTTGACTCAGAAAATCAGAACCTTAGCAGGCTATTACTTCTGGGAAATCTACTCCTCTGGAATCATATTTTGTAGAATTTTTATATTAAACCGACGTATTCTAAATTAATTCTTTCCGATAAATATTTTTCAAAATAAAGTTGGCTTTACGTCACATTATCAAAACTAAAAACATATTCTGTAACAAATATCATAAAAATAGTGAGCATCAAATAATAACTAAAGACACTAATATCTTGACTGATATAATTTTTTTCATCACATTATAAATATGCCTTCTGATAATCCACACAAGTTTATATAATGGAGTTATATTACACTAAAAAAAAAAAAATACAACTACATAGTGTCAAACAAATATTATTTTTTTATTGAACTTTCTCAAAATAATAGTTGAGAAAGAACAAAATAATTTACCAATTTGTCAAACCCAAAATCAATATTTCAGTTAATAAATGTATAGTTGAAATATTTTTTAGAAGAATATCATAAAACTTGCTTTTACAAATAGAACAAGTGGAAAAAAATAATAAATTTTAATTATTTTCAGTGAAATACTTGTTAAATCATTGATATCACAAGCCCTAGTGAATTGTGATTTCTTAGAATATCAACACAAGTGTACCGAATTGTAGAAAACAATTATTCTAGAGGAGCCAGACCCGACCCGTGGAAGTCGGCCCCATCTAATAGGACATCATCACCCAATAAGCACACGCTTTATTAGGAGTCCAGATCCCCTAAAGTAATTCAAATATTGGGTTTATATATAAACCGTCCGATTAGAATCCATTACTCGTTAATATTCGCTCCAGAGCAGATCGGACGGTATATAAAAAATCATAATTTGAGTTACTTTAGGGATCGGAATTCCTTCATTAGTACATATAGCTAATGATCTTTGTTTATACCTTTTCTTTCACTTCTCTCTTGTTTCATTAACCCATCTCTATCTGTTTTAACAAACTATCAAACTGCCCATATTGCCCTTACGAAATGGCAACAGCGAGAGCTCTACTTCGACGGAGCTCCGCCGCCAGCGCCGCTGCGCGGAGCATCATGTCCCCGGTGCCCGCCGCAAGGCTGGTCCAGACTCAGACACACTCCTCTCAGGCTGACGCGAAATCCAAGCGGATCAAGACCTTCTCGATCTATAGGTGGAATCCCGATTCCCCAACCAAACCCGAGCTCAAGAACTACGAGGTATGGTTTCTCTCTCATTTTCGGTCCTTCTTCTTTCGTTGAGCTGATTTAAGAGAAGATCGAAGAGAGAGAGGAAATGATTTAGATTTCTAAAGCTGTTTTTGCTGATGGCTTAGACTTGATTCGAGAAGATAATAATTTCTAGCTTGTTTGTTAGAAACTACGATCCAGTTGTGATGTGTTGTCAATCTACCTTTTAGAACTCCAATTTCGCATCAGTGTCGTTTAGGTTTTCTCGAGACATTGAAATCCTCCTTGATTAATGGAGGTTCTTCATTAACGATCTATGTTTTGTTGATTTCCATCTATGTTTTCTTCAATAAATGGAGGTTCTTCATATAAATCGAGACATCAATTTATATGAAAATATGTTTATAAGCTGCCTTCAAAAGTGTCAAATACTTACTGTTGAGAACATCAATTGATTAATATTTTCTAAGGAAAACAAAAATAATGACAAATTAAATGCTTTTTCTATGGTAGATTGACCTCGCAGAATGTGGGCCTATGGTGTTGGATGCACTAATCAAGATAAAGAATGAGAAGGATCCATCACTGACCTTTCGCCGATCGTGTCGCGAGGGGATATGCGGTTCATGTGCCATGAACATCGACGGTGATAACGGCCTCGCATGCCTCACCAAAATCCAGGTACTTGCAATTATAGCCGGTTTCAGCTGATAATCATTTTTGTTCTCTTTTTTCATTTCAATTGAAGCCAATGGCAACCATAAAATTGGTGTTATTGCACCCAACCCTAGTAAAGTTTGGATCAAATACAAATAAATACAAGTCAATCCAAGGAATTTAGAACTACTAAATTAAATCTCAACCACCAAATGGCCAATCGTACCAGTACCGAAATGAAAAAACAATGAATTAAAATTAGTTAGGGTTATATAAAAATTTGATTGACTCTTTTAGTAATTGCTATCTTAGTGTGTGATTCGTTAGTTTTTGATTTAAAATTTCAAAATAATTATGAAAAAATCAACTAATCCTTAATAAAAACTTATAAAACTTATTTTATAAAAAAAATAAAAAATAAAATCTAAAAACCAATCTATTGCTTCTTATCATCAAGATCCCAAGAAAATGTCACTATATGATTTCAATATGAGTAAAAATTTATGGTACCTGTATAGGATATGCTCAATGTGTGCGAATATAACTGGTTCATGCCAATGATTAAATACTACCAGCCTGGTTAGCGATAGCAGCTTGAAATTTTCACACTAATATGCTTGCCATTTCTTTAAACACAGGATGCGGGGTCCGCATCGACAATAACTCCACTGCCTCACATGTTTGTGGTAAAAGATCTGGTTGTGGACATGACGAACTTCTACAACCAGTACAAGAGCGTGGAACCGTGGTTGAAGCGCAAGGACCCACCTACTGAAGCCGGGAAGGAGAATTTGCAGAGCAAGGAAGACCGTGCGAAACTGGACGGCATGTATGAGTGCATCCTCTGCGCTTGCTGTAGCACCTCCTGCCCCAGCTACTGGTGGAACCCTGAATCGTATCTTGGCCCCGCTGCGCTCCTCCATGCTAACAGGTTTACTGACCTTCCTCTATATTTTCATCTATTTTTTTGCTTTTTTCTTGAGTTGGATTTCGGGTCTGTTTCCTGTCTGGAGTTTGCTGTTTAGTCCCTTCAAGGGTAGGGTTGTCAACGGGTACAATACTGGTCGAGTGGAAGCATTTTCATATCCTTACTGTTATGTTAACGAAAAAAGCTTTACCTTTACACGTATCCAATAACCTAACGAAATAAGAACCTTATCCATACCTATCTTATTGAATACGATACGGGTTGGGTAAACGGATAAAAGGTGCCATTGACACCCCTATTAATATGGGTTTGTTCGTTTTGGAGTAGACAGTTGGGTTATATTGTGGTTCGGTTTTGCCATTTCAGGTTGTTTATTGTCCAGACAATTATTTCTGAGTGTTTTACTAGCTGCTCTTTGCTATTGGGTCGTTTGTAGATTTGAAATTATGGTCGCTTTTGGATTGGTATTGGGTTTTGATCATTTGGTTTCAGGTTAGTTTTTGGTGGGAGTTGGAAGCCTCCATTGCCAGTATATCTAGTGTTCGGTGATATTGAGGATTTTAAAAGGACCCGTGGGGAGTAGACAGGGGAAATTGAGAGGAAATGCAAATCGCAACCATCAAATATCTGTTTTAGGTCGGGTTAGGGTTAGCATGTTGCAATCTGAGATGAACAGGTTTTGATAATGTTACACAAGTTATATTAAGATGAAAACTACAGGTCTAGTAAAGTATCAAAAAACAATAACCAAAAAGAAATAAGAAATAAAAATGTTTAATAAATACATAGTGTACCCTGACCTGACTAAGAACGTGGCGAGCTTATTATTATCATCATTATTATTATTATTATTGAAAAAGGAGTTTCAGGATAGCTTCCTGAATCTTTTCAGTATTTTTTTAAAGAACTTCATTACCAGACTAACCACCCAAACAAATTAAAAGAAGACGGAAAAAAAATCTTTAACTATACCTCCTGAGTCAACTTTTGGTGAACTCTGGACTCGTATTCTTATTTAGTGTTCCGCTTCCTAAACAGTTCTGACAATGTCAGTTTTTACAGTGACACCCCTCCAATTATTTCAAATCACCAACAATTAAGAACCAGAGGTTATGTATGAAATCTAACATTATCACTCAGTTTCTATTTTTTCTGTATGGGATTGGTCTTTGCTCTTGTTTTCTTCTTAGTTTTGCTCTCAAATAATTTATGCTACTCTTTTCACCTTTGTTCCACAGGTGGATTCAAGATAGTCGTGATCAGTACACAAAGGAGCGGCTGGAGTCGATAAATGACGAGTACAAGTTGTATCGGTGCCACACCATAAAGAACTGTGTGCATGCGTGCCCCAAGGGACTCAACCCGGCGAAACAGATCGACACGATCAAGAAGCTTCAGATTTCAGCTAATTAAGCACCCTTTACTTTCTTTTATGAGGCGTCAAATTTGGGTTTATATTTATTTTTATGGGAGGTGTATTTGGACTATTGTATGTCATCTACTCATCTCTCTTCATTTTGTCTCTGCTGTGATAATTGATAAATAAAATGACAAAAACTTTTGCTTCTGTGAAGAAATTAAATGCTGTTGATATTTATTCCTAAATTGATGTTTCATGGATTTGTTTGTAAGCTATTTGAGCACTGTAATTAGGGGTGCAAACGGATCCGATACGGATCGGATAGTGGTATAACCATATCCGTATCCGCTATTATTTTTCGGATACGGATCGGATATTAGACGGATACAGATCGGATATCGGATATCGGATATCCGTAGATATATACATAAATATTTTCATAATATATATTAAATTATATGGTATATATCTACTATTCAGATGCGGATAATTAAAATTTAAAACTATATCCATATCTGTATCCGCAAGATATACAATTTTCGGATATCCGTATTTAATTTTCGGATACGGATCCGGATACGATCAGATATTATCCGATCCGTTTGCACCCCTAACTGTAATAGACTTAACCAAACACCCAGCAAAGAGAATATTAATACTATCTGTTGATGTTTCAAATGACAATGATCTCAAACCTTATGCATGCCTCGACTAGTCGACATCCTTGTTCGAGGTGATCTCAAGTTCGCATTGTATGTGGGCCACTCGTGGGTCATATGTGGGGCCATGTGGAAGCCCAATGGAGAGCATGCTCCTCATAAACTTGGGCTATAGTCCTTAGGTGGGCCATAGTCCATATGAAATTATGGGCCATGGGAGGTAGGCACTGCACTAAGAGCATTTACATCCCTGGTACTATTAGAGTTTCTAATCTGATGTGGCAGTTTCTAATTCAGTTTTTCAGATGTGGGAGAGTTTCTTATTTAAAAACTATGCAATAAAGTTTCTTATCAAGAAACTGTTTATAAACTCCATGTTGATCAAATTATTGGCTCAATTATTTCTGTTTTTTAATTTGTTGCTGACGTGGCTAAATAGAAACTCTAAAATTAATTTCAGGAATGTGAGAGTTAGAAATTTTAAAGATTTTAATTTCTAAAAAGAGGTTAACAGTTATTTAGAAACTCATTTGAGTTGTTAGGATGTAGATGCTTTAATAAGTATAATCTTGCAATATTTGATTCCCGCGTATCGTCTCAAATATCTAACTTTTGTGAAACCAACGTGTACGGTGCCTATTCAGGCATAGCCCAGGGGCCCAGTGTTATTTGTGCTTTGAGATTTGTGCATAACGTATTTGGACGGTTGAGATTTTCTAGTAAATACACTCAAAGTTTCAGACATCTCAGAGGATGTGAATTCCATCTTTTGTGGAGGAAGACGAGTAGCAGAGTGAATTTAGACCCTCCGGTACCGTAATAGGGAATCTTTACCGTTTTTTTTAACTTGGCATGAATCTCAAAGCCCAATAATACTGCCCCTGTGCTAGCCCGAATCTCAAAACGGCTGGGAGGTAATCTCAAACCGTAAAGTGAAGGGAATCTTTTATAATATTTGAGAGGATACTTGTCCTAGCGGAGTAGGTATATGCAGGAGTCCGAACTCTCTACAATAATTCAAAATTTGAAATTGGATTCGGACGTCACATCAGAATTCGGATCAATTTGGCTAAAGTTAAAATTTATTGGATCCTTTTAATATTCTTATGAGAGTGAGTCTATGGTACTATGCATATCATGATTTGGTCTGTAATACGGGTCAATATTTTCGTTTTCAAAATTCTAACGGTCGATCCGAATCATTCAAAATGATTTTCATATGAATATGTACTTGCAGACTGAAATTAATATTTTTTAGAATTTTTTTGCCTTTTTTTAAGATAGATAAAAAATCATTGTTTTTTAATAGTTCAGAATTTTCAGATCAAGTGATTTTCTACCTATCATAAAAAATATAAAATTCAGTCTGCAAGTACATATTCATATGGGGATCATATTGAATGGTTCAGATCGACCGTTAGTATTTTGAAAACGGAAATATTGATCCATATTACGGACCAACCCGCGATCAAACGGTCCGGATATGAATTCAAAATCTGAGTTACTTTACGGAATCAAATTTCGAACATGTAGTGCACTTTTAAGTTCAGAGTTAACAAAAAAAAAAAAACCGAACTTCAAGTACAGTTTCAACCAAAAAATAAAAAAACAAAGTTTAATTTTGGTATGAGAAAGAAGAAACCAAAAATGAAAATCGGTATTTCCTTTTCGACTTGTATGAGTATTTCAAACCGAAATTGAAGCTCGGTAAAGATGATTTTTCTAAAAAAATTTACAATTAAGTTGGTTTCGAATTTGTTGTTTTTTTTTTGGTGATGGTTTTTAAAAAAAATTCAAAAAGGTTGACCTAATACATATCTGCCACGTGGGCAATAGGAGCCAGAAGAGACGATTCAGTAAAGTAAATAAATGGTACTTGAAATCGAACGGTTAATTGTAGTAAGTAGAGTGGGGAAAATGGCACGGTGGAGCTGGTTCCGTCACGGTACACGTGTCGGTTACGTGCCGTGGCTCGCGTGTTTTGTGTCATGACCATTTGCGTGTCGTGATCAATTGTTGGTAAAGAAGACACGGCACGGCACGGAACATAGAACGGCATGGCACCGGATACCCGAGTCACGGAACGGTAGACAGGGAAAACACGCCAGTCACGACGCAATACACTAACATACCTTCCTACAAGGTATAATTTTTTTTAATTAAAATATTTACATTTAAATTTCAATTAAAACATTTGAATTTTAAAGAATCGTTTTATATATATATTTTTTAAACGTTAAATGCGATCAAACGTGACTAACGCACGTTTGGTCACGGCATGACTATTCACGTGCCGTGACCACCCCTCGTAATTTTTGTCACGGTACGGCACGGCACATGAAAAATTTACTTGATCACGGCACGGCACAGCACGTGACCAAAGTCACGGCATGTTAGTTACGGTATGTCACAGCACGGCACGGCACGTTTTTCTCACTGTAGTAGTAAGTGCACAATCAAAAGTTGTTTTGAAGCAATAGCAGAGCGGGGGTAGAGATTTTAACAGAGAAGTTTTGGCATTATACAGCGCATAAAACAAATGCAGAGCTTCTTTGGTTCTATAGTCCATGTGCTGTATGAAGCGAAATCTCCTCTGTTAAAATCGAACGGTTAAGATTATAACAAGTGGGCAATCAAAAGGTGTTTTGAAGCAAAAGCAGAGCGGGGGTAAAGATTTTAACAGAGTAGTTTTATCTTCATACAGCGCATTAAACATATACAGGTCTGCTTTGGTTCTATAGTCCTTAACTCCTTATGCTGCATGAAGCGAAAAACTACTCTGTTAATATCTTTACCCCCGCTCTGCAATGAATTCGTATCACCTATGGTAACATAATATTTCTGTTTGGATCAGTACCGTCCAATCAGAATCCGCACGACTATTAAAGCGGCGCCTGTGTTCCACCTCGGACCTGATTGGCCCGGATTTCGATCGGACGGCCGTGATCCAAACAGAAATATTCTGTTACCTCAGAGGATATGGATTGGCACTGCTATTGCTTCAAAAGAAAAAAAAGCCTCTCCGAGTCTCTCCAAACATGGCAGAGCTCCTCCAGTTAAGGCGGCGCATGCTTTCTTTCTCTTATCACCACTCAATCGCCATCAGGCACTGCTTCTCTACTACTTCTTCTCCCCAGGAAGAGAATCCGTGCTCCAATGAACGGTCTCGATGGCTCCAGTTGCCTCCCTTTGCACCTCAAGTCGACACAAAAGCACTTGCGAGGAAGATTTCAGGGGAACGCATTGTTCCAGGGAAGAGTGACGAGGTAGCGACTACGACAACTGCTATCAAGTGGATTCGGCGATGCTGTCCCGACTTACCTTTATCCCTGCTTCAGAAACTATTCCGATTGAGACAGGTAATGCAATTACTGTAACAGTATATTGTTGTCTGATCAAATCAGTACTGTTTTGATGCATGAACAATAAAAACTAAGAAGACATTTTATTATGAGTGAGGTTACAGTACTATGCATAGCGCATATTGGTCTGTACTATGAATCAATATGATCTAAAATATACTTGTAGATTAAATTTTACACTTTTTAGAATTCTTTTTCTGTTTTTTAAGATAGGCAAAAATCACTTGATCTAAAGATTCTAGACCATTCAAAAGTAGTTTTTTTTTACCTATCTAAAAAACTAGTAAAAAATTATAAAAAATGTGAATTTAGTTTGCAAGTACATTTTCATATGAAATCACGTTGAATGGTCAGATCGACTATTTGAACTTTAAAAACAAAAAAATTGATTCGTAGTACGAACCAATGTGCGTTATGCATGATATTATAGCCTCACTCTTTTATCATTGATAATTTGATATTACAATGTGATTTTTGTTGACAGGTTAAGAAAAACCTGATACACACAAACGCAACCAGCGAACAACAAGCACGTTTGAAAAGGGTAATTAATTACTCTAAAATCATATATGTACATAGATGAGTTTTTGTGTTTTTTATGCTAGAAATTAAGCTAGTAATGTAATGAAGCTCAATGAGCGTTTTGTCGTACCATACTGATACTGGTAATGTTAAGTTTATGATAAGTTTAGTTGGGGGAGTGTAGTGGAGTTTATGATACCATACCGGTATGGATTTGTGGTACCATACTGGTACAATTTTGCTGGTGATTGTGACATCTTTTATAGGAATTTTAAATATTTAGGAGATAGGTTTAAGATAGTTAGAGCCAGTGATGTTGGGTTTAGTTCAACCACCTTGTATTTAAATTTTCAGTAATGAAAAGCCTTTCTTAAAAAAAAAAAAAAAAATAACTTACAGGAGTGCTGTTTTTGTACTAGTTTTGTGCTCCTTATAGTAATTTTTTTTATTAATTTTGGGAAGGTTTCGGCAAAGGATGTCCTTTCACCTGGAGAGATACTATGCTTACCAGCAAATGTTCGACAATCGGTTCCTACAGTGAAGAAGCCTCCTCGTGTCTGTAAAGACACAGATGAGATGGATTTTGTTCGTAGCCTGGAATTATATAAGGTATTCTCGCAAATTTGCTTGGTAGATGCATTAAATTGAATCGAACATTTGGCAAAATGGTATAATAATGGTTGATCCTAAAGAAAGCTTTTGAGTTACTTTTTAAATTAAAATTAGAAATAGGTGGTTCAAGAAGAATTGGCGAATAGAAGAAGTAATAAAGATAATATACTTGACATCTCTATTGTTTTCAGTAGATATTGTATCAGGGTACATAATGTTAAACATAATGTGTTGCAATTCATGCAAGTATTGGTTGATGCAGGGTAAAACAATCAATGAGCTTCAGAGCATCATTTCATAGCCGTTGGATTAAAAATTATTATATATTAGATGCCAAACAGTACATCTGTCAGGGAATTATTACGACTGCAGGAAATAATCCCAGATGAGTTAATTAGTGATAATATAAACACTCGACTTACATAATAAGTTGGCATTTTTCCTCAAAAAAATTAAGTGATTCGGTGGCTCTTTTATTCTGATTTCTGAGACTATGCAATAATGTGTAGACTTACTAGTTATATGTTGTGATTTTTTACAAGGAAAAGCCTTTGATGCTCCCAGCTCATAACCCATTTATATCAATTATGTACTGTATGGCTTAGCATAATCCACTCATATCAGTTTACTGTAGATTTAAAATGAATTGTCAAGTAATCATTGCCACTTAATGTAAAACAAGCCAATATCTATTACTTAAATGCATGTCCTTTTCTTTCATCCACCAGTTTATCTAATTTGAAGATAAAACAACAGAAGGAAAATTTTGTTATAGATGTAATATAAAGAGGGACTTACGAGGCTTCTCTGTTACTTGGAAAATTTTGTTTTTTTATGCAGTATATGGCTACACTGATACTATAGTATAGTTTTATGCTTAAGTCCCTGATATTATGTGCTTTCAATTCTGTTGTGTATTAAATTCTTTATTCTTTCTGAAACATTTTCAGGATGATGCAATTATTGTTGTGAACAAACCACCCGGTATGGCTGTACAAGTAGGTGCTTTAGATTTCCTTATTTTTTTTAAGAGTGAAGCTATGGTACTATGCATAGTGTAGACTGGTCTGTACCATGGATCAATACTTTGTTTTTAAAGTCCAAAAATTCGATCTGAACCATTCAACCTGATCTCCATATGAAAATGTACTTGTAGATCAAATTTTACATATTTACAATTTGTTTGCTATTTTTTTAGATGGTTAGAAAATCACTTAATCTAAAAGTTCTAACCATTGAAAAGTAGTGATTTTCTACCTATCTAAAAAATAGTAAAAATATTCTAAAAAATAAAAAATTTGGTCTGCAAGTACATTTTCATATGTAGATCATGTATAACTGTTTGGATCGACTATTTGAACTTCAAAAATAAAATATGGATCCGTAGTATGGGCCGATCCGTAATATGCATATGACCATAGCCTCGCTCTTCACAAATTATCAATTTTCAATTTCACTTTGTATTATTGATTATGGATTTTATTTTGAAAAGGGAGGTGTTGGCATAGAATGCAGCATGGACACTCTAGCGAACAAGTACTTGAAATATGATTACCCCGATGGACCTAGACTGGTGAGTTTTATATTATATATTGCAAAATGAACGAAATGCAAATTAAAATTGAACTAGTTGTGCTAATATTACTTGTTCTAGGTACATAGGCTTGACAGAGATAGTAGTGGCGTGCTTGTGTTAGGTAGAGATCAAGCTAGTGCTACTCTTCTTCATTCGATTTTTCGTGAAAAGACTTCAAGTGCTTTATCAGATGCAAGTATCAATTTTTTTTCTTTTCAGTTTTTGCAAAAAGCAATGGTATCGTTGCTAAAATAACACATCTAAGAGAATATTACACTTTCTCTTTCTCAAAAGTTGATCTTTGTTTTTTTTTTTTCAAAAATAAATTGCGTTTTTTGTATGGTATTAGGAGTCCATATCCTCTTAGACTGAGATATCTCAAATTTCCAGTTTATCTAAAACCGGGCCAAATTTTTTTCAGTGCCTATTCGGAATGAAGGGGCCAATATTATTGTGATTTGAGATTCGTGCAGAAAGGATTTGAACAGTACATATCAACTCAAAAGTTTGAGATATCTCAGGGGATGTGAATTCATGGATTAGAAGGAGAGGAAATCATTTTTACTGGCCCTAATAGAACAAATTTATTTCGCTTACTAGTTGAGTAACACCCAGTTAGTGCACATGTCATTTGCGAGTTTATAATTTTTCTGGCAAATGAAAAGTGATGGTTTTGGTGAAAACTGAAGAGTATTAGGTGTTTCTACAAAAGTACAAAAAATTTAAATTTCGATGTAAGTTGTCAGTTTGTCACTAAGCACCTTGCATTTTGTTTGCTGACATGTTTCTATTGTATAAAATATGAAGGATGCTCCGAGAGTATTGCAAAGGAAGTACATAGCACTGGTCATTGGTATACCTAAACAAACTAAGGGTTTAATATCAGTTCCACTAACAAAGGTAACTCTCGCTAAGATGACCTTATTATACTAATTTACCTTATTTGATTTATGTGCCTTTAGTAAATATCAAAATTTTCTATTGTAGGTTGTATTAGATGATGGCAAGTCCGAAAGAATAACTATTTCAGATAATCCGTCAGCGCAACATGCTCTGACAGAGTATAGTGTCATTGAATCTTTCTCCAATGGTTGGTCATTTTCTCCAAAGAATAACTATCTCGTTTCCAAAGTCCAAACATTCGATCCGAACTGCTCAACATGATCTCCATATGAAAACGTACTTGGATACCAAATTTTATAATTTTTATAATTTCTTTACTATTTTTTTAGACGAGTAGAAACTCACTTGATCTAAAACTTCTGAACCATCCAAAACTAGTGATTTTCTACCTACCTATAAAATAGTGAAAGTTTCTAAAAAATATAATTTTTGTCTCTTAGTACATTTTCATATGGAGATCAGGTTGAACGTTCAGATCAACTATTTAAATTTTAAAAATGTATATACAGATCCATTGCACGGACTGATATGCTCTTTGCAAAGTATCATAGCCTCACTCTTTAATGTTATCTTTAGCTATCAGCAGTTATATATTTATGTCTGTAGTAAATATATTTTCTATTTCTTTGATTTTTCAGGGTTGACATGGTTAGAGCTTAGCCCCCTTACTGGAAGAAAGCATCAGGTAAGTCTTTCAAAATTGCTGATATAGTCATATAGCACAAGTTATCATATGATCAATTATTAATCATTTTCTTTCTTTATTTCATTTTTTTTTTTTTTTGCTCCTTTGAACTAAAAAAGCTGAGGGTGCACTGCGCAGAGGTGTTACAAACACCGATAGTAGGGGATGCCAAATACGGGTGGAGGGCCCACAAGAGATGGAAACCTGTCCCTTTGCCAAGTAATTTCAACTCTATAACAAATCATAAACTACAGCTTCCTTTTGGGTTGAATTTTGAAGGCGGTACCGTCTCAGAGAAACAACCCTTTTTGCATCTGCATTGTAAGCAAATGATTTTGCCTGATATTTCATCTGCTTTGAAAATGGTTGGTGCTTCTGATTTCGATGAAGTATCGAGTTTAAAAAAGCTTAGTATGGTTGCACCTTTGCCTTCTCACATGCAAATGAGTTGGGAAATTTTGAAGAACTTAGTCGTAGAATAATAATAATAATAATATATTTGGAATTTAGCAATTTTGTAGTTTAGTTTTTGTACTAAATGTCTATATTTGAATTTATTGATTTTGTTAAAACTATTATTTTGTAGACAAAATAAGAGTAGATCTTGCATTAGAAAATTTCATTTTCTTAACGTGGGTATGTTTTGACCATTAAGCAAAGGTGGGGTGAAGATTTTGACAGAGCAGTTTTTAATTCATGCAGTACACAGTCAATAGAGTCAAAACAATGTGGCATATGATTCGTGTGACTGTATGAATAAAAAACTGCTCTGTCAATATGTTTACACCAAATGTGTACTCTATACCGATTTCATGCACGGTTTGTTTCCAGTCTTTGAGAACGATGTATTGCAAGCAAGGTGTAAATACCACATTTTTAACCATTAACATTTAATGCATTGAAATATAAAAAAATCAATAGATTGAAGTCGAAACACCAAATTGCTCAGCTCAAATTGTCTATTACTAACTAAAAATTTACACAAGATAACTTAGAAGCCTAAAAAGTAAGGTACTGGTACGAATCTGTACCAGTGTGTCAAACTTGGACCCAAATTCCTCAGCTGAGCAGTTTCTTTTTGGACATGCCTTGGATGCACTTCCTCAGTTTGTGTTTCCTATCTGTCTCACTAGACGGGGAATCCATCCTATGCTAGATATTGGCTGTCGCACTAGACGGGGAATTCACCCTATGCTAGATCTTGATCCGTGACGGGAAATTCATCCAACGCCATGTTAACGAGGGGTTCAGCCAAACCCAGATCCAATATATACATTAAAACATGCGTTCAACGCATGTTGGCCCATTTTCTTTAACTTATCTGTTACATTTTACGTTTGTTCATTTAACACTACACGATGTCATGCTCAACACATCCTACTTACGAGTCTCATGATCGATATGAATAATCCTATTGAATTTCTAAACAAGCCAAAGGGATCGTTCGATTCAACATGCACAATTTCATAAATATATAAATAAATGCAAACAAAAACGGTAAATAACAATTTGACAATGTCTAAAAACCCATACCTATTGTTGTGGGGGCATGGTGTCTCCATGTTTCCTTTTACTTCAGCACTCGAACCTAAACCACGAAATATGGTTTCTAAATTAATATTTATGCATGTTTATAATTAAACAAGTTCGTTGGTGAAACAATATTTATTAAGTTTATGATATGAAAATCATCTATAGTATTCCGAAACATTACTTTGAAATAAGGCAATTATTTTTACAAATTGTTTTATGAAAAATATAATTATATCATAAATAAGTGTTTAGAATTAGACATCTTTACAATAAAAATAATTTTAAAGTTATTAATGAATAAACTCTCAGAATCTTGGTGAAACTGTACCATTTAAATATCTAATAAATGAAATTAAAAAAGACATTTGACAATAGAAATCATTATTTTCACCAATTGCAAACTAACACAACACCACCATAACATATATGTTATGACATAGATTCATATGAAAAAATATCAGAGTAGAACTAGGGTGTGATGTGCTCATCAAATTCTTTGGTGAGCATAATTCAATAATTTATTGTATTCATTTCAAAAGAGATGAATCCAAACCATTGAAACCAATGTACTTAACGAGTGATGTGCGTACATATAAAATTTTGAATGTTTCAAATTTATTTAGTACAAAGTCAAGTAGTCAAAATTGATGAAAAATGAATGCATTAAAATAACTTCTAAAACTTCATTTTGGATCATTCATTTTTCATCAATTTTGACCACTTGACTTTAGACTAAATGAATTAAAAAAATTCAAAATTTTGCATGTACACGCATCACTCATGAAGTTGATCGGTTTCAGCTGTTTTGATTCATCTCGTTTGAAGTGAATCCGATAAATTATGGAGTTATGCTCACCAAAGAATTTGGTGAACACATCATCCTAGTTTTACTTATGTTATGACATAGATTCATATGAAAAAATATCATTACTAATTGTACTCACATCATTACATATCATTAATAGAGATCGTTACTTATATGATTTAAGAAGGTTGCTTTATAAAATTATACGATCTAGAAAAAAAATGATGAATAGACATATTCAGATTTGTAGAACCTACTCAATTTATACTGCCAATCGGAATTTATCAAGCATCTAAAAGTTTGCTTAAATTAAATTAATATAAATAGAAGAATTGATCTTCATAAAATAAATTAAGTTTATTGAAATTCATTAGTGAATCCATGGATTTCTACAAACATAAATTCATATTATAAGGCGTATTGAAAACACAAGGAGAGGCAAAGGTCGGCCACGACTGACATGGGACGAAGCAGTAAAAAGAGACTTAAAGGAGTGGAATGTATCCAAGGAGTTGGCTTCGAACAGGAGCGCGTGAAAGTTAACGATCCACGTATCAGAATTATGACCTAGGAAATATTAGTTAGGAATTGTTTAGGGGTAGTATTATAGGCCTTAGGTCATAGTACTAGTAATTCAGGGTAAAGGTAGAGATGCTACTTTTATCCGATTACTTGGAACCGATCCCGATCCGATTAATTTGGATAGGATATAGTTTAAAAAATATAACCGGTTAAATTATAGGTACAGTTACAAAATTAATAATTTAATTTCCGACCTGGATCCGAACCGGAACCAATACTGTTATGGATAAGATATGGGGTTGATTTAGTTATCTGACCCATAACCGAACCCGACCCGATACCGTATAAATACCCGATAAAATGATAATATCACATCTTTATAGTTATTTAATATAAACACCAAGGTTCTAAATAGCGTTTATAGCGTCGTAGCGGGAAGGCTAAAAAAAAAGCTATAGCGAATAGCGTCGCTATAGCGGAAGCTATTCCAAATAGCATTTTTTTTTTTACATTTCGTATATTCAATATTTGTACTAAATATCAACATTATCTAAGGTCTCATAGAACAATAAATAACACCAAAGTAATTAAGAAATTATAATATTCATATTGAACCCGTACAAAGTCCAAATTGCGGTTCAAAATATCCATAGTAATATCATAAACTATCGATTTTTCCTATTAAAAATATCTTAAGTATCATGATTCATGACATAATCTATTTTTTTTTTCTATTCAAATTTTAATTCCGGTTTGGACTTTTTTTCTATTCAAATTTCTATTTCTATTCCCAATTTCAAATTGATTTATTTGTAGCAAGTAGCAACAAATTCAATTTCGGTTTGAGATTTTTTTTATCTTTATTTAAAACCCATATAAATTGCTTAAAAATAAAAAAAAATAAAAAAAACCCATATTGTATAGCGCAAATAGCGCTGTAGCGGCCGCTATAGCGGCCGTAGCGCAAATAGCGCATGTTGATGTCGTAGCGTAGCGTTTGGGGTCCAAAAACGCTATAGCGCGCTATTTAGAACACTGATAAACACATATATTAATAACTATGAAAAGACAATCATTTGTAGTATTTTTTTAATTTCTTGAATGAAATTTATTGCTCTTTTCGCACAGTTTATTGAAATCAAATATCATGTTTACCTTTTGCCTATAAAATTTCAAAACTAATTAATTTCTTTCTTGATCTCTTTATCTACTATGTATCTACCATTCACGGATTATTGAAATTTATTGCTCTCTTCACTGATTGAAACAAATTGATATTAATATTCTATTTCTGGATTTTGGAACCATATAATGAAATGACCATCTCTAATATTTTACTCTCTAAAATTATCTCACCTTCAATATTTTATAGCAGATTTTAATTTATATTATAATGATATATTATGTGAGATGTTTAAGAAATTATAATTATATTTGAACGTAAAGTGTTTCTCAAATGCTTGTTAGTTGCGACATGTACCTGCTCTGGATCCGGACCCATTCCGGATCCGAACCAGACCCGAAAATCCATAAACAAGTTATGGGTATATATCTACTCAGAACCGAAAGACTAGACCTGGATATCTACGGATAGATAGGTATCCAGATATGGACCCAACCCGATTTGAAACAAATAAGTATATGGATTGAAATTCGGAACTTAACACTTTTAGGGTACGGGTCCAAATATAATAGTATCCGGACCCTACCCGACCCGATAGCACCTCTAGGTAAAGGACGTAAGCTTAGGACTTTGACCTCTACGATATATAGTTTAGGCAGAATATAGTTAATATTAGGAGTAGAACTAGGGTGTTCCTAAGCTCACCAAGCCTCTTGTCTCAACTCTAAAACCTATCGAATTGACTTCAAACGACATTTCCAAACCGTTGGATATTCAATCTATATTAAAATGTGCTTGGAGACCAAATTTTACATTTTTTTGAATTTTTTTACTATTTATTAAGCTGGTTTGAAAACCGCTGTTTACCAATGGTGCAGAATTTTAATAAAAACAGCGGTTTTCAAACCAGTTTAATAAATAGTAAAAAAATTCCAAAAAATGTAAAATTTGGTCTCCAATCACATTTTAATATAGATTGAACATCTAACAGTTTGAAAATGTTGTTTGAAGTCAATTCGATAGGTTTTAGAGTTGAGCTCACAAGAGGCTTGGTGAGCTTAGGAACACCCTAGTTCTACTCTAATATTAGTTTTAGTATTATTACTATTATTATTGATATCATTATTATCATTATTATTATTATTATTATTATTATTATTTTATTTTATTACTACTTACCTTGATTTTATAATTGTGATTGGGTTTCATTGATAGCCTACCCAACTTGTTTGGGACTAAAGACTTGGTTATTGTTGTTGTTTATTTTTTTCATAATACAAAGATAGCGATCGAGGCTAACAGACAGGCCCGGCCCAGGTGCAGGGCATCTAGAACGATAGCCCAGGGCCCCTAGATCCAAGGGGGCCCAAAAAAATCATTTAGTTTGTATATATTAAAACAAAAATTAATTTGTATATATTAAAAATAAATAAAATATTAGAGTACAAATTTTTCTATAAATTGGTATAATCTATTAGCATATCAATAAAAAAATTGTATATATAAAAGGTCTAACTTTTTTCTTGCCCTGGGCTCCAAAATCTTGGATCCGTATCCTCTGCATTAACTCAAAATAAAATCTTTTGAGTTAATGAATTTCAACCGTTTGATTTTAAATGGAGCCAATTTGGCTTGTGCCTATAACATAAGGGCCCTTTAATATTAATGTAGATCTAGTTCGCACGAATTTTAAAACATATCGGATGGTCAAGATGCATTAACTCAAAAGATTCTCTTTTGAGTTAATGCAGAGGATACGAATTCCAAAATCTTGCTAACAGAAATGACAAGATAATGACCACTCAACATATTCTAATATTCTAATCTAACAATGGGGTTTTTGATTTAATAATTAGGAGTAGAGCCAAAGCACCAAAAATTGACACCTGGGACCCACCTCAAAAATTGACATGAAAAGGGAAAATAAATGAGACCTAGTCACCTAGGATAGGCTAATTGTCTTTGTCTAAATACGGTTGATGCATGCCACCATTCATCTCATAAAATAATTAAACCACCTTCTCTAATCCCTATCACCATCCCTTTCATTTTACATTTTTTTTCAATTTCATTTTCACACCTATGTTACATTCATATGTCACTAGGTTTTATTGATTTGATTTGTGTCACTTTACGGCTAAATACGCCTACTAACCAATTTTCATTTCACACTTGAAGAAAAAGTCTATAATTGGGGGAATTTTAATTTCTATTCAATTATTTAGACATTATCAAAGTGTCCGTACACATAGATTGCTTGTGTCAAATTAAGCGTTACAAATTAATCAGACAATTTTCTTTTTCAAAATACTAGTCTAAACTTTTAAAATAATAGAAATAGTGGGTGAAACAAATACACACACACACACACACACACACTTCATTTATTGTTATAAATTATATGTTGCATAAAAAATGAGCTGGAAACTGAAAAAAATATTAAATTAAACGTCGCATAAATAAGATAGATCACATCTAATAATTTAATTTTGACATATAAATTTTATAAATTTGTCATTAGAAATTTTGAAAATAAAAGTACGATGGAGGCACAAAAAAAATAAAGACATTTGAATCCTCCTCTTATAATTATAATTATAAAAAGTCAAAAATTTCTAGCTCAGCTTTTTAAAAGTCTGTTTTTGGCATTTTGAAGAGAAACATTTGGCACTCTTTCTTACATATTTTTCAAAGGATACAAATATGAAAAAGAGAGAAAATTTTGATTTTTCAAAAGTGGAACCTTAGAAGCCGGAAAAGATTTGGCTTTAATTAGATAGGAGCTTTCTCTAGCTTTTCAAAGACCCAAAAATCAAAGCAACTGTTTTAAAATATTTTCTTATTCAAATAATTTGGGCATCTTAAAACAACTGGGAGACTTTTTAGATTGTGACACCTGGAACAAATTTAATTAGTATTCTTTTAAAAATGAAGCAATTGGATTGGGAAGGGACAGTTTATATTGAATCAAATCCTCCAATTTTACAAAAAAGAATTGTATGGATATAAATTTATAGAGATGTCTAATTTGGACCAAAAGCCTCTTGGTCTTCTACAATTTGGTGGTCCAGCCATCACCTTTTATATAGATTTTTTCACAAATTTGACCTGAGAGAGAGGGTTGGGCTGTGGTGCATTGTAATGCATAAGTCCTCTTGTACATTGGACTATAAATCGTTGATTTTGATTTTCAAACAACCGATTCAAACCGTTCAGTTTGATATTCATATTAAAATGTGTTTGGAGACCAAATTTTACATTTGTTGGAAATTGTTGCTATTTTTTAAAATTCGTTGTTTTTCTATGGTCTAGAAATTTCTAAAAAACAACGATTTAAAAAAATTCTAAAAAAATAGTAAAAAATTTCCAAAAAATGTAAAATTTGGTCTCCAAGCACATTTTAATATAGATAACATGTTGAGCCCTTTAAATCAACTGTTTGAACTTCATATCCAACAATTTATAATCTAATGTACAAGAGAACATATACATTGCAATTGCAATGCACCATAGCCCAACTATATATATATATATATACAGAGATAAGCTACCATGCTTTGCAAATTAAAGGGCCTCTTGTGCTTTGGGCTCCTTCTCGGATTTTCAAAATTCAAAATGCGATCCAACCGTTCAAGTTGTTCTCCATATTGAATTGTGCTTGGAGACCAAATTTTACATTTTTTGGAATTTTTTTACTATTTATTAAGCCACTTTGAAAATTGCTGATCCATTGGTCCCGAATTTTTTAATGTTTTGCTACTGTGACCATTGGATCAGCGATTTTCAAAGTGGCTTAATAAATAGTAAAACAATTCCAAAAAATGTAAAATTTGGTCTCCAAGCACATTTCAATATGGAGAACAACTTGAACGGTCGGATTGACATTTTGAATTTTGAAAATCCAAAAAGGAGCCCAAAGCACAAGAGGCCCTTTAATTTGCAAAGCATGATAACCTATCTCATATATATTCAGCTTTACTCTTTTAAAAAAGAATTTCTTCTATTTCAGCATCAAATGTTGAGTGAGGCTATGGTGCTATGCATAGCACGGATGGCTAGTGTACTACGGCTCAATATGGTACATTTTAAAATCCTAAAGGTCGATCCGACCGTTCAATGTGATAACCATATGAATATGTACTTGCAAACTAAATTTTATATTTTTTCGAATTTTTTTACTATTTTTTCAGATAGGTAGAATTTTGATGGTCCAGAATTTTCAAAAAACACTGATTTTTCTACCTATCTGAAAAAATAGTAAAAAGATTTGAAAAAATATAAAATTTAGTTTGCAAGTACATATTCATATGGATATCACATTGAACGGTCGGATCGACCGTTAGGATTTTAAAAAGTACCATATTGAGTCGTAGTACACTAGCCATTGGTGCTATGCATAGCACCATAGCCTCACTCTCAAATGTTTGAATGCAACTTTGACCAAATTCCAATTGGATGATTGTAGTTATGAAAGCGGTCCATTCATTAACTAATTTTTAATAAAAATGACATGTTGTTCATGTAAATAATTAGTTTTTAACATTAAGCTAGTTGCTTGTTTAAGCTTATATATATAGAGAGAGTGTGTGGCTAATATCAAAACGTTTGTTCCTAGCCTCCGGTGCTACTAAGTCGTTTTTCAATTTCTAAAATTCAAACAGTCGATCCAAACCGTTAGATGTTCAATCTATATTAAAATGTGCTTGGAGACCAAATTTTACATTTTTTGAAATTTTTTTACTATTTATTAAGATGGTTTGAAAATCGCTGTTTTCAATGGTGCTGAAAATCCTTCAAAACAGCGATTTTCAAATCATCTTAAATAAATAGTAAAAAAATTTCAAAAAATGTAAAATTTGGTCTCCAGGCACATTTTAATATAGATTGAACATCTTACGGTTTGGATCGACTGTTTGAACTTTAGAAATCGAAAAACGACTTGGTAGCATCGGGGAGCTAGGAACAAACGTTTTGATATTAGCCACTCTCTCTCTATATATATAATGATGTCCATTCAATGCACCACTGCACTAGCTGAATTAGGACTAATCAAGCAATTAACAGTCAATTAATTACCAAACCTTATAACACAACAAAAGATTGAGAAAGGATGCTTCCATGACAGCTGAACATGTAGATAAAAGCTGACAATTGATTGGATAGGATGGGATAGTGTATATAATTTGCAAAACAAAAGAATGGGAAATAGAAAAGGTGATTGAATGATAACCCCTCCCCTTTTATTGTCATGTAACTCTCATCTGGAAATTGGAAAAGGGCCTACCAAACAATGGTTGTTATTACTTATTATTATTAGGAGAGAGAGAGAGAGAGAGATGTATGCAAGCAATGCATCTATCACTCACTGTCTTGGTGTCACTCACTCAATTATTATTAGGAGAGAGAGAGAGAGAGAGAGAGAAATATGTGCTCAGGGTTTCTTTCTTTCCTTTGCTTGGTAAATCAAAAACCTAATTAGGAGCAGCCTTTTTGGCAATGCCTTGGACCTTTTATCCCTCTCCTTTCAAGTCTCAAGTTACCATCACAATCATTTTCAAAAATAGAAAGAATATTGATAATTTGAATATATTAGAAAGAACATCAAATAAAATAGATGAAACATCTTATGATTTAGATGTACTAGAAGAACTCCGAAACATTTTTCAAGCAAAATTGTTCCTGGCTGTAAAAAAAATTAAACTATTTCTTGGTGTGTTACTGAAAAAAAAAATACTTTGTATCTGAATTATTGATCCCGGTTCAAAAGTCACTTCTAGTAAATAAATAAATTATTGTAGTCCTTATAGTACATTCAAATTATAAGGTACTTTATCTATTTAAAAAAAATTGCCATCATTACAAAAGTCAAATCAATTTTTTTTGTATTATTATTATTATTATTATTTTTTATTATTATTATATATATAGAGGAGGGATCCAATTACACTATCTTTTTTGACACATTTTGACACAGTTTTTTTTATAGGTATAATTTGCCAGCATCTTTACTCTGTTTCATTTTTTCTTGAACATCTTTACTCTGTTTCATTTTTCTGAATTTATTTGTTTTTTTGGACTAAAAATCCATTATTTCTTTTGACCAGATGATGAAGTTTTTACAACCTATTATCTTATAAAAAATCATAAAAATAAGTAGATGCATACTCCTTTATTTTCAGGACGACTAAAAAATCATGAATTCACAAGTTTTTTCCTTTCTTAGATAAAACAATAGAAATATTTTTTTATGAATTATGAAGATTGCATTTATTAATACATAAAAGTCAAATATTTATTAAAATCATTTTGAAATTTGTCGTAATTGAATTGAAATCAGCAAACTGTCGGCAGCGATTAAACCTGATTAATTAAACATGTTTCAAAATATTATTTGTACACATCATTTTTTTATTGGGTTCAAAAAATCTTAAATCAATATTAAAAATTAAATTCAAACTAAACCGTGATAAAACAAAAATAATTATAAAAAAAAAAAAAACCGGAGGAGACGCCAAAAATTGAAGACTGAATGAAAGAAAATCAGATTGCTATGTGGGACCCACCTACTCATTGAAAGAATATGTAGAGAAAATTAGTTTTAAGTGTCCTAGCTATTCTTACTCTGAGGTAACAGAATATTTATATTTAGATCACAACCGTCCGATTAGAAAACGCACGAATATTACCGTTGAAAATGAACTGTACGGTTTCTGTTACCTTTGGTAAATGAAATAGAAACATTCTATCGTGGTGATGGAGAGAGAGATAAAGAGAGAGAGAGAGAGAAGAGGAGGATAAAAAACAAAAAAGGAGCCGCCTGCTTGCTACTAGAGAGAAAGGAGAGAAGGAGAAAAGAAGAAGAATTGACAAGAAGAATCATTGGTTTCTTCTTCTTCTTTCTATTTTTAGTTAAAAACTTTTGGGAATTTTTGGTAACCGAGATCTGATTTGTTCTCTTAACTTGGTAACCGATTGAAAGGGGAATTTTTGATAGTTCACTTGTTATTTCATAGAATTGCTACTTTTGTTTTGTCCTAATTAGATTCGTTTTAGCAAAGAAAAGAGAATTGCAATGTAGATGTACCAATTTTACCTCTCCTTTTCTTTTCATTTCTTCACCAATTTCTTCTAGAAAAAAAGAAATACTCCTTACATGAACAAAATCTGTCAAGATTTGATTCATCTACTCCACAATATATTTTCTAAATTGTTGTGTTTCTTTCACATATTTTAATTCAATTTGCTTACCTGGTGTATTTCATAAAATATAATTTAAATCTTTGATGGAGTTGTTAGCTCAAATCCTTTGTTACCTCTGCCAATCTATTGAGAGATTTCATCAAATACTTTACTCATCTTCTGGGCCCAGTTGATAGCAATTCAAAATAAAAGATTTAATCTTGGTCGGCTTAGCTAATTTCTTTATTTCTTTCTCCTTGTAAATTTTGAAATCTCTGTGTTGTGTTAAGTGAACTGAATAAGAATTCAATTATGAGCAATGATCTGTGCACTGTCATTGACACCTCTTTTCTTTCTTCCATACAGAGCATATGAAGATTTGATCTGGTTTGCAAAGCAGAGAAGTCGGCGGTTCCTCTGTCAATTTTTAAATTTTCGAGATTTGCCGAATTTGTGCGAACCTGAAGCAGCCTTGGCCTACATGACTTGCCATCTCATTGAACTCACCAGCAAAAAAACCTCCTCCAAAATCAAAAGACAGAAAGAAGAACGAGATGAAGATGGATTCGACGAAGAAAACCTAACCCTAACTCTGGCTCTCAATTTCAAGCGCTCAAAAATTAGCAGTTGCACCAAAAGTAGTAACAGTAGCAGTAGCGGATCTAACAGTAACTCAAATTCCAGCTCCTTGATCAACCCGATCGGTCGTGACCTCTCTACAAGTTGCCTCTTGCATTGTTCGCGCTCTGACTATGGCTCCTTGGCCAGTCTCAATAGCGGCTTTCGCTCTTTGATCCGAACTGGTGAGCTGTACCGGTTGAGACGCCTGTCAGGTATAGTGGAGCACTGGATCTATTTTTCTTGCAACGTGCTTGAGTGGGACGCGTACGACCCGTTTCGCCGTAGGTGGATGACCCTGCCACGCATGCCACACAACGAGTGTTTTGTTTGCTCTGATAAGGAATCGCTAGCTGTTGGTACCGAGCTCTTAGTTTTTGGTAAGGAGATTTTCAACATAGTGGTTCTTAGGTATAGCATTTTAACAAACAGTTGGTCTGCGGGTGTGGAGATGAACTTACCGAGGTGCTTGTTCGGATCGGCCAGTTTTGGAGAGAAGGCTTTCGTAGCGGGTGGGACCGACATGCAGGGAAACATATTGAGTTCAGCCGAGATGTACAACTCTGAGACTCAAACCTGGGTAACCCTACCTAGCATGAAGAAACCTCGAAGAATGTGCTCGGGTGTGTACATGGACAACAAATTTTATGTGCTAGGTGGCATGTCTAGTAACAGCAACACTGATTTGTTGACTTGTGGAGAGGTGTACGATATAGAGAATGGCACGTGGCGGGTCATAGATGATATGGCTGCGGGTTTGAATGGGGCGAGTGGCGCCCCACCATTGGTTGCTGTTGTGAATAATCAGTTGTATGCGGCGATTTACGGGGACAAGGAAGTGCGGAAGTATAACAAAGAGTCTAACACATGGGTTACTCTCGGCAGATTGCCCGAGCGGCCCGATTCAGTTAATGGCTGGGGTATTGCTTTTCGGGCGTGTGGGGACCGGTTGGTGGTGATTGGTGGGCCCAGGGTGTTGGGAGGGGGGATGATTGAGCTCCATGCGTGGGTCCCCAGAGATGACGGCCCACTTGTATGGGAGATGATGGACAGTAAACATTCGGCAAATTTCGTTTACAATTGCGCTGTCATGGGATGCTGAATGTCGATTTAATGTCAAAAGATGTTGTTATTGTTATTATTTTTTGTTCATCATGATAATGTCGATGATAATGTTGATATCATGTCATGATGGTCGGTCGCTGGTACTGCACATAACCCCTGACCTCTCACTCTGAGGAGAAAAAAAAAAGGAGAGAATTGGTTTGATGAATTGAATGAACTTCTTAAAGTTTACTGATTCTTGATATTGTCTGGAAAGGGTAACTTAAATCTCTTTCTTTCATTTTTGTTTTTTCTTTTCTTTTTTTCAAATTTGAATTTGAGATTATTCTATAAATAGATTCCATGATGAATCATCTAATGCTCTCTGGTGATAAGTTGTGTCTGCTATACTCTCTTGAGTTTGTTTTTACTAGCAGTTGTTTCTTTTGTGCATATGAAAAAGAAATTCACCAACAAAATTTGTGAATAAGAATTCTTACTGGTGAATCTTACAAAAAAAAAAAAAAAAGAACAGAAAAGAAAAGGACTTTTGTACTGGTATTACCTTTTAGAAGGAACTGTGAAAATTTAAATTTTCTATAGAAGCCGATCATTGCATGCAAAGTTAAAAAGTTGAACCAGAAAAAGAATTGACTTCTTTACAGCACTTCAGATATTTAGAACTTTAGAAAGTTAAATTTTATTGTGAAATATCAGTAAATACTGTCTTTTTATTTATTAGTTGTTAGTCTAATTGGATTGTGATTAAGTTCAATGTCAATTTGTTATACACATGCTTGTTTTAGAATTGAAATCTGCTGAAATTTCTCATTCATGAAAAGTGTTTTTCATTTCGAAACAGCTAGTTTTTCTGTGCACGCATCTCAAAACAGCTCGAAGGTTGGATTCGGAAAAGCAGGAATTTCAAAAACACTGTTCACGAATGAGAATTTCAGCAGATTCGTTTCCGCTTGTTTTACTTTTTACTGCTCAGTAAAGTTAATAACAAGAAAACAAAAATAAATTTGGGATCAATTCTTGTGGTGTCATTGGCTGGTTGTTCGACGCATGTTACACACTTAAACTTAAATTAATCTGGCAAACAATAAAGTGAAAAAGAAATCCACTAATAAATATTTAATATTTAACATTCATACTTGATGAAGACACAAGTGATGTGTGGCCTACTGGTAGACCATGTAGTGAAATTGTAACAACCATTGTTTATACATTATCATGACCTAATTTTATATCACTTGTATTTTTACACCTTTTTGAAGTGCTCGTGCTTCTTTTCTGACTTGTAACAGGTGCTTACTTTGACATTGTTTCGTACTAGTGAACATTCATTTATACATTTTATCATGTTTAATATGGTATTATATATCATATCTATTTTTATTAAATAATTTAAATAAATTTGTTGATTTTTCTCTAATATCTCATAAATAGACTACATGCTAATGACTTATTGTTATTTTTCTTAAAAATATAGAAACGTATATAAAAACATGCTAATGACTTATTGATTCAAAACGTATATAAAACGTATATAAAAAACATGAATATAGTTATTGTTCTTAAAATATTAAAAAAATATAGATAGACTACATGTTAATGATACTTAAATAAATTATGTTGAAGATACTTAAATCTGGAACTTTTAAGTAAAAATTCAAAGCTGGAGCCAATTATGTTGAAGATACTTAAATCAAGAACTTTTAAGTAAAATATGCATGATAGATCATACAAAACTTTCTTCTTTTTCATCTCTCTCACGTCTCTTTGTGTGTTTGTGTCATTATGTATGTATGAATGTATGCATCTTTGTACATGCAAAACTGTTTTAGATGTCAATTTTCAATGAAAAGTACAAATATATTATATAGTATCGTAATAAATTTTTTAAATGGTTGAGATCATAAAATATATATATATATATATATCTCTCTTTTAACACTAAAATATTCGAACCTCAAATGATCTAAAAATAATATTACAAAGAAAGTAATTTTCTTATTTGAATTTAAAAGTTTAATGCTTTCAATATATATATATATATATGGCATTTGCTTCGGTGGACATAAGGACCTATTTGTAAAATGAGTCATATTTTCATTTTCAAAGTTCAAACAGTCGATCCGACCGTTCAACATTATCTCCATATTAAAATGTACTTGGAGGTCAAATTTTACATTTTTTTAATTTTTTTACTATTTATTAAGTATTTTACAAAAAATAGTCAAATTCAAACCATTGAATTTGTAAAATACTTAATAAATAGTAAAAAAAATTCAAAAAAATATAAAATTTGAGCTCCAAGTACATTTTAATATGGAGATAATGTTGAACGGTCGGATCGACGGTTTGAACTTTGAAAATGAAAATAGTACTCATTTTACAAATAGGTCATTATGTCCACCAAAGCATCCCTCTATATATATATATGAGGAGGGATCCGATTACACCTTTTTTGGTGACACATCATGACACCGTTTTTTATATAGGTCAATTTTGCAATTTCAAAATCCAAACAGTCGATCCGAACCGTTTCACATGATCACCATATTAAAATGTACTTGGAGATCAAATTTTACATTTTTTTTAAATTTTTTTACTATTTATTAAGATGGTTACAAAATCGCTGTTTTTCAATGGTCTGAAAACAACGATTTTTGTAACCATCTTAATAAATAGCAGAAAAATTCAAAAAAATATAAAATTTGATCTCCAAGCACATTTTAATATATCCATCATGTTGAACGGTTTGAATCGACTATTTGGACTTTGAAAATGGTAGGTGTCAAAGTGTGTCACCAAAAAAGGTGTAATCGGATCCCTCCTCTATATATATATATATATATGAGGGATCCAATTACACCCTTTTTTTTACACATCTTGACATTGTTTTTTTTATAGGCTAATTTTGCGATTTTAAAATCCAAATAGGCGATCCGAACCGTTCAACATGATCACCATATTAAAAGTGCTTGGAGATCAAATTTTACATTTTTTTTGAATTTTTTTACTATTTATTAAGATGGTTACAAAGTCGCTGTTTTTCAATGGTCTGAAAACAACGATTTTGTAACCATCTTAATTAATAGTAAAAAAATTCAAAAATTGTAAAATTTGATCTCCAAGCACATTTTAATAAATCCATCATGTTGAACGGTTTGGATCGACTATTTGGACTTTGAAAATGGTAGGTGTCAAAGTGTGTCAAAAAAAATAGTGTAATCCGATCCCTTCTCATATATATATATATATATATATGAAGTTAACATTTTTATTCCTCATGAGATATATAGATACGGAGCCATGAATTTAGGATAAAATGAGAGCAAATTGTATAAAAATCAATTTTAATATTAATTGTTATCAATAAGGTAAGCAAATGGTTATAATAATATACTAATATTGTTATTATTTTCTTAATACAATATCAGTTAATATGAAAAATATAATATTGTAGAAACAAAAATGATATATAATTACACCTTCCAATTTGAAATTTTTACTTTCATAAATCTGTGTGAAGATCGACAATGGCACATATATTTGATTTTAGCACAATTCCTTTTGCTATGATCCCCAGATTTTCTTCTAAGTTTGGGAAATTTACTGATTAATTTAAAATATAGTAATAAATTACAATGTTTCATATATGTATTCTTTTATATTAAAACTTAAAAATGGTCTAGCAAATTCCCTTCTCAGATTAATATAAACAAGATGATTGCATACCAGTTTAGTTACAAATGGAAAATTGCAAATAGAAACAACAAAAATAGAAAATCAAATTTGCTAAAAAAATTGTTTAGTTACAAAGTGTAAAGTGTCACATCCCGAGACAACCCGCCACGTAGTAATACGTAAGGCGTATACACATCACATACATCATCAATAACGTCCACAAATGCCACATTAAATATTACAAACAATAATCTTACAACAATAATCAAAGAGGTTCAACAGCGGTCACGACAGACATGGTTAGGAATACGGTAACAACCATGCCTGTTCAAGTGTACCAATTTAGTGAAAATTAAACAAACAAAACAAAATAAACATAAGTGGCATTGAATCATAAACATTGATCCTTCCGCTTGCTTTTACTCATGACCTTGTTCTGGCGCCTCTTTCTCATTACCTGGAACCCACATAACAGTGTAACGGGTGAGAGATTCGAACATTCTCTCAGTGTGGGATTCAGTTCCAGTCCCGGATTTTGTAAAATTAACTTAATTCTCAAAAGTATGAAAATGAAATAAATAATAAATGCTCATGCGTTTCTAATGTCGTGTAATCCTACAATGATAAACACTTTCATTTTCTTTCATGTTTTCGTTAGTCCATTTATCTTGCCATTCCAATGGAAAATCCAATCAACAATGGGAGGCCACCAACTCACTAGAAAGTCCAACCAATAGTGAGAGGCTGTCTCACTAGACGAGGAGTTCATCCTACGTTAGGTCTTGACCCGTGACGGGAAGTCCAACCGACACCACGTTAACGAGAGATCCAGTCGAACACCAGACCCAATGTATACATTCCGATATGCGAACATACCGGCCCCTGTTCACTTTTCTTATCCGTTCACATCACATATATTAACTCAACACAACACATCATATAAGTCTGTTGATCAAACGAATAATCATATCCTAATATTTTCTAACAAAGTCAAACGGTTGTTCGAATTCAACATGCATAATTCAACTATATAAAAATAAATGCACGCAAAATGATAAGTAATAATTTTACAAAGTCCAGAAAACTCGCACCTGATATTTGAGTAATTCCTTGATCGTCTCTTACGTCGTTATTATACTTAAAGGTCGAACCTAAAACATAAGCAAACCTTTAATTAATAATGTTTGAATTCACTGATTCTCGTTTTCCTAAAACCCTTAATACTTTATGTTATTAATCCTAACTTTTGAATTTTGAATTAGTTTACAATTAATTCAGCTTAAAATCTCATGTTGGATATCTCTCTGTTTAGTATTCTAAGAAAGAAACAAAAAATAAAAAGAATATGTAATATCAAAAATTAATTAGATCAAATAAATTACATATACGATTATATGATCACAATTGAATATCTGGTTATATAAAAATAATAATTTCGGTTTTAAAATAACTAAAGAGGTTATTATTAATAAACCAAAAATTTCAGAATTAATCTCCTGCTCATAACTAATATCTACTAAATATATGTTCTTGATAAATATCAAACTCAACGAATTAAAAGAAACTTTCAGACTTAAATCATAGTTTCAGAAATTCTTACTAATAAATACATTTCCAGATCATACGGAAATTAAAGTATACTCACGGAATGATAAAATTTAACATGAATTTATACAATAAATAGCAAAATCTATCCTAACTAAATATAACAATTTATTATGTTCTAATCAATTATTTATGCACGGAATGATAAAATCTTTTATATATCAAACTAATTAACATATCAAACTAACGTATTTCTCATCAATCAATCTATGCATTAAATAATAAATTGTTTTATACCTTTCGTGTAGAAATTTTCCAACCAAACATAGAGGTGTGGTAGCAGTTTGAGAGAGAGATATATGGCAGAGGGGGCGAATTTGGAGTTAGACGGGTGTTGGTTGAGTGAGAGACAAGGGGACAGGGATGGGTTTCCTCATAACAGAGGAGAGAGAGAGACGGTTTATAGAGGGAGAGGGGTCAGTCTAAATAGGAGGGGGGTCGGGGTTGGGCAGGGTTTAACGTAGTTTATATTTTAGTAAGGAGGGAGGCGTATACAGGGGATGGGATCAGTTTTCAAATGAAGGGGTGGACGGGTGGTTACATCTGTTGGTTATTTGATAACAAAATATGGGCTGCTGGAATTTTAATTGGGTTGGACCTCTTTTAGTATGGAAATTAATTTAATATTTATCATGGCCTACTAATTAAGTTAATTAAAACTGAAATTTAAATTGGACCGTTTCTCACGTCAATTTTCTCAATCTAAAGTGGCGTTACAAAATGACAATACAACACCATTACATATCAGTTCCAACTCAGATTTAAAGCATCAGCTTAACATAGCCAAAAAAAACAAAGAATATTTTTTATTTCTATAATTGACCAGATTCATAAATGACCAAAAATTTGGCAAACTGCAACTCCACGTGAAATCTCAACACCAATAGAATTAGACACCGTTAAAGAACTGTAAATCAAATTAGACACCATCAGAATTCGACAGTATTCAATATATAGGCAAAGATTCCAACTCAATAATTTGCTCAAAATCAGATTTGAAGTCAAAATTTCACAAATAGAGAAAAATATACCAATACAAGAATCAGAATATCAGATTATAACAATCTTATATATGAATATGTGGGTCATTCTACATTCATCGACAAATATATATAAACCAATAAACTAAAATCAGAAAATAGTATATATTAAGTATAGATTCAGAAATCGAACAATAATAAATTGTCATGATATATGTATTTGTAGGTATTTTCGCTCAAAGATAAAAGTTTATTTTTTCTCTCTCAACTAAACAGTAAAAATGATATAATTATCACAATAGAAGGGCACCATATCAATTATGATACATGAATCAGTATATCGACTACTTATTCATTCTAGGTCATTCTGATTTCAGACATTGTATGTGTTGTAATATACCAGAGATCAAGTACTCAAAATGGCCTTCTAGCTAGTGTCTTTGATACATTGCAGAAGGAAGTTTGGTTTCATCAATTGAACTTGAAAAGTATTTTTAGATAATTTCAGAATGGTTTTAACATTTATTAGTTTTAACTCAGACAATAATTTTGGCTACAAAATTTCTCATCAGAAAAATGAAAATATATATTACAATAATATTTTTGAGTTGAAATGTTCGAGTTTGACAACATTATATATACTTTCTAAAAACATCTATTTTATAAAACCTAAAAAATATGTTATCATATAGCATGTTTTTTTCGAAACCTACTTTCATTACATAATTTCAATAAATGTGTTGATTTTTCTCTAATATCTTACATCAAGATTTAACAATTTATATAAAAACATGAATACAGTTACCTTACTCCGGAGCATGTTTGTACTATGAATATCAGTGTATTCATATCAAATAACAAAATTCCATATTCAATGGTCCTGATTCTGGAAACTGGAAAGAAGGTGCTTTGTACTACAATGACAAGGCAATAGAGGCTGATGATTTGGAAGTTGATGTAATCGATCTTAAGGCAACAGGTGCTTTGTACTACAATGACGAAGGTAGTGGCCAGAACCAGGGGACATCTTTGGTTTTTTCCTCGATTTAGAGGTGCGTACCGTTATAGTTTCTTTCTTTGTCTCTATCGGAAACAAATAAATAGTTAGCTTTTAATCAAATTTTTTTGTTGTAATCATAATCTTTGATTCAAGTAAATAAGATTTCTACCGGACAATCATGTCTAGATAGGATTGTCAGCTATAAATGAAGTGAGAATATGATTGTAAGTGGCGTGAGAATATTATTGCAAGTTGTTGGGAGGATATTCTTGGTGTTTCAAGTCTTTTTTTTTTTCTTGGACAAGCACTAACTAAATTTAAATATGTTGGATGAAGTCGGCGAATGGAGGATACTCTTGTTGCAGCTGATGTTTAAAATTAAAAAATAAAGATAGACTATATGCTAATGGTTTTTTTATTCTTTCTTATATATACAAATTTAAAGCTGGAGCTACTTTATAATTGGTCATACTTTATTTTAAATCGAGAACTTGTATTTCAATAAATTTGTTGATTTTTCTCTAATATCTCACAGCAAGATTTAAAAACGTATATAAAAACATAAATATAGTTATAAAAGATGTATTTATCATTTTGTTCTTAAAATTAAAAAGTAAAAATAGACTATATGCTAATGGCTTTTTGATTCTTTCTTATATATACAAATTCAAAACTGGAGTCATTTCATAATTGGACATACTTGAATGAAATCAAGAACTTTTAAATAACATATTTATGATAGATCATACAAAACTTTCTTCCTCTTCATCTGTTTCACGTCTCTTTGTGTGTGTACGTATGTATGAAATGTATGTATGTGTGTACATGTAAAACTTTTCTAAATGACAATTTTCAATGAGGACTCACAACTTACAAGACACCTTTTATACCAAATTCTAAGTACAATATATTAGATCGTACCACAATTTTTTTTTATATATATGGTTGAGATCATAAAAACAAAATAATCTCTTTTAACACTAAAGAAATTCGAACTAAATTATCTAAAAAGAATATTACAAAAAAGTAATTTTCTTATTTCAATTTAAATTTTTTTATGCATTTAATACATATATGAAGTTAACATTTCTATAGCAAATTGTATAAGAATCAATTTTAATATTAATTGTTATCAATAAGAAGCAAATGGTTATAATAATAATATACTAATATTGTTATTATTTTCTTAATACAATATCAGTTAATATGAAAAATATAATATTGTAGAAATCTTGTTTGAAGACTTTATACGTTTTCTTCTAAAGTAAAGGCATGCGTGCAGGATATATATATATATAGAGAGAGAGAGAATGGTTAATATCAAAACGTTTGTTCCTGGACTCAGGAACAAACGATTCAGTTCTCTAATTTTCAAAGTTCAAACAACAAATTCAAACCGTTAGATGTTCAATTTATATTAAAATGTGCTTGGAGACCAAATTTTACATTTTTTGAATTTTTTTAGTATTTATTAAGCTGGTTTGAAAATCGTTATTTTTATTAAATTTCTGCAGCATTGAAAAACAGCGGTTTTCAAACTAGCTTAATAAATACTAAAAAAATTCAAAAAAATGTAAAATTTGGTCTCCAAGCGCATTTTAATATAGATTGAACATCTAACGGTTTGGATTTGTTGTTTGAACTTTGGAAATTGGAGAACTGAATCGTTTGTTCCTGAGTCCAGGAACAAACGTTTTGATATTAGCCATTCTCTATATATATATATATATATGTGTGTATGTATGTATGTATGTATGTATGTATGTATGTATATTATTACTAAAAATTGAAATAGAATAAAAGAAACTTTCTTCTAGAATATCTCTTCTTCCATCTTTTTTTTTTTTTTTTGTTAAGACAAAAAATGATATATAATTACACTTTCCAATTTGAAATTTTTACTTTCATAAAAATCTGTGTGAAGATCGACAATGGCACATATATTTGATTTTAGCACAATTTATTTTGCTATGATCCCCAGATTTTCTTCTAAGTTTGGGAAATTTAATGATTAATTTAAAATATAGTAATAAATTAAAATGTTTCACATATGTATTCTTTTATATTAAAACTTAAAAATGGTATAGCAAATTCCCTTCTCAGATTAATATAAACAAGTTCATTGCATACCAGTTCAGTTACAAATGGAAAATTGCAAATAGAAACAACAAAAATAGAAAATCAAATTTGCTTAAAAAATCGTTTAGTTACAAATGACAATACAACACCATTACATATCAGTTTCAACTCTGATTTAGAGCATCATAAGCTTAACATAGCCAAAAAAAGAAAGAATATTTTTTATTTCTATAATTGACCAGATTCATAAATGACCAAAAAAATTGCAAATTTCAACTTCACGTGAAATCTCAACACGAATCGAATTAGACAAAACAACATTCAATATATAGGCAAAGATTCCAACTCAATAATTTGCTTAAAATCAGATTTAAAGTCAAAGTTTCACAAATAGGGAAAAAGATACCAATACAAACATCAAAATATCAGATTATAACAATCTTAAATATGAATATATGGGCCATTCTATATTCATCGTCAAATATATATAAAATGATAAACTAAAATCAGAAAATAGTATATATTAAGTATAGATTCTGAAATCGAACAAGAATAAATTGTTGTAGATATTTTCGCTCAAAGATAAAAGTTAAATTTTTCTTTCTGAACTAAACAGTAAAAATGATATAATTATCACAATGTATGTAAACTAGCTACTTGTTCATTCTAGGTCATGCTGATTTCAGACATTGTATGTGCTGTAAAATACCAGAGATCAAGTGTCTTTGATACTTTGCAGAAGGAAGTTTGGTTCATCAGTTGAACTTGAAAAGTATTTTTAGATAATTTCAGAATGGTTTTAACATTTTTCAGTTTTAACTCGGGCAACAATTTTGGCTACAAAATTTCTCATCAGAAAATGAAACGAAAAGGATAAGAAGGGTATATATGTCATTCAATCAAATCTTCCAAGCTAGGTTTTTCTTCATCCCTCGTGCCATCTCAACGGAGACAGATTTAGTTCCATTTTTGCAAACTAAAATCCAACATTATCCAAGCAAAACTTCAAGCTAATCTTCTCCATACTCTCTTGGCTCACTTTCCCTCTTGCATACAACTCCCTCAACAACTCCCCTACTAAATCTTTCCTCTCAAGGTTTCCAATCGCTTCGATAATAATCACATAAGTGCGCTCCGTCGGCTCATACCCCTTCATTACCATTTTTTCAAGAGCATTTATTGCCAAATCTATTCTTCCCCCCTTGCATAATAGTAAAACAAGCTTATTATAGTTGTCAATATTTGGCCGAACATTATACTTATCCATCACTTCAAACATCTCCACTGCCTCCTCATAAAAGCATTCCTTGCCCAAACCGTTTACAACATGTACCAAGGTTTGTAAATTGGGTGTATACTGTACCTGTACCTGCTCTAGCTTGGTCAGAATTTGCAATGCCTCTAAGGTGTTACCTGTAGAACACAGGTATGATAACATTTCTTTCCCATAAAAAGAGTGCAGGTCTTTACCCTGCTTTTGGCGCAATGACTCCAAAATTTGAAATGCCTCATCTAAGATCCCTCTGTTGCAAAGGAGGGCAATAGCCCCATATGTGCCAGAGTCGAAAGGGCACTTCCATCTTTCCATGCTTTTCAAACATTTGTGGACCATGTTCAGCTGGCCTTCTGAACAAAAACGCATGATTATCGGATTGAAGAAACTAGGGGCCTAGTCGTTCTTTACGGAACTATCGTAAAAAATGGGCCGTAAATTCAGCCTTCATTGCAATAATGGGCCCAGGTAGGCCTGCATTCAATAAGAAAATAATATGTGATATGAATTCTCCGCCTCCTAATTTCACAAATCAACCCACTAATTTCACCTCTATTTCTCACACCCGCTCTCTCACAAAACCCTACAACACATCTCCCAGTCGCTGACACCCTCTCTCAACACCAAGGTCAGAATTTATTTTTGTTATTATCTATTCAAATTACAAACAGTGTTTTTAGGGTTTAGGGTTTAGTTAATATAACTTTTTTTTTTTATTTACGAACAGTGTTTTCATTTAGATCACCTAGAACAAAAAGTTTTGTGGTTTTTGGTTACATCTTGATAGTTTGTTGAGGCTGGTACTGAATCAAATTTAATTTTGGTAATATTTACCAAAATGTTTTTAATTTTTGTAATATTTGTGTGCCTTTGCTTAATTTCTGATCTGAACCTAATGTGGTGTTATTGTGTTATATGATGTTCTGAATTTGTGCTGTGCTGAACTGTGCTTGAGTTTAAATAGGGGAATAGAATTGGGAGAATAGGGGAAGAACCAGTGTTTGGACTTTTTAATTGGGAGAATAGGGGAAGAACCAGTGTTTTAAATGTGTTAAGTGCTGTTCTTTAGTTGCTGAGAACCTTTTTTTTTTGTTTGGGATTTTAATTTGGTTGAACAGGGATAGAATTTGGTTATAATTGTGGTATTAGTCCCTTTCTCAAATGTGGTATGTTTCTTCCTTTGCTGAACTTCCTGCTTTAGTTCTGAGAACCTTTATCTTTTATGATTTTGCTTTGTTGGATGCCTTTTTTGTTGAATTTTCGCATGTATGAACTGTTATCTTTGTGTTGAACTTCAATAATTGTTTTTTTGTTTAATTTAGGTTAAGGTCAGTATTGCAATCATGCCTTAGTAGGTACTGTTCAGGGTTTTCAGTATGACATGCAATGTTTAGGGTTATAAATTGGGGATTCACTGCATTTTTGTGAGTGATTAGTATATGTGGTTGGTTAAGTATAAATGACTACAAATTTTCCTATCTTATAATTAGAAAGGGAAGGTAAAAGAAGACTTTTATGTTTTTTAATGGCACTATCCTGCTTAATTAAGTATGAATATCAAACTTAAGGCCGTCTTAAATTTAGTATTAACTACACTTGTTTCCTTTAAAAATCAGATGCCCAAGCGAAAGACAACCACTGTCACCACGGGAGAGCGAAGCGGTACTGATGGCGTCCGCATAGAGAGAAACTGGTCAGAACTTCCAGAAGACATTCTCCATCTCTTCTACAAAAAGCTCCGTGATATCTCTGATTTCATACGCTTCCGTGCTGTGTGCAAGAGTTGGCAGTTATCAGCCCCAGTCAACGATCATCCCCCACAACTCCCCTGGCTTCTCGAGCGCCGTGAAGACCCTGAAAAACATCATGAAAATGCCATTATACGCTTCTACTGCCTCTCGTCTGGTAAAGTTCATAGTGTCACCTGTCCAGGTTCCCGTCGTGCCAGGCTCGAGGGCCCCGCATGCCGCTACTTACTTGCCTCTCATGCAAAAAGTTACCAGATGTATCTCCTTAATCCTCTTACTAATGATCAGATTTATACCCCTTGGGTTAATGTCTTTGGGTTCCCCGACTATATTGGTCCAGATCCAATTAAAGGCGGTGATATTGTGGTTATATCGCCGCCTTTACTTGAAAATTATTGTGTACATGATTATATCGAACGGAGTGCCCCACACAAGATGATGGCTTTTTGGCGACTTGGTGCTGACGATTGGGTCTATGTAGAAGGGGTCGGCAACAGTGCTAATGCATTTTATAGGGGACAATACTTCAGCCACGACAGAGAAACTGAAATGACAAATGTTATTGATATTGCCACCAAAAAATTGGCTTATCAAGTCGCACCACCAAAGGACACAAACCCTCTTTTAGAAGGTTGCACAGTTATGGTCGAGGCAGGAGGAAAGATTCTGAGGTTGTTCCAATATTATGAGGGTGAGCAGTGCCACTTTGATATATACTGTCTTTATTTCGGTGATGGAAAAGCGAAACCTTGTTGGGTGAAAATCACTAATATCGGTGACCAAATGTTGTTTCTGCAATATTATCGTGGGTTATCATTCCGTGCCAGTAACTTTGCTGGATTCAAAGGGAATTGCATTTACTTCCTGAAAAATGAGCGACATCTTTGTAGATACGACATAGGAGTTGGTACAACTGAGGTGCTGCCTTGCCCTTTTGATAAAGTGGGCTCTTGGCTTGTGCCTAGTCTGGTATAGCTCTTCGATATCAATTATGCATGCATTAAGAGCCAAGTAAGTTTAACTGAGTATTAATTTAGCTTTTTGTTTAATTAGTTAGATCTTTAGTTTAGTTGTTCTAATTTGACTGCCTTCTTGACTCTTTTAGTGATCAGTGTTTTTCCAAAGTAATTTTAGTATTACAAATTTACCTACTTGTTTTCACTTATGTTGGTTTCAGGTACTCAAGATTTGAGGCCAGATTGAGGTGTGTTTCTGCATATTTTGCTATGAGATCTCTTATATATAGGTCGTTACTGCTGCCACTTGGGTTAATTTGATTCTAACTTAAGAATTATTATGTTAGGATTTATTTTGATTCCAACTAATATTCTAATATGGTGAAATTTGATATCTTCTAATCATTCACCATGTTGGGTATTTATTTCCATTGTATATATCTACATTATGACCTTGATATGTTGTATGACCGGCTTTGATTTTATGATTATATATGTGGCAGTAAGTGCTATCATGTTATTGTTTGTATACATAATTATTTGCATGCCAACCATGAATATATTTTGGTATATGTACGGCAGACTGTTCTTCCTCTGTGCATAATGTGAACATAGAATAACTCGTGGTTGTAAAATTCAAGTTCTATATAATTTGGTGGCTAAAATTTGAAGCCTTTAAAGATATGTTACCAAAATCTTAGTAAAATGATTCAATATTCCAATAAGAAAATTATATTTTAAACAAGAGAATCATGAATAGTTAAATGGGAGTTTTTTATCCACACTGGATCTGGATGGGAGATTGAATTTCATCATATATTATACTGTCCCAATATAACAAGTTCAAATTTTAGATAAAAATTCAGAAGATATGGCTACATAGAAGGGATACAATTGAAATTAATGTTCTGAAAAGATTTAGGTACATATTAGAGAAGGTAACTGAAACAAGTACCAGGTCGGTACCATATCTTTTAGGCTACTGGATATCTCAGAGGGTCTCAGGATGAGAGCGGATGAAAGGCCGGAGGCCTTGTGTTTATGAAATGCAGGTATTTATTGGACTTTCAGAGCAATTATTTTTGTGTTTTCCTTTTTCCCAGCATGTAGATTGTCAATTTCAGATATGTGAGAATGTATTGGTGTTGGTCATTTCAAACTGGCTGTATTTTATGCAATTTGTGAATATAATTTGGAAATTTGGGAGCAGTCTTAAAGTTCATTGCTGGAAAGTTTTCTTCCTTTGGTGAAGTAACATCTGCCTGGCTGAGGCGGTACATGGATGAGCTCCTGATTGTGCATCCACAGTTAGACGTTTATCGTCACAATGAAAAATCCAAAAAGATTATTAGAAGTTTATGTCACAATGAAAAATCCAAAACTTCCAGTTTTCTCCTAGTCATTATATTAAACTTTCAGTTTGCACAAGACATTATATTAAATTTTTAGTTTGTGCCTTAAGTGTGTTTCTACATGCTGCAATCTACTGGTTAGTAAATTACTGGTAAGCAAGTTAATGCAAGATACTGGTAAGCTGAAAGTGTGTTTACTGGTTTAGATACCGGTAAGCTGAAGGTGTGCTCACTTGTATGCAAGTTATTGGTAAAGTGTGTTCATTGGTATGCAAGAAACTTTCAGTTTTCCTCGGAGAAGTTCTATGATACACCAAATTAAAAGTATTAGCTGAGACAAAATTAGGTCAAGGGTTAGTTGGAAAGTTGTATATATCCGGGGCTAAATTCTTTGTTGTTGCTTCATATGACAGCATGTGCTAAGCTGATTGCATCATCTATGCAAGCCAAAATATTACCAATTCAGATCATTATTTTGTTGTAGGTGAATTATGGATCAAGTTGAAGAAACTTTGTGCAATTAGAAACAAGAAGGGTAGGGATCAAGCTAAAAAAAAGGGTCATAAGATATATTCAGTTGAAGTTATTTCTTGCTTGTATTGTTGTCAAGTTTGTAGAATTTATGTTCAATAGTTACAAGGTAAAAATTGTAAAGGTAGCTCGTCAAATGTTTAGGTGGTACCTGATAAGTGATACCTGTACATTCGCTGGTACCTGTACATGTCTAAAGATTGAAATTGTGAGGTGAACCTATTTCGGATTCTACTCACTGGTACCTGTACAGGTGCTTTTGTTTATTCTTTGCATTGAAATAATGATATATAATTACACGTTCCATCTTATTCTGAAAGATAATATAAGTATCAAATGCAGCTTAATATACATAATTGCATAAACTATACTCTATCACAGAAGTTTGTCAAGTAACCAGAAAAAACAAAATTGTTTCACCAGTGTTGCCAGTGTCAAAGTATCTTGTACAGCACGTTGGTACCAGTACCAAGGGCTTTTCAAAGCCATAAAAAAACTGAGTTTACTGAGTTTAGTTTACTGACAAATTCTCACTTGCATGAGTTGTTTACTAGTGGTATATTCTTTGAAGGTCTGAATCATAAATTTTCAAACATTTTATGGAGTTACATTATTACTGTACTGGTCCATGATTTGTAAACTATTATTTAATTCAAAAATCTATGTGAAGATCTACAACGGCATATATCTTTGATTTTACCACAATTCCTTATGACAACCAATCTTCTAAGTTTGGGAAATTTACTGATTATTACAATAAAGTAAGAAATTACTATGTTTCATATATGTATTTTTTTATATTAACTTAAAATGGTATGGTCTAGTAATGCCCTTCTCAGATTAATTTACTGAGTATTACAATAATAAACTAACAATATATCTAACATCTGAAGTAATTAATAAAAGAAAACTATACAAATCATACTATTCATGAATCCTCCACATGCACTGCACTCACTGATTCATGAACCATCACCTGAAGGGTTAAAGTAATTACTATTTTTATCAAAAACAATAAAACATTAAAGGATTGCTTAGGAAACAAACAAAACTTTCTTGAATTAGGTAATATAACTATAAACAGTTCTCAATATAACTATAAACTTTCTTGAATTGGTAATTAAATAATTAAGTACATTCCTCTTATTTTCCATTATAATTGTGTAAATGGAACAAATCATAAAGCACTTTTTTGCAATTGGTGATTACAATAGATGATACAATATATTATTCTAACCAACCTCCTTATATAGGGTAACATTAACAGAGCAGTTTTGACTTATGCAGAGCACTAAGCATACGCAGCGCTATTTCCATTCTATATTCTGTGCTCTGTTAAAATCTTTACCCCTTAAATAGGCCTTGCACAGGCAGTGTGGCGCTTCTCATCATAACCAAACTACACAAAGCTCTCTAATCATGGCTGATAATTTTCTTGCGTACCGGTCAGATCCACCATTGTACCAGTTTGGTTAAACAAGGGTGACAATGCATGGCAGTTGACCTGTGCCGCACTTGTCGGGCTCCAGTTCATGCCGGGCCTAGTCGTTCTTTACAGAAGTATCGTAAAAAAAAAATGGGCCGTAAATTCAGCCTTCATGGCATTATACGCCTTCGCCTCCTCCCTCATAGTATGGGTGCTTCTTGCTTACAACATGGCATTTGGCGAACGGTTGCTCCCGTTCTGGGACAAAGCCGGGCCGGCACTCGGGCAAGCATACCTTAGTAAACGGGCACGCATGAACGAACCGTTCTACCCGCAAGCTACACTGGTGATTTTTGAGTTTATGTATGCTGCAATTACTTTGATATTGCTTGCTGGGTCGGTGCTCACAGGAGCGGATCTACTGTAGCGCAGGGTAGGGCAGTTGCCCTACCCTGAAAATCCAAAACTAATTTACAAAGACTGGATTTTGGGCCTTTGCCCTACCCTGGAAATTGATATTGCCCTACCCTGTAGTTGATTATCAAAATATTATGGAATAGATTGTGTTATAATACTGTTTTTGTTGTTTCTGTTATCATGCTTTATCTAGTATTAGATTATCTAATGGGTTTGGACCCGATTATCTATTTAAATCCGATTCAATAATTTATTGCCCTACCCTGATCAAAATCCTGCATCCGCCCCTGGGTGCTCGGGAGGATGAATATCAAGGCGTGGATGGCGTTTTCGCCGCTTTGGTTGCTCCTTTCATATACAGTGGGAGCGTTCAGTTTATGGGGTGGAGGATTCCTTTACCAGTGGGGAGTAATAGATTACTCAGGTGGTTATGTTATTCATCTCTCCTCAGGTGTTGCAGGATTCACTGCTGCCTACTGGGTAATTTAGAAAATCATTCTGTTTTAATTAAATACCTTGCTTAGAGAGTGAGGCTATGGTACAAATTTATCCGTATTATAGATTAATATTTTTTTTTTAAAGTCTAAACAGCCGATCTAAACCGCTCAAAATGATCTTCAAATGAAAATATAGTTGCACACTCAATTTTATATTTTTTACTATATTTTCAGATAGCTAGAAAACCACTTGATCTGACTATTTTTGAATAGTTTAGAATCTTTAGATCAAGTGGTTTTCTACCTATCTAAAAAATAGTAATTTTTTTTTAAATATATAAAATTTGATATGAAAGTATATTTTGATATGGATATGGGTTCAAATCGATTGTTTGGAATTTAAAAATAAAAATATTAATCCATAGTACGGACCAATATGCGCTATGCATAGTATCGTATAACCACAGTTCTTGCAATTCATCCAAAAATATAGTAAATTAATAACTTGTTTTGCAATTGTTAGGTTGGTCCAAGGCTGAAATGTGACAGGGATAGGTTTTCTCCAAACAACATTTTGCTCATGATCACCGGTGCCGGGCTCCTATGGTTGGGTTGGTCTGGATTCAATGGTGGTGCACCATATGCAGCCAACATAACCGCTTCAGTTGCTGTGCTTAACACGCATATATGTACCGCAACCAGCTTCCTCGCATGGACTTGCCTTGATGTTATTTTCTTCGGAAAGCCATCAGTCATCGGGGCCGTTCAGGGCATGATGACCGGCCTCGTTTGCATTACTCCTGGAGCAGGTTATAAGCATTCTTCAAATTTCAATCATTCATACAAATATAAATATATTATCTAACATGTTCGTGTTACAAGTCTGGTACACGCATGGGCGGCGATACTCATGGGTCTATTTTCCAGTAGCGTACCGTGGTTTAACATGATGATCCTCCACAAAAAGTGGTCACTTCTTCAAAAAGTTGACGACACACTCGCGTTTTTCACACGCACGCAGTTGCTGGATTACTCAGTGGAGTTCTGACAGGTTTTCTAGCACTCCCCGAGCTCTCGAGCTTCGACCTCCCAATTTCGGGCTAGAAGGGCGTGTTTTATGGCGGCGGCTTAGTTCAAATCTTCAAGCAACTTATAGGAGCTCTCTTTGTTATCATGTGGAATATAATGGCTACCACCGCCATTCTTCTTTTGATCGGTTGGTTGCGAATGCCGGACAATGAGCTTGTGATTGGTGACGACACTGCACATGGAGAGGAGGCGTATGCGCTGTGGGGTGACGGTGAGAAATTTGATGCGACCAGGCATGAGACCATGGTGCATAATGGTGCTGCCTCGGCTGATGTCACGGTGCAACAGCAACTGAGTAACCTCGGCGCGCGTGGCGTCACCATACAGCTGTAATTTCTGTTTGGAATTCTGTGTTTGTAGAAGAAAATAAAAGGTTCCTTTTTTGTAGTGAAATTTCTTATATATATTTGATATCAGTGATTTGATGGTGGTCATCAGATTATGAGACAAACTAATATATATTTGAGAGATAATTAATTATAACATGGTAAGTACATTGAAGGAGATCAAATGAAAATGAAAACTATATATATACCAAGAATTCAAAATGTAACAATACACTTTCTCATTTACTATTGTTAGGTAATAAGATCAGCCACAATTTAATTAGATTAAAAGTTTGTTTCTATTGAAGTGAAAAGAATGTTATGAAGAATGTCAAACAATATCACTGTCAAGAAATCCATTCAATATACCATCTACTTCATTTTCACAAATTGATGATTTTTTTTATCTAAAGAAAAAAAATTCAACAACTTACCTCCATTAATCCTAAATTAGATTGAATGAAAATAGAGTCATTTGACAATATCAAATTAGTGCTAAACAATGCACTCCTTAATTTATTTCTGTGCAGCTTTCCTGAACTCTAATCTAATTTGTCACTGAAACAATTATTGACTTGGTAAAGAGGCATATATAAACTAAAGAAATAATTACCAGAATAATGGCAGTCCCTAGATCTATTAATTTTAATCGTTTCATTTATCTGACAAAAGATGTGTAGTAATTATTTTTACTTTTAGTTTTGAGTTCTCTCAAAACCTGACATTTCACACAAAATAAAATAAAATTTGTATACATCTAAGAGGTACATAAACAGTAAAAGAAATAGAGACTAAATCATTTTTTGAGAGAGGAGACTAATTCATTGTTTCCAATTTAAAATCCTCTCTTACACACAACAAAATTGATTAAACCTCTTTGTTCTTTCTTCCTCTATCTTATTAGTGTTAATATTATCTCCATTCTAAATAATAAATTGGTCAATCCAACTTTCAATACAAGCTATTAATTTATTAAATAAAGAAATGAATATAAACAAAAAGAATTTAAATTTTGATAAGAAAATTAGATCTTGATCTTTTGTGTGGATTTTGGAGAGTGGGCTTAGGGTTAGGAATTTTGATTTAGCAGAGAGCGATTTTTTTTTTATCTAGCAAATTAATTTGATCCGTTGGCTATATTTAGATCTGTGATTTAAATAGTGTAAGATATATGGTGTCACCTACAAACAATGTAAGTGGATCCCTTCTCTTGATAAAAACATGAATATAATTGCTACATTTAATTTGTAGATTTGTTGATTTTCTCTAATATCTTATTGCAAGCTTTAGAAACGTATATAAAAACATAATATATCATTTCCAGATGTATTTCAAAGGTGGAGTCACTTCATAATTTGAGAGACTTCAGTCAAGATCCTTAAATAGCATATGCATATGCATGATTGACAGTGTTATAAAATGCGGTTCTATGCGGCGCATATGCGGCCGCATATGCGTTTGCAGTCCTCGGCCGCATAGAATCCGACTATGCGGATTAATATGCAGATTTTACAGCCCACTTAAAATATTTTATTTATTAAAAAAAGTTTGGATTCGGATTCAAACAATTTAATTTCAGAAAGGATATCGGGTATAAAACCGAACCAATTCTTAATACTCGTCCAGACTAAATTGTCTAGTCAAGTTGGTTTGAAAGGAATGGGGAGGGATTTCTTTATAGAGACTCCAGCGTCCTCATATTGTTATTTTACAGATGTGGGACTAAAGATATCCGGTTCAAAAGCGTTGACGCGCCCCAGGTTCAATATTTTAATTCTTTTCACGGGGTTTCAATTTATTTCAATATTTTGGGCCAACGATTTGGGCCATACATGCTGCGGTTTCAAAATCCATAAAAACAAAGATTTACATTTGCATATATATCAGGATATCTAGGCCAGCCGACTTAATTTTCTTCATGCAAGCCAAGGATGTGGGCCACGCTGTTATAATCATAAGATAAAATTATCTTATGTGCATATATAAGTCTATATATAATTAAAATATTTAATATTTAATTAAAAAAACCGCATATATAAGTCCGCATAACAATCCGCATATGCGGCCGTATACCGTATATGCGGTATGCGGTGGCCTTCCGCATACCGCATGAAAACCGCATTTTATAACATTGATGATTGATCATGCAAATTATCTTCTTCTCCATCTCTCTATACGCGTGTACACACATGCAAAACTCTCTTTTAAAACCAAATTATAAGTGCAAATATATTAATTAGATCTTACCATATAATTTTTAATATGCTTGAGTTCAAAAAAAAAGAATTACTTTAACACTAAAGAAACTTTTTGTTAACTATTAACATTTAATGCATCGAAATATAAAAGATCAATAGAACCCAAGTCAAAACACCAAATTGGTCGGCCCAATTACAAATTGTCTATCACTAAATGAAACTTTACAGAAAGAGAAAACTTAGAAGCCCAAATCAAACTGACATGTGAAACCATGAATATAGACCTCAATATTTGATCAGTTCCAGACAATGCATGCTATATATTTATATATCATCAATGCTCTACTAGTTGCCTTCTGTGTTGGTTAGGTCAGGCTCAGTTCACACACTGGTACAACACTAACAGACTGTTTCCGGTACTAACATGCATACCTACACACACAGTTTGTGTTGTGGTTTTGTTACAACACTGACAGACTCTTTGTGTCCCAGTGCTAACATGTTTGTGATACTAACATTCATACCTGCAGCAAGTGTATTGTAAAAACACGGCACGTGCGGACATGTATGGTTAAGAACACAAAACAACACGACACAGTAGGATAATTTTTGAAACAAAAAACGCTATGTAGGATAATTTTCGTTATAACTATGCTATTTGCGATAACTTTTTTTTTAGCATTTTAGTGATAACACGATAATTGCTATTTAGAACCTCATTAAATATTATAATCTTTTATAATTTTTTTTGGTCAAACGTTTGAATACATGCTTTTAATATTTTTTAAAAACTAATGTCATGTTCTGTAATTTATTATTTTTTAATGTTATTAATAAAAATTTCGGCAGCTTCTGCCTTAAACTGATAAAACTATTTACATTCTTTTTTTTTTTTTTTTGAGGGTAAGGTGGCAACCAGCCATCTTATAAAAAAATATTTACAGGGTAATGTCCCCCCTCTCAACACTAAAAGAAAATTAAGTGCATGATTATTTATTCCCGACACTCGCCATACAACCCACCCTTGCTATATATGACTCAGCAGTACTGTAGCCATTGTAGCACCTCGTAGAGTGTTTCTCTTGCTAAGTTTAGAACCGTTTTTGTTTTTTGGGAGAAGATCCTTCTATTCCTCTCACACCACAACGCCCAAAGGCTCGCTGCCCAGGCAATTTCCCAGAGAGTAGTTGGCGATGATTTTGAAGTCCATAGGTGGACATGGTCTGCTGTACTGACCGGAATGGAGCCTGCCTTAACTAAGTGAAATAGGGTCCACCATAGTGCTTGAGCATACGGGCATTCCCACAAAAGATGGTAGGCCGATTCCAAAACATTTTGTCCACAAGTCACACATCCCAGTATCTGTATACAACCCCTTTTACACAGATTTTCCCTTGTCAGAAGTTTGTTTTGGAGCATTACCCAAAAAAATATTCTAATCTTTGGTGGAGTTTTGATCTTCCATAATTTACGTTGGTAAGGGCATAACTCCCCCGTACATTTTTTTATTTATTACTTGAAATTGTTAAATAATAATTTTTTTGAATAAATCGTCTCTAATTAAATGAGAATTTTTTTTATAAACCATAATTAAAAAAAATACTTTTACCAAACCAACATGATTACATTTTTTTTCCAAAACCATAAGAACCGAAATGCCGTTTCGGTCTGGTATCTTTTTTGGATTTTCTGTAGCAGCTTATATGAAAACTTGTGAAACCAGTACCACAGAAAATTCAAAAAGGAACTGGACCAAAATGACATTTCGGTTCTTATAATTTTTGTAAAAAAAAACTAATCATGTTATTTAAATTTTTTTTTTTAATTATGGTTTATAAAAAAAATTCATTAAATGACATTGAATTGAAAACGGTAAACACTAACGTAGGCTTTAGCGACTTTCCAAGACGAACTAAATTTATTGCTTCCCGTCACGTCTGTCAAATGTCGCATCACATTCTTTGTTCATTTCTTTCGAATCATTTAATTTATTTATATATTAATTAAGTTCAGTCGTTTTCTTGTCTTGTCATAAAAGACAAAACATCCCTTCTACTCCGACAATCTATCCGTAGCTACAACAACACACTTTGACTGAACCTGTTGTTAATATCACTTCCTATGAGCACTGGGACCCAATTTGTAAAGAAAAAAGTTCTCCTATGGAACATGTCTACACTATAGATTGCCTCTGCATGCTCCTAGCGCGCTTTTAGTTATTACTGGCTCCAGCTGTGGAACAGATCTTCTGTGGCTTTTCTAGCGTTACATCAGGTGCTGTGTTTTTGTTTTCTTTGTGTAATTTTATTTTGTAAGGCATCTGAATTTATGCATTGAGTTATTTTTTTTTGTTATCCGTGGCATTCAATATATATTTTTTAATTCTTATTGATTGTTTCAATTACTGGTTTATTTACAATAATTTTTTGTTAAAGGTTTTACATAAATTATTTCTTAGATGTTGTTCCTTTTTATTACATACTTAATTTTACCAAAAACTTTCATTATTCTATATAGAGTTGGGCTATTGTACTTCACGAAGTAAAGCGAAGTTTTACTTCACACTCATATTTCTATTTTGAAAATCCTAAATTGCTGATCCATTGGTTCAGAATTTTTTACTGTTTTTTACTGTTCACAATGGATCAACGATTTTCAAAGTGGCTTAATAAATAGTAAAAAAATTCCAAAAAAATTAAAATTTGGTCTCCAAGCACATTTCAATATGGAGAACAACTTGAACGGTTCGGATTGACATATGAGCGTGAAGTAAAACTTCGCTTTACTTCGCGAAGTACAATAGCCCACTCTATATATATATATATATATATATATAAATTGTGAATCATTTAAAACAAAACTTCATTTTTGCTTTGCATAAAAATAAAATCAATTAGTAGAAGTTTTGGTGAAGGATAAAATTATTAGTAATTTGTGTTAGGAGCTGATTGATTGAGCACAGTAACAAGTAAAAAAATCTACAGTAACAGTGAATATAAGATTACTATTTTTTTTACTTATTCAGTCAAACAAAGATAAAGTGTACTGAGACAATTTTAAGTAAAAATTTATTATTCGATTATTTTATACTCTAATAAAACAATCAGATGAAAACTTGTCTGGTTACAGTTTTTGTGGCCACATGTGAGGGGCTCCATGCCTCCATCAAGTAAAAAAAAAATAGGTTCAAGGTACAACACCTTGCTCACCATTTAGAACCAAACATGGATCATCTCCAACTCCAACTCTGACTTGGAAGGGCCCACCACCTTGCTCCTGCTCCACCTTCAACTGTTTTTTTTTTTTTTTTTATATTACAACTGTTTACTTTTTGTTATTTTTTATTGGAAAATAAAAAATATATTTTTATTGGGAATGAAAAAAAAATTACCATGTAATTAGATACATACTATATGATTTGGCATGTGTGCATGGGATATAAATCTGCTGTTATTCCAAAGGAATCACGTGACTCTGTTATTCTTATTACAACCGTTCAAAGTTTTTCATGTGCAAATCTCAAGGAAAAAAAAATTTCGGCTGTAACCGGAATAACAGGATTATGTGATCTCTTTGAAATAACAACAGATTTATTTCCGTGTGCATGACGCTGCATGCGAACTAGTCTTATATAACATAGGATATAACATGCGACCATAACAATATAAATTATGTCATTATTTATTCTAATTAATAATTAAAATTTTAGAAAATAAAATTTATTGTTTGGCAATATTATTTTATTTTTTTCACATAATTTGAATATTTGAAAACAAAGTATAGTTTGATTGTATTTATTAGACATTTGATTGCAGTACATTGAGCAGCACGCCGCCAGTATCCAAACTGTTCTTGTTGACTTCAAAATTAACTGAGATAAAAATCATTCGTCGCTTATCACACAGGTGATCCGCTGCTATTTGTTAGTTCAGTCAAGCGGTGCTCAGCCCTTGATAACAGACCAACGGCTAAGATCTCTCTCTCACAAAAGGTAAAATCGACCACTGTACCGTCTACAACTGCAGACAATCCTGATAATGCGTGGTAATCCTACCATCTTTTCAGTTTCACACGGCACCCTTAAATTTCAACAAAATTACATAATTATCCCTCCAGCGCGAATCACAAGAGAAACCTCCCGCCAATACAATCTTCGCATCCACTCCCTTTCTTTCACCCCTTCATTTTCCCTCTATTTACAGCACTGCCACAGGAGGGAATGGAATTCATTCACCTGAGCTAATTCAAATTTTACATTTAGATCCTGACCGTCCGATTATCTTTAGCATGATTATGGAAGGAACTCAGTGCTCACATTATGATCGCACGGTCCAGATCTAAACACAAAATTTGAAATACTTCAGAGGATCTGGTTATAACTCCCGGCACCGTTTTTAAAGCGTCCACGCTTAATTTAATGGCGAGTTTCTATTTTGTCTTCGTCCCATGCGTACTACTACTGCACAGAGCACAGTACACGCATACTCTGTGTCTCTCTACATCTCCGTTTTCACAATCCAGGTCCTCTCTGTTTCTAAGTGAAGAGAGAAAGCGGTTTTAAATAAACTGGAGACGATTATTAATTCAGATGTATTAGTAATTTTATTATGTTATCTTATTTTCTTCTTGAATTTTGGATCAGAAAGAATGTGATGCGTCCCCATTTCTACAGGTTTACTTACTGTTCAGAGATCCGATCCAAAAATAATAATTAATTTTTTGGTTTTATTTTGTGGAAATATTTTTGAATGTCATTAAAGAAGGAATATTTTTTTGAATCTTTTAGGTGGTTATTTAATGCATGGAAGCTGATATGATATCAGTACTTCACCATGCAAGCAATCTGTATGACCATTTTACCCCTGTCGTTACAAAACCCCTTTGAACGGGTAAACATTTTAACAGAGCAATTTTGGCTAAATGCACCGCAAGATCATATGCAAAGCTGTTTGAAACTTTGAACTCTATGGTCATGTTTGGTTGTGGAGTGAAGTTAATGAGGATTAAATGACTTACTCCATCTTACTCCACATATTTTACATCTTGTTTGGTAGTATAACTCGTGGCTTAAATTAATCCGCCTAGAGGAGTAAAGTGTTGGAAACTGAGCCTCTTCCTATGATAGTGGGCCCTACAGGTGGAGTAAGTGTGGAGTAAGTTAATCCACCTGAAATGGTGGAGTAACTTACTCCGGATTAACTCACCTCTTACTCCACCTTACTCCTCTTCTTTTACTCCTCGTTTGGCTACCTAAGTGTGGAGTAAGGGGTTTACTCCACCTCTTACTCCACAACCAAACATGGCCTATAGTCCGTGCGCGCTGTAGGAAGCCAAAACTACTCTGTTAAAAATTTTACCCCTATTTACAGCATTGCCATTATAGTATAGACACTAGTACTAGTGCTTTGTGCTTTGGCCTGAAAAGCTTCTCTTCTTTTTGGTTTTGCTGCTGCTCTGCTCTCACATCAATGCTCCTTTGAAATCGGAAATGGAGAGACAGTGGTCACACAAGTGGGGTTTTCTTGGGGCGCTTTTTTAAAAGCTTTTCTTTGTCTTCTTTGTAAGTTTCCAATTTGTTTTCTGGCATTTGTTCATATGTTCATATCTTGGATTCTCTCCTTCGCTCTTGTTCTTGTTTGTTTCTGCATTTTTGTCAAAGGTTATAATACCTTGGTTTCTGGGTCTCAAAAGCTTCATTCTTTCTTCTTTTCTTTTCTTTGCTTTGCTTTAAGAAAGCATTTTTTCCCTCTTTTTCATGCACATTTCTTGCAATATAGCTCCAATAATGCTCAATTCAGTAAAAGTTGGTTTATTTCAATTTATTACTTATTTTTGTATATATATATATTTTTTTTCTAATCCAACTTCATTTGTTCATTACAGAGTTAACTACAACAATACCAATTTAAAGACAAGAAAAGGAAGGCATTTTTAATGCTGGAAGGAAGGAGGCACTCAGTTGACATACCGATTTCGCGAACTTTAATGGCTTTAATGAGATCAAGGTCTTTAAGAGATCCTGACACAAATTCTCTTGCAAAATTCAATTCTCTGCTCGAGAAATCGAGCCGGGAATTTGGTTCTTGCAATCATACAAATTCTGATTTAAACGGCCTCAGTCGACACAGCTTCAGCTGCGCTTGGAATGCACACATCGAAAAAACAAGAGAAGAATCACAGGGTTTAGATAGTGAATTTGATTTGAGCTTCAATAGTTTGAATCAGAAATACAAACCGAGGTCATTCGGTGAATTGGTGGGACAGAGTGTGGCGGTACAATCTCTGACAAGTGCTATTTCAAATGGGATGATTGCGCCGATGTACCTTTTTCATGGACCAGGTGGTACCGGTAAATCATCAGCTGCGAGAATTTTCGCAGCGGGTTTGAATTGCCGGTCTTTGAACAAGCCTAAGCCGTGTGGTTTTTGCCACGTGTGCATGCTTGTTTTATCGGGAAAGAGCCGAGAAGTGAAAGAATTCGAAGCGGCAAAATTGAATTCGAAAGCAAAAATTGTGTCGCTTCTCAGAAGCGCCTCGGTGGTACCACTCAAACTAAAATACAAGGTATTCATAATAGATGATTGTCACAATCTTGAAGAGGAAGCATGGAGCAGTTTATGTACCAATCATGAATTTATACCTCAGTATTTGGTACTAATAATGGTAACATCCAATTTGGAGAAATTACCAGATGGGTTCGTACCGAAGTGCCAGTCATGCCGCTTTGGTAAGACAGAGAGTTCATGTATAATTAGTAGGTTAAGATTGATTTGCATGAAAGAAGGGTTTGAATTTGAAGAAGGCGCACTCGAATTGTTAGCAAGGAGAGCGGACGGTTCGATTCGGGAGGCAATTACAGTGCTTGATCAACTCAGTTTACTCGGGAAGAAAATTACTAGAAGAAATGCATATGAACTAGTAAGATACAATACTCAATTAAATAAGTTGTACAATTTGTTATTTTCTATGCTAGCATTATGAAACTGTACCAATTGGGTATGGTACCAGCATGTACAAATTATATTGTTCTAATTTGGTGTCGCATGTACCAGCATGTACAAATTATACAGTACCATGAAGAATTTATATTTCTGTTAAGATACATACTGTCCGATCAGAATCCGCACAAATATTAAAGGGAATCCCATGCATTCTGATCGGACGGTCCGGATCTACACCGAAATATTCTGATGACATGTACTATGCTAATTGAAATATATTTTTCTCAACTGAGACGCTTTGGATGAGTAGTCAAATACAGATTTTATTTGTTGCCAGATTGGAGATGTGTCGGAAGATGAACTGGTCGAGCTACTTGATCTGGCATTCTCATCTGATGCTGCGAGTGTAGTGGTAAGAGCGCGAGAGATCATGAGCTCAAAGGTGGACCCCACACAGCTCTCTTCGCAACTCACCAATCTCATCATGGAAATCTTAGCTGGCAAGTGCCAGCAGGGATCTTCAGAAATCACCCGAAAAAGCAATCGGCATAGTAGTATGTTTCTTTGTCTCTCATTTCTTTTCGTCTTTTAATTTTGATTAACAGTAGAATCCAAATTGAACAATAACCTGGCTTGGGAATAATTTTTTTTGCATTGAACAATTGGGTAATTTAGTTATGTTTGGTTTGCTTTTGTTAACTGTCAAGTGATTCCAAAATAGTAGATTGTTCTTGTAAATATGGTGAAATATGAGGTATGATTTTGCAAAAGATCTATCAAAGTAAAGCATTTCAAACTCAAAATCACAATATAAAAAAATTGTAGAGAAGATCCCTGTCTTGCTTTATTGGGAAACCAAAAGGGCATGTCCTTACACTGTCAGTGGTCACTGCATCATGTACACTTCAAACATCAAACATATCACTGACTTCTTTTTGTAAGGTTAAAAAAATAAATTTTTCATGGAATAAAATACACATGTTTGTAAAAATAGTAAAATACCATACAGGCATACAGCCAAAATTGAAATAATTGCTAATTTGGCTTCATAAATTGAGAATATTTTCTTTATAGAAATTAATATAAAATAATATAGGGTATTAGAATGATTGCCTCAAGATTTTGATGCATAGACATAACTGTAAAAAAAAAAGTTGGTTCCAAACAATGGATCATATGCGGCCAAGTCGAGCTACATCGGTGGTGTGTGATGAATTTAATGGATCCGAATAAAAAATTCGTCTCTAAAAAATGGAGATAATTTTTTTAACAGTTCCGTCTATGGTATCTAAAACTTACGGGACTCATTATAATACCCTGTATTATTTAATATTAATTTATATAAATAATAATTTCTGTCATAAATTCACCCAAGAAAATGTGCACATGTTAAATATTTGTTTGACTATACAGTTGCAGAGGTTGGCATGGAAAGGCTGAGAAATGCATTGGAAATACTTTCTGAGACAGAGAAGCAACTGAAAACTGCAAAGAATCCATCTACATGGCTCACAGCTGCTCTTCTCCAGTTCAATTCTACTGGTGACACTGTTTATCCATCAAACACTTTTGTCTCCAAGTCACCAGAGAAAATAGCCCATAACACAGGTCTAAATAAGCTTTTATTTTGTATTTTAAAATTCATATCACTTAAAGTAACTCAAATATTGTGTTTAGATCCGGACCGTCTGATATGCTTTTGCACGAATATTAATGAGCCCTTGTGCATTCCACCTCGAGCTGGATTGGCCCGGATTCTGATCTGACGGTCTGGATCTAAACTCAAAATTTGAGTTAGTTCAGAGGATCCAGACTGTATTTTTGGGAGCAACTATTGTATACAGTATGTGGAACTGTTTTTTGACAGATACGTGTGGTATATGCCGGTACCAGGCTGCTCATTATAGTCAAGATATAGTAGATACCAGCCAGAATTATAAACAATCAAAATATTTCTCGGGATTTGTATTAGATTCTCAATAAGAACTCGAAGAAAAGTGACCCAATTAGGTGTGCAACCAACCTAATTGTTTATAATTCTATTTAACCCCAAATGGCAAACCATTATTGTACAGATGACAAGCTTATAAGCAGAGCCTTAGAAGAGGATTGCGAGAGCTCTTCTTTGGGAGAAGATGAGGATGTGAATCATTTGGAGCATCATTTACAAGAGCCCGAAATACTAACCGTGATATGGAGAAGAGCTCTTGAAAAATGCACATCTGACTCAATCAAAGATACATTGCTAAAGAAAGGGAAATTATCTTCAATATACTTTTGCAAAGGTAATGTTCTCTACCTTTTTGAATTTTTATAAACCATGCAAATCTGATGGATGGGATTTACTGTGTTGTTTGTCAATATTTAATAGCACTTTCTTCACTTCACATTTGTATTTTCGATTTTAAAGTTCAAATTAGTCGATCTGAGCCATTCAATACGATCTCCATTTTAAAACGTACTTGGAGACCAAATTTACATTTTTTGGAACTTTTTAACTATTTTTTTTAGATAGGTAGAAAATAGCTGTTTTTGGTTGGTCCAAAATCTTTGAAAAACAGCAATTTTCTACCTATATAAAAAAATAGTTAAAAAATTCTAAAAAATGTAAAATTCTGTTTACAAACACATTTTAATATGAAGATCATATTGAACTGTTCGTATCGACTGTTTGGATTTAAAAAACAGAGGTATGAGCGTGAAGCAAAACTCTTTCCTAAAAATGAAAAGAAGTTGCTATTAACAAAATATCTAAAATATTTTAATGCAGGTCATGCAATTGCTGAGATAGAATTATGCAAATCGAATGACTCAAAATCCGAGGCATTCTTAGAACCAATTCGTACCTCTCTCCAAAGTGTGCTTGGGTGTAATGTTGAGATCAGAACCAGTGTTCCTAAATTAAGTACAAACAAAGTAGAATTTACCGATTCAACCACCAACGAAGCATCAAAGAAACCCGAGAACCCGAATGTTTGTTCAAGACAACACGAAGATACTGTTTCTGAGATTCAACAAACAAAAAGGAAAATGAGATGCTTCATGCATATTAAAGCATTTTTTAAATGTTTTTCGTTGTGTAAGAAGCACAAGGTACCGTGACAAAAATGCGAAAGGAGATGAAGATGAAGATATCTAATTAATTTTAGCATCATACTTTTTGCCTTTTTTGTCTTTAAATTGTTGCTTTTGTAGAAACTAGAATGCATATTAGGTACAGGATTTGTTCTTCTCTTTTACAGATTCAAATCCTGTGATTTTTGGACCAGTAACTGTTACTCTTACATAGTGCAAGTGCTTTTGATAGAATATGCTTTTATATATTTAGTTATTTACTGTATTTTGCAATGATGTACTTGATATTTGGGCTTTATTTTGCTCTTAACTTAAATGAAAGGGACCCAAATCAATCTCTGGAATTATACAAACAATGAAGTATCACTCATACCAGATGAACAGATATATACCGATTTTATACTGCTTGGTTATTCATACCGGTACAAGAAAGAAACAAGGGTTTTTTTATTCCCCTCCTGATTTTGCAGTTTCTGCGAAAGTTTAAAAAAAAAAAAAAATTCAAAAAATTGTTAGAACTTTTAAACATGACCTCTATATGAAAAGTTGATTAAATTTTACATTTTTTTTTCTTTTTTAGATAGATAGAAAATCACTATTTTCGGATGGTCCAGAATTTTTTTCTGGTGAAGTGATTTTCTAATTATCTAAAAAATGTTAGAATTTTTTTCGGATAATTTATGTGGAAGGTCATGAGTTCGAAACCCACAAAGTGGAAAAATCTTCTATATTATATATAAGGGTTTGAAAGTGTGTTGGGTGGTTGACCCCAACCCATCATTTCAAAAAACTATCTAAAAAATGTATTGTAAAATTCTAAAAAAAATATACAATTTAGTTTGTAAGTAGATTTTCATATGAAAATTATATTTAACCGTTTGGATCGACTATTTAAATTTGTAAAATAAAAAATGTAGATTTTTTGAACGGGTTGAAATGTAACACACTGCACACAATCCCACTCCTAAATTTAGCTCACATTAACAGCCAAATAATATAAAATAAAATAATATATTTCTCCTTCTCTCTTCTCTGTTAGTACCTTAAAATTAAGAATATTCTATAGAAGTCTAGAAAATATTCTCCCAAAACTAATCCCCACTCTCAGATAGAGATAACTAGCAGAGAAAAGTGACAGAGAACATGAGGCTCATACCATCCCTTAAAACATCCATCAGATAAGGTTGCAATCTCAAATCACACACTCCTATTGGAATGCACACTTTTAATTGGATAAGGCCACCAGCCCAAACCACATTTTCCCTCTCTAGAACCACCACATCCAAATCAAAAACCATATCACAAGTTGCTAGGTTCTAACCAACCAACCAAACAAGTCTCATTTGCTAAATCAATTCTCATTTCTTAACAAATGGCAGCAACTACTATCATGGCAATGCTCAAACCAAAGACCACGAACCCGGCCGTTAAACCGGCTTTACCGATCAAACCCATCTCTCTCCTCTCCCTCCAAAACCTCTCGAAGAATCTCCCCGTAAAACCGCTCACCTCAACCTCCATTGCCGGGCTCGTCTTCGCGGAATTATCGACCACCCACCCGGCTTTCGCTGCGCAACAATTAGCCGACATTGCAGCTGAGGGTGATAACAGAGGGTTGCTTTTGTTGTTTGTCGTGGCACCGGCAATTGCATGGGTTTTGTACAACATTCTTCAACCAGCTTTGAACCAGTTGAACAAAATGAGGAGCGAGAAAGGGTTCATTGCTGGGCTCGGGCTTGGTGCCGGGCTTACCGCTGCCGGGCTTATGTCGGTGCCCAATGCAGAGGCTGCTGAGATTCTGAGGATTGCCCAGGCGGCACCAGAGGGTGATAGCAGAGGGTTGCTTTTGTTGTTTGTCGTGGCGCCGGCGATTGCGTGGGTCTTGTACAACATTCTCCAACCGGCGCTTAACCAACTCAACAAGATGAGATCTGGCTAATGGAGGTTTCAGTGTTTTGTATATTTGATTAAGGGAGAAAAAAAGGGGGAAGAATTATTATGAGATATTGTTGTTAATTAATTGGAGATTTGAATCAGTTGGTTCTTCTTTTCATGATTAATTTGGGTCAATTTGGTTGGTAAAATTTTGTGTATATTGATCATAATGCATCAGCAAGTAGCAGCATCTACCAAAAAAATTGCCTCCTTAATTTGTTTATGTTAACAGTGATTAGTTTTTGAATCATAATAAATTATTATTGAGTAACACTATGTGTATTTATATTTCCATAACAAGGTACTCAACAAAACAAAAAATAATATTCAACCCAAAATAAGAAACAAAATTATAATCATACAAAAAAAAATAGAAAATTATAATCATCATCCAAAATAGGGATGAGAGAACCAGATTACATTGCTATAGTTATGTTTGCTAGTTAGAAACCTGGCTAGTTTAAGATTATATATATACAAATTTTGGTAGATAAAATAAAATTTCATGTGGTACAAATTAAGGTCTAATTACAGAAAATTGCCATATAAGTTCTAAAAGAAGTTATCAGTATTGTTTGAGTAGATATTAACAGAAATAATCATAAGGCCCCTTGCTTATAACTGAATTGGACATGTAACATTTTTTTTTGTTTTGTTTTTCTGAATACACTTCTTCCTCTATTATGTTAATACATTGGCAATTTCATGATTCCAACATGATAACATCACACAATTATGGTGCTATTTTGTTCTATTTTATAATTGGAAACACAAAAACTGGCTTGTGATTTGTTCTATTTTGTTCTATTTTATAGGTGAAGTATTGTAGCTTACATAAATTTGAGCAATCCAAATTTTAATATTTTTTTTTTCATATATTACCTTGAGTAAAAGAAATAATTTCCAACTCCAGTTAGCCTATTACTGCTGAGTTGAGTCGACCCACAATGCTATTGGGCTTTAGGATTGTGGAGTCCATTAACAGCCCATATCTAATTATGCCATTGCAATTTTTTTAGTCGACCCACAATGCTATTGCACTTCTACGAGGCCCTGACAAATAAAAAAGCCCAAAATAATTTAAATTTTTTCTTGCCTTCTACTACCATCGTTATATTTTATTATTTTAAAGCCGATGAGGTAGAAGACAAGAAAAATTGTAAATTTGGACAAGGTAATATGTGAAAAAATGTGGACTCCATTAACAACCCATATCTATATACAATTTTTTTTTTTTTTTTTATCGCAAAAAAAAAAAAAAAAATTGTATATAGATATGGGTTGTTAATGGAGTCCACATTTTTTCACATATTACCTTGTTCAAATTTAGATTGTAGTAAATTGTGGAGTCCAAATGTTTTCATATATTACCTTGACATGGTTTTATTGTAGTAATCGTGTATGTAAATTGTATATACACACAGTTTTATAAAAAAGAACCATGTCAGTTTTATATAAATCTGACACGGTGCTATATACAATTTACATACACGGTTACTACAATAGAACCGTGTCATATCTATAAAAAAAGACATTGAAACAGGTGATTTATACACGGTTTTGGTTACCGTGTACAATAACAAAGGTTATATACACGGTTACTACAAGGGAACTGTGTATGATTCATGGAAACCATACATGGCTAATTTATATAAACTGTGTTTATTACCCTTTGTACACTGTTTGTTTTAAGATCCGTGTATGATTTATATAAATTTTTTTTATTATTCAATTTATAAATGGGCTAGCATACATATTTGCTAGCCATTATATATACAATATTACACATCCATAATTCAAGAAATATTGAACATTTACTGCATACATAAAACAATAATCAATATTCAACATTCAACACACATAAAACAGTACATTCAATATTCAACATTTAACATACATATACATCCATAATTCAACAAATATTCAACACACACGACACACACAATGCGGGGCATGAATTTTTGAAGGACATTTGGGATCATTTGAAAGGAATATAATGCGCATTTTTGATGATTTTTTTTTTTTACCATAAACTGGACCTACCATAAACAACATACATAAGACAATATATATTCAACATACACATATTCAACAATTACAAGCATTAAGTGGTAAGTAGAGGAGGTAACATCTTAGATGTCTTCCCTTTCACCTTTGCCTCAGTGTCAGGAAAGAATCCATTGTCTGGCAGATCCGACAACTTGCCACTATCGGAGACCCTTATCGGGAAAGGAAGCAAATGCCCAGGCAAATCAATGATAGAATCTCCTATAAACATCCCCCATAGTGTCTCCGCAATTTTTCTCACTTCCCTAATGCACTCCAAGCTCTCCGGTTCGAGAAAAACGTTGCTTGGGTGCTTGCTCATGAAATGCTCGTACCACAATGCCATGCGGTACGCGTAAACCTGGCCACGAGCGTGACTGTCTGGCCCATTTAGGTGTGATGGTTGGTATGACCCGTGTGCAATCTCGGTGTCTCGGTCACCAGCAAGTGATCTCTGGTTTAAGTTTGCTGATCCAACTATCACATACTCATCGTCAACTGCACAATTGAAATTATCAAGTCACTAATGTGAACAGAATAATAGTAGTAGTATTAGTAATAATAACAGTAATAGTGATAAAAATAGGGATAACTAATAGTAATAGGAACAGTAACAGTAATAGTGATAATAATAAATAAAACAGCACATGGCAAAAGGTTGCATCTTCTTGAAATGCACTCAGGATCATGACTTAGCAATGAAATACATGATGTATTTAGTAAAAAAAATTTTGTGTGGTAAATATACTAACCTATCATGAGCTTGGCATGAACATAAATCATAAACCGTCGGTTAATCTGTGCCCTCGAGTAATCAGTCCCCTCCTTTGGCTTATCTGATTCCCGAGGCACATAATCCCCATCCATCAGAGCCTCCCTGTTACCGAGGCAAAAGAAGTTCAAGTAATCATACGGGTGTGCCTTCCCTTTCAGGCCGGCCTCCTCTATCGCCTTCGCTACTATTCCATACATCATCTCCATGGTCAACCTATCAAATTAGTTGGTCACATGGTATACTGGCATGATATAAACTAGCAAATGGAGAAGTGACTTTAGTAATTTTAGAAAGAGTAAGGCTATGGTACTTTGCAAAGCGCTGGATATATATTTTTGTTTTCAAAGTTCAAACGTTCAATCTCCATATGAAAATGGAGTTGAAAACTGGATTTTAAATTTTTTTTAAATTTTTTTACTAACTTTTTTAGATAGGTTTAAAATCACTACTTTTGGATGGTTCAGAATTTTTAAAATTGGGTGATTTCTACTTGTTTTGAAAATTAGTAAAACAAATCTAAAAAATGTAAAATTTGATCTCCAAGTACATTTTCATATGAAAAGATCATGTTGAACCGTTTGGATCGACCGTTAAGACTTGAAATCGAAAAAATGGAATCCATAGTACAGATCTATATGCGCTTTGTAAAGTACCATAGCCTCACTCTATAAGAAATTTAACAATTAAAAACAATTAAAATGCACCTATTCCATTTGAGTATGGCTTGAACTGAGTCGCTCTCAGGTTCCCCTTCAGGCCACATTGGTGTGACTATATAAGCAGCGAATCTCTCGCCTTTCTTAATCTTACTTGCAATTTTCAAGGCAATCTCAACTGGTACAAGGTTGAGGCACCCACTTTTCTGGCCCTTCTTCCAAGCTGCACAACTCCCAAGGAAATACTGGTTTTCGATGTAGATGAACCGCCGTGCACGTCGGATTGCCTCAATGTATGCCGAATGTATGCTCTGGTCTATCGTTACGTCCTTCCTACTAACAAGCCCCATTTCTAATGCCTTATCCGGGTCCGAGGGGAAATCTACCACTGATGCGTCATCAATTGATCGAAAAACCTACATATAGAAACACGTGTTAATAGATGATACCTGTTGAAAATAGTAATGATGTCAGACTCTCATCATAGATCATGATCAAGGGCAAAGATTTTATCAAGTGTAGTAATTAGGAATTAAGCTGTAATTAGGGGACAACTTCCGTTGATAAAGAATGGTAATAAAGAAAAGTGTAACGGCTAGTACACAAAATATTATAAATAGAGCAATTGATATTGTAATAGAATCAGAATACTGTAATCAAATATATACAGATTTAATTCATCATTTTCCACAAAATTCATCAATAACTTAATTAACAAATAATAGTCTTACACTTGTAGAGAGAGAGAGAGAACCTGCACATTCCACGACTGTTTATCGTGCCACGTGGGAGTGGGAAAGTTCTCATGTCTAACATCAAACAACCAGCTGCGCAGATCCTCAGGAGCCTGAGGAGCCTGCTTCTTCCAGCGCTGTTCAAAGTTGGTGAGCACGTCCCATGCCGCTTGGCCCTCGAGACGAGAGTGCGCATCATGCCACGGCTCCCGTGGGCCTCCGTGTTTCAGTTTTGCATGCGAGAAGTTTTTTTGCATGAAATCATCATGGTACGTTGTGTCCAGATCATGGAACAAAGTGTGCTTCTCATCATCATACCTTTTAGTACGTGTTACAAAGTTGTGTCATGCTATGTTTGTTTCCTCTCTTAAACTGTACAGGTATAGGGTCATACAAGTTCTCCATTTTTTTTAAAGAATGATGAAAGCATCCTTGCCAATTCAATTTACCTTGATTAACCCTCAATTGGGTCAATACAAATTGATTGAAAATGACTTCAATTAACCTCAATTTTTTATAAAACTCACCTTCCTTCACATATGTCGATTCCACCGATGAAGCTAACAACATGCCTTCCTGCCCCATTAGCCGTAGCAACGTCAAGCGTAACCGTCTTTTGGTGGTGAGTGAACTCTGTGGCGCACTCCACCTGTTCCAGAGTGGTGAGGGACATGTCGGCACACCTGGGGCACAAAAAGCACCTTACCGCACTCCCCTCGAAAAAACTCAAGGTCTCTTCGTCGTGTGTCTCCATCAGCCCCCCATATCCAAGGAAGGGAATTGAGGTGCGATCATGCCACACCATGACCAGCACTGTCACCCCTTCATTGGCCTTCCTTTTCAAGAGTTCTCCTACTTTGTCGTCTTTGGCTCCAGGAATCATTTGCTCGGGATCACGTACCTGTCAATAAACTTATAAAGGACACTGGATACCCTTTTTAATAAAAATTAGAAGAAAATACTAATTAATTGGTACTGATGTCACTCAGGCATTTCGTCGAACAGGTAGTCAGCAGTAAACAAACCAGAAACATATATCCAACCTGGTGCAAAACCATTGGCATAAAAAAAAATCCTTTTTTTTGTTTGATTTACCAAGGTGATCTGAGTGTTGACGGACCACCCGGCAACATAGACAAAATGCTGGGCATCGTTGATGGAGGCGTAAAGATCCTCCCATAGCCTGGGCGGGCAGTAGTGGCTGCCGTCGGTAAGACGGATGTCGGGCTGAAATTTGTTGGAGAGGTGGGAGTTCTGGTAGAGAGTGACATTGCATGAGGTGCGCTGCGGGAAGTAGCAATGGCGGAGGCCTGTGAATTGCGGCTGCTGGATGCCAGCATCCCAACAGGTATCGGCATGCACCGGGAAGTACTGCAGCTGTGCCCGAATGCTTGCTCTGTTGATATGAAATCAGCAATAGCTTAGCCAGTGTGGTAAGTATGCATGTATGTTAAATTGTCGGTTTACATGTTTTTCCACATATACATGAGTAGGTGCTATTAGTTCATCAAGTTTTTTTGGTGAGCTTAAATTCAAATTTAATCGAAATAATTTCATACAACGAATTCAAATAATTAACCTCCAATATATATCTGATTCTTCCTAGTTGATAGTCAAGCTCCGCCCTGAATAATACTCTGTAACAAATCGGAATAGACAAAAAAAAAATTTCGTATGGGTCTGACCTTTTTAAGAAATTTGCTTGTTTTTGTAACCACCAAATAGGATTGTTTTTGTAATTTTAAAGTAAACCATTATTTTAGTTATGGGTCTGGCCTGTTTAAGAAATTTGCTTCTTTTTTATTTTGATTCTCTTCGGCCCGTAGTCTTTCTGGGATTTTGTTAAATTATAAAACCTAGCCCAAGAGCGGATTTAAATCCACTGCATGAACCCGCTTTTAAAGAGAGAGGAAAAAGAGGGTCCGGATCCCCTAAAGTAACCCAATCTTTGGGTTGTGGATCGAGGCCGTCCGATTCGAATTCGTCGTCGGGATGTGTGTGCTCACTTCACGGATGAATTTTCGCGGATTCAAATCGGACGGTCCCGATCTAAAACCCAAAAGTTGGGTTACTTCACTGGATTGGATCCGAATTCAAAAAGAGATGGAGAGAAAAAAAGAGAGGAGAGAGAGAGAGAGTAAAGGAAAAAAACAGTCTTGCTCTTATTTTAGAAGTGCACCGGATATTTTTGTTTATATTCGGACCGTCCGATCTAAGTACGCACAAATATTAAAGCCACCTCAGATCGGATTGGTTTGGATTCAGATTGGATGGTCCGAATTTGAACAGAAATATTCTGTTACCTCAGATGATATGGATTCCTTCTCTAATGAGTTGTGTTTTTTCTTTTTCTTTTTTCAAAAAAGAAGAAGAAATGATTGTTGGTAATTTGTACCAGTTCAAACAGTAAAAAACAGTATATAATTAATGAACAATCACAAAACGTACTTATTAGGCAACTTCTGGCCATTCTCGCCGTGCAGCTCGAATAGCTTTGTGATGATTTTGCCAGACAAGAGCTGGTCTGTAGCAATGGTGGCGTGACCAAGCACCTCGTTACCGACCAGAAGCTGGTTCTTTACTGAGAAAGTGATTATGTCGGGAGAGGCATGCGCCACATACACCCGAAATGATTCATTCCATACCGGATTCTGCGGGCGGAACTCTACCAGCTTTGTGCAGGCCACACGGGCTGCACCAATATCCACCGTGGTATATGACATGCTGTGCTTCACAGGCAAATGTAATTTTTCCTCAATTTTCTCAAAAATCTGCGCAATTTGAATTCAGAGAATCAGTTTATAATGATTTTATGGGTGTAGCATGAATCAGGCTGTCTCAGAATATAGTGTATATTTTTATGTTAATTTTTATAGGGAACTTCATTTTGTTTTAAATATTGTACATCCAAAAATTGATAGTGGTATTTTTTTTTAAAAAAAATTGAGGGATAAACTTGCAAAAGAATTGGACAAAATGATATTTTTTCAAAACACAAAACAGTCAAAATAATTGCTACACAGCCTCTTCTTAAATCACAAATGCAATAATTTTAATTTTTAAAACAATCAAGCTGGTGAGAAAAATGAAGGAAATTGGACATAGTTACATAGATTTATGAGAAGAAATTAAATATAAAACCTCAAATATATCTCCAATGAGAGCATGATGTAGGTTCTGCGCTTCAAAAACCTTCACCTCTAGTATTCCATGGAGAAATTCTGATGCCCCCATCTCTCTTTTTCAAAATCTTAGCAGCGTTTGCTAAGTGCTATCTCTCTCTCTCGCTCTCTCTCTGTTTGGAGAGCGAGTGTCATCCGAGTTATGGCATGCTCGCTTAGGACACCCCTCTATGTCTACCACTAAATTTGTAATAAACTCCAATGAATTGCCTTTTACTTCTAATAAAGTTCATTTGTGTAAAGATTGTAGCATGGCTAAATCTCATGTTTTGCCATTTAAACCATCTATTTCTATTGCTTCTAAACCTTTAGAAATTGTTCATTCGGATTTGTGGGGTCCTTCCCCAATTTTATCTTCTAGTGGCTTTAGATATTATGTGCATTTTGTAGATGAATTCTCTAAATTTTCATGGATTTATTTTTTACGAACAAAAGATGAAGTGGCTCATGTATTTTCACGTTTCAAAGCTTTAGTAGAGAATCTTTTTGATACTCATATTAAGGTGCTTCAAACCGATGGAGGTACCGAATTTAAACCTTTAGCTAATCTTTTTCCCCAAATCCTTCATCGCACCTCTTGTCCCTATACCCCACAACAAAACGGTATTGCGGAACGCAAACACCGTCATATTGTTGAACTAAGTCTAGCCACCATGTCCCATGCCTCTATACCTTTGCATTTTTGGGATCATATTTTTCAAAGTATTGTCTTTCTAATTAATCGCTTACCCCCTTCTTCTTCTCCTCATACTCCTCCTTACACCATTCTATTTCACAAACAACCCGATTATCAATTTCTAAGGGTTCTTGGTTGCCTTTGCTATCCACATCTTCGTTCTTACAATTCTCATAAACTACAATTAAGATCCCTTCCTTGTGTATTTTTGGGTTATTGTCAATCTCAAAAAGGTTATAAATGCCTTCATCTAGCCACCAACAAAATATACACAAGTCGTAATGTTCGATTTGATGAAACTCAATTTCCTTTTGCTTCCTCTCCTTCTCTGTCTCTACCTAATGCTATCCCTGCTGACAATCCAATTTCTACCACCTGTCCTCTTATTCCTACTAAAAATCCCTTCTCTCGGCCTCAATCCACTCCTTCATCTTCTAATCCATCTGCTGGCCCAAATCTACGGCCCTGCTCTATTCCACCCCTTTCACGGCCCAGTACTTTCCCACCTACACCACCTGCTGGCCCATGTCCTTCTCTCCCAGCCCAATCCGACTCCCATTTAAATTCTCCTAGCCGCCTTTCTCCTACTCCTTCACAGAACAGGTGTTCTTCGGTTTTGCCTTCAACACACACTCAACCTTCTTCTACTCAACCTGACTTGACTTCGGATTCCTTGCACACTCCTGCTGCTCCTATTCCTCTTCCCTCTATACCCTCTATGTCTCACCATCCTATGACCACTCGTCACCGAGATCATACTCGCCGTAAGAAAACATTTCCCGATCACATTACCTTTCTTGCCACCAAACATCCTCTACCTTCCTCTTCTCTAACTGAACCGACTTCTTTCACGGCTGCCAACAAGTTTCCTGAATGGAGGGATGCTATGGCAAATGAACTCAATGCACTTGCGCATAATAACACTTGGGTCCTTGTACCGTCCACACCGGATCAACATGTCATCGGTTGTAAATGGATTTACAAAATTAAAAAGAAGGCGGATGGTTCCATTGAACGTCACAAAGCGAGACTTGTGGCTAAGGGCTACTCTCAAGAAGAAGGGGTAGATTACCATGAGACCTTTAGCCCGGTTGTGAAACCGACTACCATTCGCATCATCCTTGCTTTGGCCGTGTCGCATCGTTGGGCTATTCAACAACTTGATGTCAACAATGCCTTTCTTCATGGCGATCTTCAAGAACAAGTCTTCATGACACAACCACCGGGCTTCATTGATCAAAATCATCCTTCTCATGTGTGTCTTCTCAAAAAGTCGCTCTACGGGTTAAAACAAGCTCCACGTGCATGGTTCCACAAATTGGCTTCCGCTCTTGATGAGCTTGGTTTTAAAGCTTCCTTATCTGATCCTTCTCTTTTTATTTGCAATTCTAATAAATCTATTACATTCGTTCTTGTTTATGTTGATGATATTCTTATCACGGGTTCCAACTCTTCTCTTATTTCTTCACTTATTGATTCTCTTAGCTCCAGGTTCTCTCTCAAAAATCTAGGAGACTTACATTACTTCTTAGGCATCCAAGTTACTACCACTTCAGATGGCCTTCTGTTGTCACAGCCGAAATACTTCCAAGATATTCTAGTCCGTTCAAAGATGGATGGTGCCAAGCCGATCACTACCCCCTTAGCTCCTGGTGTCACACTCTCTAAAAATCATGGTGTTCCTATGGCTGATCCCCATTTGTATAGAAGCATTGTTGGTGCCCTCCAATATGCGACCATCACGCGTCCCGACATCGCATATGCCGTCAACAAAGTTTTCCAATTCATGCATTCACCGACCGACTTGCATTGGTGTGCGGTCAAACGGATCCTTCGCTACTTGAAGGGCACGCTTCATCATGGTCTTCACATCCTTGCTAATTCTCCATTAGAGTTGCATGCCTATTCCGATGCCGATTGGGCGGGGTGTCCGGATGATCGCCGTTCGACGTCGGGTTTTTGTGTCTTTCTCGGTGCCAATCTTCTTTCTTGGAGCTCTAAGAAGCAACCGACCGTCTCGCGGTCAAGTACCGAAGCGGAATATAGAAGCATGGCAATTGCTTCCATGGAGTTAGTTTGGATTCAACAATTACTCAAGGAATTGCATGTACCACTCAAATCCTCTCCAACTCTTTGGTGTGACAACCTTGGCGCCACATTTCTTGCATCCAATCCGGTTTTTCATGCAAGAACGAAGCACATTGAGATTGATTATCACTTTGTTCGTGAACAAGTGGTATCCAAAAATCTCTTAGTTCGTTTTATTTGCTCTCGTGATCAGCTTGCTGACCTCATGACTAAGTCTCTTCCTGCTGCCCGGCTTTCCTTTCTTAGAAACAAGCTTCACATTGCTCCAGACAATGTTCAGCTTGAGGGGGGATGTAAACAGAATAGTTCTGAATAGAGTTGTATAGGTTGACTGATTCCTTTGACTAATGTTTTAGTAGAGTTGTATTCAGGAGGTCTATAAATATAGGACTCCTCTCTCTGTAACAGATTAACAAAACAGAAATACAAATTACTGATTAAAGATTTTCTCTCTATCTCTCTTTCTCTCTATACTATCTCTTCTATGAAATCTATCATTAGCCTTTTAGAAGACTTTTGAGTCTTAAACTAATCTCTTTCTTTTATTTTTTTGGTTTTTTTATGTAACGCAACTTGCGTATTTATACCTTGAGCTCAAAGAATTCGCATCCTCGAGATATCTCAAATTTTGCGTGACTTTTTTGGAAATCTCAACTGTTAATATACGTTATGCACGAATCTCAAAGGACAAATAATACTGGAGCTTGCGCTATCCCCGAATAGGCACTGGACACGTCGGTCAAGCAAAAGTTGAGATATCTCAGGGGATACGCACTCGAGCTCAAAGCAGTCAAAAAATGGAATTCAGATCCTCCCCGGTACTCTAATAGAGAATATTTTAGAATTACTGGATCTGAACCGTTGTTTTAAACTAGGCACAACTCTCAAAGCTCAATAATACTGCCCGTGTGCTAGCTCGAATCTCAAAGCGGCTGGGAGTTAATCTCAAACTGTAAAATGAAGAGAATCTTTTACAATATTGGACAGGATACTTTCCAAAAAAATGACTCTAAAATAAATCGGAGAAGCAGAATAGGGAGGACGTGGGAGTGTCCTTCCAAGTTGTACGGGACCTGCTTGCACGTTGATTGAAGAACATTGGCTCGCGCAGACGTTGAAGAACGCTTGCAAGTTGTACGGGATCTTTTGTGCGCTGGCACGTTGAAGAACGTTGGCCGAGTACGAGGTCACGTTTTGGATCCCGCGCAGACGTGGATGTATGGGGTTGTAGTCCTAACTGTTTTTTTTTGTGTAGTTTTACTTTATGCCAATTTGTCCGTTTTACCTGTGAATTAGATTTATGAGATAGGAGTGGGTCCGATGGGCATCGGACCTATATTTAGATTCAATTAGCTCTAGGATCGTACGATTAGCATCAACATATATGCGCACGGAAATTGATACATAATTGCACGGATTTTGACACAGAGCACACAAATCTTGATGCAGATCGAATGGTCATCACACCCATCAAACCAAAGTAGGTCCGATGGGCATCGAACCTACTCTGATTCCTAGATTTATAAGGACCTGGTATTTTTTTATTACAAAAAATCAAGACGTAGAACGGTAGGTTTCTGCTAGGAGTGCCATTAACCCATTTACCCGTTACAGTTTATCCAATTTGTATTTTAACTCGATAAGACCAGTGTTGTAAAAAATGGCTATTTAGTCTGATTAATTGGCCCATTAGTTATTGTCAGTGATCAAACTGTACGAATCGTTCGTTTCCGTTTATATTGCCAATTAGTTGGCCATTTTTATTATTCTTTTTTTCTGCATTTATTTGCTATATGTACTATAATTTGTCTTGTCTTATCTGAGTTTTTCTAAATGATAATTACATAATTTTTGTATTAATTAACAATAAACTAAGTTAAAAATAAATTTATTTAGTAATTTGATGAGTTAAATTAATTATTTTAAATAATTACAAGTATATGCACGTAACTTTAATGAAAACTCAAAATTATCCACAAAATTCCGATTAATCGTTTGTATACCGATTAATCATTTGACAGTATCATGTTCGTTCGACGAACGTATATCGTTATTTACAACACTGGATAAGACATTTTATTATCAAACTTTTTTTTAGCTTATCGGATATAAAAAAATTCATTAACTTATGGAATAAAAATATATGTAATAAGGTAATTTCTTATTTGTTATTCCATAAAATAGTCGATAAATACAAATTATTTCTTATTCTGACTATTGATATATCTTTTTACGCGTTGGCTCTATTTATTATTTCATTTTCTTATTATATAGAATTGGTTGTTTGTGTTTATATCGCATATGAATTGGCCCTCGTGCAACCAAGTCGTTTTCGGATTTTCAAAGTCCAAACGATCGATCTAAACTGTTAGATGTGATCTCTATATTAAAATCTGCTTGGGGACCAAATTTTACATTTTTTGGAATTTTTTTTACTATTTATTAAGCCACTTTGAAAATTGCTGATTACATGATTCAGAATTTGGTTGCACTGTTTTTACTGTTCACCCATATCAGTAATTTTCAAAGTGACTTAATAAATAGTAAAAAAAATTCCAAAAAATGTAAAATTTGGTCTCCAAGCATATTTTAATATAGATTGAACATCTAACGGTTTGGATCGACCGTTTGGACTTTGAAAATCCAAAAACGATTTGGTTGCACGAGAGCCTTGGTGCAAAAGTTTTGATATTAGCCACTCTATACACACACACACACACACACACACACACACACACACAGAGACATATATATACAATGTCTTAGTTTTAACCGCCATATCTGGTCCATCTTCCAGTGTGGCCTGTCATTCTTCCTTAATGAGGAGGGCTCAAATGCCCCATTACTTCATGCTTCAATCGTACCCCAACATCATTATCTTCAATTTCAAAGTTTAAATAGACGATCCGAACCGCTCAACATGATATCCACGTTAAATTATGATATCTTCTAATTGCTAGTTCATTTGGAAGAAGAAGAAATTTGAGATCTGATACGTCCTATCTCGGGAGATGAGGCCGTATGGGAAGTTTGGCTGAGTAAGATTCGTCCTGCCAAAAGATGGCAGGCCGAGGTGTGAAAGGAGTTGTGAACTCGGGGTGGATTGTGAGAGATTCTGACTCTATCCTGTATGATCTCTCTTGTGGTTAGAAAAAGTGTCCCCGCTTCATGGGAATCACTGCCTTATATAGTCCGTCCATAACTGCTATCTCGGGCAGTTATGGAGGACGTGGGTAGTTATGTCAGCCGTTACTGGGATGGGAGGCATTAAGTTAGTCGTTTCCACTATCATCCCGCACGTCGGTTAACACAACCCCTTTTAAGGCATATTGGGGCCGATGTACTGGGCCCCGACTTGGTGGATCTTTGGGCCTTTCATATGACTCTGGGTTGGCCTTTTAGAGAGGTCCGAATCCCAGTCGCTCATGGCCCAGTTTAAATTAGGTAAAAGGGCCTGTGGAACATGGCCCTATCATTAGCCCCCGAAGTCGGAATGCATCAGTGAGATGCTTTCGACTTGAAGGTGAATAACTCGTGAAAACACATTTATTTAAGTTATCAATATCCGTGATGTAACATCTTTGGTCGCGAGATGTGATTGTGATATCGTGTGATGTATGACATCGATGTTTAAAGAATATACCATATATATAAATGAACTATTCTTTAATTAATAAAGACCCATTACAACTCGAGCTAAACTAAGGATTTCAAGCGAAAATAAAGGCTACAACTCAAGTTAAACTAAGAATTCATTCAAAAATAAAGGCGAGTCTACTTAGCCTATAACTATTTTTCGCAAATAATTTAATGAAATCCTGGAGGTGAAGGGATGAAGTCCATCATCTCATTATCAGGATCTTCAAAATGGTCATCTTCCCAAATCTGATCCGGAGTAGCTGTGGCCAGTGTGGGTGCATTGGGATGTCGGTTTTGGCAAGTTTGACATCTGAAGAATCGACGTCGAGGGTCCGACCTATCATGAATCAGAAAATGAGAGGGATGCCACCATGTGCGACAACCCCGACATTTGACCATGTCTTCTTTTGGGGCAGATTTCCCACATGCCAAGCAATCACGAAGAGGTCCGAGGAATTCGACGATGTTAAATTCATCGCCCACCTCCCTGAATACCGCCAGCTTGTAATTTAAAAGGTCCCGGATGGTGACGGACTCGTTATCCAGCATCCAATCCAAGTCATTGGGAAAGTCTTGGATCAAGTCCTCCCTCTCCTCGGTTGTAAGTACACGTCGCTGGGGACCTCGGCTGGAGCTGGATGAACCAACAGGGCGAGATGGGATAATTCGACGCTCAATAGCTCGACGTTGCCTTGCACGTTCCGCTAGGAACTCTAAAGCATGTCGGTTAACAGACATGATAGATGCGAGGTGGAAATGTTTTTTCTAAGAAGCAAAAGCAAAGGGAAAGTATGTAGGGAAAGTATATCCCCCTCTCTGGAAGGAATACCTTATTATAGTCGTTCAACCGCCATCTGCCCAACTGTATACCATTAAATAGGCAGGTTTTAAAATAGGCAGGTTTTAAAATAGGCAAATTTTAAAATAGGCAAGTTTTAAAATAGGCAAGTTTTAAACCGCCATCTCCTTTTTTTTTTTTTTTTTTTTTTTTTTTAAGACGGAGGTCGGGATGGAACTCGACATAATCAAGACAAGAAATGAAACAGTTGAAGAAATTTCATTAATATCGCAAATCATACAATATAAGATTGAAACTAAATACGACATGCGACATGCTATCTCTAACTAAAACTATTCCTGACGGCAACGCTTGTTCTGGCGTGCTTGAACAAGGCATTGCTTGCAAGTGAAAGATGTGAAGCGAGGGTCATGATGATTCCGAGGTGAACGTCGAGCCGAACACCCGGGATGAAAAGCTTCTTCGCAGTCGTCACAATGAAACATTTGCGGAGAGTACCCCCTCAACTTGCAAATGGCACATCGGTCCCAAGCTAGTGGGTCGCCTTCTTCGTTTGATTTGTTGATGGCGACCTCGGGGCATGGATGTGGAGGGAGTGGTGGAGGTGACGGAATATCACCTTTCTGAATGGTAACCTCATCATTCACTTGATCAGTCATCTCGTGATAGCGCGAGGTAGAAAGAAAAAGTACGGTTGATGGATCGTTAAAGGGAGACGGAGGAAGTTTTATATAGTATATCGGCATTAAATGCCTGACGCCTCGTCTTCCGTTAACCCGCCGTCAGCCATCAAATCACCCATCAAATCAGTCAGGGAAACGAGGTGATGGCGCAATCCTTGCTTGACACGTGGCACGCGTTAACTCGGTGAGAGCTCGCGACCGGTGAATGAGCGCGGGAATCGAGGCGTCGCCATGATGAAAAGGGACAACGCGACGTTTCGTGGCGTCGTTTCGAAAACTACGCAAGTATTGAGCGGGAAAAAAAAAAACCTCTATATATTTCGGCCCCCCCCATTTATGCAGTATCGTTTACTTACCATTTGATATCGGAGCGAAAGAGCAAAAACAATCTCGGAATTCAGGAGCTGCCAATCGCGAAGTGGACGTCGGACAAAAGTCGAGCATTTCAACCTCCAAAAAGGTAAGCCCTTTATCACCCGGTAACTGGCCTTGAATTGGCACATCCAGCATGTTATAATGTTTATTGGCCGAAGTTAGGGAGTAAAGTAATGAATAACATAAGTATGGTAATGTTATAGAAGTCTATTTGCCTACCATAACTGTGACATCTAATGTGCATCAGTAACATAAATGCTTTTAGAAACTGATATTGTAATAGTAAGGTCGGTGACTTAAGCCAATCCTGTTTATTCGTAAATTTAGAAATGGCCGAAGAACAAGGTGGATCTCGGGACCAATCCCCCCATACCTATGAGGCGGTGTCCCCCACTATCCTTTTCACCCCCCCCGCCCTGGTAGGGGCAAGAGTTTATATGGGATGACTCCCGTACATTCTGACGCAATGTCGAGAGATAATGAGGAGGAATAATATATTGAAGAAGAGGAGCACGAAAGTCCAACTCGGGGTGTACTAGTTGACACCCCCGTGGGAACATCACAAGGGCCTTCGAAACCCAAAAACCAAAAGGCCAAGAAAATAATAGTTCTCCGAGATGGCCACGCAAATGATACTAACTTCCCGACATCTGCTGGTATTTCACCCAAGCTGGTTGTCCAATGTGAAGCGTATTGTAATGCCTTCTACGACGAACTTGTGCTGGAGGCCAGCAGATACGAGTATTCTCGAGAGGTAGTTCGGATGGTAGCTCCGGGTCCAAATGAACGAGCTCACGACTCAGAGCGCGGCATGTGCATATATTGGAAAATGCCAAAGTGCGGGTTTAAGATAAGGTTATCCAAGTTCGCACGCGAGATATTGCGACATCTCGAAGTGGCTCCTGCACAATTGACCGCACCCGCGTGGTGTTACATCATGAGCTTCAAATATGTATTCGACTACTTGCCCGAGTTAAAGAAATATTTCCCGAGTGTCGGGTTATTCTTCCATTACTTCACCGTGTTATATAACAGTGAAAGTTATCTCGCGATACGGAAGCGCCCTAATGTTTTGGCGCTTTTTGAGCAATTGTCCAAAGCGGACGAGTGGAACCACGGGTGGGTATATCTCGAGAACCCGGAGGAACTGAAATGTTTTCCGAAGGTACAAAAGGAATGGCGCCGTCTAGAAAAGAAAAAATTGATGCCGACCTCCCCTGATCCCCTGACTTCAGCTGATTTAGAGGCTAAAGAAATTCTTGATTGTTATTTCACAAGTTAGTGTTTTTTGCTTTTAATTTACACCGGTATACATGTGCATCATATTTATTTATCTAACTTGTAATAACATGAATAATGTATTAACTTTCGCATACCCTTTATGTCGCAGGTCACGGTTATATGGCATTGCCTTGGAAGGCCGCTAGTTCCTTCCCACTCGTAGCTAACCCGGAGGGCGGGGTTGTTCAGAAGAAAGGGGTTAAGAACCCATCCAAGCCGAAGGCGGCTATAGTTCAGAAAACACCAAAGTCGGCCTCTACCCCGGTAACTCGTCAGCCGAGATCGACACATACCGGGGAAAAGTATCAAGGACAACATCTCCGGTTCTTCTAACTCGGGGGGTCTCAGAAAAGGAAGGAAGGATCTGTAGACGCTCCTCATTTGACAAGGGAGCAAAAGGGAAATGGTACGGCTTCTGGGCATCCCGAGGCCAAAAAACAAAAGATTCAACCCGGGGTTGTTTTGGGTCAATCAACAGAGGTTGTAGAGGAACCCTCCCAAGCTCAAGTCGACGCTGCTCAAGGGGAACTAGATAAAATTATTGACAAAGCAGCCGCCAACGTGTGGGACCCCTCAGAGGAACATAGGGAGTACCTGAAGTCGCGAGTTTCTGACCAAGGGCGACAAACTGCTTTTGTGTGGGGTACAAATATTTCTCGGGGTTTCCCGGACAGTATCTTGGCCTATCTCCCCGGATACTCGCTTATGCAAGACGAGGTAGAGCATCCCGAGGTTCATGCTGCCTTTTCTCGGGAAACCTTCAGGTTAACCACCACTCAGCACCAAAGGAAATGGGCTGAGGAACACCCCGACCAAGTTATTGGTCATGTATCGAGCTTACTGCATGATGCCGGGGTGTACTTTCGGGTTTCTGAAGGACTCACTGGACAAACGGGATTCCCTCGTCATTCGTACTGACCAAGAGGCGTTGAACAGGGCTATCCTAGAGAGGAACTATTTTTTGCAAATGGCCGCAAAAAAAGGATAAGGAAATGAGAATAGCGCATGGCCAAGCTGCTGTGTTTAAGGCCAAACTCGAGTTTGCAACGCATGTGGGCGTGCAAGCTGATGCCAAGCGTAAGGAGGTAGAGGAGAAATTGCAGCATCAGAAATGCAAAGCCGAGGACTACAAGGGCAAGTCAGCACTTCTAAAGACCGACCTCGAGGCCCAAACTAAAGAGTTGGAGGATGTGAAGGCAGAGAAACGCCCGACTTCGGGCCGAGATGCATGAGTTGCCAAAGACAATACTTAGCAAATTTCTGGGCAGCAGGGCTTTCACTCAAGCTGTCCCTTATGCATGTGTTGACATGATGACAGCAACTGTCCATGGCTATCTGAATGCATTAGCAGGCCATTACCCGTTTAGACCAGAGCAGGTAGGGTTTACCGAGGTGGACCACGAAAAGATTAGGATAAAAAATCTTTCGGGTTACCGCTGGGATGAAGAAAATGATTTATTATTGAGCCCGGATGGTACGCCGATTAATGGAGAACTTGTGCTTGCGAATCATCCAGCTTCCGGTATCGTTCATCCCTGGCCTAAGGATAAATGGCCCAAGCATCTCGACTTGCTAGATGCCCCATCTGAAGATCTGGACGGTTTGCCGTCTGAGTCTGAAGAGCTAGACCGCGAGATGATGGCAACTGAAGAAGATGAGGCGTTCAACCCTGATGGGCAAGGAAATGAAGCGACTTTAGATGCTCCCCTCTCACCTCGCGAAGGAGATAATGAAAGTCCTAAAGAGGCGGACCCATCTATTTGTAAGTGTACATTTATATATCTTATTCCTCGAGATGTTGTATTCTGGCCTATGTTCACTAAGTCCTTGTTTTTGTTTATATACAGGATTATATCGAGCCGAGGAAGCAAGGAATTTTATTTTGTTTAGGAGTAAATGATTTTATACCCCCGAGATGTGGGGGTAAACAGAAATGTGATGTATTAATTTATTCATACTCCCGAGATGTGGGGGTTTTAACAGAAATGTATGTAATCCTTAAAACTATTATCATTTCGTAGTTCTTAACTTATCTTGATTTCTCTGAGATGTTTCTTTCGATTTTTATCTCGGTTCATGCTTTGTATATAGAGATCACATTTAATGGTTTAGATCGACCGTTTGGACTTTGAAAATCCGAAAGCGACTTGGTTGCACGAGAGCCTTGGTGCAAACGTTTTGATATTAGCCACTCTCACACACACACACACTCTACAATGTGATAAAATCTGTTACTGTGACTGTCATAGCATAGAGTGTTGGTTTTATTATTAAATTATAGAAACCTTTTAAAAAACATTTAGCACATTTAGTGAGAGGTGCTCATTTCAAGTCTTAACTTGTTTACTGTTACTAAATCCAGTTCATTGAAATAAAGCTTATATAAGAGAGACCTATTTACATTATCATCCTATATAAAAAATCAAATTGAACAGACCAGCTTACAATCCTATGAAAAATAAAGCTATATTACCAAACAAAAAAGACAATAATTAAGTAGCAACAAACAATAGAAATTGTGTCATCTTAAGAGTGGCTGAAGGTGCAACTGAGATGCACTCTCCTTCGATCTCTCCTTAACTGACAACATGTCCCCACACAATGTCACTGTCCACTTATCTGCTTGGAGCATGAAAACCGACCCCGCTTTCGGCACAACTACAACAAGTATCAATTAAAATCAAGGATTCATCTCTAATTGGCACTCTCATGGTCGATCTAAACCATTAGATGTGGGGGCAGTTAGTGGCACAGTCTGGATTACAGGTCGCAGCGGTACTTGTTGGGAATGTGGCATTGGACCTGTCACTGGATATAACCCCTTGAGCACCTCCCGGACCCCAGTGTGCAGGTGGTGTCGCATAAGAATACTGAGGGTACATCGGGGTGTACGGCGTGTAGGTGGTCGCACCATAAGGGTAAAATGGCGTCTGTTGAGCGTAGTGCGGTATGTATGGTGGGTGATAAGTACCGAGTAACGGTGTGTGCTCAGTAAACAATGGTCTGCTCGCGTGTCCTTCGGTAAACAAAGGGTGAGCAGCAATGTCGGGGCCTGTGTGGCGAGGGTTGTGTCGGTTGAGGACCAGAAGGTCGTATATCGGATTATTAGGCCTCGCCGCATGAGGCCGACTGTGGGAAGAATTTCCTGTAGGCGGGGTCACGAGAGGAGGTGGGTGATCGTTGCACCTAACGGGATCGTGACTCCTGGTGGGAGTGGAACTGATGTGTTTTGTGGAGCCATCTAATTCTGTATGAGCAAAAGGCGTGGCCCCACGGTGGTTGATACGTCCTATCTCGGGAGATGAGGCCGTATGGGGAATTGGGCTGAGTAAGATTCGTCCTGCCAAAAGATGGCAGGCCGAGGTGTGAAAGGAGTTGTGAACTCGGGGTGGATTGTGAGAGATTCTGACTCTATCCTGTATGATCTCTCTTGTGGTTGGAAAAAAGTCTCCCCGCTTCATGGGAATCACTGCCTTATATAGTCCGTCCATAACTGCTATCTCGGGCAGTTATGGAGGACGTGGGTAGTTATGTCAGCCGTTACTGGGATGGGAGGCATTAAGTTAGCCGTTTCCACTATCATCCCGCACGTCGGTTAACACAACCCCTTTTAAGGCATATTGGGGCCGATGTACTGGGCCCCGACTTGGTGGATCTTTGGGCCTTTCATATGACTCTGGGTTGGCCTTTTAGAGAGGTCCGAATCCCAGTCGCTCATGGCCCAGTTTAAATTAGGTAAAAGGGCCTGTGGAACATGGCCCTATCAAGATCGATCCCTAAAAGACATGATTTGCTCAAATTTGTTATTTTGATTCATGTATAAACTAAGGAAAGCTGATAATAGGCCTCCTAGGTAAATCTCTCAAACATCCTTCGAAGTTTAACTACCTGAGACTACGCTCTAACTATCTTATCAGGACCACCTTTTAGAAAGATAACCAGCGAATGTACAAATGATGCGTAAGTATTAATACCTATGTGAACAAGTATTAATATACAACATATCAAGTACTTATATCTAACATACCAAGTATTTCTAAAATAAAACTGGACATATCAACTATTTTCTTTTATCTCTCCCATCACCTACCCATCTTTTACATGTTTTTATATGTGGATTTTTTTTTCTCTGTTTAATCTCCCCCATATTTCTGACGATTGTGAGAAATTTTGCAAATCTAAAACCACAAACTTCTTCTACGCGGTTTTATCTTTCAAATGAGATCCATGATGAAGTATTTTCAGGTCTTTCATCGCGCAAGTATTTGTACGTCGTCGAGCAAGTTACATTTATATCTCGCCATGCAAGTGTAAATAGTTTGTGTGTCAAGTGTTTGTACCTAATAGATTCCATCAAATTTTAATTTTTTTTCATATGACACTGGATAAATTATGAAAGTATTAATAGCAAGTATTGTAAGTATTTTTTTTTTTTTTTTTGGTTAGTATTGCAAGAATAAACTCTTCTGAAAATTTATTTCTAGTGGACCATTAAACAGTCAGTAACGGAGTAGGTACAGGGGACACATCAAAGAAGAAATAATTTTCTAAACTAAGAGTTAACTAAATGGTGTTGGTACCTCTTGACGAGCAATCTTCAACTCTGCTTCTAGCGGTGCAAGAATGGCTTCAATCGGCGGCATGTCATCATCCTTCTGTGCTGCGTGTACTCTCCACTCTCCTGAGTGTTGCTTCTGCGGCAAATTGGGCGGCCATGGCGGCTTTTTTCTCATCATTTATTTTCTTGATTTCTAGATTCTGAGAGATATTGCTAAATATAAGACCCAATTAGATAGAAATCAGGAACTAACATTAAGATGCACTAGACAACCCACTTACTCTGGTATCCAATTGAGACTCTGTCAACTTCAGCTTATTATATTGTATATCCTTTCCAGTTCATCTGTGAGCTGAAATCATGAAGAAAACAAAGAGGGTATGCAATAGTGCATTGGAATAAGACTGGACTACATAGTGCTTGGGGTAGTTTGTCTTGTTCTTTCTAGATTCTGAGTTCTCTATTGTTATCTGTACATAATTGTCGGAGGAGGTGTCCGGTAATGCTGGGGTAGTTTGTCTTCCAGTCATTCGATATTAGGAACTAATCAAGTTGTACCATGTGGGGGTCAGTACGCTCATTTGATCAAGTGTATTGCCCTCTCATTCAGCCCCAGGTTTAGCAAGTCCAATTCGGATATCAGATTTGTGAATGGTAGTGTGCTTCTCCACGTGCTACCATTGGTATATTGCGGTCGTCTGGTCGAACCGTCGCATTGAGATCTCCTCCCATGATCCATGGTGTGTCATATACCGGTCTGAGGTCCCTTAGCTCTTGATAGAAATGTTCTCTATGTACACTTCTATGAATATTAGCTTCCCCAAATCATTATTGCTTTAATTGTAGATGGACCATCAGAGTGTGTTCTTTAATTTATTTGGGTCTGTATCAAGTTGTATTTATTTTGGTTCCATGCCACTAGGATTCCTTTTGTCAACACTTATTGAATCTCCATCCACATATTTCTTTAAAGGTGGTGGTGTCTACGTTTGCAAGATTTGTTTCCTGTAAGCAGACCAAGTCGGGTTTTTTCCAAAAGAATCGTTTGTCGAATTGCTAGTCGCTTGAGTCATTTAAAGATTTTTCTAGCCTCAGATTCAAATACTGAACTTAACGGATACATAGTGGCCGACTCGGCCTTGCAATTTAGAAAAAACATACTCCACCTTCCATCTAACCTTACTACTCCTGACCACTATCCCTTCAAATTTAAAATACATTTGTAATTCAGCGTCTAATTAACAAACTTAATTCCCAAAGCGCCACTGTGGCAATCTCCTTGGCTAATAGGTCTTGTTCCATTTTTAGACTTAATCTGCCCTCTGTGCCGGCACGAGCCGCAGTGTCAGTGAGCTCGCCTCATTGATTTTTACTTGTATCCTCCCAGGTACCTGATTGAAAACAATTACGATTGGACGGTTTTTTTAACATGGCACAAATCTCAAAACAGACCCCCTGCAATCTCTATATATAGGCACCGGATTGAGTTTGGCCCAAATAAGATTAATCTGGGCCGTCCAATCGTAATTGTCTTCAATCGGTACCCGGGAGGATACGGATCCTATTGAAAACTGTCTATGAAATTTTCACAAGAATTACCTATAGCTAGGTTCAAATATTTAGATGGTATTTTAATATTTTGATTGAAATATTGACAATGGCATCAAGTTTAACATTGTATATTTTTTTTTCAAAAATTATGCTACAGAAATTATATTAAAAAATATGAGACTTAAAAAGTTTTTGTATTATGAAATTATGAGAACTTTTTTATTGTTTAAGATTGAATCTAATTGAAAAGGTATGGAAATTATGAAGTATTTAAAAGAGAAGAAGAGGGTACTAAAATTAAGTTCATGAAACCACTTACAAGAATTATTTTATTTAAATTTGACGAAAGAATATTTGATTTCTAACTTTTGAGAAACAAAAATCTTTAATTGGAGTACTAGTTTTTTTTTTCTTTTAAGTTCGAAAAAACAGAATCCAGCTAATAACTCCACCAATAAATTACTAAAATAAATATTTTTGAAGGATCTTATGTTAACCACAATAACCCAATATAACAAAACACTCGCATGAAAAATGTTGACTTAATTTTAAGGTGGGTTCCACGTGGAATAAACGAGCCAATCAGAAAGGATGGGTTCGCCTTTATTATCAGGAGAGTGTTATTTTCAGAAAAATAATTATAATATTAAGCTCAAAGCTTAACTTTTTTTTTTCTCTTAATATCTAATTTACCCTTATTTAAACATAATTTTCAATTATATATGGTGTAAACTTGTTAAGGTATTATCATGTATGTGAATGGAAGTTATTAAATTCTTTTACAAAGGAAATCCATAAATAGCTTGTCCATTGTCTTTTTTTTTTTCTAATGCAAATAACAAGTAACACCATCAAGTATTCATTTAATGATTTGAAAATCATATGTAAATTTTGTCTAGAAAAAGTAATATGATAAGAAATACAATTATAAATATAATTGGTAATTACCTATTTGTTTTGAACCAAAATAAAATTGAGGAAAATTTAAATTCTACTCACATTATGATGAGGACGGATCAAATGTCAAATGTTTGGATTCCAAATCGTTCCTAATCTCAAAGAATTTGGGGGTTGTATTCAAATAAAAGAAGTTTGCATTCCAAATAGTTCCTATTTTTTTTTTTGTTCTTTAAAATGACACGCTTATATACAAAATTAATTACACCTACTCAGATTGCAACAATGCCATCTAATAATCAGCACCTTTGATCAAAAGTTTCTACTTTCTAACCTATTAAAAAAAGGATAGTAGAAATTCAAAATTTTAAAAACTAAAACAAAGGCAAAGCTTTCCTCTAAATCTCAGCTTCGTTTTTTTCAAAACCACCAAAGGCATCAACGCCACACCGATCATTCGCTGAGTACTTGTCGCCTTCGCGACGAAGTCCCCACAATCAATAAAATCACATTTAGGAAGAAATATTTTCTCTATTGGTATCTTTTTTATTATAAAATGTGGTTTTGTTGGTGATTAATATTAATAAGATACATATTTTGTATTGACATAACAAAGTTTTAATATGAGAAAAATTATTTTGTTCATCATAATGATCAAATGTCCAAATTGTATTTGTTTTTCATGTTACTTTTATTTGCTTATTGAAAAAAAAATTATTAATAATATTGTTAATTTTGTTTTAATATTTAATTAGATATTCAAAAAATTTCCGTACTTAGTTGGGTACATCATCTAAGGACTGAATTAGTACTAAACAACAAGCTTACAAGATAAAAATTCAAAGAGCAATCAAAACATAGAAAAAATTTCAAGTTTCAATAAATTAACTAAAACATGAAGCAAATACTTTGGTTTGCAACCATAATCCTAGAAGAGAAAACCTAGCCTCTCATAAGCATAAGAACAAAAATAAATCAAAGAACAACATAATGATAATCATCAAACAAAGAAGATGAAATGTGTAACCCTAAAGATTCTTCTCTGTCACTGTTGTTTTGTAATTTTATTTGATGAGAGAGACTAATTTTATTTTCTTTTAAGAACAACACTAAAAAAGTTTCAATTTATAATAAGTACTTGGCACCCCTCCCTCTATCTACTTCCACACCTCTGTTCTTTAAATCAATTGAGTACAGCTACCTTAGCCTCCGTGTGAGTTCTTCCTGTTAAAAAAAGGGCACATTTTAATATAGAGATCACATTTAACGGTTTGGATCGACCTGTTTGAACTTTAAAAATTGAAAAACTAATTAGTTGCATCACGGCTCCAGAACAAACTTTTTGATATTAGCCAATCTCTATAATCTGAAACCTTAAATCTTAACACCTGAGAGCATCTACATCCTAGCAACTCAAATGAGTTTCTAAATAACTGATAACCACTTTTTAGAAATTAAGGTCTTTAAAGTTTCTAATTCTCACATTCCTGAAATTAATTTTAGAGTTTCTATTAAGTCACGTTCAACAACAAATTAAAAGGAGAAATAATTTGAGCCAATCATTTAGCCAACATGGAGTTTATATATAAACAGTTTCTTAATAAGAAACTTTACTACATAGTTTCTAAATAAGAAACTCTCTCAGAAACTGAAATTGTAGAAATTGCCCACATCATATTAGAAACTCTAATAATATAACGGATGCAGATGCTCTGAGCAACAATAAAAGTTTGACAAACCTGATAAGTTGTCTGTCTTTGTACCGACGTCGAAAGAATACCTTTGTTTCTCTTCAGCCCTTCTGACAAGATAAGGAATGACATGGTGTACTGGACCAAAAGGAGGTATTTTGGTAACATGAAAACCAGCATTTCTCAGCCCCAAGGAGAGCCCATCTGCCATTCCCATCAATTGAGCAAATTGTAGCTTGTTGTCATCTTTTCTGATTCCCAGCTCCTCTGCTTTTGCTGCTGCTAATTTTCCTGTTATGCAAAGAAGGATACAACATGTACATTTTTTCAGAGTCAAGGGAAGAATAATGTTTTATCAGTGTCAGCACTTGGCACTGAGCCTAGCAGCTTTGCATATAGAATATGTTTAGTTTATCAGAGCACCAATTCTTGCATTGACTAAATACCTATATATATATATATATATATATACTAAGAAAAAAAATCCTAACGGTTGATGCCGAACCAAACCGTTCGGATCAAGTGAATGGTACAGAATTTTCAGATCAAGTGATTTATCTACCTATCTAAAAAAATAGTAAAAAAATTCTAAAAAATGTAAAATTTGGGTTTGCAAGTACATATTCCTATGGAGATCATGTTGAACGGTTCGGATCGACCGTTAGAATTTTGAAAACTCAAATATTGAGCCATAGCACGGAGGTCCTCTATGCTACGCTTAGCCAAATTCTATATATATATCTTTACTAAGAAAAATGATAATACACACACACACACACACACATCATATATATATATGTTACCGGATGTAGTATTGTGAGTGGCCAGCACAACGGCAACCGGATCCATCTCTAACTTTCTTAAGTAAGAACGAGGCACACTCATTGTAGCACCTATGCGTCTCTAGTATACTTCCATGGATTGGTGAAGGCACCTCTAAAGAAGAGGCCACTTTGTCTCTCTTGTAATGTATGCACCTCTAACTAATTTTATTCCAGTACAAATCCTTCATTCTCTCCACTTTTCATCATCATCTCAAGTCTCTCCTTTGCACCTCTCAAGTATGCTTGAACGTACCGTACACAACAGGTTGCTCCTTATTGAATTTCAAGGCGACCAAATAAGTTAAGTAATCTATCGCTGGTTGACCGAAGCATATTCTGCATCTATGAGTAACATTATGTTTGATTTGCACATTGTTTGGATAGCTCATTCAATCTATCTTGAGCTAACTCGAAATCATGTAATTCTTCATCAGTTAGTGGCTCAGGCCTTGATGAAGTGAGATATAGAGAGCTTGAATCAGACAGAACAGGGAAACAATGAGTTCTCCAAGGAAGTTCAAATGTTGGGTTTTTGTAATTCCATCTTAATTGATCGCTGATTCGCTCGAGTAAATTGATCGGACAGATTGCCGTGATCTTTACACACATACTGGCCTGGAAAAACAAAAACAAAAACAAATTATGCTGGTTTTCTTTCTTCTTCATCAGGGAAATTTTAGCTTTAGTCCTCTTCACTTTTTTTCTTTAAAGAAAAAGAACCAAGTTGTCTCTTGAACTTTCATTTCCACCACCTTGTTCCTTGAACATTAAATAAAAAAAAAATTAGCTTCTTAATTACTCAAAAGTGAAAAGGACCAAGTTTATTTTTGAAAGAAAATTGGAAGTCGAACCTTTATCTTCGAGATAAAGATTGGTTCATACCCATCCAATTATATTTTAAAACAAAGATGGAGGACAAACTTCATATTTAAAAAGAGGAGGGTTCCAATTACACTATTTTATAGTAACACATATTGATATTTATGATTATAAGTCATTTTTACAATTTCAAGTCCAAACAATCGATCCGAACCATTCAACATGATCTCCATATTAGAATGTGCTTGGAGACCAAATTTTACATTTTTTGAAAATTGTTTATACTTTTTTAGAATTTTTGAAAATCATTATTTTTCAATGGTCCAAAATTGTCTGAAAACAACAATTGTGTACAAATCTTAATAAATACTAAAAAAGTTTCAAAAAATGTAAAATTTGGTCTCCAAGCACATTTAATATGGAGATCATGTTGAACGGTTCGGATCGACTGTTTGGACTTTGAAATCGTAAAAATGACTTATAAGTGTATGGTGTCAAGATGTGTCACCCTAAAATAGTGTTATTGAATCCCTCCTTATTTAAAATTCATTATAACCTCTATCCGGATTTCAGACATGTAAAAAGGAGCTGAGTTGATCCTTTTATAAATTCTTTTTAATAATAATATCAATTTATGTAATATGTAGACTTTATTATGCCACTTGAAAATGAACTAAGTGCAAACAAACAAAGTTTAATTAAATATATATATATATATATATATATATAGAGAGAGTGACTAAGGTCAAAGTGGTAGTTCCTAGCCCCGGTGCTACCAAGTCGTTTTCGGATTTCCAAAGTCCGAATGGCCGATCCGAACCGTTCAAGTTGTTCTCCATATTGAAATCTGCTTGGAGACCAAATTTTACATTTTTTGGAAATTTTTACTATTTATTAAGCCACTTTGAAAATTGCTGATCACATGGTCCAGAATTTGGTTGCACACTTGACCATGTGATCAGCAATTTTCAAAGTGGCTTAATAAATAGTAAAAAATTTCAAAAAATGTAAAATTTGGTCTCCAAGCAGATTTCAATATGGAGAACAACTTGAACGGTTCGGATCGGCCATTTGGACTTTGGAAATCCGAAAACGACTTGGTAGCACCGGGGGCTAGGAACTACCACTTTGACCTTAGTCACTCTCTATATATATATATATATATATATATTTTAATTAAACTTTGTTTGTTTGCACTTAGTTCATTTTCAAGTGGCATAATAAAGTCTACATATTACATAAATTGATATTATTATTAAAAAGAATTTATAAAAGGATCAACTCAGCTCCTTTTTACATGTCTGAAATCCGGATAGAGGTTATAATGAATTTTTAAATAAGGAGGGATTCAATAACACTATTTTAGGGTGACACATCTTGACACCATACATTATAAGTCATTTTTACGATTTCAAAGTCCAAACAGTCGATCCGAACCGTTCAACATGATCTCCATATTAAATGTGCTTGGAGACCAAATTTTACATTTTTTGAAACTTTTTTAGTATTTATTAAGATTTGTACACAATTGTTGTTTTCAGACAATTTTGGACCATTGAAAAATAATGATTTTCAAAAATTCTAAAAAAGTAGTAAACAATTTTCAAAAAATGTAAAATTTGGTCTCCAAGCACATTCTAATATGGAGATCATGTTGAATGGTTCGGATCGATTGTTTGGACTTTGAAATTGTAAAAATGACTTATAATCATATTATCAATATGTTTACTATAAAATAGTGTAATTGGAACCCTCCTCTTTTTAAATATGAAGTTTGTCCTCCATCTTTGTTTTAAAATATAATTGGATGGGTATGAACCAATCTTTATCTCGAAGATAAAGGTTCGACTTCCAATTTTTCTTTCAAAAATAAAACTTGGTCCTTTTCACTTTTGAGTAATTAAGAAGCTAATTTTTTTTTTTATTTAATGTTCAAGGAACAAGGTGGTGGAAATGAAAGTTCAAGAGACAACTTGGTTCTTTTCTTTAAAGAAAAAAAGTGAAGAGGACTAAAGCTAAAAGTTCCCTGATGAAGAAGAAAGAAAACCAGCATAATTTGTTTTTGTTTTTTGTTTTCCAGGCCAGTATGTGTGTAAAGATCACGGCAATCTGTCCGATCAATTTACTCGAGCGAATCAGCGATCAATTAAGATGGAATTACAAAAACCCAACATTTGAACTTCCTTGGAGAACTCATTGTTTCCCTGTTCTGTCTGATTCAAGCTCTCTATATCTCACTTCATCAAGGCCTGAGCCACTAACTGATGAAGAATTACATGATTTCGAGTTAGCTCAAGATAGATTGAATGAGCTATCCAAACAATGTGCAAAATCAAACATAATGTTACTCATAGATGCAGAATATGCTTCGGTTCAACCAGCGATAGATTACTTAACTTATTTGGTCGCCTTGAAATTCAATAAGGAGCAACCTGTTGTGTACGGTACGGTTCAAGCATACTTGAGAGGTGCAAAGGAGGAGACTTGAGATGATGATGAAAAGTGGAGAGAATGAAGGGATTTGTACTGGAATAAAATTAGTTAGAGGTGCATACATTACAAGAGAGACAAAAGTGGCCTCTTCTTTAGAGGTGCCTTCACCAATCCATGGAAGTATACTCGAGACGCATAGGTGCTACAATGAGTGTGCCTCGTTCTTACTTAAGAAAGTTAGAGATGGATCCGGTGCCGTTGTGCTGGCCACTCACAATACTACATCCGGTAACATATATAATATATGTGTGTGTGTGTGGTGTGTATTATCATTTTTCTTAGTAAAGATATATATAGAATTTGGCTAAGCGTAGCATAGAGGACCTCCGTGCTACGGCTCAATATTTGAGTTTTCAAAATTCTAACGGTCGATCCGAACCGTTCAACATGATCTCCATATGAATATGTACTTGCAAACCAAATTTTACATCTTTTAGAATTTTTTTACTATTTTTTTAGATAGATAGAAAATCACTTGATCTGAAAATTCTGTACCATTCACTTGATCCGAACGGTTTGGTTCAGATCAACCGTTAGGATTTTTCTTAGTATATATATATATATATAGGTATTTAGTCAATGCAAGAATTGGTGCTCTGATAAACTAAACATATTCTATATGCAAAGCTGCTAGGCTCAGTGCCAAGTGCTGACACTGATAAAACATATTCTTCCCTTGACTCTGAAAAAATGTACATGCTGTATCCTTCTTTGCATAACAGGAAAATTAGCAGCAGCAAAAGCAGAGGAGCTGGGAATCAGAAAAGATGACAACAAGCTACAATTTGCTCAATTGATGGGAATGGCAGATGGGCTCTCCTTGGGGCTGAGAAATGCTGGTTTTCATGTTAACAAATACCTCCCTTTTGGTCCAGTACACCATGTCATTCCTTATCTTGTCAGAAGGGCTGAAGAAAACAAAGGATTTCTTTCGACGTCGGTACAAGACAGACAACTTATCAGGTTTGTCAAACTTTTATTGTTGCTCAGAGCATCTGCATCCGTTATATTATTAGAGTTTCTAATATGATGTGGCAGTTTCTAATTCAGTTTCAGGGATGTGGGAGAGTTTCTTATTTAGAAACTATGTAGTAAAGTTTCTTATTAAGAAACTGTTTATATATAAACTCCATGTTGGCTAAATGATTGGCTCAAATTATTTCTCCTTTTTAATTTGTTGTTGACGTGACTTAATAGAAACTCTAAAATTAATTTCAGGAATGTGAGAATTAGAAACTTTAAAGATCTTAATTTCTAAAAAGTGGTTATCAGTTATTTAGAAACTCATTTGAGTTGTTAGGATGTAGATGCTCTCAGGCGTTAAGATTTAAGGTTTCAGATTATAGAGATTGGCTAATATAAAAAAGTTTGTTCTGGAGCCGTGGTGCAATCAATTGGTTTTCCGATTTTCAAAGTTCAAACTGTCGATCCAAACCGTTAAATGTGATCTCTATATTAAAATGTGCCCTTTTTTAACAGGAAAGAACTCACACGGAGGCTAAAGGTAGCTGTACTCAATTGATTTAAAGAATCAGAGGTGGAATTAGATAGAGGGGAAGGGGTGCCAAGTACTTATTATAAATTGAAACTTTTTTTAGTGTTGTTCTTAAAAGAAAATAAAATTAGTCTCTCTCATAAAATAAAATTACAAAACAACAGTTGACAGAGAAGAATCTTTAGGGTTACACATTTCATCTTCTTTGTTTGATTGATTATCATTATGTTGTTCTTTGATTTTATTTTTGTTCTTATGCTTATGAGAGGCTAGGTTTTCTCTTCTAGGATTATGGTTGCAAACCAAAGTATTTGCTCATGTTTTAGTTAATTTTATTTGAAACTTGAAATTTTTTCTATGTTTTGATTGCTCTTTGAATTTTATCTTGTAAGCTTGTTGTTTAGTACTAATTCAGTCCTTAGATGATGACCAAACTTAAGTACAGGAAATTTTTTGAATATCTAATTTAAATATTAAAACAAAATTAACAATATTATTTAATAATTTTTTTTCATAAGCAAATAAAAGTAACATGAAAAAACAAATACAATTTGGACATTTGATCATTATGATGAACAAAATAATTTTTCTCATATTAAAACTTGTTATGTCATACAAAATATGTATCTTATTAATATTAATCACCAACAAAACCACATTTATAATAAAAAAGATACCAATAGAGAAATATTCTTCTCTAAATGTGATTTTATTGATTGTGGGACTTCGTCGGCGAGGCGACAAGTACTCAGCGAATGATCGGTGTGGCGTTGATGCCTTTGGTGGTTTTGAAAAAACGAAGCTGAGATTTAGAGGAAAGCTTTGCCTTTGTTTTAGTTTTTAAAATTTTGAATTTCTATCCTTTTTTTTTAATTAGGTTTAGAAAGTAGAAACTTTTGATCAAAGGTGATGATTATTAGATGGCATTGTTGTCAATCTGAGTAGGTGTAATTAATTTTTGTATATAAGCGTGTCATTTTAAAGAACAAAAAAAAAATAAGGAACTATTTGGAATGCAAACTTCTTTTATTTGAATACAACCCCCAAATTCTTTGAGATTAGGAACGATTTGGAATCCAAACATTTGACATTTGATCCGTCCTCATCATAATGTGAGTAGAATTTAAATTTTCTCAATTTTATTTTGGTTCAAAACAAATAGGTAATTTACCAATTATTTTATAATTGTATTTCTTATCATATTACTTTTTCTAGACAAAATTTACATATGATTTTCAAATCATTAAATGAATACTTGATGGTGTTACTTGTTATTTGCATTAGAAAAAAAAAAAGACAATGACAAGCTATTTATGGATTTCCTTTGTAAAAGAATTTAATAACTTCCATTCACATACATGATAATACCTTAACAAGTTTACACCATATATAATTGAAAATTATGTTTAAAATAAGGGTAAATTAGATATTAAGAGAAAAAAAAAGTTAAGCTTTGAGCTTAATATTATAATTATTTTTCTGAAAATAACACTCTCCTGACAATAAAGGCGACCCATCCTTTCTGATTGGCTCGTTTATTCCACGTGGAACCCACCTTAAAATTAAGTCAACATTTTTCATGCGAGTGTTTTGTTATATTGTGGTTATTGTGGTTAACATAAGATCCTTCAAAAAATTATTTATTTTAGTAATTTAAAGAAAAAATAACTAGTACTCAATTAAAGATTTTTGTTTCTCAAAAGTTAGAAATCAAATATTCTTTCGTCAAATTTAAATAAAATAATTCTTGTAAGTGGTTTCATGAACTTAATTTTAGTACCCTCTTCTTCTCTTTTAAATACTTCATAATTTCCATACCTTTTCAATTAGATTTCAATCTTAACAATAAAAAAGTTCTCATAATTTCATAATACAAAAACTTTTTAAGTCTCATATTTTTTAATATAATTTCTGTAGCATAATATTTTGAAAAAAAAAATACAATGTTATAAACTTGATGCCATATTTCAATGCAAAATATCAAATTACCATCTAAATATTTGAACCTAGCTATAGGTAATTCTTGTGAAAATTTCATAGACAGTTTTCAATAGGATCCGTATCCTCCCGGGTACCTGATTGAAGACAATTACGATTGGACGGCCCAGATTAATCTTATTTGGGCCAAACTCAATCCGGTGCCTATATATAGAGATTGCAGGGGGTCTGTTTTGAGATTTGTGCCATGTTAAAAAAACCGTCCAATCGTAATTGTTTTCAATCAGGTACCCGGGAGGATACAAGTAAAAATCAATGAGGCGAGCTCACTGACACTGCGGCTCGTGCCGGCACAGAGGGCAGATTAAATCTAAAAATGGAACAAGACCTATTAGCCAAGGAAATTGCCACAGTGGCGCTTTGGGAATTAAGTTTGTTAATTAGACGCTGAATTACAAATGTATTTTAAATTTGAAGGGATAGTGGTCAGGAGTAGTAAGGTTAGATGGAAGGTGGAGTATGTTTTTTCTAAATTGCAAGGCCGAGTCGGCCACTATGTATCCGTTAAGTTCAGTATTTGAATCTGAGGCTAGAAAAATCTTTAAATGACTCAAGCGACTAGCAATTCGACAAACGATTCTTTGGAAAAACCCGACTTGGTCTGCTTACAGGAAACAAATCTTGCAAACGTAGACACAACCACCTTAATTTAAAGAAATATGTGGATGGAGATTCAATAAGTGTTGACAAAAGGAATCCTAGTGGCATGGAACCAAAATAAATACAACTTGATACAGACCCAAATAAATTAAAGAACACACTCTGATGGTCCATCTACAATTAAAGCAATAATGATTTGGGGAAGCTAATATTCATAGAAGTGTACATAGAGAACATTTCTATCAAGAGCTAAGGGACCTCAGACCGGTATATGACACACCATGGATCATGGGAGGGGATTCCAATGTGACGGTTCGACCAGACGACCGCAATACCAATGGTAGCACGTGGAGAAGCACACTACCATTCACAAATCTGATATCCGAATTGGACTTGCTAAACCTGGGGCTGAATGAGAGGCAATACACTTGGTCAAATGAGCGTACTGACCCCCACATGGTACAACTTGATTAGTTCCTAATATCGAATGACTGGAAGACAAACTACCCCAAGCATTACCGGACACCTCCTCCGACAATTATGTACAGATAACAATAGAGAACTCAGAATCTAGAAAGAACAAGACAAACTACCCCAAGCACTATGTAGTCCAGTCTTATTCCAATGCACTATTGCATACCCTCTTTGTTTTCTTCATGATTTCAGCTCACAGATGAACTGGAAAGGATATACAATATAATAAGCTGAAGTTGACAGAGTCTCAATTGGATACCAGAGTAAGTGGGTTGTCTAGTGCATCTTAATGTTAGTTCCTGATTTCTATCTAATTGGGTCTTATATTTAGCAATATCTCTCAGAATCTAGAAATCAAGAAAATAAATGATGAGAAAAAGCCTCCATGGCCGCCCAATTTGCCGCAGAAGCAACACTCAGGAGAGTGGAGAGTACACGCAGCACAGAAGGATGATGACATGCCGCCGATTGAAGCCATTCTTGCACCCCTAGAAGCAGAGTTGAAGATTGCTCGTAAAGAGGTACCAACACTATTTAGTTAACTCTTAGTTTAGAAAATTATTTCTTCTTTGATGTGCCCCTGTACCTACTCCGTTACTGACTGTTTAATGGTCCACAAGAATAAATTTTCAGAAGAGTTTATTCTTGCAATACTAACCAAAAAAAAAAAAAAATACTTACAATACTTGCTATTAATACTTTCATAATTATCCAGTGTCATATGAAAAAAAATTAAATTTGATGGAATCTATTAGGTACAAACACTTGACACACAAACTATTTACACTTGCATGGCGAGATATAAATGTACTTGCTCGACGACGTACAAATACTTGCGCGATGAAAGACCTGAAAATACTTCATCATGGATCTCATTTGAAAGATAAAACCGCGTAGAAGAAGTTTGTGGTTTTAGATTTGCAAAATTTCTCACAAATCGTCAGAAATATGGGGGAGATTAAACAGAGAAAAAAAATCCACATATAAAAACATGTAAAAGATGGGTAGGTGATGGGAGAGATAAAAGAAAATAGTTGATATGTCCAGTTTTATTTTAGAAATACTTGGTATGTTAGATATAAGTACTTGATATGTTGTATATTAATACTTGTTCACATAGGTATTAATACTTACGCATCATTTGTACATTCGCTGGTTATCTTTCTAAAAGGTGGTCCTGATAAGATAGTTAGAGCGTAGTCTCAGGTAGTTAAACTTCGAAGGATGTTTGAGAGATTTACCTAGGAGGCCTATTATCAGCTTTCCTTAGTTTATACATGAATCAAAATAACAAATTTGAGCAAATCATGTCTTTTAGGGATCGATCTTGATAGGGCCATGTTCCACAGGCCCTTTTACCTAATTTAAACTGGGCCATGAGCGACTGGGATTCGGACCTCTCTAAAAGGCCAACCCAGAGTCATATGAAAGGCCCAAAGATCCACCAAGTCGGGGCCCAGTACATCGGCCCCAATATGCCTTAAAAGGGGTTGTGTTAACCGACGTGCGGGATGATAGTGGAAACGGCTAACTTAATGCCTCCCATCCCAGTAACGGCTGACATAACTACCCACGTCCTCCATAACTGCCCGAGATAGCAGTTATGGACGGACTATATAAGGCAGTGATTCCCATGAAGCGGGGAGACTTTTTCCAACCACAAGAGAGATCATACAGGATAGAGTCAGAATCTCTCACAATCCACCCCGAGTTCACAACTCCTTTCACACCTCGGCCTGCCATCTTTTGGCAGGACGAATCTTACTCAGCCCAATTCCCCATACGGCCTCATCTCCCGAGATAGGACGTATCAACCACCGTGGGGCCACGCCTTTGCTCATACAGAATTAGATGGCTCAACAAAACACATCAGTTCCACTCCCACCAGGAGTCACGATCCCGTTAGGTGCAACGATCACACCACCTCCTCTCGTGACCCCGCCTACAGGAAATTCTTCCCACAGTCGGCCTCATGCGGCGAGGCCTAATAATCCGATAATACGACCTTCTGGTCCTCAACCGACACAACCTCGCCACACAGGCCCCGACATTGCTGCTCACCCTTTGTTTACCGAAGGACACGCGAGCAGACCATTGTTTACTGAGCACACCGTTACTCGGTACTTATCACCCACCATACATACCGCACTACGCTCAACAGACGCCATTTTACCCTTATGGTGCGACCACCTACACGCCGTACACCCCGATGTACCCTCAGTATTCTTATGCGACACCACCTGCACACTGGGGTCCGGGAGGTGCTCAAGGGGTATATCCAGTGACAGGTCCAATGCCACATTCCCAACAAGTACCGCTGCGACCTGTAATCCAGACTGTGCCACTAACTGCCCCCACATCTAATGGTTTAGATCGACCATGAGAGTGCCAATTAGAGATGAATCCTTGATTTTAATTGATACTTGTTGTAGTTGTGCCGAAAGCGGGGTCGGTTTTCATGCTCCAAGCAGATAAGTGGACAGTGACATTGTGTGGGGACATGTTGTCAGTTAAGGAGAGATCGAAGGAGAGTGCATCTCAGTTGCACCTTCAGCCACTCTTAAGATGACACAATTTCTATTGTTTGTTGCTACTTAATTATTGTCTTTTTTGTTTGGTAATATAGCTTTTTTTCATAGGATTGTAAGCTGGTCTGTTCAATTTGATTTTTTATATAGGATGATAATGTAAATAGGTCTCTCTTATATAAGCTTTATTTCAATGAACTGGATTTAGTAACAGTAAACAAGTTAAGACTTGAAATGAGCACCTCTCACTAAATGTGCTAAATGTTTTTTAAAAGGTTTCTATAATTTAATAATAAAACCAACACTCTATGCTATGACAGTCACAGTAACAGATTTTATCACATTGTAGAGTGTGTGTGTGTGTGAGAGTGGCTAATATCAAAACGTTTGCACCAAGGCTCTCGTGCAACCAAGTCGCTTTCGGATTTTCAAAGTCCAAACGGTCGATCTAAACCATTAAATGTGATCTCTATATACAAAGCATGAACCGAGATAAAAATCGAAAGAAACATCTCGGAGAAATCAAGACAAGTTAAGAAATAATAATAGTTTCAGGATTACACAAATTTCTGTTAAACCCCTACATCTCAGGGGCGTACAATATCATATTACAACGTTTCTGTTAAAACCCCCACATCTCGGGGGTATGAATAAATTAATACATCACATTTCTGTTAACCCCCACATCTCGGGGGTATAAAATCTTTCACTCCTAAACAAAATAAAATTCCTTGCTTCCTCGGCTCGATATGATCCTGCATATATACAAAAAAGGACATAGTGAGCATAGGCCAGAATACAACATCTCGGGAAACAAGATATATAAATTTACACTTACAAACAGAAGGGTCCACTTCTTTGGGACTATCATTTCCTTCATCACGAGGTGAGATATTAGCTTCTAAGGTCGCCTCATCTTCTTGCCCACCCGATTGAACGATATCACCTTCTTCAGTTGCTCTCATCTCGAGGTCTACACTGTTACCTTCAGACTCTGAAGGCAAACCGTCCAGCTCTTCAGATGGGGCATCTGGCAAGTCGAGATGCTTGGGCCATTTATCCTTAGGCCAGGGATGGACGATACCTAAAAACCGGATGATTCTCAAGCACAAGGTCCTGATTAATAGGAGTACCATCCGGGTTCAAAAATGAATCACCATCTTCATCCCAGCGGTAACCCGAAAGATTTCTTGTAACAATCTTTTCGGGGTCCACCTCGGTAAACCCCACCTGCTCGGGCCTAAACGGGTAATGACCTGCTAGTGCCTCTAGATAGTTATGGATGGTTGCTGTCATCATGTCAACACATACATAAGGGACAGCTTGTGTGAAGGCTCGGCTGCCCAAAAATTTGCTAAGTGTTGTCTTTGGCAACTCATGCATCTCGGCCTGGAGTCGGGCGTTCTCTGCCTTCACGTCCTCCAACTCTTTAGTTCGGGCCTCGAGGTCGGTCTTAAGACGTGCCGACTTGCCTTTGTAGTCCTCGGTTTTGCGTTTCTGACGCTGCAATTTCTCCTCTGCCTCCTTACGCTTGGCATCGGCTTGCACGCCCATATGCGTTGCAAACTCGAGTTTGGCCTTAAACACAGCAGCTTGGCCATTCGCTATTCTCATTTCCTTATCCTTTTTTGCGGCCATTTGCAAAAAATAGTTCCTCTCTAGGATAGCCCTGTTCAACGCCTCTTGGTCAGTACGAATGACGAGGGAATCCCGTTTGTCTATCGAGTCCTTCAGAAACCCGAAGTACACCCCGGCATCATGGAGTAAGCTCGATACATGACCAATAACTTGGTCGGGGTGCTCCTCAGCCCATTTCCTTTGGTACTGAGTGGTGGTTAACCTGAAGGTTTCCCGAGAAAAGGCAGCATGAACCTCGGGATGGTCTACCTCGTCCTGCATAAGAGAGTATCCGGGGAGATAGGCCAAAATACTGTCCGGGAAACCCCGAGAAATATTTGTACCCCACACAAAACCAGTTTGTCGCCCTTGGTCAGAAACTCGCGACTTCAGGTACTCCCTATGTTCCTCTGAGGGGTCCCACACGTTGTCGGCTGCTTCGTCAATAATTTTATCTAGTTCCCCTTGAGCAGCGTCGACTTGAGCTTGGGAGGGTTCCTCTACAACCTCTTTTGATTGACCCAAAACAACCCCGGGTTGAATCTTTTGTTTTTTGGCCTCGGGATGCCCAGAAGCCGTACCCTTTCCCTTTTGCTCCCTTGTCAAACGAGGAGCGTCTACAGATACTTCCTTCCTTTTCTGAGACCCCCCGAGTTTAGAAGAACCGGAGGTGTTGTCCTTGATACTTTTCCCGGTATGTGCCGATCTCGGCTGACGAATTACCGGAGTAGAGGCCGACTTCGGTGTTTTCTGAACTATAGCCGCCTTCGGCTTGGATGGGTTCTTAACCCCTTTCTTCTGAACAACCCCGCCCTCCGGGTTAGCTACGAGTGGGAAGGAACTAGCGGCCTTCCAAGGCAATGCCATATAACCGTGACCTGCGACATAAAGGGTATGCGAAAGTTAGTACATTATTCATGTTATTACAAGTTAGATAAATAAATATGATGCACAGGTATACCGGTGTAAATTAAAAGCAAAAAACACTAACTTGTGAAATAATAATCAAGAATTTCTTTAGCCTCTAAATCAGCTGGAGTCAGGGGATCAGGTGAGGTCGGCATCAATTTTTTCTTTTCTAGAAGGCGCCATTCCTTTTGTATATTTGAAAAACACTTCAGTTCCTCAGGGTTCTCGAGATATACCCACCCGTGGTTCCACTCGTCCGCTTTGGACAGTTGCTCAAAAAGCGCCAAACCATTAGGGCGCTTCCGTATCGCGAGATAACTTTCACTGTTATATAACACGGTGAAATAATGGAAGAATAACCCGACACTCGGGAAATAATTCTTCAACTCGGGCAAGTAGTCGAATACAAATTTGAAGCTCATGATGTAACACCACGCGGGTGCGGTCAACTGTGCAGGAGCCACTTCGAGATGTCGCAATATCTCGCGTGCGAACTTGGATAACCTTATCTTGAACCCGCACTTTGGCATTTTCCAATATATGCACATGCCGCGCTCTGAGTCGTGAGCTCGGTCATTTGGACCCGGAGCTACCATCCGAACTACCTCTCGAGAATACTCTTCTCTGTTGGCCTCCAGCACAAGTTCGTCGTAGAATGCATTACAATACGCTTCACATTGGACAACCAGCTTGGGTGCAATACCAGCAGATGTCGGGAAGTTAGTATCATTTGCGTGGCCATCTCGGGGAACTATTATTTTCTTGGCCTTTTGGTTTTTGGGTCTCGAAGGCCCTTGTGATGTTCCCACTGGGGTGTCAACCAGTTCACCCCGAGATGGACTTTCGTGCTCATCTCCTTCAATATATTCTTCCTCCTCATTATCTCCCGACATTGCGTCAGAATGTATGGGAGTCATCCCATATAAACTCTTGCCCTTACCAGGGCGGGGGGGTGAAAAGGATAGTGGGGACACCTCCTCATAGGTATGGGGGGATTGGTCCCGAGATCCACCTTGTTCTTCGGCCATTTCTAAATTTACGAATAAACAGGATTGGCTTAAGTCACCGAGCTTACTATTACAATATCAGTTTCTAAAAGCATTTATGCTACTGATGCACATTAGATGTCAAAGTTATGGTAGGCAAATAGACTCCTACAACATTACCATACTTATGATTATTCATTACTTTACTAACCTCGGCCAATAAACATTACAACATGCTGGATTTGCCAATTCAAGGCCAGTTACCGAGGTGATAAAGGCTTACCTTCTTGGAGGTTGAAATGCTCGACTTTCGTCTGACGTCCACTTCCGAGATTGGCAGCTCCTGAATTCCGAGATTGCTTTTGCTCTTTCGCTCCGATTTCAAATGGCTCAAGTAAACGATACTGATTAAGTGGGGGGGGCCGAAATATATAGAGGTCTTATTTTTTCCCGCTCAATACTTACGTAGTTTTCGAAACGACGCCACAAAACGTCGCGTTGTCCCTTTTCATCATGGCGACGCCTCGATTCCCGCGCTCATTCACCGGACGCGAGCTCTCACCGAGTTAACGCGTGCCACGTGTCAAGCAAGGATTGCGCCATCACCTCGTTTCCCTGACTGATTTGATGGGTGATTTGATAGCTGACGGCGGGCTAACGGAAGACGAGGCGTCAGGCATTTAATGCCGATATACTATATAAACTTCCTCCGTCTCCCTTTAACGATCCATCAACCGTACCTTTTTCTTTCTACCTCGCGCTATCACGAGATGACTGATCAAGTGAATGATGAGGTTACCATTCAGAAAGGTGAAATTCCGTCACCTCCACCACTCCCTCCACATCCATGCCCCGAGGTCGCCATCAACAAATCAAACGAAGAAGGCGACCCACTAGCTTGGGACCGATGTGCCATTTGCAAGTTGAGGGGGTACTCTCCGCAAATGTTTCATTGTGACGACTGCGAAGAAGCTTTTCATCCCGGGTGTTCGGCTCGACGATCACCTCGGAATCATCATGACCCTCGCTTCACATCTTTCACTTGCAAGCAATGCCTTGTTCAAGCACGCCAGAACAAGCGCTGCTGTCAGGAATAGTTTTAGTTAGAGATAACATGTCGCATGTCGTATTTAGTTTAAATCTTATATTGTATGATTTTGCGATATTAATGAAATTTCATTAACTGTTTCATTTTGTCTTGATTATGTCGAGTTCCATCCCGACCTCCGTCTTGATTTTTTCAATTTTAAAAAAAAAAAATAAAAAATAAATAAAAAAAAAGAAAAAGGAGATGGCGGTTTAAAACTTGCCTATTTTAAAAAACTTGCCTATTTTAAAACCTGCCTATTTTAAAACCTGCCTATTTAATGGTATACAGTTGGGCAGATGGCGGTTGAACGACTATAAATAAGGTATTCCTTCCAGAGAGGGGGACATACTTTCCCTACATACTTTCCCTTTGCTTTTGCTTCTTAGAAAAAACATTTCCACCTCGCATCTATCATGTCTGTTAACCGACATGCTTTAGAGTTCCTAGCGGAACGTGCAAGGCAACGTCGGGCTATTGAACGTCGAATTATCCCATCTCGCCCTGTTGGATCATCCAGCTCCAGCCGAGGTCCCCAGGCCACACAACGACGTGTACTTACAACCGAGGAGAGGGAGGACTTGATCCAAGACTTTCCCAACGACTTGGATTGGATGCTGGATAACGAGTCCATCACCATCCGAGACCTTTTAAATTACAAGCTGGCGGTATTCAGGGAGGTGGGCGATGAATTTAACATCGTCGAATTCCTCGGGCCTCTTCGTGATTGCTTGGCATGTGGGAAATCTGCCCCAAAAGAAGACATGGTCAAATGTCGGGGTTGTCGCACATGGTGGCATCCCTCTCATTTTCTGATTCATGATAGGTCGGATCCCCGACGTCGATTCTTCAGATGTCAAACTTGCCAAAACCGACATCCCAATGCACCCACACTGGCCACAGCTACTCCGGATCAGATTTGGGAAGATGACCATTTTGAAGATCCTGATAATGAGATGATGGACTTCATCCCTTCACCTCCAGGATTTCATTAAATTACTTGTGAGAATAATAGTTATAGGCTAAGTAGACTCGCCTTTATTTTTGAATGAATTCTTAGTTTAACTCGAGTTGTAGCCTTTATTTTCGCTTGAATCCTTAGTTTAGCTCGAGTTGTAATGGGTCTTTATTAATTAAAGAATAGTTCATTTATATATTTGGTATATTCTTTAAACATCGATGTCATACATCACACGATATCACAATCACATCTCGCAACCGAAGATGTTACATCACGGATATTGATAACTTAAATAAATGTGCTTTCACGAGTTATTCACCTTCAAGTCGAAAGCATCTCGCTGATGCATTCCGACTTCGGGGGCTAATGATAGGGCCATGTTCCACAGGCCCTTTTACTTAATTTAAACTGGGCCATGAACGACTGGGATTCGGACCTCACTAAGAGGCCAACCCGAAGTCATATGAAAGGCCCAAAGATCCACCAAGTCGGGGCCCAGTACAGCGGCCCCAATATGCCTTAAAAGGGGTTGTGTTAACCGACGTGCGGGATGATAGTGGAAACGGCTAACTTAATGCCTCCCATCCCAGTAACGGCTGACATAACTACCCACGTCCTCCATAACTGCCCGAGATAGCAGTTATGGACGGACTATATAAGGCAGTGATTCCCATGAAGCGGGGACACTTTTTTCGTACCACGAGAGATCATACAGGATAGAGTTAGAATCTCTCACAATCCACCCCGAGTTCACAACTCCTTTCACACCTCGGCCTGCCATCTTTTGGCAGGACGAATCTTACTCAGCCCAACTTCCCATACGGCCTCATCTCCCGAGATAGGACGTATCAGAACAAGCACAGAGAAGTTGGATTTTATTTAAAATAGCTTCACCGATCTCTTGCCTCGGTGGAGGGAGTAACGTGTTTGCTCCACCGATCTACAAAATCGGCGGAGCTAATGCATTTCTCATTCCACTGATCCCTTGTTTCGGTTGAGCTGTTTTTTTATAAAATCCAGCTTCTCTTCTCTATACTCATTCGGTTAAAATTGTTAAAATTAGTTCTATTTAAAAAAAAAATCAGAAAGAAGTAAGCCCATCTGTTTTTTAAATATGAACATAATAACAAGTAAGCCCATTTTTTATTTTAAAAAAAGAAAAGAAAGAACAGTAATTGTGGTAGTCCTTGAATAAAAGTGACAGGTGAAAACCAAGAAAGCAGTAATAAATAAGAACATCCAAAACGGCCGTTGAGATGGTCAAGCTGTGACTTGTTGTACTGTCTGACTCCAGGTTCCAGGCTTCCAGCTTTGATCCTATAAAGAGAAGCATTAAAGAAGGAAAGCAAGAAAGAGCAGAAAGAATGTATTACACCAGTGTTTATCTGTTTTAATTAACAAGACCATGGAGCAAACACCTCCATTAAAGAACCCCTAAAAATCTCGCACCCAATTCCCAACTAATTATATTACATTTCCTGTAAATTTACGTTTTTTTTTTATTGATTCTGATGATATCTTCAATTTTGAAAATATTCAATTCTAATGATATATTCATCAATGAGTGAGGCTATGGTACTATGCATAGCACGGTTGGATCTGTGCTACGGCTCAATATTTGAGTTTTCAAAATTCTAACGGTCGATCCGAACCGTTCAACATGATTATAAAATGAATATGTACTTGCAAACCAAATTTTACATTTTTTCGAATTTTTTTACTATTTTTTTTAGATAGGTAGAAAATCACTTGATCAGAATACCATCCAAAAACAGTGATTTTCTACCTATCTAAAAAAATAGTAAAAAATTCGAAAAAATGTAAAATTTGGTTTGCAGGTACATATTCATTTTATAATCATGTTGAACGGTTCGGATCGACCGTTAGAATTTTGAAAACTCAAATATTAAGCCGTAGCACGGACCAATCCGTGCTATGCATAGTACCATAGCCTCACTCTTCATCAATTACCATACCTAATTAATAATTTTTCAGCTTAATGGAATTTTCTAAATATTTTTACAAATTATATAGTAGTTTGAGCCTGAATTGATGTGGTTTTTTGAACTGCATGCACATGCAGATGGTTAAAATACATGTTTTGATGAACACATATTATATATTCGTTTCCTTCAGTTGAAATGGTGACCCAAAAATGATGCTATTTGAAGTTCTTATCATAGCAAGACATTAATTTTGCTAAACAAAACAAAAATCTAAATTAAAATCAACTATACATAAAATGATCTTGCCAGAAATATTATACACAATATTCAAACAGAATTGGAAATATAAAAATTCTCTAATTTTTTTTTCGATTCAAACATACAAAATTCAATCAGGACATTTGCTTCGAAAATGTATAATGAAAATTTGGAGAAAAAGATACGCCAACCAGTTGTGAGTTTAATGTTTAGTCATTAATTTACATAGAGTAGAACTAGGGTGTGATGTGCTCACCAAACTCTTTGGTGAGCACAACTATACATAAACTATCAGATTCACTTCAAACGAGATGAATCCAACCGTTGAAACCGATGTACTTTAGGAGTGATGCGCGTACATGCAAAATTTTGAATTTTTTGAATTCATTTAGTCTCAAGTCAAGTGGTCAAAATTGATTCAAAATGAAGTTGTTTTAATGCATTCAAAAAAATCTCAATTTTGACCACTTGACTTGAGACTAAATGAATTCAAACAATTAAAAATTTTGCATGTACGCGCATCACTCGTAAAGTACATCGGTTTCAACAGTTGGATTCATCTCGTTTGAAGTGATTCCGATAGTTTATGTAGAGTTGTGCTCACCAAAGAATTTGGTGAGCACATCACACCTTAGTTCTACTCATTTACATATATGTATCTTGCCGGTACATTTGCTCCTAGGGGTGTTCAAACGGTCAGTTCGGTTGAAACCGAAGTAAAATGACTAAACCAAACTTTTCTTTGGTTTTTAAATATAGAACCGAACCGATTAAACCTATCAACTGATTAAGAACCGAACCGAACAAACTGAAATAAATTTCGGTTTGTTCGGTTCAAACCGAAGTAAATATATTGGTACCATTATTAATGAAAAGAACATATTGTCATACACAATAATTGAAGTTTGGTTCGGTTGGGTTCAGTTTAGTTTAATGAAATCATTATAATACCAATAAAATTAGAGTCAAACCAATATAAACCGGTCGGTTCGGTTTAGTCGGTTTTGAAAAGTCTAAACCGAACCGATCCATTTAAACCGAAACAATTCAAAATTTCAACCAACCCGATCTATTTAAATCGAAAAACCGATCCATTTAAACCGAAATTATCCAGTTCGGTTAAAAACTGAACAAACTGAAACGTTTGAACATCCCTATTTGCTCCAGTCGTATTACATAAATTCACCTTATATTTTGCTTTGCAAAAAGAAATCTTATGGTGTATGGAAAAGGGCTATTTGCAAATAAACTTTTTTTTTGAGGAAATATTTGCAAATAATCAATTTTTAGTATCATCACGTCAACACGAATTCGGATCTAGTGAAGTAACCCAATTTTTGGATATTAGATCGGAACCGTCCGATTTGAATCCGCGAAAATCCATCTGCGAAGTGAGCGCACACATCCCGACGACGAATTCAAATTCTGAGACGATCCCGAGTGACAAATTCGAATCGGACGGTCTCGATCCAAAACCCAAAGATTCGGTTACTTCAGGGGATCCGGACCCCGTCAACACCCCACTATCTCTTTAATGCACTGTTTTCTCTCCCTCTCTCCCCATCAAATTCGGGTTGCAGCCTTTGATAAAAGCTGGACCTACCTGTGGTTGTGGTCATGATTGTAAAATGTAAATACACTTTTATTAATCCAAACACTTGTCAGCCGCTGACAAGATTTCAAAAAAAAAAAGAAAGATAAAAGCTGGACCTATGAGAGAGAGAGAGGTAGAGAGCAAAAATTATGAAAGGTTTGCTCCAGCGTAAGCAAGATGATAGAAGCAGCCTAAGAAAGAAACCTCTGCAGAAAAAATAACAAAGCAGAGTACCATCTTTGTGCCAAATATTTTCTTTTGACAGAAACTTGTTACAGATACCTCATTTCACACTTATCTTCAATTTATTATCATTATCAATGAAATGAGCTAACTTGTTTTGAGAATTAAAAAGGGTATTTAACTTTCCGCTCATATTTTAATTTTCAAAGTTTAAATAGTTGATTCGAACTTTCCAACACGATCTTCATATTAAAATGTATTTGATGACAAAATTTTATATTTTTTGGAAATTTTTTATTACTTTTTTTAGAATTTTTAAAAATCATATTTTTTTTTTAAGTTTTATTATTTTTTATTTAATGAAAAGCTATGATTTTCAAAAATTCTATTAAAATAGTAAAAAAAATTCAAAAAAATGTAAAATTTTATCTCCAAACACATTTTAATATGAATATCGTGTTGAAAGATTCAAATCAACTTTTTAAACTTTAAAAATAAAGATATAAACAGAAAGTAAAACACCATCTTTAATTTTTAAAACAAATCTTTAATTCCCAAAACAAGTTAGCCCATCTCCCTTAATCCTTATCAATGATACTATCTTTTTGTTTTTCTCTCGTAAAACAGTACCATCTTTGTCCAACACTTCATAGATAGAATCAACACATCATAGATAGAATCAACACAGTATAAAAAATAAATGAGTTAACATGATAATTAGCTCCAAAGGAAATAGTACTGGTAATTTCCTTTTTAATAGTGGTACAGACTATGTACGTAGTACGGACAAGTATCATCTCTAAGGGCCTGTTCGTTTGTCACGGAATTGTGCGGGATGGGATTTGACGGGTTCGGGAACCCACTTTTTTATTTGCGGGAACCCATACTCATAAATATGTACGGGAATAATTATGGGAATGTACTGAATGAGTGTTCGGTTGTACCGTAGGAATAGTTGTGGAAAATCATATTTTCTTTCTAAAATACTTGATATCAATAAATAATTATTAATTAAATTAAATTAAATCAATTAAACAATAATTAAAAATATTTACAGAAAAATAAATATTTAAAAACATTTACAAAAAAAATAAGAAAATAACAATTAAAAACATTCAGAAACATTTAGAAAAAAAAATATTAATAAACAAATAAACATCTAAAATATGTAATTACAATAATAAACCCACTTCAGAATTTGGTTAATAAAAAAAAGATCAGTCGGGATCCGGACCAAATGCTTAGTCCCACAATGGACAATAAAATTGAATAGAAATCTTTATATATAAAGTGTGTGTGAAGAGAAGCTGTGTGATGAGAGAGAGTGTGAGTTTGCATTCCACGTGGTTGAAGAGAAGAAATTGAAGAGAGGAGAGAGAGAATGGGAAGAAAATAATGAGGTCTGAGGTAATGTTTTTTATCCCAAAAAAATGCACTAAGATAGAATTAGTTGGGAAGAACCCTCAGGGAAATTTGGGGACAAAATTAGTCTGCCGAACAGGTCAGTGGAAAAAAAAATGTGAACTGCCCAAACCCAATAAATTCCCAGCAGAAATTTGCATACCGAACAGGGCCTAATACTGTAAAGATTCCCTGCACTTTATAGTTTAAGATTAACTCTGAGACGCTTTGAGCTTTGAGACAAGGCTGAAAACGATAGCGAGACGAAAAAAGAAAAACGCGCCAAGCCGTCAGCCCCTCCTCCTTCCCCTGCACTTAGCGACTGATCAGGGCAGAGGGGTTGGCTGTAACGGATCTAGAGTTTCGTGGGGATTCAATTTTTTAGAGAGATCAACGGAAGGGAGTGCTTCTTCGGTTCTAGTCCGACCAAGGAAGGTCCGATTAATGGCTAGACCGGTTGTGGGGACTACCAAGTGCGGCGGCGCACCTCCCCGTCACCTGGTCTGATCCGAAGCAGGTCCGAACTGGTGGAGCCAGTGAGGAAGGCGAGCTGGTGGAGCGTTGGGTTCCGGTGGTAGGGAGAGGCTGCGCTCGGGAGAAGAGAGAAGTTGTGCGTCCGAAGAGAGCGGCGGAAAGCGGGGGAGAGCCTGACTTCAAAGTCCGAACTCCAATCCTATGCGTGCAGCGAGAGGAAGTTCCTATGCATGCGGTGAGAGGGTTGTTGGCCTCAAGGTCAGATGCTTGCGAGAGGGTCTGATGCGTAAGAAGTGCAATTAGGCTGTGAGTTCTCGATTCAGATCAGACGGGTCTGACGATTAAGTGCAATTAGGGGTAGATCCGGTCGCCGTTGGAGCGCGACGGCGGTTGAAGAAGCGGATCCAATCGTAGAACGAGATGGCGATTAAAGTACTAGGGTGATCAACATCTCGATTGGAGCGCAACGGTGAGTAGATCCGGTCATCGTCGTGAAGGATGTGTGTTTTGAAAGTTATTTCTTTTAGTGATAATTTATATGTAGTTCATGATTTTATTACGAATATTATTATTCATGCTCCTTGAGATTTATATGTTATATCTTTGGAAGAGTTCAGGAAGATGCTCTTGGTCTTGAACCATAGAACTCCTAACATGAGAAACATTTAATCACTAAATATGTTCACAATCGTGGTAATTAAGGAGGAACATTAATTACCGAGAAAGATTGTCATGTTGATTAAAGTACATTGAAGTTCTATAAATGTTGATAAAGGATTATCATTTAATAACATGAATATATAAATATGTGCATTTTATATATTGAACATGACCTAAATGAATGAAACATTATATGGATTGTGTTTTGTGTCATTAATGTTTTCATTGTGTCTTTAGAATCTAAGATATGAGATGTGTAGGTTTTTCACATGAGAAGTATATAATGTGATTGCTATTTAAATACTGTCTTCAAATAGGAATAAAATAGTAGTTCGTTATGTACAACTTGTGCGGGAAAAATCTATATGTTAATATTATCATTGTCCCTCAATTGAGTTATGATATTACTGGGCCCCTTGGTAAAGTGGAATTATATCGCATGCAATATAACTGATGTAATTATAATTATAATTCACTTGAGAAACCAAGAAAAAAATATAATGCAAGAATGACACGATCCTATTTTGCATATTATTCATAATATCATGAGACAAGGATAGACACGAAATTAGTGGATTGAGTGAATGATTATTATGTCATTTGGATAACTATAATGTAATGATAGAACCTCTTATAGTCAATAATATAAAGTTTTATATTATTGCCAAGATGACATAAATCCTCTATACGGTCACACCAACTGAAGAGAAACAACAAGTATTTTATATTTCATAATGATGTATAAGATAAAATACATGAGATGAAATGATAAAATAAAATGTCATAATATGACATGCTTAGATCATAAATAAATTTGTGAAGTTATGCAAATATTATTTGGTATAATGTTTGAAAGCATTATAAGAATAATAAGAATATTGCATAATAGAATAATATGATTAATATTATTTATTCATAAATTAATTTATTAAACCAATCACAAGATGAGATTAAAGATATCATAAAATGGCTAAACAAGGCTAGTGGCATTTGTGTAATTAATTTAAACATTACACAAATAGTTGCCCTAACCCTTGCCTATTTAAAGGGGTGTAATTAAGGAAAACTATGAGAATTTTTCTGCTCATTTTTGGACGAAATTACTGTAGCAATTAGCCGAAATTACTGTAGCAATCCCCTTTGCTCAAGGCCAAAACCCTAGTGGTTCAATCTCTTCTCTAATCTCTTCTTGATAGGTTTAGCCACCAAAAAATCAAATAGGTTGTTAATTTGAAGATTAAGAGGTGGTTGGATCTAAGCCTTGAACTTCACATCCATCTATCTAAGAGGTGTGTTAGTTCGTTGTTTAGGTTCAAGGTGAACCAAGAGGCGCTTCCAAGAAGAACACGAGAAAGAGAAGAGAAATCGGCTTCTCTCCATCAAGAGATTTGACAATCTCTTTAGGTAAATGTTTTAATCCTCTTTAGCAATAAATTAGATGAGATTAATTTATTTTAATTTAGTACACATTAGTTTATTGAAAATCTTGTTTGCTTTTGTCGTAAAAATAAGATCTTTTGTGTATTGAGCCAAGTGGTGATAGAAAAATTTTAAATTCTCACCATATAGGCATACACGTGAAATCCCAACACGTCGGAGCGCGGCGGCGGTCGAAGAAGCGGATCCGGTCGTGGAACGAAATGATGATTAAGGTACTAGAGTTATTACGAGAGGATTAGAATATTATATTAGTTTAGAGGATTTTATGAGAATAAAAGAATAAATTTAGGAATTACAGTTATTTGACCTATTGTAAATACGTTTTTTAATCAATGAAATTGTCAGTAGGCATTTAAAGCCACTAACTTTCAAAAAAAAAAAAAAAAAACCCTCCAGATCTAATAATTGTAAAAGATTCTCTATTACGAGTCTGTATCCTCTGAGATATCTCAACTTTTGCGTGACCGACGTGTCTGGTGCCTATTTGGGGATGGCGCGGGGGCCAGTATTATTTGTGCTTCAAGATTCGTGTAGAACTTATTTGAATGGTTGAGATTTTCCATAAAGTCACGCAAAGTTTGAGATATCTCAGAGGATGCGAATTTCTCTATTACGGCACCGGGGAGGATCTGAATTCACATAGTACGTGGCGCACACTATATAACCTTTTGTGATGTTAACAGGAAAAAAAAAATACAAAAAGTTAGCATCAAGTTGGGTCGCAGCAAATCACACAACCCACTGGAAAGTATTGTTTTGAAATGTTTTTTTTTTCCTTTGTTAGCTCAAAATAACGCTGATATAGATTTTTTGTGGGTAATTTTTACTAATTCGAAAAATTGTTAAACAATATAATACATTCTGTTTTTGTATAATGGTGCACACAAATAAAAGAAATTATTAACTTTATTCTTCATCAATTCAACCTTCTCGTGTGCACTTTATGATTTATGAGAATTGAAGATAGAATGTACCAGTTGTATATTTTATTATATATATCTTGAAGTTACATAAATTAGGCACTGAACAAGAAGAAACAGTTTCAATTATAACATTATAGAAGTGAGAAATTAAACAAAGACAAATTCAACACTCTTTTTTATTAATGACTTGTAACAGTTTCAATCAATCCGCTTAAAATATCTTGTAACAGATTTTTGGGACTAAAATAATTTTTTTACGACCAAATATATTACAGTCTTTTGAATAGCATTTACATGACGTTTGGGGAATTTTTCAAAGATATTTCACCTTATTTTCCCTTCAACTTACTTTATTTAAATTTTCACTTCAACTTGATTACTTTATTTTTCTCCAACTTCCATTAAATAAATAAGTACTTGATTAATTATAACTCTTAATTAATCCTGGTTTAGATTTATAAATCTACAGTCTCACGGTTTTTGTTAATTAGTTCAATGGCAACCTACAAGTGATGAACAAAACCCGTTAGTATATATTCCGAGAAGCATCATTTCGAATTGAACAAAATTATAGCACAAAATTAAGTATCAATTAATCATACACATTAAGTTATTTGTCCTCTTTATTTAAAGACATATTGGGATTTATAGTTATGGTGCTATTACAATGTACTATAAGAATATGTGAGTATTACCGAGAGGAAAATGACTATTGTCAAGAGTAAACCAATAAAAAAAAATTATTTATGAAAGTATCACTGTTATCAACGAAAAATCTGCGAAGATACCTTTTATTATCATTACAATATTTATTATTGCATATTGCAATTCAAAATATATAAGACACTATTTTTCTCTTTAAGCTCGAGACATAATTTCAGAGAAATATCTTAAAATAAGAAATTACTAAAACAAGGACTGCAAGTCTGCAACCCCTGCCCTGCCGAAATTTTTAAATATAGGACAGGCAAAAAAAAAATAAACCAAAACGGCACCGATTTCTGGAAATTTCAGATTTAGCACGGCCGCAGATCCGCTGAGCGGCCCTATTTCCTGGGGACCGCAGATCCGCTGAGCGGCCCCAGAAATGGGGCCGCAGATTGGCTGAGCGGCCCCAATTTTTATTTTTTGTTTTTTTGTTTTTTAGAGACAATATGAATGAAATTGAACTATAAAAATTCGAATTTTGTTTTTAATAATTTTTAGATTACTTCTTTTGATGTATCTGAATTTTTTTTAATTTATATTAAAATACGCTAAATTACTTGAAATTATGTTAATTTATGCTGAATTATACTAAATTATACTAAATTACAATAATTATGTAGAATTATGCTAAAATACGGTAAATTACGCTAAATTACGTACGAATAGGGCCTATTTTGTGTCATCTTTCATAAATCATAAAAAATAGTAAAAAAATTCCAAAAATAATAAAAATTGGTATTCTACAAGTTCATTATATAACTAATTTACTGAGCTACGTAGATTGAACAATAGAAATGAAAATCTTAATCGGAAACTTCAACTGAAGTTTTGAGACTCTTCCCTTTGTTTTTTGGCGATTCTGAATTTGGAAATCTAGCTATGCCAATTCTAATGCATGCGTATTTTCACAAGCTTTCCGAAAAGTGGTCATTTGCTGAAATCGGACACTCGAGCGCCGTTTTATAGCCGTTTGAAATTTCGTTGTCATTTTTCGCCTTCTCAGTGAAGATATCATCCCTATTCATACGTAATTTAGCGTAATTTACCGTATTTTAGCATAATTCTACATAATTATTGTAATTTAGTATAATTTAGTATAATTCAGCATAAATTAACATAATTTCAAGTAATTTAGCGTATTTTAATATAAAATAAAAAAAATTCAAATACATCAAAAGAAGTAATCTAAAAATTATTAAAAACAAAATTCGAATTTTTATGGTTCAATTTCATTCATATTGTCTCTAAAAAAAAAAATTTGGGGCCACTCAGCCAATCTGCGGCCCCATTTCTGGGGCCGCTCAGCCGATCTACGGCCGTGCTAAATCTGGAATTTCCAAGATTTGGTGCCGTTTTGGTATTTTTTTTTTTTTTTGGTGCTATATTTAAAAATTTCGGCCAGCCCTGCAGTCGATTTTTTTCAGTGCCTAAAAAACGAATAAATACATACCAATTTAATTAATAAAAAATCGTATTAAGTAAATTCAACTTCTATTTTACAAGCTATTTTCACTGACAAAAAGATTGACCAATGGTAAAATCTTTTTGCAAATAATCTATTTTTAAGGACCATCACATCAACACGTACCCTACGAATTGTTATAGAAAATACAAGTAGAATAGCTGAATTTCAAAATTAATTCTACAAACCGTCCGTTCATAATCAGAAGGTCCAAAATATTCTTACTAAAGGCTTTTAAATAGTATTTGCATGATAGTTGGGGAACTTTTTATTTGCATGTAACAGTAACACTTGTCTTATTACTGTTTAACAGCATTCATATCCTGCATGCCATTCTAATTTAGATTTGTTTAAACATAATTGATACAATTATATATTATCTACCAACAATTGGATTTATGAAATTCTGTATGAAGTTAAAGTTAGTATTCGTTGCATTTGACCACAAATGTCATATTATCGAATTTTTATTTGTTTTATTAGTTACTACGACATGTTACAAACAAATTTATCATTTACAAATGGATAAAGAAAAACAGGTTCATTCACAGTAATTTTTTTTTTTTTTAAACTTTCTTCTCCCAAGCAACGAGGGTTGATCTACTATGAAATTCAATAACATTACCAAAAAAATTTATAACATCTCAATAGAATCTACTAAAACATGCATCAAACCACAAAATATTACTCTAAACAAGGCTAGCAAAAAAAAAAAAACCAAACTAAAGAAAATAACATTTCCCCTAAAGCAAACACAGCTACAAAAAGAAACAACAAAATAACGAAAACAACATAAACTTTATCCTAACTAAGAGACTAATTACCCCATATCATGAACATGTTTCTACTTTTGGCGCAGTCAAATAGTGAGGCTCTTCTCAATTGGTGAGATGCGCGAGCTCATTGCGGATCATGTAGTTAAACATAATGATTACGAAGGTTAACATCACCAAATTGCGCACGTGATGCATTATCCGAGGATAAATAATCTGCAATTTATCAGAAAACAACGTTGTTAATAACAGCAACATAAGAGTTACAACGCAACCTAGAGATACATCGCTGCAAAATTCCAAGGTTTTTCTTTGATTAGGGAGGGAGAGGAAGGTGGAAACATCTAAGAAATTAGACACTGGATGAGGAAATAGTAGAGCAAGTAGTGTCATGCCAAGAAGCACACAAGCAAATATTGTTTGGCTTCTGCGAGTTTTTCTTTCATTCTCTCTTATGACTTGTTCCTGAATTGCAGCTTGGAGTGCCAATACGTTTGTGTTTGGTTTTGTGTTTTGGGAAGTTCCTTGATTGCACATGGTTTTAGCGAAAATAAGGGAAAAGGAAAACACTGAAATTGAATTTTGAAGAGTATGTCACTGTAGAGGATGACTACCCCTTCTTATAGCCGAAATTGCAACAAATTATTTTGGCTTTTTCTGAAGAAATTACAAAAAAAAAAAAAAAATTTCTTCTGCCCAAGTGTCATATGGTGGTCAGGCCTCAGCCTTGTGATTTCTGCCCTCTGATCTCTGTCTCCTGTCCTCTGCTTTGACTCTCTCTTTTCATTTTTAACAAATTTTGATTTGCATCCCGCCATGGTTTTGTTTTGAAGAGGAGAAAGTAAAGCAAGCAGCAATGACCAACAATGGGAGGGAAAAAGGTCCGAAATTTTTATTAATATCTAAAAAAACTAATAAATTTTAAATTTTATATCATGTTTAACAAGATTTCGAAAAATGTTCAAATCACAATTTTATTTCACGGTTTCGGACCAACTTTCTACAAATTAAATCCACGGTTTTAGCCTTTCCAAAACAGCAGAACAAATCCACAGTATTAGAAAACCGAATTTTTTTTTTTGCGGTTCTAGGCTAAAACCGTGAATTTAATTTGCCATTTTATGTCTTTTTATTTTTTTTTAATTAAACAAAAAATGTTATAATTTATTTTTTTGTATTGAAATATTAGAAATATTTTATATTTTTTTTTTAAATAGATGAAATACTATATAATTTAATTTATTAGAAAGACTGCGATAAATAACCCGGATCAATATTTTTCAGACCAGATTTTTTGTGAATGTAAGAAAAATTAAAGTATTTCTTTGTGTGTAATTAGAAAAAAAATAAAAATATTTTGAATCTGAATTATTGATTTTAGTTCAAAAATCACTTCTAGATAAATACAGAAAATATTAGAATTCCTCTATTTTCGAGAAAAAAAAATGGTCCGAAAAAATTTTTCAAAGAAATTTTTGTCAAAGAATTGTCATATAAATTTTTTATTTTTTTTAAAATAGAAGGATCACAATATTTTTTGTATTTACCTAGAAGTGACTTTTGAATCGGAATCAATAACTCAGATTCAAAATATATTTTTTTTCAATAACACACAAAGAAATACTTTAATTTTTTTACACCCGCAAAAAATCCGGCCTGAAAAATGTTGATCCGGGTTAGTTGCCGCAGTCTTTATAATAAATCAAATTATATAGTATTCCATCTATTTTTAAATAAATATATAAAATATTTCTAATATTTCAATACAAAAAATAAATAAATTATAACATTCTGTTTAATTAAAAAAAAAAAAAAAACCTAAAACCTTAGCGGTTTTGAAATTCCAAAACCTAAAATTGCTTTCCGTTCTTGTAAAGACAATAATTATATATTTTTAATTTAAAATAGCCGAAATTTTCAATTTAATGTTTTTAAATTCTAATTTTGTACGTAGTAACATATGAATTTCGTAGAAGTCAATAAAAAAGTTAGAATTTTAAAATATTGAGGTGGTAATTTAAAATGTTCGGATAAAAATGAGGCCCAATTATACGGATTCTTCAAGTAAAAGAAATACTTTTTTCTCTTTTATAACCTGCACTTGGTCTCTTTATTTTATATTCATTTAAAATAATAGAAAGATGAATTGCATGATAGAAATGGGATGAGACTTAGGGCTGCTAACGAGCCGAGTTAGCTCGAGTTATGAATAACTCGAATTCAACTCGGAAGATAGTCAGTCGAATTGATTCGAGTCGAGAATACTGAGCTGAGCTGGCTCGAACTCAACTCGCGAGTAACTCGAGTTGGCTCGTGACGCGTGACTCGTGAGTCAACTCGTTTAAAGTGTTGAAATGTTGAACACTTGAACTGATGACTGTTGTTATGTAATAATACGAGAAGTAATATTGAATTAACAAACAATCCATAACAATTTAACAAGTGAAACAAGTCCACGAGTTGTAATGAGCGAGTTGAGCCCAACTCGAACTCAACTCACGAGTTAAACGAGTTACTCAACTCGAGTCAAACTAACTCGAATTTTAAATGAACGAGTTGTTAGTGAATTCGTTACCGAGTTGAGTTCGAGCTGCTCACGAGTTGCGAGCTTTTTGTACAGCCCTAGATGAGATTGCATCTTTAATTACTCATAGAAGCTGTCACTTAAAAATATTTTTTTCTTTTTTCTTTTAAGAGAAGCCCGTAGGCGGATCCGTATCCTCCCAGGTACTTGACTCAAGCAAATTGAAACAGACGGCTCAAATTAAACCTATATGGGCCAAACTCAATTTGGTGCCTATGGAGACTGTAGGGGGTCTGTTTTGAGATTCCTGCTATGTTAAAAGAACCGTCCGATCGTAATTGTCTTCAGTCAGTCAGGTTACCTGAGGTTATGTGAATTCCCCGTAGGCCGTAGGCAAAAAAAAGATTTATTTTTATAAACCATCATCAAATAATAAAAAACAGGAAATCGGATTGATTGTTTCTAGAGGTGCTACTTTTATCCGATTACCCGGATCCGATCTAGAACCGAACCGGATCCGACCCGGAACTGACCCGGATCTGGTTAATTTGGGTAGGGTATGGTTAAAAAAATATAACCGGTTAAATTATGGGTACGGTAACAAAATTAATAATTTAATATCCGATCCGGATCCGAACCGGAACTGATATTGTAATGGATAGGATATGGGTTTGATTTAGTTATCCGACCCATAACCGAACCCGACCCGATACCCATATAAATACCTGATAAAACATATATGAATAACTATGAAATTACAATTTTACATATAATCAAATCAACAAATGTCACGCCAGTAATCACATTTTGCATATTAATTTTTTAAATAAAATTTATTGCTTTGAATATATCATTCAATATCTGCCTTATATATCATCCTCGTTATCATGAAATTTATTGCTCTCATTGATATGTCATTCGCAATAAATCTCATTGAAATCAAATATTTGTCATAAATTTAATTCTCTATTCAAACAAATTAGTATTAATATTCCATTCATGAATTTTTTGAATCATAGAAAAGAAAATCACCATCTCCAATATTTTACTTTCTAAAAATTATATCTATTCTTCAATATTTTGATTTTCAAAAGTTATTTATCTCAAGCCTCCTGAATTCAAAAGTTATTAACAAAAAATAAAAAACTTTCGAATACTTTTTGTTACACCATGAGTACTCCAAACAATCAATAATCAAATTCTGAAAATACTACCCAAGTTTCACAAAATATTATTGAAGGCACTTAATGAGAAAAAAGAAAAACATCTATAGTATGGGAGTTGTGACATATACCCGCTCCGGATCCGGAACCGCCCCATATTCGAACCGGACCCGATAATCCACAAACAAGTTATGGGTATCTATCTACCCGGAACCGAAAGACTGGACCCGCAATATCTACGGGTAGATAGGTATCCGGATCTGGACCTGACCCGATTTGAAACAAATAAGTATATGGATCGAAATTTGGACCCGAACACTTTTAGGGTACGGGTCCAAATATAATAGTATCCGGATACTATTTAAGGATATATTTATTCGGAATCTGGACCCGCAATCTCATTGAACACTTTTGATTCCGAAATTCAATTTCGGTCTTCAACTTCTCTACTCGATTCTCCTCTGCTCCTCTATGGCCGCTACATAAAATAAAATAAAAAAACAAGACTTTGATTAAAAAAATAAAAACAGAAATTCATATATGGTAATGACTTTGATTTAAAAAAAATGCAATACCAAAATTCATTTTTGGTATGAAAAATTCAAACCGAAAATGAATTTGGGTATTGGTTTTGGTTGGGCGAAACACGTTGCATGGTGTGGCCATTTGTGGAGAGTTCTATACAGAAAATCATTTTCGGTATGAAAATTGGATACCGAATTTGATTTTCGGTATTGATGATTTTTTTTTAAAAAAAAACTATTTTGTTGTATCGCTATTGGCATAGGTTTATTTCATCATCAAGTACGATGAAAAAGGTTGTTATAAAATGTGTTTAATATTTAGTTGGAGCTCTGCTTCATAAGAAAATATATTTGGTAGGAAATAATGGAATTTATTTTGCCATGTGTTCTCCATTTTTTTGTCTAAACCATTTGTTATCAAAGTCGTACTGTAGTAGTAGCTTGCAGCGAGTTATACATTTAACTGCAATTACAAATACTTTTGACACAAAAAAAAATATTTTTCAATATTAAATGCATGGTTAGAATTATTTAAAGCTTTAACTTATTGATGCGGCTCAATTTAGAATATTGCAATTACAATAATTTAGTATAAAATGTGGAATTGTTCCAAGACAATTAGTGAAATAGAATCTAACTAATATAAATAAATTGAATCGGAAAAGCAATTATTTATTTACATATTTATTTAATTCTCACTCAGTAATTAATTATCTAATTAAGAGTTATGATTATTAAGGTCGTAGGTATGTTAATGGTGTAGAAGTTGCAAGTAAAATAGCTAGGTATGAATTGGCCCAACGAAGAGTTAATGGGCTGTTCTGTGCATCTATTATTTTTTGAGAATTGGATTAAAAAGAGTTAATATAATGAAAGAATATCACGGCCCATGAATCATTCCACCTCTTAACAAATATTTGAAAGCGTTAGGGGGTGTGAATTGGCCCAACGAAGCTGACAAACGCTTTGTTTCTATTTTTCAATTAGGTAGAGCAAATTGATACATATTGATTTGTAGATATCTCCATTCCATTATTAAGCACGTTGGGTGTCCGATCCGCCAACGGCTACGATTGAAAGATTAATTTTTTAATTTAATCTCAGCTCTCCAATCACGTAATCTATCTTCTTTTGATTAAATGCATATGTTTTATGTGTAGAAGTTTAAATTTAGCTACAAACATACTCGCCACACATACCGCCACACGATGCGTTATAATTAAAATTAAACATACTCTAAAATTTAGCGATATAATTCTCTGTTTCCTTTTTTTTTTGTTTCCTTATTTCTCCCTCTCCAATTAAAATTTTCTATACGACAGATCACAATGCAAATTAATTTTTGGTTCACTTCCTTATTTATCTACTTCCTTATTTCTATACATATTACTGTGATAAATGTAGAATATATTTCTAATTTTGTTTTTTTATGAAAATTTGTTATTTTGTATGAGAATTTATTTTTGTTATCTTATCATATATTCCGTTGCAACGCACGGGCACGATACTAGTATATTGATACACAGGCATCCTTGAGTGCTTGAAAAATCATTCACTATTCATAAAAAGAAAAATATGGAGCATGAACTTAAGTTTCGTCAACATTAAGTTGATTATAATTAGTAAATCATTTGATTTTTCAACGATTAGTTTAACTTAACCTGAATTGATAAAAAGAAGGCATTGAAAATGTAATCTTTGAGTAAATTGAACTATAAATGGACAAATTTCCAGCTTCCAAAATTACAAAATATTGTGAATTCAGTCTTTAAAAGTGTCCTATACTTGAAGAGCAAATTGAGTAAATTGAACTATGAGCCGTCAATTGACCTCTATTTTTTTTTTTTAAGCACTGAAAAATCTGAAGTATTTAGATGTTTCAACAACTAATTTGAACAGAACTTTGACAGAGTGGATAGGGAACATGACAAGTGTAATTTATCTTAAGCTTGGTTATAATAACCTAAGTGGTACAATACCAATTGATATTGAAAATTTAACAAGTCTTGTCCATCATGATCTTAGTTTTAACTCCCTCATAGTATTACTATTAGAAACTCACCTAACTGGTTTGTTAAAACTCAAGTATTTAGACCTCATAGATAACAATTTAACTATTTGGTTTGGTAGTGATTGAACCCCGAAATTTTTATTAATATCCAAAATTTAATAATTAATTTCACAATCTATCTACTTTTGTGCAGGTTTTTCTGAAATGACCAAACCGCAAACTTTGTTCTCGGTTTCAAGCCTTCTTTCCGCAAACTTTGTTCCGGTCCCTGCCCCCTAAAACCGCAAACAAAGTTTTCGGTCCCAGACCAGAAAACAAAGTTTGCGGTTTGAAATTTTGGAATAATTTGACCAAACGATCCATATGAAGTTTTCATTCATCCAATTTTATCCAGAAAGAGCACTCTTCTCCACAAGTGTGACTACTTCAAGTTGAAACACATACAATCATTTAATAATTAATCTGCTTTAAAAAGCAATAGTCAGCTGCATTGAGTGCAAATCCAAAGTCGTTGTCATACACTACACTGGTGTTATCTCTGTGAGCGAAATTCTAGCAATTAGTTTTGATCAAATAAAAGTAAGCAGAAAGTTTTTGCTTGTTATTAAGATTATTTTTAATTTTTTTGCATAAAAAATATTTACCAGTAAATATGAATTGTAACAATATTATTTTATATTTTTTTATTTAATTTTAAAAATTTCAATATACATAACGAATCTTGAAGCAATCAAACTTATCAGATCTGAACTTTGCTACGGATAAACGATTGGAAGTCGGCTGAGCAGAACCACACGACTCTAAAGAAATTAAAAATCATTTAATATTTAATTAGTCAGCCTAATAAACCAAGAACATGGAAGGAGAAAATGGGCCAGCTGTATGCCAGTTTTGTTTACCGACAAGAAAGACTGCGAAAGCTTGGTGTTATTAAAGTTTGCCATGTAGAATTTTGGAATAATTTCAAACCGCAAATTTTGTTTCCGGTTTTGGGACCGAAAATTTTATTTGTTGTTTCTACTGATGAAACCGCAAACAAAGTTTTTAGTTATAGAAACCGGAAATAAAGTTTGCGGTTTTTGAGGGGTAGGGACCGGGAACAAAGTTTGCGGAAAGAAGGCTTGAAACTGAGAACAAAGTTTGCGGTTTGGTCATTTCTAAAAATCCTGCGCAAAAGTGGATAGATTGTGAAATTAATTATTAAATTTGGATATTAATAAAAAATTTGCTATTGAACCCCTTCTTTTCAATTGAATACAATCCGGTTGAGTTCAAACAAACTAGGTCCAAAATTTTCCTCTTTTTTCTATTTAACTTGTTAGTATCAAACTTGGGGACCAAGAGCAGAGACGTGCACAATGAATGAGGTCAATTGACCTATATTTTTTTTAATTTTGAATTTATGTATAATTTTCTATATAATTTTAAATAAAATATTATAGGTGCTGTAAAATTGATTTTCATTCTCAAAATAAAAATTTCATATGATTGATCTTATTCACATTTGACCTCATAAATTAAATGTCTAGCTCCGCCCAGTTGGGACAACCGAAGCTAATGTTTAGTTTCACAGTTGGGCATTTAATTGTTTTAATTATAGAATTGAGGCATTAACTCTGTAATCTAAGAAACCAGTGGGTTTTTTACCGGTCTAATCCTTGAATTTAGTTAGGCATATCAAAATTAATTGCTAGTTCATTTTGTCCAAAGTGATGTTTAATAGTTAAATAATATAAAAAAAAAATGGCAAGTACCATATTATTCTTCACATTCTAAAGTGAAATGCATGTATAATTGTATACAGATCATATGCTTCGGCCGGTCCGGTGTATGAGCCGGGACTCGACCGGTAGCAGAGGAAACAAACAAACCCGTCAAAGTCTGAATTAGGAGATAGGAGTAGGTCCGATGGGCATCGGACCTAGAGTTAGGTTCAATTAGCTCTATCACCGTACGATTAGCATCAAGATCTATGTACACGGAAATTGATACAGTCATACACGTATTTTGATGCATAACACACGAATCTTGATGCAGATCGGATGGTCATCACACCCATCGAACCAAGGTAGGTCCGATGGGCATCGGACCTACTCTCATCCCTGAATTAGAAGACAGTCGACATGTAGTGTTGCCATGTGTCAACCTGATATTCGATGGTACAAAAAGGGATTTAGTTTTCTCAATTGTGAACTAATAACCGTTCGTTTATCGTTGTCATCAAAACCCTTCTTTCACTGGGTTTCTCTTTCAAAAGCCCATTGGGCCTAGAAGGTACATTTGATCACCCCGGAAAAATAAATTAATGATCTCAAGTCATTATATAAAGAGTGAAGCTACGGTACTATGCATAGCACGGTTTGGTCCGTGCTACGGCTCAATATTTGAATTTTCAAAATTCTAACTGTCGATCCGAACCGTTCAACATGATTATAAAATAAATATGTACTTGTAAACCAAATTTTATATTTTTTTGAATTTTTTTATTATTTTTTTAGATAGGTAGAAAATCACTTGATCCGAAAATTCTGGACCATCCAAAAAACAATGATTTTACTTGATTAAGGATAAGATTCAAATTTCCGAAATACACAATATATAATGACCCATTTAGCATTGGTATTACTATTAGTAGTAAAGGGTCATGTCAAAATATAGTAACACTGTTGTTGTATACATTAAAATTAGCAATAAATATATTGATTATAGCAATTTCCGAAAGAGGAGGGATCCAATTACACCTTTTTTGGTGACACATCATGACACCGTTTTTTATATAGGTCAATTTTGCGATTTCAAAATCTAAACAGTCTATCCGAACCGTTCAACATGATCACCATATTAAAATGTGCTTGGAGATCAAATTTTACATTTTTTTTGAATTTGTTTACTATTTATTAAGATGGTTACAAAATCGCTGTTTTTCAATGGTTTGAAAACAACGAATTTTGTAACCATCTTAATAAATAGCAAAAAAATTCAAAAAAATGTAAAATTTGATCTCCAAGCACATTTTAATATATCCATCGTGTTGAACGGTTTGGATCGACTATTTGGACTTTGAAAATGGTAAGTGTCAGAGTGTGTCACCAAAAAAAGTGTAATTGGATCCCTCCTCTTTCCGAAAATAGTTATATTGTGTGCAGCTGTGCTATATAGAATTCTGGATTGATATATAAAATGTGTATTTTACTTGATTAAGGATAAGATTCAAATTTACAGTTTCTATTCATTACATAAAATATAATATCTATATTTTTTTTCTCTTCACTTTAGTTGCTAAAAGAAAAGAAAGGTGGTCAAGAAACATAAAGGATGGTGGTTAAGAAACATAAAGACGTCACAATTAAAAGGTAAATGAAAATTAATATTAAACAAAAATATGACGCTAATTATAGTAGTTATAGAATATCATCGTTATGGAAATCGATTTTAAGAGATAAGGATACAAGAGTGAGACTATGGTACTATGCATGGCGCGGATTGGTCCATACTACGAATCAATATTTTTGTTTTCAAAATTTCAACGATCGATCTGAACCGTTCAACATGGTCTCCATATGAATATGTATTTGAAACTAAATTTATATTTTTTTTTTAAATTACTATTTTTTTAGATGAGTAGAAAATCACTTGATATGGAAATTTTGGACCATCCAAAAACAGAATTTTCTACCCATCCAAAATAATAGCTAAAGAATTCTAAAAAATGTAAAATTTAATTTATAAGTAGGTATTCATATGGAGACTGTGTTGAACAATTCGGATCGATCTTTTTTGAAAATAAAAATATTGATCCATATCATAGACTAATTTGCGGTATGCATAGTACCATAGCCTCACTCAAGAGACAACTATACTTGGATTAAATAAAGACGAAGGTAATATAAAACCTACTCTTTTCTCGTTACATAGATAATTGGTAGATTGAACCTTAAAGTGTGTATGTCCGCCATAATTTTCAGATTGCTAATTTGCTACCAATTCTAATTATTTAGTTGTTGAAAATTTTGAAATACACATATTTTTATGGAATCAGAGTAGGTCCGATGCCCATCGGACCTACCTTGGTTCGATGGGTGTGATGACCATTCGATCTGCATCAAGATTCGTGTGCTCTGTATCAAAATCCGTGCAAGTCTGTATCAATTTCCGTGCGCATAGATCTTGATGCTAATCGTACAGCCTAGAGCTAATTGAACCTAAATGTAGGTCCGATGAGCATCGGACCTACTCCTATCTCTATTTTTATAGACAATTGATAGGAATATATTTGTTAGAATGGAGTAAACTTTCAATAATTTTCATTCTTTTATGCTCAATTTTACAAAAGAAGATGTGATAAGATGGAGATGGTCATCACATAAAAAAAATTCTCTGTTCATTGATTTTATTCTTGGTTAAAATTTGGTAAAGTTCTTTAGCGTAGAATTTGACAGTATTTAAATGAAATAGATTTTTGACTGAAGATAATCATTTGAAAAGAAGATGGCAGGGTAATTTTACTTGCCTTTTCTATGATAAAGATGAAATCGTCAATCATTTTCTTTGCGACATGTTCTTTTGTATTGGATAGTTTCTTCAAATGATTTTGTTTA